>JAQMCX010000012.1:6231790-6415907 GCA_029814765.1 Acanthurus leucopareius | reverse complement strand
CCCCCCCCCCCCCCCCCCCCCCCCCCCCCCCCCCCCCCCCCCCCCCCCCCCCCCCCCCCCCCCCCCCCCCCGGACACACCTTCTTTTATTTTTCACACAAATTCACTAAATCTTACATGCGTTTTTGCCTTTCAGCTGTATAACAAGATTAATTAAGTGTAGTGCTTTTTGCTGACTGGCCACAGAGAAAAAAATTACCTTCTGTCTTTGTGGTGCAATCATCAACACAGCATCAAACTAACTCGGTATCAAGTATCTTTTAGTGACTTATCACCTTAACCTTGGAGAATGTTATTAGGCTACAACTGATGGAATGGGCTAAAGGTTATTTTCTGTACCAGAGAACTTCAGAGTGTATTTTCATAAGTATAAAAGGTTCTAAGCAGCACAATGCAAAGCACTGTTACTGTGTTATCTTGATGTTTAATATAAACCATGCACTGACTTTGATGGTGAATTCACTGTTGACAGGAGCTACTGGTTTGGCTGTGGCATCCTGTGATATGACTTTAACCGTGGAGAGACTGGACTTTGCAAAGCAATCAGCAAACAAAATTTTACTGTATATTCAGAATGATACATTATATATGAATTTAAATAGCAAATGAACTACAAACTGCTTTTTACTTCCCATTTGTCAAAATATATATATATGGTTAACCGTACATATTAACTTATTTCCACCCCGGAGTCAAGTCCTACAACAGCAGATACTTGTAGAGTCGGGACATAGTTGGCCAAACATCAGACAGGATGTAACTATACAAGCCAATTTTTAATGTGTTTCTCATATTGTGGACTTCTACATCTACACTCTCATCTTGTTTTGTCCTCCGGCTCTGCATGTTGCACGCATCATTTTTATGAGGAAACACGCTTTATACGGCTGGCTGTTGGAGTTCAATAATGAGATGGGCTTTTAAGCGAGCTTCCTGGTAGTAAGGAAGAAAGCATCTATATCCAGATGCTGTAAATTGGATTTCTTTCCTTGTTTATCTATGTGAAACAATTGGATAGCTCCATCTTGCCCTTGGCAAGCCAATCCTCACCCTGTCAAGGGCACACCTCCCATCAATCACAGCAGGTTTAAAAAGTGAGTCACTGGGGACCTTAAGAGTGGAGTCGAAAAAGGGAAAAAAAAAATGCCCTGCATGCAGGATACCGGCATCTGACCTAAGGTTTTGTACTTTGCAGCCCACTGCGATACATCCTGGTGCAATTCTATCAGCATTTTTCTCCTTCATTTCAAAGTTGCTGAAAACAACACTTTGAATAGGAAGATGAAGTATGTCCTTTCTCCTGCACGCTATCTCTCACCACCCTTGCCTCCCTCTGCCTGCCCACATACACACCTCATTTAATTCAAATAGGAAATCTAAGTGAAGGAAAAAAGGGAAAAGCGCCCAGCTTGAGCATTTTTTCCTGTGTTTCCTCTAAAATAAATCACCAGGCGTTCTCTCTTCATCAGGATAGATATCACTTGTACATGTTCCAACATCCATCCTGGGATTCTGACAACACCCTCCTGTTTTGCGCTGAACAGGCATTACTTCGAGACTGAGTTACGATGGCCTGTGCTGTCGGCCCCTATGCAAAGCAGCTCTGCCATTTGACATGTGGCAGCACGCAGACGAAGAGGTTGTCCTCAGTATTGCAAAAGTGTCCACTGGTCATGAGAGAGCAGCTGCCATATATCACTTAATAGCTGCAGCTGCCAAAATGTAGGTTGCAACTAAGGGCTTTCACACATCAATCTGCAGCCATGTTCACAGAGGGTAAATCTATAGCGTGGGAAGAGATTTTTATAAATAGCTGCACACAGGTAGAATGCATTTAATCTGTTATCTCATACAACTCAAAGGCTGCTCTCAATTACACTTACATGCATCCAGTGTAGTACATTAGAAACAGAATATACAGTGCTGCAGCTCAAGCTTTTACTCATACGCCCGGGCTCTCCCTTTCATATTCGGTCAATTGAGTGCCTATTCTACTCACTAGTCTCACTGCAACTAGTCTGCAGTTTTATGGCTACATTTACTGCTTTTCCATTACAAACAAGATCAAGCTGCAGCTGGGACTCATTTGGGTCAATGGGAAATGAGATCAGTAAAACCCAGGCTGTGTATGGCAGACAGGGACAGGTGACCATACTTTGATGACACTGCTGCAGGCTGAACTGGCACCAAGCTGCATCAGACTGGTAAAATGAAAGCAGTCTATAGCCAGAGATCAGATGCTTACAGATTTGGCCACAAGCTTCCTTACTGACAGAGTCCGACTCTCACATCCCTGTGGTCCTGGCACCTATTGATGCCTTTTAATGTTCCAGATCGTTAAACTGCAAAATGTACGCTAATGCTCCTTCAGTTGGAACCATTAAAGACTTGTGTCAAATTCCTTTACAATACATTGAGATAAATACTCAGTCCAGTCATAGTGGAGCCTGGACAGACAGCAGTCTTGTGGTGAAGTATGAATATAGCATTATGAGCAGCTTTTGAAGCAACATGACCTCCAATAAACTGAGCATTGGAGGTATTAGCACATTAGCAGGCTTTTTGTGCAATTCGAGGCAGTCCTAACCCAATTCAGCCTTTCAAATACAAAATAAAAACTAATAACAATGTTATGCTGATGATGGTTTTCTTTTTCTTCTTTGAAAATTATATACTGCACATTTGAGCACACTTCAGGCTATTGAGTGATTAAGTAATTTAATTTTTCTAATTCAATCAATTGTTTAAAATAAAACATTAAACTTCCTTATATTTGATGCATATATTTTGTAACTGGCAAGATAAAGGCCAATTTTACAGCATCATACTACACAAAAGCTCAACGACATTAGTGAGGCCTCTTTTTGTTGTTGTGTTTTTGTGCTTAAGATTTTTTTGAACACAGTTATTTTTTTAGGCTGAACTACACAGTGTTAAATATTGATTTTTAGCCATTCATTGCTGTTTTACAGAATTCCTGATGTTTTTTTGCTGTTAAGATTTAAGGTAAAGCACCTGTATTAAAGTCAAGTTGTGTCCATGCACATATTTGGTCACATATAATGGAATTTATGTACTGCTTCAAGAGCTTAACAGGGAATGTCAAGGCAGTAAGTGTAATAACTGAATGCAAAGTACATTATGATGCTGCTCCTCTAAGGAAGTCTGAACATCGACTGCCTGAAAACTTTATCAGTGTGGAAGCAAATTCAAATATTCACAAATCTCACTTTTTTCACTTTCTATGAGTCTGCCCCTTCTTGTTGAATTTATTGGTAATAATAATAATAAAATTAATAATAGATAAGGTCATGTTTTGTCATTTCACTTAATTGTCATGTCAATGAAACTATCAAAGGTTACAAGGTCACAAAGTTTGGATTTTCTAGCTCCTACAGCTGATGGTGGCTTGACCCTGGACTTCAAAAAGCTCCTTCAGACAGCTAAAGGTGATGTCACAGCCACTGTATTCACAGTACATACAATATGGGATGCTGTGGCACACAGGGCGATACAATTGTTTGCTAGACTGTAAATTCAAAGCATAATATGTATATGAATCCACATGATAAAATTGTGAGACTGGATCTAAAGAGTTCAGCCTAAAAAAGGAGATTTTTTTGTCAGACACCTCCTGGGTTTTCCTGAAATAAGTAGCTTGGAACAAAATGACCACGAAAAGTAAAAGCACCAGTAAAAGCACTAAAAATATACTTACCAATTAAAAGATCTTAATAAGATATAAATATATATATATATATATACACATAAATGTGTTGATGTGCTGAATGTTTATATGAGGCTTCTCAACCATAATACCTCTATTCCATGGAACTGGTAACCCCTGTGAAAATTCTCCCGCAGCCACAGAAAAACCCCCCAGGGACTTTCACAGTCACCACTGTCATCTTTTCTGTGAGCTATACATTTCTGTGACTTTACAGTTTCAGGACATGAAGCATCTTTTCCGTCCTATCTGCCTAAAAGGGCCAAAGTGCCCTTTCATTAGAACATCTAGTTCAGTGACTTAGTCCATCTCAACATGCACCCTCTAAAGCCTCTTTTTTTAACATATCCAAAATAATAATAATTTTTGTGCATGGATTTTTTTAACATCTGCAGGGCTACCTCTACCAATTGACAGCACTTCATAAATTACCCCAGCACAGCACCTTCTGCTAGACGTTTGGCTCTCCAGTTTCTTTGTCATCCTGTTTATGCACATCTACAATATGCTCAGCGAAATTCATTTTCACTCTGCTGCAAAAACTGACAGAACACTGTTCAATACACACTAAGCCAGTTTCACTGTTTATTACACCAGAGAAGGACAAAGCAAGAAGGAGTGTAGCTTGGGAAGGCATCAGAGAACTGTATTTGTGCTGATAATCTAAATTATTCTCTAGTATAGGAAAGAGAGGAAGACAATGTAAATGCTGACATAATCAATTATCATTGCAAAGAAGCTGAAGAGTATGAAAACAACTAATACACTACAAACATGTAAAATACTACTCTTTTGAGTTGATGCACACTTTATATGAAACTCTGTTTATTATATTATTGTATTGTCTTGTAAGAACCTATGAGGAAATATTCATGTAGCTGCTATTGATGCTTCCACATAGTTTTGCTGTTTGCTGTCACCTACTGATATTTAATAGTGGAAATTGACATTATTATGTTATTAGGAAGATGTTAAAAAAATCTTTATCCTCACAGCCTAATTTCAATTATTTTGTATTTTATGTTTAGATGCAAGTGATGGTTTGACACCGACATGCCAACTAACAGATGACATCAGCGAACTCTGGCTTTTTTGTGTCGTATGGACAAGAAAACGAATGCATACTTCGATTGGTTTAAGACTTTCAGATTTGTTGCTGAGGGGTTTTCCTCAATGTAGGTTCAACTTGTGCTTTTCTGTAATCACATTAAATACTATGAATGTACAGTAGATTTATCATGGAAAGAAGAAATTAGCACATTTTCAGTAGATCACCTCTCAATTAATAAGATAAGTGATCATTTTTCATTTGCAGTGTTTTAAATCAAATTCAGGATATTTCGTACACAGATTGCCAAATGGCCAGATTGCTTGTTTATCAATATAAAGTTTAATGTATTTGACCTCGCCTAAAATGCTAAAGCTAGCTTACATTTTGTTAACATTTTAAAAATACAATCTCTTCATGCCTAAAAGCTCATCCCAGACTCTCCATTTCAACAGTGCTGGCCTAAGAATACCTCCTAGACACTATATTTAGTGGTGGTGGGGGGCTTCAACATCACTCTATGCTCCTTATGATCATGCTGCAGCGCTGTAGTGCTGCTGTAGATAAGTAATTTCATTTTAATATTCATCATTTGGTTCTTTGAGGTCTAAAAATGTCCCACATTTGTTTAAGGCTCAGCCGAAGGAACTGTGTGTTGACAGCATTTGTGAAAGTTCACTCTTCATGCTTTGTACATGGCAGAAGGTGAGAACATGAAACCTACTCCCAGGATGATGACAGCTTGATTTGAAATATGTCGTCCAGGAGGAAAAATGTGTGACTGAGGTGAGAGCTGAGCCGGGCTCTCTTGTCTCTTCCAACTGACTGGACATCACATGTGTTTTACCATTTTTCCTTAATATAAAGATCAATAGCATGAAAGTCTGCCTACCGGAAACCCGATGTGATTCCAGTTCCCATGTAGAAATCATTAATAGCAACAGAAAAAATGTCGGACAACTTGCCTTGTTTTATGAGTGACAGTACAAACCCTGGTCAACACAGCCATGACCTCTGGCAGCAGAGGTACACAGACAAACACATAATACCCTACTAAATCACATGTAGAGACAACTAGAGGACATACATGTGGCCACACCCTAACTGGCCTTTAGCGAGCAGCTTAAGTGAAAGATGTCAGTGCTATTGTGACAAAGAAACCGTTAAGTAAATGGCATGTGCTTCATGGCCATGGGCATTATTTCTTAACTCTGGAAACAAGGCCAACTACAGATGCTGCCTGGGTGGAGCGACAGGTTTCTAGGAGTCTTTTTAATGCACATTGAGATAAAGAGCAAAGAAAACAAAGGCTGTGTGCAGTAAAAAGAGAATATGCACAACCTGTATAAAGACCATCTTGAAAAGTCATGTTACAGATGACACTAAACATGCTTTAAAACTGGTTCTTAAGAATAAAAAAATAGAATATGTATGTATGTATGTATGTATGTATGTATGTATGTATGTATGTAAGAACAGCATGTCATAAAATAAAATTTTGTAGCTGTTACTTTTAAAAAATATTCAAAAATAATCATTTACTACAAGGCAACCATAGTTTTAAATGTATTGAGAGACTGGTTAATAATTAAATGGGCCTCTTATGAAACTGATTTAGCTAGGTCATGTATTTCATTACTCTACTTAATAAATGTATTCAAATACATTTTATGGGTCATCACTTTTATGAAAACCACTTCATCATGGAGCAGAAACTCCCACTGTGCTAACATGTAAGTGTCAGTGCAACGCTGCCACGTGTGTCAGGGAGCTTGTGTCTTTGGTGGGCTCTCTTTTCCTGCAGAGCAATATTTGTTTAATTGCAGTGGCAGACAGCTCGACAGGGAAATTATCATTTGATGCAGATACAAGCAAGGTCTCAAGCTTTCCTCAATGCCAATGTTTGAGTGTCTGTTTGCGTGTGTGTGCCTGTGTGTATGTATGTAATGCATGCACGCAAGGCTTTGTGAGTGAGGAAAAATGTTAAAGTGAGAGTATAGACCAGTATTGAATACAAAAAAGTTTGCTTAAAACAGAAAAAAAGTTACAGTGAAGATTTTTTAAATTGCAACTGACTTCTTGTTAATTATCAGTTACTGAATAATTGTGAATGTTGCAGGATTAAATACATATTGCTAACACTGCTAACAGTCAAGCTAATGTAAAACTCAACAAAGAATAGAAAAAACAATTATTGTTTTTTGTGTTCTTGATAACTCTCTGCTACTTCTAAAAGTGAAGCAAAAAGTTAAATGCACTTACATGATTTTATGTTTAGCCTACTAAAAACAATCCGAGGAAACTGATAATTCAAAGATTTTGTTTTATCTTTATTTACTATGCCTACAATAAGAGTCAGTTCATCCTGCTAACAAATACTGTCCATGAAGTTAAGAGAATGTGCAAAGCCTGTAACAACCAATGCTTTGGCTTAAGATTAGAGAATAGAACTCCTTAATAATCCATTTTACATGTCAAAGAGCATACTTGTTGCATATAAATGGCAGCTGTAGTTTATTCCTTTCAGCTGAGTAAACTAGCGAAGCAAAGTCAGCTGTAAATATTGGAGTGTCCCTGAGCATGCTCAGTGACATCTGCCTGAGATTGAGCTGCTCTCAAGAGAAGGAAAAAGCAGCTGCAGATCTGTTTAAGCTTAATATGGACTGACTAGCAACAACAAAACCAGTGATACTTTAACACTGAGATATGTTTTGAGGAGCAATATGTGTGACAATACTAGTTTAGAACATTAAGAAAGAACTAAAATAATCAACAGAATGAAGAAGTAATAGTTTTGACATTAGGTCAGTATCTCTGTGTATTGTGTTATTCAGATAATTACTAAGTTAGCATGCTTAACAGCTAGCCTTTGCCTGTCTTGTGTTGTAATACCACGTTGTATCTCAAGAGGTGATGAGTCTGTAGCATCCAGTACGTCTTTAGTCCAACAACACAATCCTTGTTTGTTTGCCAGATTTTTTTCAGGCACCCTGGGACTAATCCCAGCCACCCTCTCGGTCCTTTCTGACTTCAAGCCTCTCCCCACTTGAACCCATCATGGATGTTCTATTCATATTTGTCAAAGTTCACAAGCAGTTCTGTCAACAGGACCGCTAGCTGTACGCCTACCTGAACCAACTGGGTTATAGCAGCTGTAGGTGAGCAGTTTGTGATTACAGAAGTTTGTTTTGTGAATTAAATCAGTGGCAAATTGTTACATACTGCATCTTTATTGCATCTGAATAACTAGATGTTTATAAATGACACCTATATGAGAACCTCAGGGTCACAGGGTTAGGTTTAGCATTCAGACATGGGAGGCTCAAACCATTCAGTGGTTGACTGAATAAAAGTTTTAGATTATCATAGTGAGCAGACTCTACTTTTTAATTGTGAACTATCTGCTAGTCTCTGGTCTCCTGGTGACAACGCAGTGAGCATGAGGTCCACTGGTGCTGATGGTGTTGTGTGACTGGCTCTCAAAAGAAACGCTGGTAAACTGACAGACTGTCGTCTTGGGTCATTTCACAAGCCAGAGCAGTCTTACTGCAATATAATGAAACACTGGTTGCCATCTTGGCAATAGAGAAGACAAAGCACTTCTGAGTTTGTATAACTACAAGCAGCTCAAAGCTCACGATCATCTGTAGCATGAAAACAAGACAAACATTTTCTGGACCAGTTCCCCTTCATCTCCTTCAATGTCTGAACTGCTTTCTCTGCTAAACAACTCGGGGCAAAGTATAAGCAAGCCGTACTCACATAACAAATGCCTTTCTGTCTTCTGCATTCACTATAAAGGTCATAGGTGAATGTTGTCCCTTTGCCTGTCACTGCAGTCTTGAGCAGGCTATGGATTGCAAACACCTTGTTTTGATGGGGTCATCAATCCTCTTGGAGGGAGCATCCACAATTCCAGGGATAGATGATGAATGTTTGCCTTTTAAATGGATTTTAAATCCAAGTCAGGATGAGCCTTGAAGCAATTTGGACTCTTTTGCACGTAAGAAGGTGGTGCAACCGTTCTCTGATTGACCTGACACTATGTAAAATCACATCCTTCTCTTCCTCCCTGTCTATGTCGGATAACCACACATGCAGTTTTGCTCACTTTTCAACTGAGAGGTTTCAACTAGATCATTCCAGCATCTGTTATCAGTCACAGGAAGGTACAACCTTTCTGCTCCCCCAAAGGATGCATCCATCTTTCAGACACAGTTTTGTTCCAACTTAGGACATATAGGACAAAACAGGCTCCTTTTCTTTCCAATGTTAGAACCGCTGCACTGTACAAGCTTACGTGACAGTTTCCAACAAAAAAACACTGTCTCAGGGGCAAACACATTGTGCATGCAGGTGCATGTAGCAGAAGTAAGCAGCTCAGTACATCTGTATTTGCAATACCTTTACTTACTCTGTACATTAAGCTGTACTGGTGAGCCTGGATGAATGTGAGAGTCCAGTGCATTATCCCACCTGAGGTCATAGATAGGATGTTGTGGCTCTTACTGAACAACCACATCATACATTTTCATTGTTAAATTTTATAAATGTCGCTGGAGACACTAACCAATATTTCTCTCTGTACCATCCCATGAGAAGGTACTTCACTTGACACCAAAGTGGAGGCAAGGCAGGACAGGACTATCTCATTATCTGCATTATAATACAAAGGCAGCTGAACTGGCTGGAAAAGAATCAGCCCCTTAAAAGCTTTCAGAGCAGGGTTGGTTCATGCTTTGCATGTTTGTAAAGTAAATCACAACAAGCATCACAACAAGCAAAGCACAACAACAAGGTCAAAATCGTAGAAAAGATATCCCATAACTTGGTAGCTTAGCATGACCTGAGCTTAAAGGGGTCAAAACACTCTTTAAGGCTGATTTTATCTACCGTGGCTACAGGCTGACAGCAGTACTTTTGTGTCCAGCAGGTGCCTGGGACATATGTTTGTTTCTTCCCAGGCACACCGCCGTATCTACAATAAGTCTGTAGCATCCGATCCAAGTTTGCATGAGCTCTGCTGTTATGGCTCTGGTAATCAAAAAGTCATCTAGATCATGCAGCATTGTTCATTTTTTAGCGAAATATAATGGTTCTGGATGACACTAACAGTAGTCCAAGGCTGGACAACCATGAGCTATGGAGGGTCAACAGTGTGATATCCTCAGCAGGGCATTTTTTCAGTTTTTCTCTCTGCTTGTGAAAAAGACTCATCAGTGGGTGAATTCTTTGCTTGGCAGGAAAACCTACAGACTTAGCAGTGGGCAGATGTGCCCAGACATATCCGTGTCCCCCTTTATGTTGGACCCATCTTTCTATGTCATGACTGATATGACAGCTGCTACCCACTTTGGAAAAATACACTGGTCGAAAACCACTAAAGCAAGTCACCAATTTTCTCTTATATCTTTTATGGCATTAAGCACATGCTGGGCTTGTTAAAGCATGAGGTGGCCTCTAGATCGATGTGCATCCTCACTTTGAAACCCTAGACAGTAGCCAGCCTCTCCTTAAAAACATCACAGTATCTTTGGATATAATGCCAGACTTGGATTTTTGCCAGATCCCTCTGAGCCAATCCTCTGCTATCACTAACCCGACTTTGCATGCTGGCCAAAGGCTGCAACATCCTTAGAAACCACCATCAGTGTGTGTGTGGGCTTGCAAGTGTATACCAGCATTATTTTAAGTCTCTTCACATAATAATACCCAAAAAGAGTCCTTAATATCAGACCTTAATCAACTAAACTCTTGTGCATCCCTTTGAAGATTTCTAGCTGTTTTTGCGCTCTCTTTACATCCTTGAGAAAACTCTGGTGCATTATGGTCAAGAAAGAAAACTCACCCAACAGAAGGCAAGTACGCCATTTTCATTTTTTATCTATCTGAGTGGCCAGTCACAGAGCAGGTCATCAAACAGAAAAATCACAGCACCAATAACTGGCGCAAATCTGCCACAATATGGCTGTCAGACTATCAGACTATAGCTGTAAACTTTGAAACTCTGATATACCGAGGAGTGGCTTGAATACACAGGTTGAAGAAGAGCTTCTCACACACCAGAAACACACAACAGAATATAGCTCTTTGTAGCCTTGTCTGTAATCCCAATGGCAATGTCCCAATATCCTGCTCGCTCTCTTTGCTGTGTCCAAACTTGAGTTTTTTTTCCAAAAATTAACTGACCCTCCCAAACAAAGGCCATATTGCCAAATGGCCTTTCTTCCTATTCATCCTAACACTTCCTAACACATTTCCCAGAATCATGTACCACACCAGCTGACACACCATCAGCTCTACCAAACTACTCAAAACAACACTTTTTGGTACTTTTCTGAACCAGCTTAAGTGATGCTATTCCAATATGCTGAATGCAATTTATACCCTCGTGCCAGATCAGACTCACTAACTCAAAAATGAGACGAAAAGGAAGCCCAATATCGTATGAAATGCACTTTCTTTGAGAGTACATGTTTACTGACAAGCATGTGTTTTTGGTTTAATGTGCTATCTTTTTGCCCATTGCTAAAGCCAACTGTATTCATAGTTAGAAAATTAGTGTACAAGAAACACTGGTGAACTAGAAGAAGCTGGAACTGCAGAAAAATGTGTCTCATCCTCATTTATTTAAGGTTGAATATTAAATAAAAGAAGATAAAATAGTGCTAAATTGCAATTGGTTGAAGTGACAACGGGACATTTAGGGAAAAACACCTGAGTCCACTGTTTCTGTATATGGCTTCCCAACATCCATTCCTGAAGTGAAACATTGAAGATAGAGACCTCAAGTTGATGACAAAAGTTTAACAAACAATGATGTGTCTTTTCTCTTATCAAATCTCATCTTTCATTTCAGGTTTTGGAAATAAGTAATGCGACAGTAATTGTACTTTGCATCCCTTTTTCATTCTCACTTATTAACTAAATTATTCTAGAATAATATAAGTACAAAGTCACCTACTATAAAAAAAAATGTGATGATTCAAAAATGGCCTAATGTTACACAAATTTTTAAATAAATTGGAGATAAACCTTAAAAATTCTAATACCAATCTGCAATGTTCTGGTAACTTTACTGAAACAAATCTACATAATGCATCTTTCAGGCTACACAGGGGTTGTGGTCTATGACTCAGCTCATTGACCATGGGCAAGTTTTGTTAGAAAGTTACATCCGGGGGCTGTAATTCAAGTAAACAGACGATAAAAAACTAAAGACACATGCACCACATGCAGCTGATGCATAAGTGAGGAGAAATATCACAAAAGCCACAACTGTTCTGCATCCTGGATAACTACATGGCAGGGTCTGGATAGAATGAAGGCAGAGTGGGCTTTTTTCTGGATAAACTGGTGGTAAAGCCACAATATTTTAGTAAAATCCTTTTGATATCACTCTCAGCAACCTCTTTCTGATCATTCAGTCCACTCTCTTTCTCATCATGTACACCTTTGAGCCACTTTTTATTTCAAATCTGGGTGTTGGCCCGACTATTAGGAGCCCCAGTCAGTATCCAGCATTGAGCCAAATTAAAACCTTCTTTGTTGAATCTGGAGAGCTGAAGGTCGTCAGCAGTTGTGTCACGACAGAAGTAGCTGACTGATGTTGGAAATATCAAGACATGATGGACTGCAGCTCCTTGGCCTGAGGGTAAAGCACAGTTACTCTCTGCCTGGGATACTCACTCTTTAAAAACTTGCTCTGCCCACTCCAGTGCATTCACAGGCTGCTAGACGTGAGTGGGCTATGACCAACCAAAGTAGAAATGTCTGTTGAAATTATCTTCATGACAAAGTAGCTCATCATGACAAATCCAATAATAGGGAAAATGTTTCGAGATAAAACCAGAAATCAAGGCAATTCCTCAAATATGTACTCACATTTTTTTCTAAGTTGCTTTGTCAGTGTTTTACAAAGTGATTCAGTTACCTGATTTGTTTCAATCTATATGTCGTTTTTACATAAAACATAGGTGTTAAAACAATCGCATAATGATGAAATGATTTTTTATTACCTGTGACAATATTTTATTTTAACTGAGAATCAGAATAAGATTTGGTTTCCTTTTTTGTAGAAAAGTAAATAGTTATTAAGGAGAATGTGTCAACACACAAGTGTACAGGATAATGTCTATAGCACTTTTATCCAACCTTACACTCATTATTAATGCAAAGTTTGATAATTTATTGAGCATGTGTGTTTTGAACTGTCAACATGTGCCTTATATCATTATCTGTGGTATTATAGCAGGGTTAAGTATTTTATCATGCTCTCTGTTTTCGGCTAAATATACAGAGTATCAACAGACCGAAGCAAAATGTTCTTGGTCACATTTTTTTTCCTCCGTCTGCTTTGGCTTGGGCATTGGAAGTGATGAGTGATAAAACTGTTGCTGATGAGGAAGACCAAAAATAAGTTCAAACACAGAAAAATTCTTTAAAGTCATTTGTTTAGTTAAAATTGCTGCCAACTGCCAACAGAGTAAAACTCAAAGAGTTGGCATCTGAAAGCATAACCACCTGCTTGCTGCATTAGTGAGGCTGAGCGAGGTGCGGTGTGTTTTAGAAACATGAACTTTGAAAATACGTTTGTTTGAACGCGAGTGATGCTTCATATTGAAAATAATCTGAGCTGCAAATTGAAAATTCTTAAATGTGATATGCTGATGAGCATTATAAAGCTGATTCAACTGTCAGACACAAAGAGAGTGAGATGTTTCTTTGCTGCTCGCTCTCATTTCACTTCCACTGAATCTATGAAACAACTCTGTAATGGCAGCACTCCAAAACACAGACAAGACTTAACCTCAACTATAACATATTTTTACAATGGCTAACATCAGGCTAACGCATTTTGGCACATAAACCTTCATCAGAGCATCTGTTTTTGGCAGAGCAGCCCACCAGAGGAAGGTTATTTGAGGAGGCGCACCTGCTATACGTTTTTCACTGCTTACTCATATTCTCATCAAGTGTGGTGAAGACGCAGGACTGACAAGCTGCTGCCTGCAGCATATTTAGAAAACATAATAAGGAACAATATATACGTAACAGACTTAACTGTAAACAGATTATATCCGTTGAATATAGTGATAAGTCATATCTACAAAACATAAATCTATGCATTTCTACATATAGAGTTGAACCCAAAAAATACTCAGTTCTACACATATTGTGTTATTTAACATGATAGAAAAGGTCAAACTGCCTCAGTAAATCAGGAAATATAAAATGGCATTGTACTTCATTAGGTATCATACATTTTGCATGACTTGTTTATTGAAGTCTAGCTTTTTAACACATAATCCGGCTGCAAAGCATATTCAGATATTCTGTAGTGAGGTATTGTTTTTACCCACCATTCTTTCACACGGCTTTCATTTCCCCATACACTAAATTGCACATGATTTAATAAAAACAGAAGTACTTGGCAAACTAATAGAGGGGAGATTTTAAGATACTGTAGATTATTGGCCATGCAAAACTGGAGCTGGAGCAAATTTAAGTGGCGACAGCCATAATATTTACTTGCTCTCATTAAATTAACATCACACTGTGTTAACATGCCCTGGAAGTAAAAGAGTCTCTTTTGTTCTCGGTTTCCCAGACACAGACTGTACTAAGTGGCTTTTGTGAGTACAAACTTTTTTGAAAACACGTGTGCAGCAGGAATAATAATGGTGACACCAAAATGAATAGATTTAATAATACACTGTACTGAATTAGAGCAGTCACTACAGCTGTCAGTCAATGTAAAGCTATAACCACAACAGGAGGAGGCCTTGCACAGAGCAGGTTTCAGATGCGACCGTCAAAAAAGATGAAACAATAAATGTCCTTTTGATATTGATTCTATGCATTGTATAGGTGAGGCAGAGGTGCCACATGTCATATACAAAAAATGTTTTTCTCTTCCAGACTTTTAGATTTCTATTACACTAGTCTGATCATAAGCAAAACCGTCAACAGCAACAGGCTGGTGTACTGTTTCAAATCCAACTTTTTCATACTGCTTATTATCTATTGTTAGTTTCTGCAAAAAAAAAAAAAAAGAAAAATCAAGTAAAATGACAAATGCTAATTACTTGTCCCACACGCCTGATATTTTTGGCAATTATCAAAATAACCATTATTCTAAGGAGCGGATACAAAAGATGCACGATTTCCAATAAAAGTTAATGAGGCAGGAGGGTTTTCCTTGATCTGCAAATCAAATGCTCAGAAACACAAGGAGGCCATGAAACACCTCTAATCAGAAAAGTATTACAAATCAATACACTCACTCCTCCTGGTTTTAAAAAAACAAAGTGTTTGACTGCTCTTCTCGGTGTGTGTGCCCTATTTCTTCAGGAGCAGCCATCTTCGATATGTGAATAGATGCATAGTAATGACATGGTAGCAGTCACTTCAAAGCTATTCCCTGTATTTTGCCACAGGCCAACTCTTCGATGGATTCCAGAGGAGTGGGTCGTAAATATCAATGTGTACACAAACACTGACATGTAAATACCCTCAACAACAGAGCACGAGACCCCAAAACAGATAAAGCCCTGACACGTACCTCCAAAATCAGGCCTTAAACGGATGTCATATCCCTTCAGCAACTTGTCCACGGTAGTCTTGGCCACAGACATTCCGGAGCTTCCAGTGGAGGAGCTGAGGACAGAGACCACAAGAGTGAGGCATTTAAGTACTGAAAGGGGAAAATTGTACCATTAAGCCTGAAAATTATTACAACACATACTCTTTTTTATTTTATTATGAATGCCAGCTTTGAAGGAGGAGCCCTTATGTCAACATGCTGAGGCTCTGACAAAGAGAAGAAGTCTAAAGGTGCAATAAACAACTGAGTACATGAGTTCATCCATGAATCACACTGTATTTTACAGTAAGCATTCATTTCTCATGCTTTCCGATATGTCTGTTTCATTTTATTGACTGACTCTTGTGACTCTTGTGTTTTCATGGAGAAGGTTCAAAAACATGCATTTCCCCCCTCGTGGCCCCACCTACAGTATATTCATCTAATCAGCTGAGGGGATTTGATAATAATACACCTGTCAAGCAGTTTATTATTGATGTAAGTCCTTCAAAACAGTATAAATAAAAGTATGTCATAGTTTCTCTGGCTCATCTATCAGGTAGGAGCACAGTCTTATTTGTTGTACTGAGAAAGCCCTGTGGTATAACACAGACTCCCATCAGGCTGTTCGAAGCAGACTAACCCCAAGAGAAACGTATAGTTCGCACTAGTCTGACTGACACCTATAACATTGGTGCCATGACCTGCATCACCTGACCGAGGTCAGCTCTCCAGCTGAGGTTCCCTGTTACGTGGGAGGGTGCGGAGCGAGTGCAGGAGGATGCGAGGGGAGGATGTGGGTTAAAATTGCTCCCCAGATAGGAGTACCAGCCCCCTCGGCTCAGCCAGGGGAAGCTCTGTTCAATTAGCTCATAGGTGGTGCAGCTGTTCATCAAGCTGGCCGCTTCCAGGACTTGTGGGTTTGACACCTGAGAGCATCGCTATGAGGGAATATCATTGACGCCTGATACGCATACAGGGTTGTTCCCCCTTTCACGTGTTATTCAGGGTTAATCTAATGGGATAAAAATGTCAAAAAGTGAGACCCAGTTCTCATTGAGCAAACAAAATCTCATAAGTGAGGCTGTAGGTTACTGCAGACAAGGAAAAGGAGTTGGCCACGGGGAATAGGTATCAGTGCTTTAACAATGAAACAATAAAAGAATTGATCAGGAGACTCTGGCTGTCAGGATGATCATGAATTTGGGCTTGTGCAGTATTTCATATTGTCAACATCACAAGGACTAGACAAGCTGATTGAAACAGTGGATCTTACAGTCTACCCTGCCTCACACCTTGGGAGCAACAGCAGATGATGCCATGCTGGGATTAATTTTCGATTTTGATTGATTTGGTTCAATTAAAAGCGGGCAATTAAGATGATAATCTGAATTTTTTAAAAAAGGGGTGTTGCGTTTATAGAATGAAATAAGTGGGCTTGTGGGGCGAGTGTATACAGAACTGTAGACTCATACATCTGGTCGCCGTGGCGTAATCAATCGATCGTCGGCTGATTGATCCCATCATCTAATCATCGGCTGAGCTTATTGTATCCTACTGAGGGCAGTCATTTAAGCGGGGCTCGCGCTGAAATTCACCCCATCCAACACACATTAGTATATCCCCGTTTTCATTTCGGGAGTGGGTTACGTTTCACAATAGGGTTGATACAGTGCACGCGCATGTTTTTACGCTCGCGCGCGCCACAGTGCCATCTATTAGAGCATATATCGGCAGCAATGCCCCTAATAAGTAGGCCTGGGTACGCCGTTAATGCGATTTGCCACATCTCAACCTTTTTATTGACCGGTAATCACGTCTATTGGTGTGAAAGGTTTCATTCCAGGCGAGGCTTTCTTACCTTTGAACAAAGCATAAAAAGGACAAAGCCGCCAGAGCAGAGAAAATTCCACATAATTTATCTTCTTGACGACCCAACATCTCCACAAATCCTTATATATAGTTTCTATAATCCAACCAGTCCAGTGGTCCCTCCAGAAAAACGCACAACTTAAAAACTGGCAATCAAAAAAATAATTGCCTTGTTTTAAAATATCGAATAAACTAGCCTACATCTACGCATGCGATGTCTTCATTAAAATAGGCTTCTCGATTTAAAAAATCTCGTAATTGGACCCCGCTGTTTTCCCCGGCTATGGAAATCCGTGCAGGTCACAGAGCCCCTCGACCAACACCAGAAGATCAGACATCTTGCTCAAAAAACAGCATACACAATACTTTTAAAAGTGATGACAAGTATTCTTCCCCTTAAAAAAACAAACACTGGCATGAATGACTGAGCAGCAGCCTCTTGATGATCAAATTGGTGGATGAAATTTCCCAGTCCAAATCTGCAGAAGAGGCATGGTTCCAGCGATGTTCCGGCGCCAGACTATTCCACAACGTGATGTTGTTAAAAGATTTTTGTTTGAGCTGGAAACGCTGGTCGGCTGGAGGGGAGCGGTGGGTTCAAAAAAAAGAAAAATGAAATCTTCATTCCCTTTTTTCCCGTTGCTGCTGCTGATGATGATGTAGATCAGCGCAAAGTCACTGAGGGGAAAATGCACATTGAAAAAGCACTGGGTAATATCTGATGCAGACGTCAGAGCAGGCTATATCACTCCTCTGTTGAAAAAAAATTAGATGCCGAGAAATATGGATGGCCCCTAATACGCCAATGCATGTATCACAACGCCGGGTTTCATATCAAAGATGCAAACGTATTTGAAAAAGTCCACTTGCCTCCGCTGTCCAACGTTAAATGGCGTTTGAACACGTTAATATGGCCCGCTCGTCTTCTCCTGGAAACAATCAACAAATGACAGAGAATCAACAGTCCGAAGAGACATGATGAGCTGATCTTGTCTGATTTTCCTTTAGGTTTTTTTTTTTT
This sequence comes from Acanthurus leucopareius, assembly GCA_029814765.1. Classification (NCBI taxonomy): domain Eukaryota; kingdom Metazoa; phylum Chordata; class Actinopteri; order Acanthuriformes; family Acanthuridae; genus Acanthurus; species Acanthurus leucopareius. The sequence continues at coordinate 6,397,655 of JAQMCX010000012.1, read as the reverse complement.
TTTTTTACTTCTTGGTCGAAATTAAAATAATATCCTACTGGTGGGGGAGAAAAGGGGGACACCTAAGGTGAATTCCTTAGCGACAGCATGCGCTGAATTGTCTGTCTATTCTCTCTGAAACCCATTAGGATGCTGAGAGTGTGTGCTGATGCGTTTTCATGCATTTCTTCCACTTTTCTGAAACTCGCACGCACACAGCGAGAGACACGCGCCCACACACAATCAGCGGCTACATACAGGCACACATGCGCGCGCACGCACAACATGAACACGCATAATCGCTGTGATTTATTTCTTATTGATTCAACTTCTTATCACGAATCTCTTTTTGCTTTTTGAAACAAAAACATCCGAACTGGAAATTGCTAACGCACACATCACAATTCAAGAATCACACGAGCTTGTGTTTTATACAGAGGAGGAGGTTTTCTTCAGGGATCTCTGTGCTGTCCAGTTGCTAAGCAACCCAGCCAGCACTGATGCAGTTGTGGTGAAGGCTATGCGCAAAGGCTCATTTAAAGGAGCAGACCCAGTGCTGTCACCACCGTGGTGTCAGTGGGACAAAAGCAGACAGCAACTGATGTACCATGGAGCCATTTCTGTTTGATGGAGGGAGGCATTTATAATAATACAAGAAGAAACTGTCAGTGGTATCAAACTTTACTTTTGCCTCATCAACCTTGTCAACATCATCATCATCATCATCATCATCATCATCATTGTCATCACTATTATGGTCAGGGGCACAAGTAATGTCATAAACAGGGTCAGTAAGTCTATAGCCTCATATTTTTTTTATTTTTTTTATTTTTTTTAGTTTGAAACATGTTAATCCAGCAGTCTTCTGTTGCTATTGAATATTCTCTGCTGTCCTCCAAACCAACAAAAAGAGGAAGATTCGGTTTGTCCCTCCCATAGCTGATGTCACAGCAGGAATTGAAAAAGGAAAAAAAAAAGATGATTGTGTTGGATTCTGAAGTTTTCTGGTTTAGACAATAATGTCATAAAAATCAATGTCAAACAAAAAAATAGATTAAGTGCATATTTGTATTTTGGCTTTTCTGCACTTCATCCCTAGAAGAGCTGCAGCTTATTGACTGGAATGTCCTTTACCCCTTAGTCATGAGAATAACATAATGTTCACTTTTAAGACTGGCTTTGCGATAATATACTATAGATCAAAGGATAACATTGTGACTGACCGTGATCCGGCACCCAAGGGTGGGCAATTAGCTAAACATGATACGCAAGACATGGGTTGGTTTTCACAGTTTATACCTGTTCCATCACAGGAGTGAGTGGCTCTACCTATTTGCACTCATTATTTGATGGCTGTAAATCTGTTGAAAAGTATCAGCAACTCAATTAGTAATTTGAATGAATCATGAAAGTTTCACAAAACTGTTATTTTAGAGTTTAAGTCGGACTGATTAGAACTAAAAATCAGCTCAAATAGCAGGCATGAAAACGGGTCAGGGGTGAAAAAGGTGAGAAGGATACAACCCCTCTAGGGGGGTCCGGGGGCACGCTCCCCCAGAAGAAAATTTTGAATATTTTATATTTAAAAGCATCAATAGTGGGGTTTCTCTTCAGCAAAAGGTTGAGAGGGCATCAGAGAATCTACAGTATTTCTGTCAAAAAGTTCAACTGTCTCTAAGCTTGAAGGAAATACTGTAAAGTGTCCATAGTGTAGAGTTTGTGATACTGAGTGAACTAATAATTGTCTTCAAGTAAAATAAAACTGAGGTATTTTCATCAGTTATTACCAAAAAAAAAGTATTTTATTTTGTCATTTTGAATTATTGAAGTTTTTTTTTGTCAGACTCCATAAATAAAATGCGGGTATCAATTTAATTACTTGCAATTTAGCTTTTTTATATATAAACAAGAGACTGTACACAAATTATTAGTGAGGGAAGCTTTGGTCAAAAAAAGGAGATGTATTGTTTTTCTTTTAGCTAAACGTAAAGAAAGTCTGTAAGCTTTTGGTGAGTAAACAAGAGTCTTTATTTTTTTGAAGTGTTAGATTTTACATTTTAGTTCATTATTTTCCTGTGGGATTTAATGTAAAAATGGATTAACTGGATAAATAATATTGGCTGACAGCCTTTTTGAGCACAATGGACCATAAAGTTGCATTTTGCCATATGCAGAAGACAACAGTTCTGTCTCTGTATCAGGGTTTTATTTCCCTCGTTGCTGGTCCAGCAGCCAGTCTGTCACTTTTGAGAAACAGTAGATATGGATCTTTATGGTTAGTAGGGATTGAACATCGTCTCCCTAAAGAGCGTGCCATTTTTCACATTCATTCAGAGTTTACCTAGAATAACATAACATGTTCAAATACAGCCCAACCTGTTCTAAAGGGTAAAGCAAAAACATTACATTGTTGGCCCATTAGCAGTGAAAGTGCAATTTATTCAATGACATTGGTAATAATGATTACCATTGTTGCTCAATAAGAAAATGTTCATTTAGCAGCTCTAAATGTTCGTTTGACTGAACATACCATTTACAGTCTTGGATGTTGCATGTTTCAGGGCTTCTGTAGCCTACAGATGTCCATATGACAGATATGCAGGCCAAGACCTCCTTTTTTTGTTAGCTGATTATTGTTAAGAGTCCAATACCAATTCAGTTAATGTTGATAAATACATAAATGCACAAGACAAACATTTAAAAGATGCTGAAAAAAAAATTGTTGCTCAACGATACCTGATGAGTTCTGTCACTGCATTTCAGCCAATCTGTACTGCCGCTTTTGCTCTTAACATGGCCTTTCATGCAACCAAAGCCTGCTTAATGTTATTAGTCCACACTACCTAGACAGCGAAAAACTACAATGGAAGCTGGAAAGCTTCCATTACTAAAACCATATCCCTTGACTACAGATTCTTCTTTCAAATGCAGATTTCTGTTTGTGGACATTAACATAACATGTTTAACATAATCATGGTAGTTGTGACTTCCCCTACACAGTGATTTGGGTTATGTTGTCAGGATTCCTGTACCAACATATTAAACTTAAAATAGGGTTTGAGTTGAGAAATTAGGGGAGAGGGCAATGCATTTGGTTTAGAGGGGGAGATGAATCAAAGCAAATGTTAACAAACAAAGAGAGCGTCTTTGTAGGAGGATGAAAACATACTGTTCACCTCCCTTATTTGTCATCCTAAAAATTGTCTCACAGTCCCTAAATGGGAAGAAACACTATATTTGTTTGTAAATGTGTAAACCTAGTTATCCGGTGGGCTTTCACATCTGAATCTGTGGTAGATACTCTCCCCAACTACCACCAGATTGTTTTCCAAAGTGGGATTCAGCTATTTAAATGCAAATTATTCATCAGACAATGTGAGAATAAACTAGCTTGACATACTCTGTTTTTTTAATCAGGCTGTTCATGCACAGGCGCCAAGGCAGCAGTTAACTGTGTTCGGGATAATGCCTGAAAAAGCAGACTTGTCCATTAAGTTAAGAGAGTGATATGGAGTTGTAACCTGTGTGACAGCACCCGGGATGGATCCCTTCAGTCTCTGGGCATGCTCAGTCTGTGCTTTAATGCGTAGTTAGTCACACTCACAATAGTGCTCCCATTCACAACGTTCTCTGATTACTGCAATTAACTCTAATTGGCATCTATGACAAGCAGAGCCAAGCCCCTGAGATGCGCATGTACCATGCTCTTTTTCGCTCCATTCATATGTTGCGTAACACATGTGAGTTACTGGGTCACCCTTGCTCTTCTGATATAAATAGTATCACATGGTTAATGCATTGGTGCCTTCAAGTCACTCCCCGTTTCTCTCGCTGTTCATATCTGTCAAACATCCCAATCAATTCGATGTAGCAGACGATATATCTGTGTTTAAAGCAGATTCAACACATTGCATCCTTTCTTCATGTGAACTTCCCCACCCGTCTTGTGACAGAAGTGAATATGTGTTTTATAAAAGGAGGTGACTTAATGAGAGTTCACTTAACGTTAATGTGTTGTGGGATTTTGTGTGCTCCCTTTGATTAGAGAACGCAATCAAGGCTTCTCCTGAAGAAGTTAAGTTTCATTTATGGCAACACAGTCTGTAACTGTGAGGTGAGATGACAGCGTGAGTTCATGTCGGGTCTTCTCTCCGTGTTCAGTGGAGTTGGTATCGCCGCTGTATCACACTGGTTTGGAAAAAGAGAAAAAAAGATTGCAATACTGGCCTGAACCAAGTCTAAATATGATGATCTGTGTCATTACTCTTTTGTTTTACTCACATTTGACTTGATGGAGGAGGAGAGGGTCATATGACTTGAACAGCAAGGAGACCCTTGCATGCTGCTTCCATGACAAGCCTGAGTGGAAAAACTGTCTCACCCCTTCATGTTCACTGGTCAAGTTTATGCGTAAAATTTTTTTTCAAGGTAGGCAAAACAAAAAAGCAAGACAGGATACCAACATACACATTTTCAGCAAAAAGTCTGAGTAGAGTACCACTATAGCCTAACTTTAGACAGTCCTTGTTACAACCTTTTCTTAAAGTCTAGGAGAACACAGGAAGCAACATAATGCAAGTTTGATCAAGACCTTTTCGAGATGGGATCAAACTTCAAAAAAAGGCTGCTGACATACTTCAAACATAGCAATGAATGGCATTTATCAACAAAAAGTGAGAACCAGAAGTTAACAACCAAACCGTTTCACAGTTTATAAAAAATTGAATCAAATAAAGCATGAGGGTCTCCAAGACAAAAATTAATACACAAAACCCCACAAAGACAAACTCAATAGTCAAAAAACCTCGATACAGATAAAAAAAACAAAAGAACAATCAGGAGAAAAGGAGAGAAAAAGGATGAGCAGAACATGGCAGAGAACCCCTGCACAGCTTCCTTACAGTTCCTTCAGTTACCAAAGATCCCCTGACATAGACACTGATATTGATAATAACCAATCAGCAAAGACAAAGTAGAGCTGACAGTCTGCTACCATCAAGTTTAAAGAGTTTCAGCCACAACAGCACCAACTTTACAACAGCTCAGAGGCCTAGTGGACAGTAAAGTGGCCCTGGGGATTGACATGCAGCTCCACTGGTGATGGAGAGAAGTTCATGTGTGTGTGAAATCCAGGCACTCACAGGGGTTTGGCATGCCTGAAAACTGTAATAGAGGCAGCTTTCTTCAGAGAGGCCAAATGACGGTCAGTGTCTGTAACGGTTGTCTCAATTACAGGTGCTTGTTACAAGATTGGTACCAGCCATGTCAACCACATAAGTAGCGTTACATATTTTTTGGCTTTTTTTCTGTGTATTTACTTTTTTGAGAGAGGACTGCAGGAAGAAAGACATTAGACTGCTAAAAAACCCAGCAAGTTTGGGAAATGCCACCCGAGAGCTCAAACAAGAAGACGACTCTGGCTGATCTCTGTCATGTAAGAGACATTTCTCTGACCAATCAGTGGTCTGCAGCATTTTCCCTCCACCTTTAAGTGTTAGCTTTTTCTTGGAACCTCAACAGAAGGGTAACGAAAACACAAGAGGGGATGGAGTGGTCCTGTTGGTACCATCCGTAATATTGCTGATGGAAAGGAAAAAATAAATCTAATGTTTTACCCACTGAAATAAACTGCTTGCAGGAAATGTAACCTAAGGCTGCCTTTACACTACAAGGGTCAAGTGACCTAATTTTTATTATTTCTCCCATGTGGCACAGATCAGATATGAATTATGAACAAATACGCAGCAAAAAAGCACACAGAATCAGACTTTCACGGATTTTAATATGCAAACACAGGTGGAATGATCTGTTCATGCTTCCTGCTGAATACAATTTAGAAAAGAATGAAGGTGCAGGCCAGTGGTTAAATTCCAAAGTTATCTGTTTTTTATGTCTTTGAGCACAGAGAAGGTGCAAGGGTAAATATGGGAATTCTTCGGAACAAATCTGTTTGCAAGAAAATTTTACTTGTGGTTTTCAGTTCTCCTACCTACATTGCCAGTGCAAAATCAAGAGCTCAAAAGCTTTGAAAAGCTTCCATTACAAATGGCTCCTGCTTTTACTTCCATTTAAGCGTTGTTTCTTCCTTTTCCAGGTCGCTATCCAAACACTCACATACGCATCCGGGTTGTTTAAAGCTTTATGTGAGAGTAAACGCAGTCATTAGATACAAGTCACTTTTAAAAGCAGATGTATGCAAGTGTTTAAAGAAATCAAATATCGGCAATATAGCTGAGCATTAAAATCCTGTAGTGTTTTTGCAGCCTTAGAGGGAAAAAAAACTCTATGCTGCCTGCAGTGCTTGAAGATCCACAGGTGTTTTCAGTGCTCTTAATGGGCCTGGTCACACTAAATGAAACCCCTCTCAAACTGACCTCATGACTTGTGATAAAATTCAGTGAAAACATATGACATGCAAGGATTGTGCCTGCTTTAGTAAACAGGAGTTTGACAGCAGGTGAATCAGCTTGAATCTGTGTTTGAGTACTGTGTGTGTGTGTGTGTGTGTGTGTATGACTTTGCTCCATTATTATCCACTGTTCACCATTACACTGTGATCACACTAGCAGGTCAGAGCAGCCCTGTGAGAGCTCTCCTCCCCTCTGCGTTACAGCGCACCCGACAAGCTTTGAGAAAATGAAGGTTCAACTTCAATGTACATCATGCCATTCATTGACCGCAGAGATGAGATTGGAGGCTTTGAAAACACACGGCACGAGGCTCTGAAGCACTACCTCGAAGCAGGCTACCAGGCAATTGTTGCTATGCTACCGTAGAAAGCCCAATCAAAGTGCAGTGTGTTGCTCGTTGAGGCTGAACTGCACCACAATGTTCCAAATACTTGTGAGGAGCGCTGTTTACACTCAAACCGCAGATAGCACACAAGAAAGCGGGGAAATGCACGCTAATGCTTCTGCTTTGTCCACCTCAGGTTGCTGCAAGGGCGAAAAAAAAAGCATGTGAACAAGTCTGATTGATGCATCACATGATCATTATACCATGTGTGGTATATAAAGTACAGGAAGGCAGACGTGATTTATGAGCCCGGCATGAATGACACCATTCATGACTATTAAGCATGCTCATAAAAATGGAAGACATTTAGCTTCCACATTTACTGTTTGGATACATGCTCGATTGTTCAGCTCTGATGTTAGATTGCTCACAGTGATGTACCGGTGTCCCGACATATAATGAAATTAGAGAACATGCTCCTACTGTCCATAAACAAGAAAGTCCTGACCCTTAAAGAAAATCAGGAAAAATGTAATACATATTTTAATAAGCCCAATATTGATTACATGGAGTGCTTGTCCTCAGCAAGTCTGAATAATACTAATAAGACTAAGCAAAGGTTGGAAGTGTCACACCACCCTCTGTAATATAATATGCAATTACGTGTAATACACTGGTCCAAAGCCAGCCAGCTGCTGCACACACACAGTCTACCTGTTCATCCTTCAAAGTGAGGAAACTAAAGGCTCGCCACCTTGCAGGCAGCACACAACTGACCGACCTGAAACTCTCTTTCTGTCCTCTACACCAGAGAAGTGCACATCTCAAACGGTCACATGGCTTGGAGGCTCCAAAATTAGCATGGGTGAGGCGCAACACTTGATGCTAAATAGCTATTGATGGAGGACAAACACTAATATGAATGTGTAATTCTGTCCCTTCCCTCAACATGTCCCCCCCGAAACTTTCGGTGCATTTTCATTTATAGAAGACTTGGGGTGCTGCATATTTAACCAGACCCTCGTGGCTTTTTATTGATACAATCAAAAGAATTAATTAAGTGTTTGTAAAGGTCTGGCATGAGGTTAATCCCCCTGAATGGTTTATCAGTTTCAGAAGAGCACGCCTGTGACACGTACGTCGTCCAGCAAAGTCTGGTGCCAGTAACACCATTACCTCTTCCTCCCTCTTGAGAGTGAGCGTATTGTAAGTGTGCTTGTTTGTCTTTGCATGTGTGAGTAGGTACATGCTGTCTGCATATGTATCATGTCGTATAATCCTCTTTGTTTTTATACTCCATGTATCTTTTATATTACACCATCTTTCAGCTGGATGGATTTCAGCGTGCCATTGATTTATCTTTTATCAAATACAGTCTTACTGTTTCTCTCCGTGAGGATGGCTTATAGCTGTAAGGTAGAGGCTTCATTTGGCCGCTGTCTTATTCCTCTGGCAAAAGGGTAACTTGTGTAATGCCCTCATTTGCATTCAAAGTGTCCTCATTTCAGTTTTCCTTAAAATTCAAATGTCAGATCCTGATGCAACAACCTCCATTTGTCTATATAACACAGAAACAATGAAAGTCAACACTGGGGCAAACAGGGATTCACCACTATGCACAAAAAAAATATGTAGCTTTTCATAAATAGTAGCATTTTGTCAAAAATAGCACTGTAGCATCCCTTCCTCTTTTCCTATCTGTATTCTACGTGGGATTTCTACACGGAACTCCTGCGAGAAAGGGTTAATGAATTCCTCACACAGATAGATATTGCCATGGAAACAGCTGCGTGACTGCTTGCAGCTTGTATACACACAGGAGGAAAAAAAACAATGGTGCCAAAGGTATTTTAAAATTCAGTGAGCAGAGGCTTTCCAGTGCACATAGCTGCATTTAAGATTTTTTTTTTCTTTTTTTTTGTACAAGCACGGAGTGGGGAGTAGCCACCTTGAACCCTCACCCCAGGTCCCCCCCCCCCGCCTCTCTCTTTCCATCTTTGCAATTCAAAGGAATGTGATTGGCATTGGAGATGCATTTGCAATAGCCATGGAGTTAATGCATTCAAAAATATGAGGTCTGGATGTGGTAGATGGGAAATAATACTCTGCTCTGTCATTTCCTTTGCAATAACAGAGCACACACACACACACATATACACAGACTAAAAAACACATGCACACACACTCACACACACACTCACACACTCTAACACAATTCCAGCAGAGAATAATTAATTCACAATATGAAACAGACCTAAGGCAATGTGCCTGGCGGTTGAGCTGAAAACGAAAGAAAAGGTTGAGGCCTGTGATGCTTCTTATGCTCTCAAATACCGAAAAGTGCAAATACTAAAAAAACATGCATGGCTGCACGCACACACATATGCACACGCTGTACACATGTACATGCAATAATTATTTGTCCCTTAAGATTACACAATCCTGCCTGTGTTTTCAAAATAGGGGGCACAGCTCAGTGTGCGCTGGTGGGATAACCTCATCCATCTCAGCACAAAAACACGTTCTTTTAGTGCCATTAGCCATCCTCCCAATAGCAGGTCAATAGTGTCTCACACTGCCCAAATGGACTTTTATGCTTGAGTCTGCAAATATGACTCTATAGGTTGGTTTCAGCACCATTCACTGCCAGCACTCAGTTGCTGAAGCAAAATAACTGTGTTTAGATTCATAAATATTTTGAGATGCATTGAAAAGCTTTTAAGACCATAGAAAAAAGTTAGCATAGTGATGCAAGGAAGTGTAGGTGCAGTGAGCACAAAGTGTGGAGTGTTTGGTAAACAAACACACAAATAAATTGAAAAGATATATAAACAGGGGCAAACATTAAAACACAGTTAAGCCTTTTTTTGTGACTTGCAGAAATCTGCATGGCTTTCTGTGCATTTTGGGCTAAAAGGTTCTACTCATTCACTTGAAATTGTTTTTTTTTCTTCCTCCAATCGGAAATAAGAGCAGGGAATTCTCTCAGGAACTGAACCACATTCCATCAGCATGTGTCCTGTCCATTAAGCTGGATGTTGAAGGTGTATGCTCCATTTTTTTTTTTAGAAACATACACTATGTTACACACAAACGACAACATCCTTCATGCTTTGCATTCAAAGCAATACAGTCCTGCAATGGCGAGAGAGAAAGTCACTTGATTTGAGGCAAGTTTTGAGCCTCAAATAATTTGTGCAACTTAATTTGACTATTTTCATATTTTTTATTTTGAGCTATTGTTGTTTTTTTCATTTTGCTGCTCCAGCTGTGATTTGTTGTTAGGTTCTCTTCAAAAAAAGGAAATATACTAAAAAACTGTTTTAAAAATAGTCTAGTGTTCCTTTCATTTGTTCGCTGTTAAAATAACAATGCAGTAAAAAAAAACAAACTTGTAAATAAATCCGACCAGATGAAAGCAGTCACATCCAGAGTTCACATTCACTTGATAAAAAAAATGCATTTAAGTTGTTTTCAGGAGTCAACAAAAGCCAACCATCATTTGTCATGAAATGCCACAAGTTAGGGCTCACAGGAGATCAGTCAGTTCATAGTTTGAGCTCCGACCAATGCATCAGTTTATGAGTCACATTTAACCAGGTTAATTAAAAAGAGATGGACTTCAGCAATCCCCTCATCACACAGCAGGACAGAATGTGGTCAAGTATAATTACACAGCTGTAAGCAGATCATAATTGGATAATGTTTTTTTTTTTAGTTATTCCTTTTGGGATCTATTTCTCCACTGGGAATTTTTAATTGATGAGATAGCTCACTGCTGCCAGAAGTTACAAGATTAGGTGACTATCATAGCTTATCACACACACACAGAGAAGTAAGTCATAAAGCAAATTAGTGGGAGGCTCTGTGACTTTGTCAGGCAGGTACGTGGAGAGATATTATCTTATTTGCTCAATGAGCCGTGGATGGACACTATCATTTTTTATAGCTACACATTACACACCAGGCTTATACAGTGATGTTCAGGCAAGATGATAAAGGGGGATTTCTTAGGGCCTTTCAGTCCAAAATCTCAATGTTTCTTATCAGCAACAAAGATTTTCAACAAAATAAAAGTCAAACTCCATAACCAAAATGTTGCATATCTGATCAAGTTAATGCTGTCAGTGTGCAGTATATAATATTATTTTGTTTTAAGTTTTCTGAAAAACACCTCATGCACACTCTGCATATTAAAGATGTCACTTTGCTCATAAGAACTAATGACGAGGACTTTAAAGTAGCCTTTTTGCACTACTAAACACAAGGAAACACAAAAAAATCTACAGTTTGAGGGGCCACAATAAGTAATCTAGAGTACAAATATATTAAAGGAAATTATGTGAGGATTTTAATAGAATAGTCTAGATTATGAGAGGTGAACTTACTTGCTTTCTTGCTAGGATGATGAAAAGACTGATACCACATTTTTATGCATTCACAGTAAGGGCGAAGCCTTTGGCAGCAGCCAGTTAGCTTAATTTAGAGTGGATCTCTAACCAGCACCTCTCACTAATTAACATATGTAGTAATGTTATTCTTTCCAAAAGCTGAAGTCAAAGAGCAACATGTGGTTCTGACTTCTTGAAGTCTTGTTGTCATTGTGAGGTTGTAACATGTCCTAGAAATTAAACAGCACAATCTTCTTCTGAGGTCACCACTCTAAAATTCAATGTTTTGTCAAGAAATACCACAACAAGTCATCCTTTGGTCTCTTTACCCCATTTTATGTCTTTGTGCTATGCTAAGCTAACCAGCCACGGGCAACAGACATGGGAGTGGTTCTAATCTTTTAATGCAAACCTTAGTGTGAAAACAAACGAGTCCTTCAGTTTATCTGTGAACACGTTGTCCTTTACAGGGTCAAGGAAGGACTGGAGCTGATCCAAGCTGACATTGGGCGGGAGGATACACCCTGGACAGGTTGATGGTTAATCACAGGGTTGACACATAAAGACAAACAACCATTTTTGCCCACACTCCACCTGCCGACAATTTATAGTTTCCACTTAACCTAACCTGCATGTCTTTGGAGTGTGGGAGGGAGCTGGAGCACCCTGAGGGAACCCACTCAGACACAGAGAGAACATGCAAACAGCATACAGAAAAGCCTGGTTCAAACAAGGAATTTTCTTGCTGTAGGGCAACAGTGCTAACCACAGACAAACTCACATGCACAAAAAAAACATGTGTATTAGCCAAGTTGCAGAATTATACTTTTAAGCACACAAACTAGTGATGAGAAGGAATGAATTCTAACCCGCTTGCAATTCCAGGACTTAGTAACTTGCATGTTTTAATTTAATCTAAATGAAAATACACTTGACAGAGTAACAAATTAACACTCAGCATTTATTAAATTTTCATAAAAAAGAAAGCTTACACATCACGCTCGTCATGTGCATCTTTGAAACAAATGCTGTGTTTCAAAGCATTGAGTCCCTTAGATGTTAGACTGACAGAAATGTCTTTTATTAAAATAGGAAATTACAGGTTCACACAGTTTTGGTAGATGCTGTGACTTGTCTTCCTGTCGTTCAGCGGGCAGGAGACTCTCACCAATGTGGTCAAGTCACAAGTCTCCATCACCCAAACTTTCAAAATAGCAACCACGAGCTGCTGTGACTGACTTAAAGCATCATTTTCAGAATTCCTGATAATACCTGAGACACTAAAGACACCTGGGAGTGGATTTGTGAGGGAGAAGATTGACTAGATAATATACAGTAACATAAAATCAGAAATACAAGGCACTATTTTCGGTTTGGGAACAAAACGTCTTGCGGTTTCTCATCGCACCATCCTCCATCTTGAAGTGGTTAAAATGGAAGTAAGAAGCAGGGAGGAAATGTCTTGAGATTCCAATGAACAGGAAGCTTGGTGTCTAAAATATAGAGGAGATCTCAGCACCTGGTGAGTTGTGTTGATTCACTTGTGTTGATCAATAATTCTATCAACCCGCTGCAGATATATTATGGTCATTTTGCACGACGGGGCAGTAAAATCTTACTTATTACCCCTTTACAGTAATGTGGAGCTGTTATTTATTGCGGACGTTATTTAGTCTGATATTCGCTTTTGAATCAGCTCTGGTTGTATGCTGACCTTGAGCATCTGTCTTTTCACCACATTTCTTTTATTCTAATTATGCGAACATGAAGCACACAATCCTGAAATTAATATAAAATTTACGACAAAAATGAATCCCCAAAATTAATAAGTTAAAGAATTCAAATAAAATATTTACAATATTATACTGAAATGAAATGTGAGAGAAATGGCTGAGAGGCTTTCAGAGGCTGTAAAATCTATCTGCCATGTTTTATGTAGCGCTCTCTTCAGAGTTTTTTGGCCTCACTGAAGCGGTCAGTACATTTATACATTTATAACATGCAAAGGATACTTCTATTAAATATGCATGTGTCAACATGACTTTACCACTTCTGTTAACATTCTGCTATATGATGCAACAGTAATGTACAGCGCGTGTCATGGTCTGAGGCATGTCTTCAGGCGCATCTCATTCCTGACCTTCAAACCGTAAACCCAAACAGCCAATCGCAACCAGTCTTTCAACTCGTCCACGCTCGTTGTCACACCTTCCAGTTTCTGTCAAAATGCCCATGTTTCAGCGCTGCAGCTAACTTTATATCCACACTGATGGAAAAAAAAAATTGCTGCACAGGGGTTTCTCAAGCATAGAAAACATTGCTTGTAACTCTTTTCACATAATTAAAGAAGGGCACACACAACACAAATTATATTGCACACACTCTCAGTGTGCTACAAATGAAAAAAACTACCATTAATCTCAAATATCATCTAAAAATTAAATTTATAGTATTGCTTTAACAAGTCTCAGGCTTCAATCATGCTATGTTGGTTTTCTCAGGGCTGAAGCAGTTCATCACATCTCAATCATCAGTTCAACCTCTGCCCTAATGTGCGTCTGCGGTGCCTGTCCGGCTGCTCCATCGATGCTCCATCACAGATGGCCAGAGGATGCCAGGTTGTCCCTTCTCAGTTACAAATATTCTGTTTTTTCCAGGATTTGCCAGCAAGCTAAACCCATCCTTGTTGACTCCCAGGAATGCAGTTAAGCCTTCCTTGGCTGAGATTTTGAAGAGATTGAGACTCTGGAGCCTCCTACAGAAACCATGCAGGCCAAGTGTTTGGCCCCCCAAGGCCAACCGTCTGGTAGCTGGCAAACCCACGCTTCAGGGAAAGGCCTTTGTACCTCCTCAGCCACTCTGCTGGACAGATGAATTACTGTGCCTACATGCTCAGAGCCAGAACAATGAGCTTCACCACTGCACTCCAGACTTGCTATTATACATTATGTTACTGGCTGACCCACACCAAAGGTTGGTCACAGGAGAGGGACACCAAGCCCTGGATAGCCATTGTGATCCAGAATCTGTTTGATGTAATATTTTTTAATGTGTGAGGGAGGAGCAGAGACAGTGGAGGGCCACTGTTACAGATGGCTCATGTATAATGACCAGCAATAACCAACACCATCATGTCTTAGGGAGTGCAGCGGACTCGGGAGTCTGATTCAGTCACACCATGGGCAAAGACCAAAACAAATATGGCAGCCAGGGGACCTCTGCTCACACTGAGTATTAAATAAATTGCCATCAAACCCAAGTGAGTCCCTGGGTGTCCCAGTGCATCCATGGACAGATTTTGCAAGTCTTTGTCACTTGAGATGAGGAGGAAATCATGCATACATGATTGTTTAGATGCCACAAAAACAGAATAACAAAATTAAGTGCTTGCAAACTTCAAAAGTAAACCCACTGATTATATTAATAATTTCATTTTGTTATTACTTGCTGCAGGGGTATCATAGTAATTGGATTTCTTTTGACTCGCACCAGCTGCCAAACCCTTTAATCTTTTGGGGTGACTATTCCCAAAATGGTGTGTAATCAATTACTTGTTCAATGATTGATCACCATTTGACAAGTCATATAACTGGGCAATGAATGAAATAATATAAAAAAATGTATTTGACCAAACACAGTTGAACGTTTCTGACAGGACTAAGCACAGGAGCCATCATGACCTCGTTATAATCAGGGAGGACAGGAGGCCTTCTCGGCATGTGCACCCATGCCAATCATCTCATAATCTATCTACAGGGAGAAATTGCCCCATTTATCAGTGATGCGATTGCTGATGTCCTGGATGCTACTACCTTAAATCACACAGGTGGTAGATCGCTGTGATGTACTACAATATGCTGCATCTCTCTCATATTTCAGCCCTGTGATCAAATCATCGGCAGGGTGTCACTTTCAAAGAGGAAATCCCCCCTGCTGGAGAAACAGGAGATCAGAATAGATTTGCTGGCAGAAACACAGCACTAATTTCACTAATTGTTACTGCCCAGAGTGATTTTTTTTCTGGATTTTTTTATCTTTTTTACATAAATAAAAAACAGATTTAGACGGACTAATTTCCTTTGACATGAATGTGTAGTGGGGACGGCAGATGCCTTCTTTACACACTGTTGTAACTGTGAGTGTGAGCAGTGAAGGACCTTGGTCAGTGGAATACTATGTACTCCAAATGAAATATTTGGAAGTGATTTTTTTTTTATGTGAACACAACATGTAGACATGCACTGGCAATAGATGCAGCAGAGCACAAGTAAACAAACATGCAAGGATTCAGTCTTTCCTTTTCTACAAATTATTGACTTAGTCATTGCTACTCAGATCCCAGAAGTAATCAATTCACAGCCAAATGCCCTCTCTAATTGAGAGCGACAAAAGAATAGACCACAAACATGAGTTGTCTTACTGGTTGTGTAAAGTACTTAACTGTCTGATTTAGCCACCACCGACTGAAGTCCCTATTCACCATATTATACTACACAAAAACTTCACTCTCATCAATTCACAAAAGTTAACTTCCCAAGTTACTTCTAGTCTTTTACATTAGTCAGTCTTTTTGCCAAAATACAAAAATGAAACTTGTCATTGACAGTTATCCTGAGGGTCAAAGGTTTATTGCTTAGAGCAGAAATATGGTTTCACACTTGGCTCAAAAAAGAATTTTCAACTTATTGTGAAGGTTATGTATCAAACAGAGTAAAACCAGTTTGAAGTTTGAAGATGCAATAAAAAAGGTTAATGGTATTAGGCCACATTTTTTGAGCAATTACAAAAACTAGAGCTTTTAGCCATCTGAGCAGCTTTGCCTAGGTGTAGTTAGTGCTTTGAGCTCAATGCTAACACTAGCACAGCCACATACTCACAGTGACTTAGAGTATATTATTATTTCATCCTCTGGCCACCGTGAATACCAAAAAGTCATTTAACTACCTAACTCACCCTACCTCTTGTCTTTTTTTTACATTGGTCATACTCGTTTTGAACAGTGTGACTGGATGGCATCCATGTGATTTAGATCAATCTGCAAGCCAAACCATGAAAGCACATCATCTGGCTCATCAAATCACAATTCAAGTATCCAGATCCACCACTTAATCTATCCTGGCACAACTGGATGATAGAAATTGCAGTGAAAGAACTGAGGCCAACACTGTCTGCTCATTTGATGCTACACTAACCATGCCAAGAGCGCTCATGGTTGACACCAACATGTGCATAGCCATAGTGGCATATTGCCACTTTCAATTCAGTTGTTGACACTTTTTATAGATTTTTTGCCGTTGTCCCTCTTTGTTTGTAGGCATAGATAATGAATGGGATGTTGTCACTTTGCAGCTAATGCCACTGCTAATACAATTAAGACATCACTTTGAAACTGCCAACTTTTATAAGACAGAGAGGCATTGTGTGACAACAAAGTTTATAATTTCATGTTACAGTTGAGGGTTTTCCCCTATCGTTGTACAAGTTCAGAAAATTCTAAATGCTTCAGCTCAGCTAAGCTGTGACCTGCAGAAAAAAATAATATCAAAATGAGGACTCCTGTTTAGGTTAAGTGAAACATTGTACCGAAGCACACAATGACCTGAGGTCATTGACATTTTAGTCATGAGCAATCAGCATCCACTGTGCTGTTCAGGCCTCATTGGCCTCACTGATTGTGATGAGATCAATATATTGATATCCTGGGTGAGAAAGAGGCTGATGTGAAACAAATCCTTCCTTTTCTTCAAAAACTGCACTATTTGATTCTGTGATGTAAGCAATAACAATAATATCATTATAAGGAATTTTATCACACAATCAATAAATTGATTCATATACTGATTAACGACTTGAACTGATTTAAGTATGATGTCAGACCTACAGTACTTTATTTATGAAAGGATTTGCTTACAATAAAGTACTAATGTAATGTACCCTGTCTTGCAGGCCATTATACAACAATGAAATTCTCATGAATCCTTTAGTTAGTCAAAAATAAAAAATGCATTCTAATCTCATACATTGTTAACTCCATGCTAGTTGTCATTGTGTACTGTTTAAGCAGCAGGTACACAAAGAATGAATATACTCTTATATAAATATTAAAAAATGAGTTCATACAGTCAACATTGGATACAAACAAACTGCAGCTATGATGTTATTGAAAATTAAACTTTATGCATACAAAACAAAATGTTTTCTAATACCTTTTTTTTCAAGTAATGGAATATGTCAACCATTTACACAACTTTTTTTAACAGCTCCTTTGGTTTTTCTTGTTTTTTGGTTTTGTTTTTTTTTCATCGCATTTTGGAGGAATGGTATCCAGTAACAAGGCACTCAAAAATCAGCTCTATTCAGTTTTATATTGAGTTAAGTTTTAGTATACTTCATTTTGTTACTTTTTAAAAGTGAAAATGCAACATAAAAATCTTCTTGGAATAAGTAGATAGATATTAGATATTAGATAGATATTGGTGTTTAGGCATTTCTGTGTAATTATATTTGGGGCCAAAAAAGACAAAACTGATTTCAAATGTTTCTTCGTTGAAACAGGTTAAAATTATGACAGGAACTGTGACCCAAGTGCAGACAGGACATGCACTACGACAGCAAATAAAATCAACACACTTGACTAAAAGTTCAGTTTTGTATGGTTTTCCTTAAAAATAAGATTTATTTACAATGAAACACAAAAAACATTTTTTTAGTTAAGAAAATTAAACAATGCCAATATGAGTCACAAACTTGACTTCCTGTCTTTTAGAAAGAAACAGCTGAGTATTATCTGCAAAAACATGGACGTTATGTTAATTTCCCTGCCTGCGCCATGGAACAGGCCTTGGCTTAGAGCTGGAGCTGATCCCTGAGTGCTGCACAGTGTCTTCCCACTGTGCCTCCATACAGGTCAAATATAGAGGAAAAAGTCTTACAACACTGGATGAAATATAACTATTGCAAACTATTGTAAGAAATAATTAAGATTTTTAATGGACTGACTTTCAGTACATTTGGAGGTAAGAATCCCTGCCTCCTACCAAATGCATGCTGTGATGCACTACCACCACTGTTAGCACAACCAAGATAAGCAGCTAAAAGACTGTGTATAAATAAGACCCTTAATAATAGAATTCACATTAAACTTGATCTATTATTCAGCTTTGTTGGCACAATTTGAATCCATGTTATTCTTTTTTCACATTAATTGACTCAGGGGAGGTTGGCTAAGCTGATGTATCTTTTATAAATGTCTGGCTCCATACAGTCACATAACACCAAAGCAGGAAGCACCCAAGTGCAACCACAATATAATACAGTGGCCACCAGAGATGTCCAGTGGAGCAAATCAGGGTTAAAAGCCTTGCTTTAGGGCACCTCATAGGATAATTTGTAAGACATTTTCAAAAGCATCATTGCAGAGGTGCAAATACGCAAGTATGTTCCCTCATTACCGGAACAAATTTGCTAAACACGTGACATTTGTTTTCTTACTAATCTTCCTCGAGGCACCTATTTTCCCTACAATCATGCAGACTTTGTTCTGGCCATCCAACTCACGCAGACTCCCAACAGGAACAGCTGTGGAGTCCACTCTAGGGGAAAGGAGGTGTGTGAGTGTTTGTTTCTGCATGTGTGTTTGTGTGTGCGCGCCTCTCTGTTTGTGTGCTTGTGTCAGTTTGTGTGGTGGGGTTCAGCCAAGGGACCTGAGCCCTCTCAAAGCAGCTGCGCTACTCTCTTAGAGAGGTGGTCCTCACATAGATGAGAACAAATGAATCAGGTATAAGCAGCAGATATTGTATTAGTTTGATCTATCTGCTCATTGTTTTGTGAAAAATGAAAAAGTGACAGAGCTCATTTAAAGCTAATTCTAAATGCATTACTGATTAAAATCATGCAAGGAAAATTCATATAACAAGCATCTGACTCAATCAACAGTTAAATGATTAATGCCATAATAAAGCTTACAATGCATATACTACAATCACAGTCACTATTATAAATAAGCACATGACTGACTGACTTGTTTTCTATCTCTCTCTCTCTCTGCGTCTCTCTGAGATGGTCAGTGTTGAATTAAGCGCACTTGAAGCCTGATTATGCATTCTTCCGTAATGCAGCCTTCAGTGGCCACTAATTTAGAAACAGAATCTTCCCCAGGGCTTCTTTCTGCTTTACTTGATATATATGGATTTACATATAGATGATTCACCTCATATTCTAAAGGCAAGGGGCTGTGAACTCGTGGGCAGGTC
Organism: Acanthurus leucopareius; assembly: GCA_029814765.1. Lineage (NCBI taxonomy): Eukaryota > Metazoa > Chordata > Actinopteri > Acanthuriformes > Acanthuridae > Acanthurus > Acanthurus leucopareius. The sequence continues at coordinate 6,378,298 of JAQMCX010000012.1, read as the reverse complement.
CTACTGGGTCAGGGTTCGGACCTCCATATTTCTCCTGGCAGGCCGTGCTTTCACACTAAACCAACCCAGAAAGCAGCGGTCATTACTGCAGGCGAGTCAAGCCCTTCTCTTGCGGTGTCAAACCAAATGTAAACTAATCTGTCAACCTAAATGTGCACAGCTCAGTATTCTGCATGTCTAAGAGACCCGAGGGAAGAAACTCATATACTGTACAGTATCAAGCAAAGACAAGACCATAGCCGACTTAAGGACCTGGAAAGCAAATGGGTTGTGCAGCATGAGAGGGGAAAATGAAACAGAGATTTGGAAGAAATTGAGTGAGTGCAGGTTTGTGGTTGCAGGGTAAAATTTGTGTAAAGACCATTTTAGTCAACAATACTGAAGACTGCGGTTTGACAAATGTGCAGTCAAGCTGGCAGCAACAAAAAATGTTTACAGTTTGTGTTTTTATACTAATGGCATTTTTTTAAATTTTAACATAACCTGTAAACAATACATATTAAGGTGCCTTAATTTTTAATTCTGTGTTGGTCTATTTGAGCTTAATTTTCTTACAAGGAGGCTGGAGGAGCTGTAAGTGGCATGACACTTTGCAAGATGGCTGCCAAACAACAGACCAGTGTTGGAAATCACATCAAGGTCGCAAGTTTCAAGTGAGTAATTTTAGCCAATGTCAGGACATAGAGTCATGTTGAGGCAACCAAAACTGGGTGTTTATGCGTGAGATCACAGGAGATTTTTTCAGTTGTGTTGAAGGAGCCTTCAGCAGATATATATATATATATATATATATATATATATATATATATATATATATATATATATATATTTTTTGCAACCCAAACCTGATGTTTTAATAGGAGAAATTGGCACATTTAGCAACCCTTTTTCATACAACAGAATGAATAGTTTCTACATATCATGGTTTGCAGACATGAACATTCCCAGCATTATTTTCCTGTAATTGAGTTGGTGTAATTAACAGCAGATTTTTTTTTTTTTAATTTATATCTTGTCATGATATAATAACAGCATTGTGAGCTGTATTCTCTAATCCAAACATTGTGTTTAGACATTATGTGGCCTACTTTTTGAAATATTTTTGGAGATGTGTGAAATATGGCCAGCTTCACCTGTCCCTTGGGTCTCCTCTGGTTATTTGTGTGTGAAGATCCAGTCTAGGTGTGTAAAATGTGGCACATTTGTGCCTTCTGATCTCATCTGACAGAGCTGAGAAAAAATGGTGGTGACAAAACAGTGCTGATTTGTGCAGATGTGGACTGTCCTGAGGGAGCCCTTTTGCACACGCGCTTCATTGATTTCCCAACTGAGGGTAACTGTGGAACCAGAGGTCACACCCCAGTGCCCTTGCACAGACATTCACCCTTTTAGGGAAATAGGATGTACATAGTGAGAGGGCAACAAAGTGTAATATCACCTTGTCCACACATGTTACCGCTCATGTCTAACGGCCTCCTGTATCAGAGATAGAACAGCTTTTGAGATGGGAAGGAGATTTTAGAACCAGATAGACAGATATATGTGATCCCAATAAGTAAACCTTGACATCCTGAGGTTAGTCTGGTAGTTGCCCAGTAAGGCTATTGGTTCTTTCCTGGTAAAGCACATTAGACGCCACTACATCATTCGTCCCACACTGTCAGTTCAGAAGTGGCGTGCGATTCTCTCTCCGTACATTTATCATGCCATTACCGCTGAGATGGCAAGCATGGCCGAGGAATAAAAAAGAAGGAAACATACATTTTTAATGGCACTTGGAATTGATTTTACTGGCCAAAACATCAAGTACTGTTCACTGGACCAGTAGTTTTATATCATGGCTTATTCCATCATCGCACTTCCTCCATTCAAGAACATCAGTCTCTATGTCAAGTTGCACATAAGTGTAATTACAGTAATGTCAAATTTTCCATGCAGCGTTTTGTTTTCCTTCCTGAAATACTGCATGTGGAAAGGGATAATTGAATAATCTCTTTAAAATAGATTAATGTTACATTATGTAGCTGTTACTTAATGTAGGAATTTCATAAACTTTTATCACCATTTTTGCCCAGATTTGTTTATTTGCAGGTGAAACAGTAAAGTGCTGACATGCCCTCTTGTCCTGCCATTGTAAGTGCTCTTGTAGAATCAGAATGTGAAAGACAGGATTGATTTATGAATCTACCTCCTTCTGCCCGGGGGTATTGATAGACCACTCGTCACACCGCATCTCATTGCCAGTATTGATTGCGCTGTATTTCAGGGTGGGGGGCTGTGACCTCAGCCACCGTTGTGGATTGCCTGACTGTCACTCACTTCACGTCAAGGGTCACAAGCAGCCCTAATGCAACCCGTAACACCAGTGTAGGACCTTTCCTTCTTCTGTTCTTGTAGAGCACTCTGTCTGATTATTAGTGATGTACTCCTTTGAATTGATACTTTCTCTTCACTACAAATAATGAACCCATAACAAAATTGGGCACATTTGCAAATACATGCAACTGGCTCTTGTTGGAATTAAAAAAGAGCATAAGGACATATATTAGTGTAGTAAAACTAAAGCAAGATATGCTCTGACGTGTCAGCGCTAAGGCGAAAAAGCCCCTTTAAATCAACACCTGTAGTTTGTGTTAGCTATTGCAATCTGGATGCTCTAATCACATGTAAATATGCCTATTTATAAATGCCTGTGTGTTTACATGTGTTGGTGTGTGAAACCTGCTTGAAATATTGCAGGTTTGGACCATTTGCTCCCCCATTCACATTTGTGTTGGCATGCGTAGGAAAGCTCTGGAAGTGTGACAGGTGAAGCCTCCACCTGGCCCCGCTGGGTCCACCTGCTCCCTCGCTGGCAGGTGACGCCGAGGGGGCCGGCTGTTGCTATGGGGAACGGACGGACCAGTGAAAAGGATTTCTTTTAGGGGCAATCTGGAGGACCATGGGTGAGCACTTAGTTCCTCAGGGTTACTGGCATCTGTCGGCGCTTGTGGACTGGCACAAAAGGCAACACATAATTAACTTCATTATCTCACCTGGCATTGTTTGTCTGGGTGCTAGCATATTCTTTTATCCTTTAATAGTGTGCAGGCTGCATTAAATAGGTGGCTGTGCATCGGTCTGCTGCTTGCTTCCTTGGTATATTTCTGTCTCCTGCTCATGTTCTATTGGAGCGCCTCCTCAGAGGCCCCCACCCCCTTCATGTTGGTACCATTATTGCTCCTATGACTGTGTGTACTTCTCTCCCTATGTGTTTTTGTGCAACTACTGCCAGTGAACACATAGGGCTTTCACTGACAGCATATATTTGTGCTGCCTGGCCACGTGACTAGAAGGAATCCCGCATGTGGAACTGAACGCACGTCCTGTTTCTCGAACAGACAGTGAGCTGCAACGCTTGAAAAAAATATTTTGATGAAGCGATGACTAATGGCTGGAAAATCCGTGATGGAATAATGTGGATACTGGTTTGTTTGCGCTGATTAATTTAGTGCACACAAAAAGGAGTGGAAAATCAAACAGAATTATGAATTCATTTGAGTTTGTCTAAAGTTTGCTCCAGAAAATACAGCTCTAAATATAAGTATCTTCAAAAAAAGAAAAAAACAAAACACTGGTGCATGTTCTATAAAAGAATATGATAATAAACAGCATGTTGAACTTAAGAGTAATAAAAGTCTACTTCTAATCACATCATAAACAAGGCCAGTAATACAGCACGGGGTTCAAAAGAGGGTGCCATACTGCAGTTATTGACTGAAGAGGATGCCAGTAAATTTGCATTTCTCAACAGGATCCAGTAAAGGGGGGAAAAAATGGGGAAACCCCCTTGAACCAAAGAAAACCCACAGAGATTTCCAGTCTCATGGAAGTGGGCCTCGCAGCGGTAGCACAACGAATAGCATCCAAACTGTGTCTCATGAGTGAGGCGTGGGTTAGCACAGGATTACTCTACAACAGCACGCCCATTGGTTCAGAGAGGAAAAGACAGCTCAATCCGCTCCCGGGGGGAGGGGGCTGGGGAGGGGTGGTTCAGCGTGGAAAGATGAGGATCCACGATCCAGAGGAAGCATGCATGGGAGGAAAAAAAAAAATACGTCCATGGAGCGTGTGGAGAGGAAAAGGCGGTAAAATGCGGACCTGAACAAATGTGATAATAAGATAAGAGCAACAAAGGTATATAATATGTAAGAAAAGGCTATATTAGACACTGAAGGCTTGCAATATAGTTGCCATGGAGATGAGCAAGTCTACCAAGCCTCGTCATTTCTCTGACTCCTCCCGTGAACGCTGGGATAAAAATAGACATGGGCAGAGAACAAAGAGCTATTTAAAAAAGAAAAAAGAAAAAAGAAAACGACAAGACGAGTGAAGACGAAAGGTTGAGGAAAAATTGGGACATGTGTAGAAAAGTGCATGTGTGTATGTGTGTGGGTAGGTGTGTGTGTGTGTGTGTGTGTTATTGGTGAATGAAATAGTGTGAAGCAACCATGCAACCATACTTCTCCATCAAATGGTGGAACAGAGTGAGTGACAGACATAGCATGCTTGTCTGGGCAAGGAAATCCCAACATTTCCATTTGTCATTATTAAAGCAACAAAAGAAGAATGTGAGCGGCCGCAGGCTTTGTCTTTGTCTTTATCGGCCACAATAAGCACATCTACTCTTTTCGCTTTTCCTTATTATTATTATTATTATTATTATTTGTCTTTTTATTACTATTATTAATAATAATAATAATAATCATGGTAGAAACATCGCACACATTGTATGTAGTGTGTGCCAAAAGATATTTGTGTTTTTTTTAATTTTTTTTTTTTTTTACCACAAAATCTACACTTTGATTGAGATCTCAATGATTTCTTCCGATTACACAGTGAGCTCTTAAACTTTTTGGTTAAGCTTTTAAATATTGGGTAAAATAAGTTTAACAGGAAGAGCAGATTTATTCATTTAATTTTTCTACCTCTGAGCCCCTCACACTGTATTAGATACGACATAATGTAATGTGCGCCACGTCATATTCTTGGTATGCAATATGCACAAGGGAAGAGTAATAGAAAAAAAGTCGGCTTAAGTAGAATGCAAAATGAATTTAGGTGATTATGTAGTGTGTGGTTGTTCCACACTACTCCCACAATGCAATGAGCAAAAGAAAAGACAGAGTTTCTACGACTTAAAAAAAATATTTAATAAATTCTGGGTTGTTTTGTATTCAAAATAACAATTAGAGGATTAAATTATAGTTTTGAGGTTCAAATGGCAAACGTTTTTCAAAGGTGCAGTTTTAAATGACATCTAACATCATAAAATGTACTAGGGATGGGCAAGATGGCCAAAATTTTATATTACAATAACAGCATATGTCACAATCAATTAAATGCTCTAAAAATTTAATAAGTGGTTTACAATAACCATATCATACCTCATCCTGTTTGAACCTTTTCTTTTCTTTTTTAAGCCTTTCTATACAAACTTATTTCTCAGTGCGTGAATCCTCAGTTCTTTTCCTCACCTTCACCCCTTGCTAATGAGTCCCTCCCACCTGAGATGCAGGCTGAGGAGGCGAGTAAGAGAAACAAAGAGAGGAAACGAGTAGCTACAATAAAAGTGAGGGACAGAAAGTTTGATCATGCATTCGAACATCTTAAATAACTAATACAACTTACACCAGTTCAACATAAACACCAAAGACAGAGTCACTCCTTCAGTGGTTTGTGTATTCCAGCTGTGTATCACGCCTCAGAAAAGACTTCTACAGAGGACACATCTGTCCATCCTCACTCATAGCTCCTCCAGCTAACCTCCTCTCTCCTGGTTCCTCTCTTCTCCATTTGCATCTGAGGAATTGAGCCACACTTCAACATGGTGAGCTGAGGCTGATTTCAGGATGAAGGAGAGAGAGGATGAGAAGACACAGATAAGAAAAATTAAAAGTGCACCATATTTACGACTTCATTCTCCTCCTCCATGTTTTCTTGTCACCCTCTTCTTCTGCAATGGCTGGCAAATTAGCTTTGAGGTGCATTACTGCCACCAACTGTCGCTTTTATGTCAAACAAGACTGTGTCGAGGAGTCCAGCTGTCAAAATCATGTCTTCTTGAGAGACAGCCAGAGTCATGATGTCATGCAAGAATCCAGTTATGATTGGCTACATAGCCTGTTCTTATAACACTAAAGGACAGATGTTTCAGTGAAAACAGCATTGCTAAATCTTTACTGCATACATACTGCATATTACCAAGCCTCAGTACACAAGGTATAAAATAAGAAGCATGAATTTGCATTGAACATTTTCTGTGTCAAAGCGGTAAAAGAAAAACTTTAGAAAAATCCTGAAATTGTGTTTTTGCTGACCTCAAGTGTTTTATCTTCTTACTTTGCTCAGTTGGACTGAGGGACAATGTGACATAACTACTGGGTGGGGTCATGGGTGCAAAAGTGGACAGTGTTGACCACACTCAACCAGTGATGCTGGATGTGACAGGGGAAAAAACAAGAGTGAAACTCCTAATAAAAGAAGACTGACTGGCTTCGCTCAAACACACATGCTAAATGTGTCTTTGGTCTACAGCTGCAGAGGAGAAACTCTGGGTTTATAGTCAACCATGTCTGCTCTTTATATGCAGATTCATGCGTGCAAGTTTCATGTTCAAGCCATCAAAACAACAAACCCAAAATGGAAATAGGCTTCTTCTGTTGACTCAAGGGAGAAGATGAGCCCAGAGAGAGACCCAGAGAGTGGCAGCTGGCCCTGGCTAACAGGACAACTGCTAATGGGACTCCCCATCTGCTGCTCCTGTTTTCCTGCCCGCTGCACATCCAAGTGCCAACCTCTGTGCTTCTGGAAGATGTCCTGAGCTCCCCTGCTGTCTGGCATCTATAATCTCATAACATTATGTATCCCCAACATCCATAATGCCCTGAACATTTGACACTGCAGCTTCTAGTGAATAAAATGAAATGGCAAATGATTAGATTTGTGGAAACCAGAAGTGGACAGTGCATTTTCCAAGATGTTGCACTAAAGTCTATTACGTCATTTTCTCCAGGCTTTTTCTCTTTTTTTAAACACAGTTCTTTATGTTTTCACTTAACTTTTCTCTACATGTTTATTGTTTATTTTACAGCCTCACATTTTATTAATGTGAACACTAAACAATGCTGTGATTAAACTGCCTATCATGAGGAAGTAATCTCACCTGGATCACCAATCATATGAAACTGCTGCTTACGCAAATTATTCATTTACAGCAGAAAAATGTATGTAAAAATATGATCTTCATGACATTTAAAAAAAGATAAATGCAGGTCATGATAAAAAATTTCTCACTGTTGTTCCTCGCAACATTCACTGCTGCACAACAACTTCCATTTATTTGGGACACAAACTGATGAGTACAGCAAGAGTTGTCTCGAGTGATGATCCTGCTTTTCCATTAAGTAAGGAGCATTGTACCCCGGACCTCTAATTTGTAAAGTGCAAAGCATCCGTCTCCTCTGCAGCATCTGTAATAGCCTCTTTTCTCTTGTGCTAGAATTATAGCGGCCATCAGTCACTTGTCTGCACACCAGACACCAGAGTTATGATGATTGTCTTGATGCGAGTGGCCCTCCACTTCCTCATTCCTTCATCCTCCTGCCTGGACCAGCAGCGCATGGATCAAACCTGCCTGTGCAGCACCATCTGCTGACCACTGCTGTGATTCAGGATGCCTTCTCGCAGATGAATGAGGGAAAAGAAATTCTACCCCGACTCGTGTTTTTTTGCTCCCTAAGTGTAATACCACTCTGATCCTCTGGATGGTGTCTCAATCCTGTGTCCTTCCTCTCCAATGACTGTCTGGGGATTTCATAGGCTTCACATACAACAAATATGTGAATTTTTCTAATATTTTGCTTTATTATTGGCACAGTTTGTTCTAAAACTCTTGTTAAATGTGGTTGAACTCCCATGTAGGATTTCCATTGGCCCTCACATGGCCCCTGATGTTTATTCACTGCCTTGTTTGGAGCTGATAAGCAGAGTAATGTTGCCACAGCCAGAGACACAAATGTGCATAGTTAGAAGGCACATGCAAAGAAATCAGAGGAGAATTTTTCCTGAAACAATTAGTGCATTTTCTCTTTTGTTTTAATAAGTGATGCAGAAAGAAAATTATTTCAGAATATTTAAGTTTGCCCACAAAGTTAATTTCAACATGAAATATAAGGAATTTACGACAATGAGCCACTAGACATGTAAAAAAAAACTGTTCAAAGGAATTACATTCAATATTTTGCTGTGAGTCTGAGAAGAAAAGGCCATTAATAATACTGCATTGTGGTAAATTCTGTAAATTGAATGTTTCCTTCTTATATATAATTTGTTTAATTTATGTTTTGTTTTCTGAGGCCCTGAAAACCATTTTCTCAGACAGCTTCTTACTACGATGAAAGAACCTGCCACTTTTTTGCTGAGTTTTATTTATTCCATATAAATGATTTCTGTTTTGATGTATTTTGGCTGCATTTGCTGGTTTGATTGATTGAGTTGAATGCATTAACTGAAAGTTTTGCTTAATTAGTCATAGATATTCAATGTAACTGAGACATAATAAGTCAAAGTTAAACACTGAGTCATGTTGACACAGTAAGGAACCTGAATCACTGGTGGTCACTTTCAGTTTGTATGTTAAACTACATTTGTTCATAGATTATGGTTTCATTTATTTTGACATGAATTTAACTTTAATTTCTAAGAGGACTTTTAAAATTAAAGAGACACAGAACGAGCTGCTGACGACTAAAGTTAAACACTTATTTGACAAAGATGTCCTTTGGGTCACTCACAGATCATTTGGAAGTGATGTTTCAAAATGATGAAATGAGTGAAAGATCATTTTAAAAAGCACAGCTGTTATTATTAGATTACACAAAGTTCAATGAAGCACTTTGCTGACCCAGTGACTTGTAGAATGCATGTTCTGATCATCAGTTTATCAAGGTTTTGTTCTCCTTCTTCATGAGATGAAGAGGCTGTTCTTGCATCAGTCTGATTGCTTTTATTTTGTTTTATTTTCAGCAGGATAAAATTAGCATTGTTTGGGCATTAGCTAGTCACAAAGAGCCCTTTAAATAGAGAACAAGGTTAAGGTCTCTTTGCAAAAAAAAAACATCAAACTGTGAACCTGTCTTTACATATTAGACCAAAACAAATCCTCTGTCTCATTCTGTCAGTGACATGATTGACTTATCAAAGAAAAGCACTGAATTTAGTTTTGGATTTGAGATCATTTGAACAATGTGTCTAAGATGATGCCATAAATGAAGACTGCTATTTTTGACTTTGCTTTAACAACAAGAGCTGCGTCCTGTCTGCTTAGATTACACGTTCACTCTGCATGCAGACACTGTAAAACCAATGAGAAGCTGTTTGAATTCAGCTGCCTACATATCACTTATCATGTACAATATACAGTTACTTGGGTAACTGTACTTGTTCAGTTACCCAAGTACCCTCCATCAAGTTAACGTGATAACAATTTAAACCTAAAACAAAACACAGAGTCATGAAAAGTGCCAAAATGGAAAAATATCATCATGATCAGAAATGTGAGTCATGGTTCAAATGAAAGACTGCTGGGTTTAAAATTTAATTACTTTCTTGGTAACATCTGCTGCCTGACGCTTGAAGCATTTATCATACTGTATAGAAATAATTAAAATAAAAGTGGCAGTGAAAGTACTCACATCTGTTACTTCACCAAGTAAGTAAGTAGTAGCACAGTGTGGAAAAACTCTAGTCCTGTATCAGAAAACTTTAGTAAAATATGAGCTAATAAAATGTAAACAAACTCATAATGTACAAGTTTAAAATAACATAAAATCACTGATTATAATTAGTGATGCTTCAGTATGTCAACATCACTTTATGATGTATGTTGGAAAGTAAATAGTAACTAAAGTGGTTCAAAAATGTGTAATACAGAAAATGTATAAAATTTGACTCTATGGTGTAGCAGAGTCCAAATATTAAATAGAAAAGGAAATACTCAAGTAAAGTAAATATACCTAGAATTGTCATTAAGTTCATTACTTGAGTAAATGTAATTAGTAGTGCACTTATAAACATAGGTATATTGACTTAAAATTATTATATAATGTGTTAAAACCCTAACTTGTACTGATAAATGTCAGGTTTGTTCTGTATAAATGCTAAATCTTTACATTTGAGCTCCTCAGTTTCAACTGTGTTTGATAAATCTGAATCTAAACGGATGATGTGCGACGCCACATCAACACTTAAGATGTAGCTTTACAGTTATGATGCGAAGATCGACTACGCCTACGCTGAGCTGTTGAATTTGAAGAGTGTTATTTCAAGGATCTTAAAGCTGAAAATGCCTTTTGTGTAAAATATGATTTTCTCCAGAAACATATTTCATGCAGTAACAGGAGACAGAACAGTGAGGGCAATGAAACCAATGATTTAAATTGTGATTGTGATTCATGGCTTCACTGAGCTGGCTTCAGGGGAAATAAATATGAGTGGTAAACTATTCCTCACTCTGCAGAGACTCCTGGGTCATGGTTAAAGAGCGCTCGCAGTCAGGACATTTGCAGGTGCACATTTTAAGGCCGTCTTCTTTTTAAACTGCGGCTCCTCAGGCAGAAACACAAAGAGCAGCAGCGGTAATACACATATCAGATCTAGTCTCTGGCTTACTGTCTCTACAGTTGATCGTGAATGCAAAAAAAAAGAAAGATAAAAAGAAAAAAAGAGGCCTCATTACCACTCACAGAATTGCATTTCATGGTGAAGAGCAGGGCTAAATAACTGCCTCAATACAGCCAGACTCGCGACAGCCCCCTCATAACAGAGAATGCAACTATTCACACAACATCTCCCACAGCTTACACTGCAAAAAGCCACCTCCTAGCTTCTCTCATCGCTCTAATTTCCCTGGGGCCTTTATGTATGAGGAAGTTTTTTAGAGATGGGTAGGAGCTCCACACATACAGTACACCAATCCAAACACTTCTGCCGCCGCCGTCTGCTCCCTCGTATTTCTGCAGTATGTCGACAATAAAAGCCTGTCCCTTTTTTTTTTGTCTATCATTTGGTATTCCCAGCTGCAGGCTCCGTTTGTCATGTTGGTTATGATGGCAAGTCACTCCTAGTGCACTTTGTGCTTGCTCTCTTTACAAAGGACACACACCATTTAAATCAGTGCATAAACCTGTCATTCTCTCTTGAGACCCGATCTAGGTAGATTCATTATTCAGGGCACTTTTTGCACCTCAGGACTTGGGAGGTCCTCCATATTTTGTCCTGTTAGGCCACACGTGGCACTCTAATCAGCTAAAGGGATACATGATTTACATTCACTGTCAGTTCTCCCCTCTTGTATCACCATCCCAGACATGGCCAAGGTCACTTTGCAAACCAATCCAACAGATAGTCTGTCCGGTCTTTCTTTCTGAAGGCTGTAAACACTGAAAAACTTGTTTTGCCTTTTGTGCCTAAAGAAGAAAAGAGGCTCAGTGATGTCTATTTACGTGACGTGCATTTCATATCTATGTACATCTCATAATATGGAGTCTATGTCTGACTTACATGACACAGTGGTATTTAAGTGCCTAGCAGGCAGACAGAAATATGACCAGTCTAATAAGAGATATTAGTTGAAGTTATTGTCATGAGCGAGACACTCAGACAGTAACGATTATGTGTCACAGATAAAAAGATTAAAGATCATATTTCTCTACTGTGAAAGATATTTGAAACTGCTTTAAAGTGTCAGGCCAGACTTAACTTCATTCTAACATTTGTTTAATACAAGTTAGGCTGTTTCACAGGAATAGAGACGTATTTGTTTTATCCAAAAGTTAGCCTGCCAACCCTTAGGCTAACTAGAAGCCACGTTTCTATGGTTACAGTCGGTGACACCTGCTGACCAGATGCACCAGAGGACAAATAAACAGGAAAATGAGATTCATAATTTGTGGTTTGCTAACGATGTGTGAGGCGAGTAAAGAGAAGGGAAGGAGTTTTCAGAGATGTAGTAACCTGTTGGAAACACACAGAAACAGGGCTGATTTTAGGCTGAATTCATGTAAACTATTTCACTTGGTTCTTTCTTTTTTTTCACTTGCAAGGCAGTTGGTCTGCTTTAAGTCTAAAATCCATCATGATAATCTCCAACCCGATTCTTCTATGTCCACTCAGAATATGACCGGACCAATCAGCAAACTTTGATGTGAAAGAGGTGATAGGTTTAAGTTTTGAGGAGCGGCCACAAACTGGTAAACAATGGCGGCTGCCAAAGAAGTTAGCATGGATGCTGCGATAGTGGCAGTTTTATTAGAACTGCACAACATTTCCACAGTAAAGGAAAAGCAAAGAATTGCACTGAAGGCTTTTCTTGATGAAAAAGACGTTTCCGTTCTTCTCCAGACTGGCTTCAGACAAGAATAATGACTGTAACCTACAGGACATTCATCCAATCTCCTTCCAACTTTTTCCAAGGGATGACCCGCCCCTTCCAAACGCTGCCTATGGACTGTTTGCAAGATGAACACGTGAAATACTTCCTAAAGATATTTGAAACATTCCATCTGGCATGTCATGTTATCCTACTCTTCCTCCTTCCTTCTTACTCATTCCTCTTTTTCCATCCCTCTATCTCCCTTTTTACACTGATATACACACACAATCATATACACATCTAGAAAAACACATATAATCTCATGATAAATAAAGCAAACTATCAGAATATTTATGCCATTAATAGATGTAAGAAAAGGTTTAGGAGAGTTTACACTTTCTAACTGTATATCAGTGAACCGCTAGGTAAAGTACTGCTCAGTAGTATTAAAAGTAATTAGGTGGAGTCCACTGCAACATAACAGTAGCTGTCTTGGTATTATAAGTATATAATCATGATATCCACCTATGATATCCACCTATAAAAACACAGAATTTTTTTTGAGTGTCACTTAAAATTGTAAAAGGGCTTTAGCATGTCCAACATCTGACACATCACTTCCAAATGCACATTGTTGCAACAGTTAAGAACTGAACTGTGGGATCAACAAAGCCAATTAAAGGCAAACTTGCACAGCCATCTGTCAGCATGAGCAACACACTGCTGTTTTCCAGCTCTGTATCCTCAATGGAATCCTTTTATGCAGTGAAAATTGATTTCTCACCTTTGGGCCAAACACATGTGTGGTGAGAAACAGTCTGCTCTTCATCAGGTAGATGTGATGCACCTCACTGTGTGGCATGTTGCAGGAAATGGATGTTCGCTTATGCAGGTGGTAACTGAGCAAAAAAAAAAATGGACTGAAGATATTCAGAGTAACATGGCAGACCCTCATTTTAAGAAGATATTGTCATTTTGACATATCATAATGAGAAAAAGGCACCAGTATTACTGATTAAGATTAATAATGGCGTAAATAATGTTCTATTCAACCACTGGGGTGAGTCATCATTCATTTTATCAATTAGGAGTATTGGTGCATGTATCATAGCACTGAGCAGAGTATAAGAATATCCATCATGCCGCTGTCTCAAAAATGAGAAAAAGACAAAAAGTTGCTGTCACATCAGCTGTCTAAAAAAAAAGAGAGAGAGAAAGAAAGGGACCAGACGACACAAAAGCTGTTTCCCTAATTCGTTTTGGATGTTAGGTGCTGATAGCAAAAACAATTACTGTAGCTTTTGGCAGCGATTCCACCAAGTGCTACAAGAGCACAAATAACAAGGAAACAGACCCAGAATGCCACTGCACATTAAAGTGTACCAATGAAAAAAGTCCCTGAGTGAACAGGACAGGCCAATCAACCTGAGCGGACACGGTGCTATGACGAGTGAGAGCTTTACAGTCAGTGAAAAGGAAAACTCACCTCTCCATTATATACTGTGCTACAGGGAAAAAGACACTGAGTCGTTTGAACATAAAATGTCACCATAATAAAGCAGCTAACTATGGCGGAGGGATTGTAATAGAAAACACCAATGAAAGAAGGACACACACACGCTATAAAACACCTTCAGCTCTGCAAATGCTCCCCGTCGCAGCTTAGCATAAAACCACACCAGCACACGGTTTAAAATACCATGTGTGAAAGGTTTCTGAATGATCATTGAGGGTTGTGGTACTGTAATAATGAGCAAAATAGGAACAGGATGTGGAAGGAAAACGGGGTCGCAAGAAGAAGTAGAGGAGCTTCTGTACTGTAGTGTGAGAAGGGAAAATAGGCCAAGGCTAATCCCAAACATTACAGCTCAGCATATGATTAGAGGGTGCAGGAGTAATTGCGTAACCAAGTATGCCATTAAGTCATAAAATAATATTTTTTACTGATTTAACCTTTCTTATTCTGTTTGGTACATCCACAGAATTGTAAATCTTCAAACATGGTCAAATCTTGAGCTTACGTGAACCCGTGAAACTAATTCTTTGAGTAATCAGGCTGAGTATTCCTGTTTTTTTCCCCATGGGTGACTAAGACCTGGCCTAAACCAGTTCAGTTTTATACATACAGTAGCTTTTCCCTGAAGATTGCAATACAAAAGCCCAAAAAACAAAAACAATAGCAACATAATAACCTACAGTAAACAAGAAAAAAATAAATAAATAATGTGAGATGGCTAAAAAAAATCATAGATGCGATATAGAACTATAAATCAAAAACACTTTTGTTGGAATTCTACAGCCATCAGTAATGACTGGAGCTTTTCAGCCATGTTAGCAGCATTGTTCTCTGAATGAGCTTGTTGGTTGACAGCCAACCACTTTGGTCCAGAGAGAAATATTTTAACAGCTATCTGATGGATTACCATGAAGTGTGCAGAGACAGTGATCTCATGACCACACAGACATCCATGTATCCAACAGGATGGATTGTAATAACTGCAGCGACCACCTGCCTCCTCATCTCTGGCACCAGCATGGCAGCATTTATGTCAAAGCACTGCGGCACCAAATGTTGGCAGGATGGAAAACACAGTAAAATGCTTTGGGTGGTTCTTTTACAAGTGAAACCAGATGAAAAAACTAAAACAACTGTGCAAATTGTATTGGTATTAATATTTTAGATGTAACTGCCAGAGATGTAGGCTTTGCAGCTATGTTAGCACTGGTTTGTTGAACCTTCCTTAATTCTTTTTAAACTGTGAGAGATGTCTTCACAGTCAGAAATTCCTGATCTCTTTGACTGAGAAATATAACTAGGAGGCTGATGCTGAATAACATGAGGTAAAAACAGCTGTGTGAAGAAAGCATGCCTGTAAATTTTCAGTCTTCAAAACCACAGGCATAACATACCTAAACCTGATTACTAGTACATGAAAATCTATCAGCACCATGTTTCTGTAATATTCCTTCTATTTTCTCTTTAGCACATTTTTGTTAACTGAATTAGATCCCTAATTGATTAATATAGATAGCATATTAACTAGAGTTATGGATTTTTGTTGCCCAAAAGAGAATGTTCTTAAATAGAATGTTCTGGAATAGAATATACTAATTCAGAAACAGGTGTTCTGGAGGGCTTGTTAATTTGTAACTTAGTATTCAATTTCTAATTCCTGTTTCAAAATAGAACATTCTAAAACAGAAAGCTCCGGATCTTAACATTGTAATTAAGAGTGGATTATTCTAATTCAGTTTAGAATGAATTTAGAATTTGTATAAGAAGATTAAATTGTAGAACACAGAAATAGAATCAAATATTTAGTTCCTCTTCTAAAACTCTATTTTCACTGTCAAGAACGTAATATTCTGGAGTGGAATGTTGTAATTCACAATGGAATGTAGATATTTAGCATTTAAAATGATTTATTGTAGAACATATAAATGATATGGAATATATGCTTCCCATTTTTAAAATTCTATGTTCTACAACAGAATGTTCTGAGATGGAATGTTCTGGTTCAGATCCAGAGAAAACATTGTTTCTAACAGAATGATTTATTCTACAACACTATATTGTATTCTGGTCAACAACAAAAAAAAAAAAAAACATTTTGGATTGCATCAGCGATGCAACTGATGGAAATTCTTTACAGCTTCCCTGTTTATTTTCAGCAAAACAGGCCCCTCTCTGGAGTTCAGCTGTTGGCAAGCTGAGGGGTTGTTCCAGTTAGATAAAAAGAAAAGCCCAACATGTTTTCTCACAATCAGCTGTGATAAAACATTTGGCAGGTGTTTCAGTGATGCTGCTGGGACAGTCATGCATGCACAGCTGGATAGCTATTCTAGTCTTGTGATGTAAACTGTTGGAGATTTACTTTTTTTTTTTTTTTTAATGAAAACACAATTTACGTGATCATGTTGCAGATTCAAGTTGTGGTCTTAGAATTGGATTTTTAGCAGCTTCTTTCTGACGTATCAAGCTGTGCTCACTGTTGCTGGGAGGACACCGGGTCATAGTGGCACTGCAGATGAGTCAGTGCTCAACATCCTCACAGTTCTCACTGAGAAGTAGAAGTCAGGATGTAAATATTTCATTGCAGAGAATTCATACCCTGTGTTACCAACCCTTTCAATACTTTTGTTCCAGCAAGTCTATGTTAGTGCAGTCCGTGTAAGCCATGTTGCCCCATAAAGCTCCAGCTTGGATTGTAATGAGTTAATACATTGCACTTGATATTGTACAATAAGACAAGCTCATATACAGACTTTGTTTCAAAATTGTGTACATTTAGATACAAACAGAAGCGTGACTGACAGGTGAGACAACTGGTTGCTGGCAGATTGTTTCACACTGTCAATACAATGAGAAAAGCTAAAAAAGTTACTGATTACTGAAGTAAAACCAAAACTTAACACTGAGATTTCACCAAGTACATCTAAGATTGCAAACACGCTCATAAGGAATTAACAGGCCTGAACATTTACTTTCTCAGGCGGTCTGAAAGCTGTAGTGAGGTTTACATGGTGATAATTTCATCTTGGTTGATTAAAAGTACAGTAGCTGCATGCTGCGCTAATTAGAGAAGACAGAGTAAGTTTGGGCTGGGAGCGGAGCAGAGGGTAAACTAATCAACTAATCCAGCCAAGAGGAGATGAAAGTAATAATAGGTTTCTTCAGGTCAGCAAGGGATAATAAAGGGGAAGGAGACGGTGAACCACTGTTTTCATTTGATCATTTGAACAGAGATTGGGGTGTGTTTCTTTGTAGCTGAGCTCACAAACAGCTCACTATAGAAGCATTATCACTAGGTTAAGAACCACTGTTGCATGTCGACTTTCTCTCCCTCTCAATCCATCCTGTCAGACACTTAAAGCTATAAAATAAAGCTAAATATTGTCCAAAATTATTGTTAAATACATGAATTCGACTGAAATATATGCAGTAAAACATTAACCAGCCGTTTTCAGAATAAAGCTTTCAGGGTTGTAGGTACATCACAAAAATTACAACCACCTTTTAACATACCATGAAAACTGCTATCATTCATTTTTAATAAAAAAAAAAGTTATATAAAGGGTGCATCCAAAGATTCACTGCTGTGGTCCTGAATCACTGACAGCTTCCCTGTTCTGTGGGTTTGAGCACTCTCAGCCAGTGGTAATAAGCACCTGCAACAAGCACACCATCAAAATTTATACGCAGCTACACTAACCAATGCCGCTGTTTGTGGCGAGATCCCTGACAAGCTCTCACAATTTATTCCCCACATTCACCATCTGCACAGCTGTGGAGGCATCTCTGACAAGGCCAGTGCACTTATGTTGTCAAATGAAATGCACTGCAACATGTCAGTTCGTACTCTGAACCAGGGGAAGATTATGTCAAGAATGAACCGTAAGAGTGGGGGCGTGATTCTATTGTATCTATCCATCTCTTACTGTACTTTCTTTTTACGTATTTCATCCTACAGTAAACGTGAATGATGTTTTTGAACATGCCATATCTTCTGTGTTTTACTTGTGGCCCTTAAGAAGCTTAAGTGGAGCAGTTAAAAAATGCTCAGCTGAAGGAGTCGTATAATTGGTGAGTATGACGTATCATGAATTACCAGTGTCCAGTTTTACAGAGTGAGAACTGACCTTTTGTAGTCTTTGTATTCTTGTTTGCATATCTGTATATTAAATAATGTGGAATACAAGCTGCAGGCTACATCAGGTGAGCAACTGAGGAAGACACATTGCAGTGTTTGATAAAAATGTCATTTTTTTTCTACCCTGTAGAGAGTATTATTGTTACCTGAATAACCATATGTACTCCTTGGAGAAGGAAATATTATTTTGTTCTTACTGTCAGGATATAAACACACCAACACAGAAAGCAATTTTTAAAAGTGTTTTTGATTTCCATTGTGTCACTCAGAACACATGCACTTCCATTTATCAAAATGTATCAATTCACACTGACTCCAAGACATGTGTGTGAGTCATGCACCACCCCGAGACATCCAGTGTTTTTCCATTTCAAGTTGCTTTCTTCCTTTTCTTTTCTTTTTTCTCTTTTTTTGGCATGCTAAGTGAAGCATAGTCAGACAGCTGTTTAAAATCACACAAATCTCCTGCTGTTTTATGTTCTGAACTTATTTAATGGGATCAAGGCTCTCAGAGTCACGAGTTTCTGGTTTCACTGTAGGCAACATCAATGCACTGATAAGTAAAAAAAACAATGCTGGTCTCTGAAGTCTGATGTTTCTGATGTCGGTCAGCCTGGTGAAGACAGTTTGGCCGGCTGCTGTCCTTTCAGTCGCTCATATGTCACTTTTGATGTTGATTCTCAGAGCCTGCAGCTAGAACAGCAGCTATACTTGTGAGTACAGTACAGCAAGACTATAAGCTAAATGCTAAATCCAGCTTGCTAACATTCTGATGTAAAGTAGGTATAATATCTAACATGTTCACCATTGCATTTTGACATCTGCTAAGCACTGTAAGCACTATTTTTTCGATTTAATATTCTGACCAGATGATGGCACTCAATGAAAATCAGAAGATCATCAGTTATTTACGATTCATCCTGAGGGCTTGAATGTCTAAAGCAAAAGTAAAAGCAAGAACAGCTGTCAAGATGTTTCAGTCCGGACCACTGTGCTCTGACACAAACAGCGTGGTAATCAATATCACCTGATTATAATTACAGCAACTGTGGCCTGTCAATCACCTCTTATTATTTAATCAAACTATAATCACTGTTTTTTCGGGGGCATTTGGTGAACCTGCATTTTAACAACAATAGAAGCAAAGCAATAAGATGCATTTGGATTTACAGAAAGGTTTCTGCCTGATGTGTCAAAACGGGACACATATGGATTTCAGCCTGTGCATTGGTGCACCTTCTACACCTTTGCAGTTTGGTTATGTTCAGGTTCCAAAAATTCTTGGTTCTTCAGACATGATGAACTTTGATCAGGATTAAAGAAAGATTATGGCTAATAGGACAAATGTAGTTTAAAAAGGGAAAATGGAAGGGAAAGTGAAACCAAGTGCTGACATAAAACCACAGCCTGTAATTCAATGCCAGTAGGATGCAGTTAATCGCCCACCACAGCACCACAGCACCACAGCACCACAGGTAACGGAAATGGGCACCTGTATACTATAAGGTAAATATGGAAGTTATTTCTAGCAAGAATCAGCAACTCTTCCATTGTTGTTTCTTTTTCCTTCATTAATGCTGTTTCCAGTGTGGGGTAAATAAGACCAGCCATAGCTGCAAGACTGCATACCACAGGAAGAAATCCCCACTGTGATACCTCAAGGGGAGAGCCTTACTGATTCCCTCCCCCACATGTATTTTCAGGAAAATCTGATCATTAGTAGTGGATTTCTTCGAGGTTCAAGTCTGCATTTCTCACCTCGACATTGCAGCTCCATGGCCTCACTGCCAGGGAATTAAATTTATAGCTTAATGTAGAGTTCTACCACTCTGTGCCCAGAGCAAACAGGGGCTTATTCTGTTCAATTTGAAATGTGTTATTCAAAATAGTGTCCTGCGGTGTGATGGCACAGCCACCTCATTATCAAAATATTCATTCATCAAATTCAGAGGACAGAGAGTCCTTAAATGTCAGTCCATGTGTATGACTGTGAAACCCTGACACTGTTCCCTGGTAATTGTCCCTTGTGGGAGCGTATAAAGAGAAATAATGGTTCCAGCGTGCTTTGCAGGAAACAGACAGTGTTATTAGCTACCAGCTCACCACTCAGTAAACACATCTCTGAGCTGTGAAGTACTATAATCAAAGAAATTAAAGCATTGTGATAAACTTAAGCAAAAGAAGCACTCAGATCAGACAGTGATACGTAAAAACGGCATGGTGAGCTTGTCATGAATTTGCTGCTTTTCCATCATTAGCATTTAATCACAGAAATATTATTCTAATGTGCTCAACAGTGGATATACATGCAAAGGAAAATTAGATGCTGAGGAGTTCTTAAAGAAGGAGAAGCTTAACAGTTTGCTCGTTGACTTTCTTGCCAAAAGGAGATTGATACCACTCTCATCTGCCCCATAATAAAGCTACAAAGAGTAAGCTAAGTTCCTTAGCACAAATACTGGAGACAGGCAGTCACAGTTAGCCTCACTCTGCTTAAAAGTACTTTATAAAAGCTATCTAATGGCACCTCTAAAGATCATAAATTAACCTGTATCAACCTCATGTTGTTTTATCCATGTATGCTATGTAAGCTTAAGTGTAAAAAATTTCATTACTCTTTATGCCAAGATAAATGATCTATCAAAAGTCCACCCATGGAGACTTCATATTAATTTTATTAATCCAGTAAATTACATTTGTGTAGTTTCTACTTACTGCTGAAGTGATTAGTTGATTAACTTTAACGGACTGGAAATCCAATCAGCAAAATTCTTAATTCTAAGTGCAAAAGCATCAAACATTTACAGATTACAGCAATTTAAATATTGGTATTTGCTTCTTTTCTCAGGTACGTTTGTGTTATTAATGTAAATTAAATATATTTGGGTTTTGGTCTGATTGTCAGAAAAGCAAATTAAAAATGCCTTCTTGGGTGGTTTTCTTGATTTTTTACAATTTGTATACCACAGAATTTATTGAAAAACAACCAAATTAAAATCAAATTAATCTATAATGAAAAAAGTGCATTATAAATGTCTCTCATTAAAATAACTAGGTGCAGAACATCAGGGTGTCAAAATTACTTTGAGTGATAATGACAACAAATATAACTCTGTTTTCTGGGCTGAAAGAAGCCGCAGGATGACTAAGACCCACCACAGAGTTGTGTTTGTTGATTTAATATGCTTCACTGGAGGCCTTGCTGCTGTCTCAACCGCACATGGAGGGACATACTAGCCACTGTCAAACCCACGCATACCTCTGTGGAACACACACAAACACATTTCTCAGACCAGCACTTGTTTGTGATCTCTTGTGTGTGTGTGTGTTAAAAAAAACAGGAGTCAGAAAGGAAATTGTGTCCAGTGTTACACAGAGCTTGTCCTTTAGGATGTGCCAGAGCTGTGCTTTGAGTTGTGACATTTGAATTGGGGCTTAAAGGCACACGAGCTCCTCCATGTTGATTATCGCACTTTGACACATCCAACACATCTGGGAGGCTGCTGAAGACTTAAGGTGATTGTGGACATGAGGTCATATTGGAACCATTGATCACACAAAAGATCAGGCTAGCTCCAGAGCCTTTCATTACCATAACCCCTCTGGTCACTGTAGAGGTCACGACCCTCATTGTCAGCCTCTTTCTGCCTCCATGTTGATCAATTCAGGCCATCAGACGTGGTTTATTGATTGGTGGAAATGGGATATAATCAATCATTTTTTTAATTTCTGTGGAATCAAAGATCCAGTCATGCCTTTAAGTACAATGGCTGAAGTGGATTAGATTACAATGGCTGACTCGAACTTTTCAGTAAACGATTTTATTAACTACAACCTGCCTTTGATGTGAATGATAAATTACTGAAACCCACCAGCTTGAGATGAATTTTCTGACTTTAGGTCCAAGATACAGTGAAGTCAATTTCCCTCCACTCCAGCCACTCACTGCTCTTTTATATATATATATATATATATATATATATATTTTCTTCTGAAGATGCCTTTGGCTGTCGATGAAAGCCCTGGCTACGTATTTTCCAGCTTTAGAGTCGTCACTGTTCATCCTTGGCTGCAGGCTCAGGGTGTTTCCACTGTACCTCTGCTTTGTACCTCCATATGCCTAATGTACAGCATTTACTGCATCTTCCCCGTGGCACTGTAAGCTCTCCAAAGCAATCAGAAAGCTGAATGATGGACCTTTGCAGAAGGTCAGGTCCTACAGGAGGGTGTTTGTTTTCTTTGGCATGCCAGCAAGTTGACTTTTGTATGCTTGCATTTCCCATTCCCTTGTGTAACCAGGCTGACCTAACTTGTGCCCACTCAATAATTCTTTCTTATTTTCTTTCCACCTAAAATGCCATAATGATGTATGGTTGTCTCTCATAACACATCAATAATTAATTTCTGTTAGTTTACTTTGAATTACTGCTTGCGTGCACTGCAGTTAATGGTTGTGCTGCCGGTGCCAGCTGTATCTAAGGAAAGACCAACTTTGCATCCTCTTAGGATATATCACAAGTGCTGCTGTGGCTCTCCTCTTTTCCAGATAAGCTTCTCTCTCTCTTCATTTCCTGAACTCGTCACATTTCTTTACTTAATGTGTGAGACCTTGTCTATAACAAGGGATTAACAAAAAGATCTTTTAAGTGATTTTGGTTCAATAAAACTTTACTCACAGTAGACTCGCTAATGGAATATTTGATTGGATGGCAGAAATTGTAACAAAGTGACAAAGGATATTGTGTTTTTTTGTGGAAATAAAGTTTTATATGCACATTATGTATAATATAGTTAGACATGAAAGGCTCCTACATACTTTATTCTATGATGTTTTATTTAAGGACCACATTAGCTTACAATTCACTCTCAAGTGATTTTAGTTCACAGTTTTATTCAAGGATCTGAGGTTGTCATGTCTGTGTTACTGCTGTAGGAAATGTTCCAGGCAGAAATCAATCTTTCAGGTATTCTTCATCCCTTCAATTTGAAAGAATAGTGTCTGCTTCATAAAATCCACATCACAACTCCAAAACGCTTTGAAGCCTATAGAGCTGACTGGCAGCCAGGTTCTTTTTTAGCGATGCTATATGTAGTTGAAATCACCAGGGCCTGTCTGAGGATGCACATCTAAGAAATGGATACTATGTGAGGTTTTTTTTTTTACTTGATACAAGCTCAAACAAGAAAGATACAAGTTAATACAAGTTTGAGGCTCAACAGAATCTTCCTCTCTGAAAACTACACAAAAATTTTGAAATAAAATTACAAAATACATTATGACATACAAGAGGCCTTATATAATGTCATTGTCATTACAGTTGACATGTGAAATGTTCATCGGTATAATGTGTGGACCTTACAAAACTGTCCCTTAGGAGCTTTGCTGCATGTCATCCTGCTAATCCTTCCTCCTTTAAGACATGTGATGGAGACCGATTAAAAAATAAACAATAGCATGAATTAAAAATCTTTTTCCATCACCCAGCTACTCCATAATCACATTATTTGAAGATGAGAAATAAGTCATAATTCTCTCTTGGATTACAAAAGCAGCATTTATAATGTAGTTCTTCCTCCACCATTATTAGAATTTTATGAGCTCTGTCAATAGCAATGTGTTACTATTACCATGGCACTCGTACAGAGCCAAGCTTTTGCTGGACTTCTTTCTTTTAATATTAACATTGATTGTGCATTATTCATCATGTCCTTATTATTCTATTTAACTTCGGCAGCTTAAAAACAGCTGAGATTGATGTTACTTTACTAAAAGAGTTCTGGGTTAAAACTAAAGCATTATACAGTTTCACCCCCTGAGGTCCTGTTCCGAAGTTTTCTTGTACTCTTTGTTCAGTTTGTGCCTCTAGTGAGATTTTAAGAAACTTCTTAGAGTTATGCTTTCCAAGTAATTCACTACAATATTTCAAATGCAATATTAAGTAATTATTGTGCATCTGAGATCAGTCATTTCACCTTGAGTTGTTCTACACAGCTTAATCAACTTCAGACTTTTAACAAGATTTAATATTGGCTTCTTGCACATGTAGTTATGACATCTTTTAAACATCTTCAAGGTGTCTTGGCAGCTTGTAGACATATGAGGGCCCTCATCGGCTTAAACAATAGAGTGGAAGGATGATAAAGATTATTAAGTTATGCTTATTTTACACTGCTGCAGTGTGGGGTTTGTATTTAGTTAATTTATCATTTTATTTAGTTTTTCTGAGACATTTAGTCAAAGTCGCAAAACACACTCTAAAGATGGACCATGGAGATGTTTCAAACATTTTGAGCAAGTAGCAGAAAAGTTAAGATGATGGGAGTTTTCTACGAGGAATAACAAGTAAGTTTGTGACAGAGGAGATAAGCTATAGAGCTCATGTTACATGCACGGACGGTTCAACTCTGCAAGTGACTATGCAGAAAGTTTGAAGTGAAAAACTTTCAACATTGTCTGAAAAAATGAACAACATCGCTCTTCATCCAGTCATCTGCTGCCTCCATCTCAAAAAATCACCTGAGCATGGCAAACAAGTAGGATGCTGAAATCAAACGTGACAGAAGGAGACAGAGATGACTGCAGGAAGGTGGATGTTTCCCATTTCCCTCATACAATAAAATTACATTTTATTGCTGTTAACAGGCTATTAGAGGTTTATACTGAGAAGACCATATGTTTTTTTTAATTAATCAGCCTTTTTAATCAGAAAGTTTTAGTAGAAGTCATTTGAGAGTTTAAAAATATGTGTATGTTAGTTTTCAGGTGTATTTGTTATAAAACAAAGCTCCTCGTTGCCAGTCGTCATCCAGACTCTCACACAGTGTTGTTCATCCTCCTGTGGATGCACAACACTGAGCCCAGTTTATGAATGCATCAGCTGTAGGGTTATGATTCATTTCCACTTGACATAAAATTGAATTACTTGACAGTTTTTAATTGAGTATCTCTTACTAATTGCTTAACAAATAACCATCTGTAATTTGTATAGAGTTTTATTTTGCTTTAAAGGCACGTTATTATCTACTGATTCTGTTTAGCTATAAAATGCTTGGACAGACACTACTTATTGTTATGTTATTAAATGTGTGCGTTACCACAGTAAAATGTAAGAAAAGACTAAAAGTAGAAGTGCAGCTTTGAACACTGTGTGAACATCAGGCTATTAAGTATGCTTGTGTGACATTACAACTGGTTTTACAAGAGTCACTTACAGCACAGAAGTCATCTCTTTGTTCATAAATTATTCAGAATAATTCCAGTTTCACCAAGTACACTCCTGTTATAATGGACTGCCCCATAATAAATGTAATCAAATATACCTGAGTGAACAAGGTTCTTACATATATAGGCTGCTCATATTAGTGCAAAATTACCTCATTTTATAAACTATATACATTCAAGCATTCACATAAAGTACAGCCTACAGGGTGACTGCAAGTAGAAAAGTACCCCCTTAGTGAAATAAACAGCACACAGCGGGGAACTTAAGTCAGTGTGTTCCAATAGCAGCTAACCTGTGCAATCTTCAGAGAGCTATTTTTGAGAACAAATGTAAACATCTGTTCTACGCTCAACAGAAAAACAGGCTACAACACACCTCCATGACAAGCAGTGCTTGCACAGGTTTGGGGAGCAGGGTTTCAGTTTAAATATGCTCCTGGTTACGTTTCAATCATCTAATAAGAGATATAATATGACCCAGAATCTAGAGATAATGCAATAAGATTCAACTACCAAAGCACCAGCGGAACCTAGAGAGCCAGGAACCATGACTGGAGAATTGCTGTGAAGCAACATGTTGTACCTCTTGTCCTCAGAGCAGCATCCCATCTTGTGTGGAAAATGCCAGAGTGTCATCTGGGATTATTTTGAGCAAAGTGATCTGCATTCAGATTGCAGCTGTAGTTTTTGATGGGATTTCATTTGAGATGCATGAGACACAGTGGTAGTCTCAGGGTCCCATTGTATGCTAAATATCACCCCTCAAAAATTACTAAATCCCAAAAAAACTAGATAAAAAAATGAATATCTACAAAAAATTTCAACTTCAATATTTTATATGGCAACTGCACACTATTTTCAGCACCCAACAGGAGGTAGTGCAGCAGTTTTGAGGCCTATTCAGACCAAATCAGGATTTGCAGCAATCACAGCAGGTTTATGTGGCAGTGTGGGAGAGTTAGCCCATTTGTAAAGATAAAAATGACGTCTTTGTTCTCCCACATGGCAGGGCTGTTCAACTCTTCAGACTCTGCTCTGATCGACCGATCAGCTAATTGGCCACCACAGCATGGCGTTGGTTGGGTCTCACTAAAAGTTGTCTTTTCTTCAACTTTTCCGCCATATGGCCTCTGTGTTTGTTTTCTTTCACAACCCCCCGCAACTACCCACATTAAAATTATTGTAAGAAGATTTTGTGATTTTTGTTACAACACTTGACTTGATCTGAATGAGGCCTTGTAGTTCTGAAAAAAGGGAAAGTCTGGAGGTTAAGAAGAGTGAGGACTCTGACTGATGGTAAAGCAGTCACAGAAAGTGGACAGATTGATGGATGAAGGGAGGCCTTGTTAACAAGCAACAATATTTTTTCAAAAGCAATTAGCATCAGGCTTCTGTTTGGAACCATGACAGTGTTTATGAGCTGAATCCCAAAGCATTTGATGATTAATTATATGGCTGACAATGATTTGTGTTGCTTGATTTTTATGTGATGATCACAGTGCTCCCACCCAAAGCAGTAAACAACATTGAAATGCGAGGTTTGGCTCCATCTTAAGAGTGTTCACTTCAATCAGAAACATTCTCAACCAATATTGCAAAAATGTTTACATCATTTCATTTTGCAGCACAGACTTTCTGCAGATCTCCCCATCAGAATCCAAACAACTCAGGCTGAAATCGAGCTGGTTTTGTACTGACCAGAGCCTTGCTAACACAGATCACTGAGATGGGGAATGCACATCATTACAGACAGAGCTAGAGAAACATACCACTGCGTGTGAATTTGATTACTAGGAAACCAGCAGAGGAAGAGGAAGGGTTACAAAAATCCACACAGTGAGCAGTGTGGCACAATCAGTGTATGACAGAGAAGGTGATGGCTTAAATGAAAAGTTGACAGTGTCGATGAAATGCCCGGTATGCTGAAGGTAATTAGCGCTAATTAGGATCAGCTAATGGCTAGCTGATGTGGCGTCGTGCCTCCTGCCTGAACTTGTCTGTAAAACATTTTTTCACATTTAACACATCAGGCACGACATTGTTTTATGCATAGTGGGAAGATTGATTGTTCAGTAATTTAAGCAGCTAGTTGGAGCTGCCACAAGGGGGCTCCACACTGGGCCGAGTTTATCATTGATTGATCTCATGTGACAACACAAAGTGCCAATCTGCAGACTCTAAAACGCTGTTCTATTTTCTTGAAAGAAGGCGCTGTGACTTCAGATCCTTAGTGTTTATTTATCAGCCATGACAACACACCTGTGGCTCAGACCTTGACACACACAACGACCAAAGCCTTTAGGTTGGCCTTTCAATATACGATAATGAAAGTAAGAAAAAATAGCAGCAACATTCTCAAGAATACAAAATGTCAAAAAGGTCACACTCATTAGGAGAAAAGAAGAAAGTAGGAGGGAAAAAAAGGGAAAGGTTGGTACCCAACAATGAGATTGCTGGCTGTGACATTCAGATACACGTGTTCACACCCTGGAGCCGGCGAGTGCAACCTTTTGGCCAGCGGCACCTCTTGAGGCTAATGCGTTTCACTCAAAGTGATCCCCAGAAGTAGCTGTTGTCGAGAGAGAAGGATTTCTCATTCATGTCCAAGCTGGACTGGACTGGGCACTGAGAACCTCTGGGTCTCAAACCTGCTCTTTCAACATTTTTGGTAATGGGATTTGCAGTGTTTGTAAAAAAAAAAAAAAAAAAAATGGCCACCTTCACTGAATGGTCATGCAGTTTATGACTAGATAGAGTAGAGAATACCTAAATTAAATAAATAATTTCCAAAAGCTAATAGGTGATCAAATAATCTCAAATAATTACAAATGTCAAGTTATTATTATTAAATCTCCCCAATAGAACTTTTCCATAGAGTCTGATGTGCAGCTTTTCTTTACATAACAATATTTTTAAAGTCCTTGTCTAAATAAACTGTAGCCCCTTTTTTCTTAACAGTTTTTCCAAAAAGCTAACACATCTTTGTCCACAAGCTGGGACTAATTAACAAACGCAGCCGAGACATACACATATCTCACTGTCAGTTTTTCCAGAGTTTATAATTATTAGCCCGAGGACATGATTATGCCGGCTCAAAGTCTCGTTGAAAGGAAGGTAACTGTGAGGCACTTGGTGACTGCAGAAAGTATGAAAATGGCACATTATGCTGGATTCATGATTAGACATATATATGAGCATTAGAGAGGTTAAAACAACTGAAAAAAAAATTGGAAATACGTCTAAAATGCCACGCTTTCAGTTGGTCATATTTCCAAGTACTACATGGAGGTTCTTGCGAGCTTGGAGGTTACACATAAAAACAAATATACGGAGAGAGATTAAAGTAATAAGCCAGAAGGCAGCTTACACAGCGGGTGGTATGGAGGATATAGGCAGGGCACCATGTAGCTTTGGGGTGTATGAGTTATTTTCGCCCTAAAATAAGCACACGGGACCTTCACCCACACTCGTGGCTCACAGGCTCCTTGGCAGGAACTGGCCGACACCTCTCCCTCTGCTCGCCCACAGGAGCTCACAGCAAATCAAGTTTATTACAGCCTCTAATTACAATAACAGTCTCAAAGGGCGTCACAATGCAACAGTAAATGAAAATGATGAATGGAAATGGAACCCCAACCCTGGACTCTCAGCAACAATGAGGGGAAACCCTCCATTGTGAATTAATTAGGGGCAACTTGTAAATAGCCTTCGGTGGGAAATGCTATGATCTCCTTCCCCTTTCAGAAAAGTCATGCAACAGGTGACAGACTCACAGCTTGCTTTCAACATGTGGCACAGCTCTTCCTTGTTTTAGTACAGATGAATCCAGGGGGCACAAAATGTGAGAGGAAGCATGATCTCTATAGACATGTAAATATAAACATGGATAGTGTCTTGCTAACAGAGCAAGAGCTTTATGTTTTCAAAAAGGTGTTTGTCATGTATTCTAAAGTCTAGACAGCTACCCCGCCTGACTGTCTGTCTTAAGGTCATGTGAGCTTCCTTTAATCTAACTCTTTTCAAATGAGAGGAAATAAAAATAAAACAAGATCTGGCTTTAAATATGTTTATTAATTCACTGTCTATCCTGCTAAATTCATCCAGGACTGATGGCTGCAGTTTTACTGAAGCCACCAGAAGTTTCCAGCATCCTCTGAGGTGATATAATAGCTGCAGTCTCAGAGGGCTTTGTCTGCAAAAGTTGTTCTTTTTTTAATCATAACATTGTGTTCATTCGGTTTAGTCTGACTGAAAAAGCTTCCAGAGCACTGGCATGATCAGGACTGCCACTGTTACAGAGGATACTTCACATAGCACAAATACTGCAGATGGAACAGTTAACAGTAACACAGTAACACAGCGTGCAAACTCTGTTAAATGAAGAAGCCTTTATTTCAGATTTAAAACTATTTTACAAAAAAGAGCAACATGTGCCCTCTAACATGGAATCAAACACATTTACTGCAAAGTTTTGCAAAAAAAAAAATAGATCCAAGCTTTTTAATGAATCCAAAAGACATTAATGTTGCAAAAAGAATTTTGCAATCATATCTCATATATGGGGCTGAATCTCATTTAAATGTGAGCTAAAATCTTATTGTCAGGTTGCTTGTATGAGTTATTCTTTACTTTTGCTAGTTTTTATACATTCGATCCTGTTTATTAAATGGCAAAAAAAACCAAAATCGGGTCAGATATTGCTCACACAGGCACTCTCGTAAATAAACCGAGGAGCTGGCAGAGCGGAAGCACAGCCTTGTAATATTTGCTGCTGCATGAGCAGAGGTTAGAGGTGACATTACACGCCTTGCACAAGGGCACCTTGAGCACACTCAGAGATGAAGGTGAGACGCCTCATTTGTCTCCTCTTCTGCCCACATTTTTTTTTTTTTTTCTCCCAGCTCCTCCAAATGATTAGACCACACCACCCCAAGGTCACAGAGTGGGACTGATCCGCTCCCGTTTCCTACTACTGCAATGACTCAGATGAGATTGCTCTGTCACTGTCAGCAGCAGCTCATAGGCTTGGCATCTCTGTCATTTGTGGTTGGACCTTGGGCACCTGCGTCAGCCCGCTGAATAAGTGGGCCCACTCACTGCTTTTTCTCGCCTGGGAGGTTGTTGTGCAATAACGCACAAGGAGAGAGAAGGAGGGGAGAAAAAAAAGAGTCCCTTCCAGCTGTCGAGAGCATCACTGACAAGCTGGTCGGTTAACCGTGAGCCCTTTCGCAAACGTCTACCGCATGTCCATGTGGGCATTGATCCGCGTGACACATCACCGCCACTAAACCAGCCTTCGGGTTCAGGGTTTGCCCCTCCTGGCCAGCACCAATCTGAGATGGGTAGAAGGAGGGGGCGGGAAGGTTAGTTTGAAGAGGGCAGAGCTGTGAGAGAGAGGACGCCGATTTTCCTTTTATTTCACGGCTGGAGAAAAAAAAAAAAAAAAAAAGAAAGAAAAAAAAAGATCCAAAACCCCCAGTAGACAATAACAGCTGAGAGAGAAATCAGTCGGACCAAACGTCAGAACCTCATTAACTCTGAGGAAACCCAACCGGGAGAGAGAAGAAACAGAAAAGAAGAGGATTCACACAGCTGCTGGTGAGATTATTCTTTTCTTTTCTTTTCTTTTCCTTTTTCTTTAATGCTAGTCCTTACCTGTGGTGTGTTTCATGTAGCGCGATTTGTTAGGTTTCACACATGTCGCTGGCAGGATAATACCCAGAGATACTTGCAAATGTGCTCAATGGCAATGTTTCATTCACATGCAACAACTGCTGTTTGTGTGGCTACCGCAGTATAATTGATGGTTTAACAGGTCTCCCCTCGCATGCTCCGGAGGGAATGGTGCTGATGCTGAGGATGCGGCGCTGCATGCTACAGTGTCGCCTGCTATGATGAAGGTTTCGTCGGGTTATTGAAAGTGTTGTTCGGGCAGTGTAAGCAACAAATGTGTTGTTTTTTCCTTCTGTCATTAATGGAAAAAAATGCAGTTCAGACAATGGCGGGGCTTTAATGGGTTTTTTTTCTCTCCAGCTTGACTCGACTTCTCAGGACGGTCAAACGGCAAAAACACAATGCGACACCGCGGCTCGAGCGGCAGCCTAATTGTCACTTTCCGTTAATGAGCAATTAAAACGACGGCGCGCGCGCGACATTTTCTGCCAATAAACCCGCACCCGCACCTGCACCGCAACTCCAGCTTTGCGCTTTGACCCCCGCGTGCTGGAAATCCCGTCGGAAACAAGCCACCGCAACCAGTGATCAGACTGTTGAGCAGAGGCTAACTTAACCTTGAATAAAACCCCCGTTACAGCCGAGGGTCTAACCCCCCCTCCAAATAACAGTGGCTATTAGACGAATAAAGGTGCTGTGTTTGTGTTCCATCTGATCGATTAACTGATGCAAAACCAGACTTAAGTAATTATGGCAGAAGAAACTGGAAACATTTCCATGTTGCCACACATTTTCCACTCAAGAGATATGCTTTCCTCCATAATTTAAACTCAATACAGTTGTGTGTTTGTGCTGAAGCTGAGGAGACATAAGCTTGTTTCATTAAACACACACACACACACACACACACACACACACACACACACACACAATCTCTGCTTGAAAAATCTCTTTCTTCTCTCTCTCTCTCTCTCTTTCTCTCCCCCCACCTCCCGTCCTCTCTGTGGTGAGTGTGTGATAATAGCCACATATGCTGAGAAATGTTCAGCTGGAGTGATGTTTCTATAAATCAGACCCAACAGCTTAAATAATTCAAATCTTCCCAAAAGATCTCACCATCAAGAAGTACATCCAACTTCTCCTTAAAAAACACACACACACACAATAAATTGGGTCAACACAGACTCCACAAAGCGACACAGACACTCAGATTTACTGTTGCATTGTCCTCTTCTTGTTTGTCTGCTGCCCAGGGAGACACAGGGTCACACAATTGGCAATGGGTTCCACCCCCTGAGTAGCATTG
This sequence comes from Acanthurus leucopareius, assembly GCA_029814765.1. Lineage (NCBI taxonomy): Eukaryota > Metazoa > Chordata > Actinopteri > Acanthuriformes > Acanthuridae > Acanthurus > Acanthurus leucopareius. Next base: position 6,346,034 of record JAQMCX010000012.1, on the reverse strand, counting down.
GAGAGACTAAAACAGCCAAACTATTAAAAATAATTGTTTTTGAAGCATCTGTATGCACAACGTGTTGATTGGCACTTGTCCGCGTATTCAAAGTGGGGAGGTAAAAATGTGTGTGCACAGATAAGAGAGCGGGCTCCACATGCAGACACTTCAAGAGAAGAACTGTGATGTTTCATCCTTCTCTCAGCTTCATCTTTTCATGCTTTTCCACCATGCTGATGTCAGAGGCCACGCTGTGGTCCTAATTACTTGACACCACCCATATCAAGCTCATAAGACGTCTTTTCAGTCTGAGGGATAGTTTCCCACTCTTCAATCTGTCCTTGTGCATGCCACATTTGAAAGAGTTCCTGCTCTGCACATCACATATTCATGTTTTTTTTTTTACCACACCTCTCATTTGATGTAATGCACAGTCATCTGTGGCTCCTCGCAGCCTTTCCCCTGCTATCTCTCAGTCTGCACGCTGCACGGCTCATAATGCGATGACTCCCTGGACTCATGAGTGTGACCACAAGTAAATGACTTTTCTCAGCCAGTTTCTTCATCTGTTGAGACATGCGAGAGCTGAGAGCCTCCCCCTTCTCGCAGTAAATGGCTGTGCGGTGGAGGGGAGGCAAACTCAGATTTATTGTTCAGCCGGGAATGTGTGAAGGAGAGCAGATTTTGTTGAGGGAGGAGGTGTTATCTTTTTCCGAGAGTTGCAGATGGACATGTTGTGCTTCCGTGGCTCGAAGTGAACCTGCTGCACCTGAAGTGGCGTGATTAGAGGGTCTGTTTGTAATTGCTATTCTTCGGATTCTGCATGCAGATGCAGGCAAATAAAACGTGTAGTGAAGATAGAGGCAGATTGTTGCAGGGATTAGCATTTCTATATTGTTCCTCAAGGCACAGTAAGGCATGATGCAGTAAAATGCAAAGTATCTCAAGTGATTACAAAATAAATGAGTGTAACGTCTCCCTGAGTGTAACAGGAAAGCACTGTCTTTGTCTTTTTTTTTTCAGGAGGCAAATATTCTGCCTATAAATGGGTACTTATGTTTACAACATGTTTTGGAAATGATTCAGTATGCTAAATAATAGGGGTTATCCTCCACTACTGTGCACATTTGCAATTTAAAAAGCACTCACACACACACAAACACGCACTGCCCCTGAGAGAAGCTTGTTTTGGAGATTTCAATATATACTGAGATCCACCACACAGCTCAAGTGGAGAGGAGACTGAGGCACAAAGCCACTGCCTGATGATGGCAATGATCATGATAACAGCTGACAGGAGGTAATCATGAAAGCTCGCTAAGTATGTTGAAGCCTCGACCAAGATCATGTCAGTCATGACCAAGAGGCTTTGAGGGAAATTTTTGGAGCCCGGCTCCACAGAGGAACAGAGCAAGACCATGCCAGGTCAGCACAGACAGGGACAAATGGAGGCACACTTACTTCAGTTATTCAGCACAAGCAAACATAATTCAAGTGAAGAAATTGAATATTTTAAGGTTGTGAAGTGCTTTTGCATTACCGAGAATTTCCCAGCATATTCACTGCTTTCAATAATTTTGCATACCTCATTCATTCTCTGGCTTGGTGAGCTCCCATCATTTCCCCATTTATGTGCAGGAGGGGAGTAAGATTAATCACCTGAGCGACGTTCAGATAGAAATAATGTTACCTCCAGACGCCCACTGATTCATGATCATTTCTGTAATTGTCACCGATCTCAATCCTGCAGAAAATTTCTGCCACATCTGTAATTTGTTATGCAAAAACTCCACAAACTGATTACTTGTATCTCAATATTTTTTTTGGCAGAGACAGACGACTCCTGACAAGAGCGATCTCATGTGAATGCACATCCCGGTAATTTCGGGAGTAAAACTGCTTGCCAAAGCTGCATAAAATATTTTCCAACAAGTACATTATGTGCAGAGCAAATCATCGACTAATGTTTGACGAAAGACTGTTGGAGAGTGGGCCACAGTTGCACAGTTGAGCAATTCAATTTGATCTTGTTAGATAATCACAGGAATTAAATTTGATATTTAAAAGTACATCTTTCTATTAAGCTGTAGACCGCTTGCTGTAAGCAGGTTTTTTTTTTTAGGTAGAATAACCTGAAAAATAATGAAAGAAATTTTTGTTTGTGCACCATTTTGCACAATTTAGCCCATGAATTCATTTATCCCATAACAATACCTTCGCTTTGGATTTTTTTGTCACCACAGATGTTCACCTTTTGTTTCTCACACTCAGTTTGAAGAACAGAAAAGAAGAGAGGAAATTGCTATCACAGAATTATAATCAGCAAACAAAAGAGCATGAAATCGTGGATCCAGCAGGCTTTTTATTCAAGCTTTTTTAAGATTGGAGCCAGAATGAAATCTGCGTGTTTGTACTGTGAGATTTGTTGGAATCCAAAAGTCTTGATTTTGATTTCATAGTTGTCTTGCTTTCATTTTTTCAAAATGTTAAATCCATGTGGAGCTTGAGGTTATAGAACATGTAGCGCCACCTTGCTCTTGCTAATTTTCACCTGCTCTCCTTAACCTCATGTGTCTTGCGGGGTCTGCTGTGACCTTTAAGGTTGACAGCTAGAATCTCTCAAATGTCAGAATCTTCCAGGAGCACAAAGCTTCATATCAGGAGCTGCTGTGCTGGAGAGGCAGAATGTCTGCAGGCCCTGAGAAACTCCTAAAATGTCTGAGATTGAATTACGCACATTCAAGACCTGCAATGGTGCAAGAGAAAGATAAATGCTGCACTTCAATTTGTGAAGCCTTTCAAAACATTGTTTGTCGAGTGAAGAATCATCTCAGTCACCGATAATTTGGTCAACTGGCACCAAAAAAGGAAGCCAAGTATTGGGAAATATTGGACTTTTTAAAGTGGGCGGAGGATTGAGAGGTTATTTTTGGCCTTTCAAGACGTAGACAGTGAGTGGTCAGATTCTGTTCTCGATCCAAATAAGTTAAGAAACAGTGCTGGAAGGTTTTTGGACAGCAGGTGCATATTTAGCGAATCAAGGTTCGTGGCACAAATTGCAGTCAAGTGTGATGTGTGCAGAGGGAGTGGCAGCACGCTTCTGGTGTGTTCAAGGCTGCAGGCACACTGGAATAAACAATTAAACTCTTACATGGTTGCATAACCTCCTGTGCATGATCCAAAAAAAGAGTTTTTCTCTGCAGCAAATGTCTCTGTCTCGCTATGAAATTTAACCGTTTTTCTGCTTCAACACATTACGTTGACCATTTTAGCTACAGGTCGTAATTTCAGTGACAGTGACAGTGCTTAAGACCTTTTGTCACATGAGACCATGCACACAGATGCTGACTGATTTTTTTTGTTTTTGGCTGAAAATATGGAGAAGGAATTAGAGAGAACTGGCTGTCCTGAGCAGTTTTTGTGATGTCAGGATGAGAAGGATGGAGGGATGAATTCATGGTGCACGACCCTGTGAATGTCAGAGAAAAGCAGCAGTGTGCTCTTTCTTGGTGGCCCTGTTGACCTGACGCGTCTTCATCAGTCATGGAGTCAGTGGGTTCCTCCACTGGAAAGGCAGCATTTTTTTTTTTTGGTCTCTGGGTTGTAGTTGTAGACACAACTCTCATCTCTGGTGATGATCCGTGACATGAACTTTGCGTCATACTGGGCCAGCTGACAGAGATCCTCGCAGACTCCAACAAAGCGCTGTTTCTGCTCAGAAGTGCAGTGTTCATAAAAACCCTGTGTAACTTTGGTGCAGATGATGATCAAATGATGGAACTTGGATTACTGACCTACCAAAGATTTAGCTTACATCTGCTACATGCACATTACTGTGCACTGCTACAGGAGGAGGAGCGACTGTACTTTTCGATCGCAGCCTGAATATAATTAAAGCAGGATAATCAAACATGCGAGAGCAGAACCTCCCAGTTCCCTCTCGTGTAGATAGAGCCTCTTGAGTTTGTGCTGTTAACTGATTTGGCCAGCTTAATATTATTTATCAAAAAAATGTGCAAGTGCAAATGACCTAAAGCTTGTTATCTAGCGTAACATGTTTTTACTGGGAGGGTTGACACCAACCTGAAGATAACACTTAAAAACTTAACTGAAACCTTTAGGATGTTGAAAACTGTAAGAGACAGTAATGGAGGACAGTAGAGCTTAAACACTAACATTCTCAGCTCCCTATTATAATTATTTCACTATCTTTTGGTTTCGGACTGTTGATTGGACAAAACGACGATTTAAAAACATGTGCTTTACAGAATTAAAATGAGTATTTTTTTTTGTTTTATTTTTACATTTTGTAGATCAAATAACTAAATGAGGAAGAATCAGCTGATAAATCAGTAATAAAAATAACTGTTAGTTGCAGCTTTAGTTGACATTAAAGTGAGCTCCTGGCTGTGCATCAGGAGGTTTGTTGTTGTATCTTTAACACTCATTACATTTTTATATAGCAAGTTGGCTGCACACTGCCTTAAGACAGAGGACTGCAGGGATCCTAATGCAACTCAAAGCCCATTTCTGCTCAGAAATCACCAGATCCCTTATGTAAATGTAAGCTCACTGGGACTATAGTATTATTCTTTTTTTTTATCAAGGCTGCCAGATGATAGTGGGCATTTTAATGTGTTTACAATTTGGCCCCCCTCATGCCGTCTCGGCCTACTCTTTATTGCAGCAGGTGTAGCAAAGAGACGTTCCTTCCACAGAGATTATTTTACATCACTATTGCATTGCCATGCTCAAACATGGAGTAGGTGTGATGGTAGCTGTTGAAATATATCTTTTTAGCGCACAAGGGGATTTTACAGTTTAAATTATAGCATAAATTGTTCCTGTCAAGAACAATAGCTATCTGATTTTCTGCATTTGCCACAGAAAAATCTGTTAGTCAAGGGTATAATGGCTGACTAACGTAAATGCCTCAATAAACAGAGGGAGTCATGGGGGCAACAAATGCAGAATATTCAGATCCTGAGCAGCAGGGATGCTAAGAGAACAAATATCAAAAGGTGATTAAAAAAAAAATAGGCTTAATTGCAACGTCACGGTGCATGAAGCTTGTTCTTAAGCTCTGCGTCTTGACAGCAACAGCATGGTCACCTTTAGTCTTTAACCTTGACATGGAAAGTGTCAGGAGGCTCCTGTCTGAGGATTTCAGGCAGCAAACAGGGTCAGAAGGAGTCTTGAGTTCAGAGACAAGTTGGGGTCAGGTCCTTCAAGGACTAAAAACACATTAGCGGTTCTAAAAAAAATCAATGAGAAACAGGCATTCAGTGACAAGACGCTAAAACGGGGGAGATGTGGTCATGTCTCCTTGCTTTGGTTAAAAGCCTCGCTGCAGCATTTCCAAGCACGCTGTAGCAGCTTCATGATTAAGACAGATAAAGCAGGCATTGCAGTATTGGAGTCACTGTGTGAGCACTCAGCTATTAGGGTGCTATTATCATGGAAAGATCATTTACTGTGTTTTCACATCCCAGCTGTGAAATATTCACAACCAAAAGATAATAAAACGTGTTTTTCTCACATTTACTGACCCCAAAAGCACTTTTATCAAGAGACAGTGCTGCTTTATTACATGTGATGGACTGTGAAAGTGCATTGTTGACGTAACATAACTCAAAATAGCATTTGTATATTACTTTGTGGTGATGGCTAGTTGTTACCAGCCAGAGGAGCTTTTATTGGCATTTTTGTGCATCCTGTCTATATGTATGCTACAGACAGGAACTGGAGTTTTTGACTGGCTGAAAACGCCCCATGCCCCCCAATTAAAATAATGTGTTCTGCAAACAAATGTTACCATCGTCAGTGCAATGTCAGTTCGTTCTCTCTATCTGTTCAAGAGCACTTGTTAAAGAGAAGCATGGGGGCTGATCTGTATCATAAATAGTCGTCTCACTATGTGTTTTGTAATTTTATGTGCTCATATAAAAAAGCAGAGTAGACCACAGCCACACATACCCTTCAGACAAAAGATGAAGGGATGGCATTTTTCTGCAATCAGCTGGGATGTCGTCCTACTGTAATGTCACTGAGCTGGACTGTCGGACCTTGGCTTTGCCTTGATGCATATCCATGAACATCACAGAAAGGCAAGTGGACAACTCTGTCGGACTCTGACATCCACCTTGAAAGAGTTTGACTTCCTGCCAGGCTTGTGAACACAGCTCACTGTGAGGACATGCAGCAGTGACTCTCCCCTGCTGTAAATCCTCTCACAGGTTACTTTTGCATTTAAAAAAAGCTTTTCATTTTTCAAGATTTTGCAGTTGCAGCTCTGTTTCAATTACATGTATGTGATAACAGGGTTAATGGATATATTGGATATATTTTGTACATAAGACGGTAAATCATGACACAGACTCCTGCTCAAAGGTTTGGAATCACTGGCCATGTTTTTTGTCTCCCCCCCTTCAACAATGGCTCTCCAGTATGGATTAAACACTATTATTCAGGCTCTAAATGTGTTATTTGTATTTAAATAGTTTTGTCCGCAACATAAAAATAAATAAATGATTTGAACTCCTATTATGTCGATGTCCCCACAGTGTTTTATCAAAGAGGGGAATACTGTTGAAACCTTTTCCTCTACCAAATACCCATCGACTTTAAATTTGTATTTTAACAGTGTGAATGACCTGAGATCATAACTGAACCACAGAGGTGCAATCAGGCTCTGAATATTTGGAAAACCTGTTTTTCTTTTGACCCTCTGCAGTCGACTCAGTGGTTAGATTGAGCTGGTTTGAAATGTGGCTGGTCAGTCCTGAAAGATCCAATTTCAGTAGCTATAACCTCAGACCAACCTACTGTTTCTGTTTTGAGAAAAGCTTTGCCAAAGCTCCAGCATGTTGAAGGTTTTATTGTTCGCTTGATACTGAAACAGGAACCTTTTCCTCTTTAAATCAGCACAGATTTGCATCCACAGCTTCACTTTATTTCAGTACTGACTGGTGATTTCTCATACTCTTAATTAACTGTTGCTCAGAGGCGTCTTTGTCTCTTTCTACCCTTTTAATTGTCAGTCTGGTTGAACTGTTCTACACTTTTTTGTTCTCCATGTACAAAACAGTGCCTTTATTTAAACCCTTCATACAAAAAAATACCTTTTTTGTTAAAAAAAAAAGAATGTCTCCAACCTAACAGCAGAAATAGCATAAGACCTAACAGTAAAAAGTACAGAGCAGTCCTCTCAGCCATCTTTTGTGATCCAAAATTCCAAACAGTTTTGAACAGTATTGTATTCTAAGGGTGTAAAACAAAAGTAACAACTAGTTTGAGAAAGATTTCATGACAAATTTGTCCTTTTTTCCGTTCACCATTGACCCTCTCTGGTTGTTTTGATTGTCCACTTGGTTACTGCTTGTCCATTTTTTACCCATGCTAGGATGCATCTGTCACTGGCCAGAGATTTCCTAGCAGGTACACACATCTTTACTGACAAGTCAAATACTCAGTCATTAATGGTCTCTGATCAATGCCTGGCTTTTTTTTCCGGTCAGTGGGTGTCCGTCTCTACAAGCTTCTAGCTGTGTATCAAAGCTTTCAGCCAGATTGCATTTACTATTAATGTACTACAGTTGTGTTTCTCACGTTCCCAGTGTTCCCACACACCGGCAGTATCTCAAGGTGCCGAAAAGCATTTTCAGGACATGGGTGGTTTGTTTACTCGGATCCCAAGTCAAATTTCCACATTTGCAGTAAACATGTAACTTCAGCTTTATAAGAATTCAGAGCCAAGTGGGATATAAAGTTCAATTACCATACAAAAGTGGATTTAAATGTTGAGTTATTTTCTGTCTTAATATTGCCTGCTCCTGCTGGCTGTCCTCCTGTTACTGCTCCTATTTTCAATGTAGAAGACTTAAACATTAGCTGCGGGGTGCGCACACACACACACACACACTCACACATACACACAAATAAACCAAACTGGAACGACCCAGTGCTCCGTGTTTGGTGATGTGTGTCGAGTAACGGTCAGGCTTTTCAAGAAGTAAGTTTGTGAGTTTTTTAATAATGGATGAGGAAAAGAAAAAAGCAGGACGGCCTGAATACAAACTCCATGGAAGCTTTTGTTGGAAGTTTCACTGGCCTTGAAGTTTAATCAAAGAAAGTGCATGAAAATAAACTGTTTGTCCTCAAACACTGCATCAATTCAATCAAGTGTCAATGCTGATGATAATCAATAATTAACAACATGACAAAACCTTTGAATACTTTGTCAAAATTCCAACCAATTGTCCTCTAACTGATTAATCAATGTTTTCTGCTGTAGTCCCAGCAGACTCTGAGGTTTTTTTATTGATTCTGATGTCTGTTTTTGCGTGTGAGTTGTAAAGTGTGGTTTACGTGGGATTTTTTTTTTTGCTATTCTGAGTGGGTTTTTTGTGCTTGGTTTGTTTTTGAAAAGATGAAAGCACTGTTGCTTGACATTACAAATGGATTCTGCATTAAGCTGCAATACGATGCAGGCTGGTCGGCCATGAAAAAGTACAAAAGAAGGACACAGTTATTAAGAATTCAATACTCCAGAGCATTCTGTTAATTTGATTTAGTAAGTGAATGTAAGGGAATGTTGTCATTAAGACTTGCACTTTATATTACTATAATTTCTCATATGGTTTCATACACTGATGTTTTTTTACTATGTAGATCGCGGCAGCACTCCATGTTGTTCTTTTCTTCCAAACCACAGAACTTTGAAACATTCTCCTCTTTGAACTCACAGGAAAGAGTGATAAGAACATTATTTTCACTGTGAGCTGCGCCTCGGGAATTGAAAGTACTCGCCGCCTGCCGTTTATTTTGAGAGCAGACTGTGATCTTACTAGTTTACTGCTTCAGAGTGGTAACAAACCAAATGCAGGCTACCTTTCCTTTTCAGAGGCAGATGATAAAACGCAAACAAACACTGGGTGCACTCTGTTGATATATGTACAAGTCAAGACTTTACTATGAGGTACTTTTAAAAGATATGACTGTGGGTGGGTTGCTTTAAAGTAGTGTCATCAGTTACTTTTATGTTACATCGATTTGGTAAAATTCTGTGCTTTTATCTAATAACGATAATGGAATATATATGAAGGGACTATTAAGCTTGAGGAATTTCAGTTTCACTATGTAAAAAGTATCGATGCACCATTTTCCTGAGGAATACTTGCTATTCAGTGTTTATCTGTTTGACCCCAATCAGGATGAAGCATAAGTATGCTCAACTTTTCTTTCTTTCTCCATTTCTCCCGACAAAATGTTAAGTGTGATACTGATTGACCCACAGTGCAATTTTTCACTACAATCACTCGTTAAGCGGAACAAAAAAAAAAAAAGAAAAAATATCCTTGTCCATAATGTTTCAATATGATTTGGCTCTTTTTGCCTTTTTAAAGCCAGCAGCGTCAGCCACCAGTTCAACCTGTTATTTATGGTGGTTTTGAGTCAATGAGCAGGTTCTCTCAAAGTTGATTAATTCTCAGCTCAATAAGTCTTCACATTAGTCAGACACTTGTCCTACAAATACACTGGAAATATTGTAGTTGAGGTTAATGATAGCTGGGTGAAGTGATTTCAGATGGCTGTGCCGGCGTGCTCAGAGAGGCTGATTACACAGGGCTTCAACATGCGTCTTAGGCGATTCGATCTCAAGAGTTGTTCAAGGGTTCACACTTGTGATTACAATGAGTTCCCACATGCATTTTGATTGACCACTTGTGTTCTCTTGGACTGCTTCCCCGCTCTATATGCAAATAAAAATATTCATCTTTCCATTTGCAAAAAAATGAAGTGCTGTGTTGTTTTTGACTGCCGGACCCACAGCAGTAACCAGCTCCCTGAGACCAACGAACCCATTTTCACACAAAGTAATTAATGCGTAGCATTGGCCAAATATACAAGAAGGTCCAAATAATTAAAAAGTTGACATTTATAAAGTTTCTCCTAATGCAGCAAAACTAAAATCAGGCTTTTTTTGAGGAAGTCTGAGGGGCAACAAAAAAGTGGTCTACGATATATAAGTTACTGGTATCTGTATTTGTAAAATTTAAAATAAATCATTTATTGATATAGTGTTCTCCTCTTACATAAATTTAGTTCTAATGGTTTAATAAGTTGAAAACATGTGATTAACACCCACTAACTGCTAGCAGTTAAGCCCCAGATTAAACTCACAGTGGCCATCAGGTCAGTGCAGCGATGACAAACTGGCACGATGATTTTTTACATGGAAAGAAACAAACTACTGAGATGCATTTAAACTGCAAGTTTACAAGTAGGCATAAAAGAAAAAAAACAGAAGAATAAGTTTCTCTTCACTCTTCAAGCCTCAATACCACACTTCTTTTTCAGGAGTCTGGTCATACTGTGGTTACAAGTTCAGAGCTGAAATCAGTTGAAACAGCGTGTTCACAAACATCTGCTGCAGCCCAAACCCGTAATTTGCATCACAGTGAAACCAAATGGAAATTGGACAGCGTGTTTCTGTGTGTAACCCACTTACACAGGGGATTTCAGAGGAGTGGGCGGTCTTTCAATGTGTATACATTTGCACACACACGCACACTGTTAAAAGAATGTGGCCATATGTTTCTCAGACCACCTCTGAATGTGGTGTGAGCGACCTCAACGGTGCTTTCACACCTGCACTTAATGCTGTCCACTTGTGACTGAATCGTCTGAGTGCAGGTGTTAAGAAGCATGTTGGTACCAGGTGTGAGCAGGTCCTGAGTGTGACGGTGACTGCAGTTGGTCTAATCAGAGCTGATGGAGCCATGGTGGAACATTAAACCTCCTGCAGATCCCACAGCAGTTCACTTATCAATCTGAAGATGCTTATTCAGCCCATATCCTCGATAATCCAAGCAAGTTTCTACACATTAAAGGCCTCCTTAGTTTAACAGCTGGTTGCAAATACATTTAAGATACTTGTGACGGTTATATTCAAACTAAATGTGACCATCTGCTTTTTAAGTCTAGTCTGCCACAGTCACATTTACTTCTTATTATAGTGCAAAACTTGTATGCAGCTGGTTGCATTTGTAACCTGAAACACTCACCAGAGTGTGAGTGAGGCTTATCAACCCCACACTCCACTGCTGCTAGAAACAGAGTAGCATGAACAATGCTTAACTGAGTCTTGCTCGCCCCATCGGCAGTCAGTCACACTTGTTGTAGTTGTGTTCATCACGGCCTCTAACCAACCAGCAATCTCCACTAGAGTGATAACTTGCTGCACCAGCAGTCAAAGCTGCTTTGATCACCAGAATCACTCACCACAGCCTGTCAGCCTGTGCGGCGGCAGTGGCGGCGGCCCACACAGAGCACGCAGAATTATGCTCGTCACACAAACTCCGTCACACTTGCCACAGTCGGGCTGATGCAGCCACAGTCAAAGTAGCCAGCTGCACCGAGCTGCTGTTCGCCGCAATCCGCCGTGGTTGTAGTGAAGAGTTGCACTCGCACTTGCTGCGTTCAGCACCATTCCCGCCTGAGACGTGCTTACCTCAGCCACAATCAGTCATGCTCGCTGGCATGCTGCACAGCCTGAGCAGCTGGCACTGTATGCTACATGAGACCAAGCAGCCATCGTTGGAGTCACTCTTGCCAGAGGCATCCTCACAGCTGCCATCATTCACACTAAGTGGGATCCTACTGGCCACACAAAAAAGGCCCCAGTAAACAATCTCATCCACAGAGACTCATAGCAGGACCCAAAGCTGATCACATCCCCACACGGAGTCACACTCACCTCATTCCACCAGAGGGAAAAGCTGATTATTATCTAGACGGGGTGAGATAACTTACAATGGGGGAGGACAGTGAAAATGCTATGAATTTATTTATTTATGTTTGTGTGTCGCCGGATCAAATTTAAATACGTCTTCTCTCCGTCTGTGTGGAGTAACAAGAAGGTAATGAAACTTGGTGTGTGTGTCTAGATTTGTGGAGTCCACATTTGCAGCGTAAGGTCTTTTTGATGCACAGTATCTGCTCTTCAGATAAGATTAAATATATTTCCTGCAAGCCTAATGTATTTCAGGAAAGAACACCATCTGTAATATTCCTCCGTGTCATGCAGGGAAATGGGTGGCCAACTTTTGCCTATGGCACACACACGCCTCCATATCTGGCTGAATGATGATAAGTTAAAATATGAATTGCCTGTTTAAAATTCAATCAAACAGCAGTATTTGTTCAGTATATGGACATTTATAATAACACATAGAATAGTAAATTGCCTTATCAGATTGTCAGATTCTGTGAATTTCATCTCAAGTTTAAAATAAATTAAATATTTTCTGCAAATGCATATGAAATCTACAAAGTAATTTAAAAAGCTGGGAAAGTGGAAATCTTGCTTTTCGTTGGTTTATTTCATATTTATTTAATCCATTGTTTCAGTCAGGCGTTTTTCACTTTGATTGAAGTTGTGCTACCCTCCGCTGAACCTGTCACACATTCAGAAAGACAGATTTTTCATAAAACTGAGCAAGTAAAATGCTGAAAGATCCTATTTAATACTGTCAGATTTTCTTTGTGATGCTCCAACGCCAGTTTCATGCAAATCTGAATTCAGCCAAGAGATTAGATTGAACTGATTTCCACAAATGAAACAAGCTTGTTGCTTTTGAAACCAGCCTCCATCCATCTCACAGTTGCACCGTCTAGCTCATCTTGTTATATTGTACATCCTTGAACTCGTACCGTATATCCTTGTTTGGATAGGATAAGAAAACAGGAACACACATTCAATACAATTTTCCCACTAAGTGGCAAAGACAAGCCTATAGAGCTTCAAGGTGAACCACATCGTGAATGTTTGATTTATGGCTAAAATTATTCTGTTGGGCCAGTCTGCTGTGTGTGCTGAACTCTGCTGCTCTTTGTATGGCCATTACCTGAGAGTGAAACCTTGCATTCCAATTACAGTTAGGCTATCTAGCTGTCATTCACATTACTAATGACTACAGCTTCTACTTACTCTGAACGGCCATCCTGCCCATGAATACACTGCCTGTTAGTGTGATCGATAGCTACTGATCAAGTCACTTTGAAGACGCTCTCTTGCATTGGTTTCATTCAGTGAGGATCTACACAGACCAACTTATCCAATGCAGAAAATAAGGAAGATTTTTGTGTAAAATTCATTTTAAGCATGTTGGTCATTGGTTTTCTAATGTGCATACCACAGCTGATCACAGTATTCAGCATTTTCTTTAAGGTACAAGTCAATGTTTGATTAACTCATGATAAAATAGGTCCTATTTTCAAGAAACAAGTATAACGTGGTAATTCCTCATAATTCATAGTAATATTAGAGGTTTTCTGTTTAATTTCCAGTAAAAAATTGCCATGTCCATCCATTTTTAAAGATTCCAGGAGTAACAATCCGGTATATTTTGCAAAGCACAGAGCTTCTGTCATAATATTAGTCCTGCATGAATCTGCATCTTGATGATTTCCGGCCTTTTGCAAGGTCTTTTGTTTGTTCTGTGTCTTTTTTCTGCTTCTCTCCCATTCGAGATTTAGGGCGACTGCATTGCCAATCACAAATTAAAGTTTTGACAGCGATTGTGGTGCAAATTCCGGAGGCTCATCGCCCCTGTTGCTTAGGAGGAGGATGTTAATGCCAAGCTTTGACATCAAAACCGGAGATAATGTCAGTAAATCTGAGCAAAAACAGACTTCATTTATCCTGTGCAAATGCACCATCCGAGACACAGACATGGGGGGGTGATTTTTGATTTAAATGAGGTCCACTGGTAATACTTTACTTTGATAATTCAGTAAAAGGATTCATGGCAGTCAGCTTAACTATGTTGTTGCTTTATTTGAAGTTTAGCGTTAAAATGTTTGGCACTGAAACGTTGAAATATTTTAAGGAATCATCTGGTCAACATCACTGCTTGACTGATTAATCAGTAGGGATCTCTGTTTTAAATTCATGGTAATACTTTAACATGTTTAGACACAACAGCCTGTGCAATGTGAGCAACCTCTTATATTAACTAGATACTGATGGGTTGCATTGGATGGCATTCTCCTCCAAAACGCTTAAATACCCACAAAGCTAAGAGTCTACAGCCATGCAGAAGATGTGGATGCTGAAGATTTTGAACAGAAGATGACTCTGGAGAAGTCAAGAGATGACCGAAGGGATGAAAATTCTTCTTGATTGGGACATGAATGCCTGTAAATATCACTGCAGTCCATACCATTCATGATGGCGATATAATTCATTATAAAATCCATCAAATAGATGAAGAGACATTGATGAGAATAAGTGAAGAAGAAGGAAAAGATGTTTTTTTAAAAAAAATCAACCAACTTCGTCCTCTGAGAGTCAAAATGTCTGTACATAACTTCTAGGCAAACTAGCAAAAACCTAATGAGAGTCTGTACCAAAGTGATGGACCAACAGACTGACACCACTGATCCTACAAGACCACTTGACTTGTGTAACTAAAAAGGACATGCAGGGAGGGACAGCGACAAACAGCTGACGGGTTCATGCACAGATCGTCTTTGTTCCAGTAGTGAAAGAAAGTGATATGTGGAGCAATTGATATACGACATCAAAGTCCCATCAGAGAGTAAACAGCCAATCCCATTTTATTTCACTGGCGCCTCTTAAATTGTTCTGAAGCACTCAACTTAAAAGGACAAGATGAAGTTAGACAGATGTTTGCCATGTGTCCTCTTTTTGTTTCTGACTCTGTTTCCCTGATGTTGTTGTTGTTGTCGGAGGACATTCTGTCAGTCTTGAAAATGGACTGTTAGAACTTGAGTATTAATGCTGCTACATTTTTTAGACTCACTTTACGACCCAGAAAACTGTGAATCAAGTGTGGCTGGACGAGGTTAATGGACCGGCAATTAAACAATGTCAGTGATGTATTTAATCTTTCCTGTGTGGCACAACAGAACTCAGGTCAGTGGAAATAACTTAGTGAATTCCTTCCTCATGCGCGGCCTTGGACTTTTTCAGACCATCCAGCTAGTGAATGCCGCTCAGTTCGCCACCAATTAGCAAAACCATGACTTCATGGTGTGATGTAGATTGTAGAGCAGTTTAAAGAAGCCGTTGTAATACAAAGTGTTCAGCTCATTAACCAGACCAGACAGTGTGAAGTTCAAATAGAGCTGCTGTTTTGCTTTGGGGTCCATCTTGAAACGTCGTAAAAGAAATATTTTATGGGATACTAAACATGAAAAAATGAACAGGAAAGTAACCTATTTGTACGAAGTGATTCCTCGTTCATAATTTACTACGTCTTGGCATGAAGCCAGTGTTCCTTTGGGAGACGAATTTGATGGAGCAGTGACTCAGCGTCTCACAGAGTGGACAACAGTTTGTTCATAGTCGAGTGATAAAAGATTTTCTCCGCATAAATGATTTTATGCATAATTAGTCAGAGCACATAATGTCATTCTGAGCTTTAAATTATGATTATTATTAGTATTATTAAATTATAACGATCATTTCAGTTACATAACATATTCTTTTTAATATGGGTCCTAAAGGTGGATTTTATTATAAAATAAATCTATTTAAAGAGAAATTTCTTCTTGGAAAATCTTTTTAGTGTTAAAAGTGTCGATTCCAGGAACTTCATTGCTGCAGGTGTTGGTGTGTCGGGATGACGTTGAATGCACCACAGTCAAACTAAGGAGTTAACCAAAGTCAAGAGTTCTCTAAATGTATTAAGAGAAAGTTGTTTTTTAGATTTTAAATCTATAATTTTTTTTCCTCCTGATTTTACATCAGGACACTGGTTCCCACACTGTGGCAAACTCTAATATTAAAACTCCAGCTCAAAAGCAAAGAGATTAATCAGGCTGACAAACCCCCCCCGCAGGCCTGATGCAGCCCACCAAGCACCTCATAAATTGGATAGGTCCAACCAACAGACACCAGTGAGAATGCAAAAAACGGTTTTAGAAAATGAATGAAGTGAGCAATCAGCAGGTTAATCATACAACAATTACTGCCATACAAACAAGTGGAATGTGCTGTTACCCATGAATAATGCAGGCAGCCACGGGGCCAATTAGTGGGGGTGTATCATCACATCAAACGTGATTTGTCAGGTGTAGCTTAAACACCACCAGCCAGATTTTGGCTAAAACAAAAAAGGATGATGTGGTTTTGTCCAGGCTCCAGTGATCCCATCTGCGAGCTTTAAGTACCAGTAAGTATTCTATTACCTCAAATATCTATCCACCCCTTTTTCAGTTTATCTGGAACCCAATGTAATCTACAACAAATACATATGTTCTCTCTCCACTGGCACAGTATCGCATGCTGTATCTATTGCATGCTTTTCAACGCCACAGTCATTTGTATTCCCATTGCATCCTCACAGCAGTGGGCTACTGCTTTGACCCGCAATATCATTTCTCCGTGCTCAACTAAGCCGCGTCCACGTCACCGTAAACTGATTGGCTAAACATGTGTGCATGCGGGCAACTAAAAAGAAGTCTCACTATGTTCAGCCTCCCTTGTTTGTGCTGCAGCTTCTGTTTAAGACAGTCTTTCATGTGGATGTTCATCTTAAAGAATCTTTTTTTCTGATCTACTCTCCTTTGCCGCACTGCATGATAATTGACTATTGACTATTAATGCAATCTCAATACTTCATACTTTATGTTAATGTGGATGCGGCTTCAAGAATGTTTGTTAATAATACAAGTAAATCACTTTTAAATTTTGCAAGAAAAGAGGAGAGGGAAATATATGCACCATATGTAAAGAAGGTTGCTTATAGAATTTGTTTACATGTACAAACCTCAATCTCAGATCTCTTCTTGTTATCTTTTTTTATTGTTTCGTTTCTTAAAGCAAAAGAAAGATGGGTCAATGACGTTTCTTCTCTTGGTCCACCATGACACATAGGACCTTAAGGTTCTTAGTTGAATTTTGTGAGTATCTTAGTATCTTAGTATCTTTCTCTCATATTGTGACTCATATGAGGCAGAATAGTCATCATAGCTTAAAAAAACAAAAAAATCAACCTGTGGTGGCCAGTTTCATACTGTAGTGGTTCATTACAAATATGTTAAACCACAGGAAACTCTGAGACTGATTAAATTCATGGTTTTACAGGAGGAAGACAATTTTGATATAAGTAGAATACAAAGTCATGGATTTTTGTTTTGTGTTTTTTGTGGGCATTAAGAGGTGCACAGCATAACTGATAATGTTTTTAAACGGCCAAAGGGCGTTTTTCATTTAAGCTCTTATCTTTAAGAGTGAAAAGTTAGTTAAAAAATTCTTCTATTTGACCCTGTCCTCCATCACATGCACCACCACCCTGTTTTTCCAGCTTTGTATTCCCTCTGCTCCCACCACAGATGGACCCTGTGTGAGTAATCAGATCTGATCCTTATCAATGCAGCCTTCCACAATTCAACGTTGTGAAAGTTTTATCACTAGCATTTCTGCCGCAGAGCCTTCAAGTGATTCGATATCCAATAATGAAAACCACCGTTCCTGCTCTGATAATGTATGCTGTGGTTTCCATCTGCAGGCTGTCATTTCTTCAGCTGCTGTACCACAACCACTTTTGTGTGAATCCTAAATTGGTGCTATCATTTAATAACTGTGCTGCTGTCAGCCTCACAGTTTCTGATAAAGATTGCCTGTTTTGCCACTTCAATGTAAATCTGCTAAATAAATGCTGTACTATGTAGCGGTACTTCATGTTCATGTACTGTACATCTCAGTGCTCGTTCTCTTCTTTCTGGAGCCCACGTCTCCTCATTGTAAGCCCATTTGGTTACCCCTACTAATAGGCAAAGACTTTGTTCCAGCTGTAATCATAATCCATTGAGGAGATGCAGAACCTGTCACAGTCTGAACTGAGATATTAATTTCCCCTCCATGTGGGGTCCTGCTCTGTCGGCCATGTAATGCTATCAGCTTTGAAGGAATCTTGTCTGGTTAAGCCTTTAACAAATTTTCTGTTTGACATCTATTTTTTTTTTTTTTGCTCAAACTTGATTTGGTGCACAAAGGGAACTGCAGAAAGCACTGCAGTTGCTATAGTATCTTTTCAGTGTAGATGCATCTCTCGGTGCCAGCATGTTAAATTTATGGGGTTACTGTAGGTGCTGGTTAATAGTCTGTACATTTAATACTTTAGGTTATGTATTGTCCTTACTGTACAAGACAGCATAAAATAATCATAAAGATACAGTTTCTATGTACAAAAGATGCCCAGAGTAATATTTTTAGCACTCTATATATGTATCTTGCAAACACTTTAAATGTAAACTGGATTTTTTTGGGTGTATCACAGTGGAATTTAAAGTCAGGTTGATTCAGGAAGCAACAAAAATTGTATTGTGATTTCAGTGTTTTCCTCCGATTACTTGTCTAATTATTTTCTTGTTCTTGCTCTCGGATCTAAAGCTTACCATGTATCTCAACTGTAACAGCATTAGTAATATTCTTATTGTACTTTTTTCTCTTTATTTAACAATGATGTTGAAACTGCATTAGCAGAGAATTAATTGAGCCTGAAGCTGCTTTTTCCCTATTCCTACATATGGCATCTGCACTCTCAACTACAGCATAAAAGAAGAAGTATATTTCCTGTATTTATTGTTTATACTGTGTTAGGGTGATTTACTTTGCTCTAATGAGGCGAAATGCTGTTTTCTGAAATGCAAATATAAACCGATATAAACTCTGTCACTAAAAGGTCTAAGTGAATGTGAGGAATCGATGGTGAAGGTCTGCAGTCTGACTTGTGCAGGCATTGAGCTGCAAACAGCATAACAAGGCCTGAGGTAATACATGAGCACAGGTGGTGAGTGCTAGAGAAGGTAATGCTCTTCACCTGGAATCCCTGATGAACTCTGACAGATTTCACCTACAAGGCAGACACCCTGTCCCTGACTTAACAGCTGCTTTCCAGTTTTGTTTCTTTTATATATATATACACACACACACACACACACACACACACACACACACACACACACACACACACATATATATATGTGTGTGTGTGTATATCTCATGGCCATAGTGACTTGTTTGCAGATCTGGAGGAGTTTCTGTGTCTCTGATTGTAAAGTCACACTAATTTACATGATTATTCTTTTTTATCTGATCACATCTTTTCCTCCCAGCAGTGTAATGAATGTTATTGCAGCAACAATTGCCTTATTACAGTAGGTTTGTAATAAGAATGTGTGATTTGAGCACATAAGCTATACACTCTGTTGCAGTCTTCAAGTTGGAATTAATTCAAAAATAAACTGATTGTGACCACGAACGGGAAATATTCTGTAAATAATGGTGTGCTCCCTGAAAAATATGGAGTTTTTTTAATCAGGAGGGTGAGCTGTGTTTGTATCACTGCATGGTAACACACTCCTTTCATGTTCATTTGGTACACTTCACAGATCTGATAAATGTATACTGTATATTGTTAATTCAGCACTATCTATAGAGAATCACATGGCTGTGCTGTATGTGTGTGTGTGTGCAAACATGCTCAACTGAAGAAGCTTTATAGATCTTATCCATTACCAACGTGAGCGATGAGAACTGTTGATGGCTTATAGGAATATTGAATCAAGGTGTTAGCCGACTTGCCTATATTCAGAGACAGTGCAGAATGTTGGATTCATCTAGCAATCCAACCCCGCTTTTAAAGAGGAGAGAAACAATGGGTTGAAATAGATAGTACAGGCCAGGGAGCAGTCTAACACAAGGCCATTCCCTCAGCAGCAAGCCATCATTGTTTTATGGAAGCCACAGTGGCATGTCGGTGGACTTAAACATTACACTACCTGCAGGTACTTACAGGAATTCGCACTTCTCCGCGGTTTCTGTTATTGTTTTATCTCTCGTCTGCGGTCTGCTGTTGCACAGCCCTGACGAGAGCGTAAGCCCCTGAAAGCCTTGCCTTGTCAAGTATCAAGTCACATTCACTGTCACATGCACTGATTGTCACCACCTAGACCGAGTTCTTGTGCTCACAGTTTAAATTTTATTCCAAAAAAAAAAAAAAAAAAAGAGTTCTGAGCTCCTCCTCAACATCAAATCACAAGTGTTTAAGATTGTGACAGTGTTTTACTTTCAACCGCTCTGGCCTCATTTCACAAACCAGATTTCTCTCTACTGTCATGTAAATGTACGCACACAGCATGACGAGTCCAAATCCATCTCTGTAAAAATAACTCCATCTGGTCTATTTTTCTTTTTTTTTCTCTTTATGCAAATAAAGGACTCTTGTGCATTTTGGGACCTCATGTAGTTTTTCCACCTCTGTAAACATGCACTCAAAGGAGAGTGAGCTTTTTCAAAGTAGATTTTGGCAAAAAAACAGCAAGTAAGAGACCTTATTTTTTTTGAGATTCCTGCCAAGTTTGGCACTAACAGAAACATTAATCAAGTCACTTCACCTTAGATTTAGAGGAGATTAAATATATTTAACTTTGATTAAATCAGAGTATCAGTACCTCTTGGACCATTCTGTTCTTGAGCTTTAAAGTTCCTTTTAGTGCCTGTGAACAGTAAACTTCCACTGAACATTCATCAAACCTTGCAAGGTGATGATGACAGCGTGGAATTTATCTTTCTTCCGCCCTTAAAAAAAACAGCAGCAGCAGCAGCAGAGGCTGACTGTCATGTGGTGCTGTGTTCATAACGGATCCTCTGTACTCTCATTCCATGTCTGTGAGGAATAAACCTAAATCCTGACTAATTATCACTGGTGTAACATAGCAGTGATGGGTCCCAGTGGAAGCAGTTTTGCCTGGTAGCCTCATACATTGATCATTTGGCTGTGATGAGGCTCTAATGATCATATTAATGCTCAAGCCCACAGTCTCAAAACAGGGAGAAAAATTGTCCTCATTCATTTAGATCTACCTGTGTTTCTTGTGTAGTGCCTCATTTGCAACAGCAGCTCTCAACCTTTTTTTTGTGCCACACGTGCCCTCACTCGCTCTCTGATGAGCTCAAGTGCTCTTTCATCCACACCACACTCTTTTTCCACATGTGGAGGTTTGAGCTGATTTTTAAATCGGATATTATCAACACCATTAATCCAGTTGAATATTCCTGTTGTCTATCAATTGAACTGTCACTGTCGAGGTGGTTTTGTTTGTTGTTCATATAAACTACTTCTTTGAGTGTCTGAGATGGAGCATTTCACCCTTTCTGCATTACTCTCAATGCTTGGGATCCCACCAGGCGTGTTCAGAAGCTGCTCTCCGCTCTGCGCCATGGAGAATAGCAAGCCTTTTTTTGTCTGAAACCACATTAAGCTACACATAGTTGATGAAGCCAGGCAGGAAGTCAGAACCAACATAGAGAATTTGGTCGATTTTCAATATGAAAAACCCTGTGCAGACTCCTAATTAGATTACATCACTTAATAGACAAAAGAAGAAACCATTTCCCTCTGTAGCCTGGTAAAATAACAGGAATCATGTTATAATGTCCAAATCTGAATAGGTCTACGGGCAAAATGCTCCCTTTGCTGCTTGGATGATGGAACAAAACCCCACTGGAGACATTATGTCACAGAGCTTCCGGTGCAATCAGAGCCTGAGCTGTATTAGTGCAGAAATGACCTACCTACTGCTATACTGAGCACAATCAACGTGCTTCTTAATAATAGTTCAAAAAACAATGGGTGCAGATTGAACTTCTTTTTATGTATATTGTTCAATTAAAGAGCAGAAAGATCACTGGTAGAGGCTCAGTTGCTTTCACATTGAGAGGAACATGACAGAATGTACGGTTTTATTACATTACTACAGACCGGTGTCCTGAATTCTGTGTCCTGCAGTCGAGTGTTTAGTTATTCACTGACATCCTGTGGACATAAATAAAAAATAAATGAATTTTATGATGATACACTTTGAATTTTAGTGTCCTTAAGGTCATGAATGACAGCCAAACTATAAAAATAAATGAAAAAAACAAATTGTCCCCCACTGACATCCTTTAAGGAGACAACTACGCCCTTCCACTTCCTCTTCTATCACTATTCATTATCTGTAGGGTTCAACTATTCACTCCACATAGTCGTCCAGTCAGATTATTCAGCTTATTTGAATCAAAGGCATTTAAAGTATTTTAATTATGTCCAATGTGATTACATTACTCATTGCCTATGCTTTTTCCCATTAAAAAAAAAAAAATCTCAATAAACTGACAGTAGAACTGAAAACAAATGTTTGAAGACTGGGAAATGGAGAGTGCTTTAGCTCTACTGTCACCTTAGGCAAGCTATTTTTAATTTGCCAACAAAAGCACCATGTCTCTTTTTCCCTCCCTTCATATTCTCTGTTTCAAGCACAATCTGAGCCCCAGGGACCGCTGAGCCCCTCATTTGCATGACAGGTATTGGTAAATCGGGTGCAGAATTGTAAACGGCGGCCGGCAGCCAGTCTTTTAATGCCTGTTTGTCTTATTCTTTTAGAAAGGATTTGCTGACACTTGTAAGCGTGCTGTCTAGTAAGCTTTCTGGATGGTTTTCCACTGCAGCTCTAATTGGTGTTGTGTGGACTGAATAAACAGAACAGAGATCCTACAGGAAATGTGAACGATGATGAAATTTATGGACGAATTAATGAGAATAATTAAATGTTTACTGTCTTTATCTTTACTGGTTTTTTGTTTAAGGAGCGCAGTGTTAGTCTCTAATACCTGTGCTGCTTCTCTTTAATGAGAACTGATCCTCCATTTCTGCTCCTACAAACTGTAATGACCAGCAGTGATGAAACTACCCTGGGTTATGACTGAACCTCCAGGCAAAAAGGAATCAATGTATTTTTAAAAGATTTATTCATCCGGCACATTAAGAGCTTTAAAGATGACACATACGCAAAGATGATCCCCATGTGAGTGGAAGTGACTTGAATAGGTGGCAATACATTTTAGGAAATTAGCATTGCAATTTCTCAGACTGACATTATAAGACAAGGAAATGATACCTCTGGTTCCAGAGGGCATCCTGGAGCTTTTATAAGGGAACATAAAATCTTTAATGGATAACGATCCAGAATTAGTTTTAAGATAAACTTGGTTTGCTGGATGTACAGAGAGACGAGGAAAGAAAAGAGAATGAGAGAGAAACTGATGCCATATCTGATACGTGCCAAAAACCAGGAACTCAGCTGTCTGCAATTTTTCTGTTTACCAGCATTTGTCAAGCAACACAAGATCAGTTTAATTTGACACAGTCTGGGAGTCAGTCTGCCCTTGAGCTTGACATTTGTTGAAAAGGAAGATGAGGGCTGAATTCTGAAAAGTAAGATATCAGCTCATTTGCATTGCACAGCAACTACGCTCAGTTTAATTGGATGCATTCACAGTTTTGTTTTTCAAGTGGCTACTCAAGTAACTCAGTTTTGTCTGAATACATATTAAACAGGCTGTAAACTCCCGTTTTCAGGGTGTAGTCGAGGTTACCTGGCTTATTTGTTTGTGTGGGTGTGGAAACATTCAGATCGCACATTACCCTCACTGGCACCATCTTCATTTCTGTTCCATGAAGTAACCGAACTGTGTATCTCTCAGGCAGAAAATGGATGGAAACTTTATTTACGGCAGTGAGGACACTCAGTCACAGGTTAACAGCATGGCTGTAAATATCTTTACATCAATAACACCTAATGGCTCTTGTATTTATGAGGCAAAACTGTAGTGTTTATTGATCCTTGTCAAATCTAATGTAAGTGCATTAATTGAACTTGTCAACATGTTTTATGAATTGTTCAAAAAAAACTCCTAAAGAATAAATTAAAGTCTAATCAGTCATTGTCAGTGATGGAAAACACTGAATGGGTACTTCCATGGCTGCACACACTTCTAATTTCCATCAGGGGCAAAAGAAGCACTTTTTTATTATTATTCTTGATATTAGGTTTTTGCCAAAGCAGTATGGCCATTTTTTTTGCTGAAAGACTTTCCAAGCTCAGTTTCTACCTCCCAATCAAACTATGATTCATTGCAGTTTTATGGAGTATGCAGCAGTCAGTAGCTGTTTAATTTGGCGCACAATGAGAAGGTAAGGCCTGTAATGATCCTAAATGCCACAAGCAGTGACGTTAAACTTTCTGCCACTGGCTCAACACAAAATATCTCCTAATACGGGGAACACACACTGCCACGTAGTCAGCGGCTCATAGAAGACATCTTCAAATAATTGGCTGCTTTTTCAGACTTCTCAGGCTCACTGTATAAAGACTTATTAGATGTGGATCCCGACTTAACTTGGTGCTCAGCCACAGTCGATACAAAGACAGCTGCTTTAAAGTGGTTTCACCTCAGAGCCATCACAGGCGCCGTATAGAAGTACGGTCACAGTTCGGAGCATTATTCCCAGAGCCTCCTATTGGAGCACTAACCTGAAGTGTGTCTTTACATCCTCTCATTTGTTTACTCCTGCTGTAATGATCTGTGCTCTACAGTATATCCCCCACCCACACTTAGGAAAGCATTTGATCTGCTCTCCGTACGGTGGCAATAAAGGAGGGGCGAGGGGGGCAAATCTCACAAAAGCACAATGGTAGTCTTTTAAGTACGACACAGCTGCTGCACGCGTGTTCGCTCGAGCGGTCATGTAACTGCAGTATCTCAGTCATTTTGCTCCTTTCTTTCCCCACATCTTCCTGGTGATTTTAGGCTTCATTCAAACGCAGAAAAAGCCCATTTCGGAGCGTATGTATTTTTAATGAGAGGTCACTTAATCTTTTTTGTAAATTGCCAGACCGCAACCTTGTTGAAATAATGACCAGGGATGATTATAGCAGTAAAAGAGAGCTGCTGTTTACTGCCAGGTAATGTGTTTATTGCAGGGTTTTATGGGATGTATTTTCCTGGTTGTGTTTGGTCAAATTGTGGTTTTTTTGTATGCAAACTCTCGGAGCTTGTAAACTTTATCATCTCTCATGATTATTGAGGGTCTGTGGGTGTAAGCACAGACCATATATTATATATTCACAATGACTGTATGAATATAACAGGATGTAAATGTATTCACTAAAATTTGGTTGGGGGATATTTAGGTGGGTTATTTAATATTTAATGTATTCGGTTTGAGGTAGACTTAATTATTTAGCCCCACATCTGTGATGGTTACAAGTATAGAGATGTTAAGAACTGTACCAAAACTACTGATGTGAGGAGGGGGCCAGAGCCTCACGCTTAGCTTTTTAAAAAAACAGGCCCTCTGCAGGGTTATTATCATTTTTTTTCCTTCTCCAAGACTTGGAGAGAAAAAAACGCAATACGCTCCCTCCCTAATATCTAAAAAATAATACATAGTGCAACCGAAAAAAAATTAAGGAGGCGGAGCATAAAAGCAAAGCGAAGGAAAGCAAATTTATTTATATAGCACATTTCCTACCCGAAGGCAACCTCAAGTGTTTTACAGATTTCACAGGCAAAAGCACAAGAAGCAAATGATAAAAAACAATAAGAGGGGAAGCAAAAAAAAGATATAGAATAAAACAATGAAAGCAACCAGGCAAAAGCACACAGAGTGAAAACAATAAAAGACAATAAAACAGGCAAAAGTACGCAGAATAAAAACACTAAAACAACTAAAAAATATGACTGATTTAAAAGGAGATTAATTTAAAGCAAATATTTTACCTTGGAGAAGAAAGTTTCCAACATTGTCTAAATTAATATCTTATTACAGCCAGTAAACCTGAAGCAGCTGAGCTGAGAGGTTCTGCAAGGTTCATATCAGGTCAGGAGATTTGAGAGGCATCTAGGACTAAAACCCTTCAATGATTTATAGACGAGCAGCAACATTTTGAAGTTGATTCTGTATGAAACTGGAACCCAATTTAATAATCTAAGAACCAAAGCTTTGCTACAACTCTGACACCAGCAGTCTGAATCAGATGAAACTGTCCGCTAAAGAAATCATGAAGAATTTAATGTGCGCTCGTCAAATCTTTATGTACCATTTAAAAGGTGAAATTAGCAATTACAAAATCTGTTGCAAACATGTTATAATTAAAGTCATTTACCAAACATTTCAGGTCTGTCTTTGAACTAAAAGCTACTAAATGTGAAACAGTTAAATGAGGCACAGACCTCATCTCTGTGTCTGCTGACGGGCTCAAATATCTTAATATCTTCGCCCCACCCAGGACAAGTAAACACAAATTGAATCTGATGTCCTGCCTGATATAAGATCCGGTGTTTGACTGCTGATTCTGAGTCACATATCCAGAAAGATTAACCAGAAGTGTTTCGGATCGGCGGCTAGAGACTCAGAGGAGACGGCTTCCTCCAGACAGGTGTGCAAAACAGCCAATCGGTGAATATAATTACCCAAGCTAATTACTTTTGAAAAATGGGTAGAGTCCACTGCTCACTGATGTGCAGACGAGAGGGAAACAGCTGTGTGTGCTCTTGCTATCCTATGCAAGGTGATGTGGTTATATATTAAAAGTAAAACATACCAGCAAAACATTACATGGATTCACTGAAGATGTGTGTGGTGTGTGTGTGTGTGTGTGTTCAGGAAGTCCACCTGCCACTTTTCTTCATTTGCTTTATATTAAAAACAATGTCCCTCCTTTCATAACACCTTTTGATTTATGTGCCTTCATAAAAAAAAAAAAAAATCTCACAATATTCCACTGCGTGTCAGCCAAATGCTGTTAGGCATAAAAATGTCAGTTTATCAGTTTAAGACCAAACAGAATAATCAATCATATAAATCGAGAACATAAAGAAGTCAAGAGGAGGAGGAGTTGAGCAGGGCGGCGCGCTCTAATTGAAGCTCAAATGAACGATTGGAAATCACTTTGTTAATCATTTAATGTCCATCACTGCTACATTTACCTGCTGAGCCATAAAATTCTGTACGTTGTTCTCTCGAGTCACTTCCTTTTCCGTTTTCTGTCCTTCCTACAGGCATCTTCTGTTAACACTGATATGGCCTTGTGGATCTTCCTCCTGCTTGTCAGCCTCCTTCCTGAAGCCAGGTACGGCAACATCCTGCATCCTCGCCTCTCAGTGTCCCTCTTTCTCTCTTTTCTATTTATCATCTTCCCTCCTCTCAGCTTGCCTTATCTCCCCTGACTTCGTCTCGCCTGCTGATGTGTTTTGTTTAGTATCTGTATTAATCATGCACAGCGCTGCAATGGACATTGTAATATAACTGACACCATTAGAAGTTGAAGTTTCTCTATATTACGTGCAGAGAAAAGGCAAGGAATGTTTTTTTTTGTCATTACACAGTGTGATGGTTTCAGCTGTGACTGTCAGTTTGGCAAATGAAATAACAGAACCTCCGTAATGGTGTTGACAAAATAAACTGCAGGACTGCACCGGAAAAGCTTTAGCATTGAAAGCAACATTATATCTTTTTTTCTTCTCTTTCTCCTGCACCTTCAGTAGATTGCACTCAAGGACCTTCAGGACAACGCTGTGACTTTCACATTTTGGGATTAAAATAGACCCCAAGCCACCTTGTCCTAAATTAGGCCCAATAAAAAAAAAGAGCAAACAGAAAGTGAACTTATCCTCATCTAAACCCGTTCTGTACTCTCCTCTGCATAGGTCTACATTTCACTGACTGCTGAATTAATTTGCATTGTGCAGCACACAACAACCATGATTGTCCATTCACAGCATTTTCTCTCCTGCATCTTGAGCACATTTTTTCCTGTTTGTGTGTTTAAGAGTCAGCAAAAAAAAAAAGAGAGAGAAGCTCCAGGATGTTGAGGAGTCTTTCTAATCGCACTCCCTGTAAATTCAAACGAAAAGATTGCACAGGTTGCCATGCTAGCATTGTTGATAAGGTGGAGTGTTGTGGCAGGGAGACGCGGCAGAGTGTAAATCACTTTAAGATTTTGCACGCTGGGAGAGGCTCACCGAACTCGGAAGAAAAGCAGCCGAGGGAAGGAGTCAGAACAGTGTGACAGGGATTAGCCCAGTTTGCTTTGTCATTGTGCCACTTGGCTCCTCTTGCTTATTAGGAGCACACAGCACTTGTAATTACATATATTAAAAAAGAAATGTGTGGCCAGGAGATGATGGTGGCCAAACTGAGAGTATGTGCTTTGGCCTTGGACATACAGTGTCCAAGTACTTAACAACTTAAGGGCAAACCTGCCATTGCCCCAACTACACATATAGATATACGTACAGCTGTCTTGTGTATTATTGGTCTGGAGCTGTTTTTCATGTTTTGGGCTTGACTCCAAAAATCAATGATGTAAACTTTAAATGTGCGTAATTCTATCCTGTTTTTATGACATGCCCCCCCATGCCCATAGTGAACTGTTTCCTTCAGTGTGGTGTGAAAGTACAGAGTCCTGACCTCGACTCAACACCTTTAGGATGAGGCGAAACGCTGACTAAGAATCAGGCTTCATCACTCAACATCAGTGCCCCATTTCACTAATGCTCTTTTAGCTGAATGGGAGCAAATCCCTGCAATCAGCTACCAACTTTTTGTGTGAAGCTTCTCCAGAGGAAGGGTGGGGGGGGCAGAAAATTAATGCCCACGGTTTTGGAATGAAGTAAAGTGTTGAGGTATCCACATCTATCTCGATCAGAGGTTGTCAAAGTGAGTGTTACGAGGGAGTTGGAGGGTTGGAGGCACAGGGGGAGAGATGTTGAGCTGCAATATGTGCGAAATTAAGTCCTCCCTGTGGGACTCATAACTAAGTCATATCTGTCCACTCAAATTTTCTATATGTGCTTAGATTCAGTGTGACGTGTGCCTCCTGTGGATATCATATCATTATCGCAACTAAATCTGCTCAGATATCATGGAAAAATGCTCCTAATGTCTCCAGAACTTGCTTGAAACATCATCATGCTTTTAAGTTTTCTTAAGTATCACAGTAATCCAGTGATTGTTGCCTGTACATGAATGGCTTTGTTGCAATCAGTGCTAATAGCTAATTCAGCATAGTTTAAATGGTGCCAATTTGACCAAATGTAAATGAATGCAGGCTAAAAAAGAGACTCAAGTTGTAATCAAGCAAGCTGTAGTTACGAGAGATTCAAACTGTGTCCATTTAAGCATTAAGAGTGTGGTCCTCAGTGACAAACTCCTGCCTAAATCCTACTTTCATCTCATTAACTTAAACTAAAATTAGTCATGGGAAAATTAATATACTCATACTTTAATACTAATAAACTGCAATTGTATTGAAAGCTTTAGCTTTGTTTGATTATGTAGTGCAAGGCCAGAGAAGAAGCTTAACGAAGGAATTATTAGCATTAGTATTCAGAATGTTAATGAATAAAATATGTATAATCTCATATGATGAGTGCAGTAGGTTAATAATGGAAATGTAAAGAAGTATTGACACATTCAGACACAAAATATTGCAAGTAGGGCCCTAAGCCTTCAGTGCAGTTCATTATGCACTGACCTATCAAAACATGTTATAAGGATTTTCATAAATGTTAATCTTATGCAATTCCTTGAGTAATGATGTAGTGCACATATGCAAAGCCTCCTCCTCCGCTCAGCAGTCTTTACTTAACACACTTTATTTAGTTTAACTTGTACTAAATGAGGCTTTGGTGTGGTTCATTTAAGGGGAGGCTTTCTTATACGTTTTCCCTCAAGAAATCCGAAACCTGAATCAAAAGTGGAATTTTCTCTTGAAATTTGGAAGTGAAAATATATAAATTGTCCATCAAAGTTCAAGTTGCTGGAGTTTAGAAATAATCCTCAGAACATCAGCATACACACACACACACTCCCGGAATATCTGCGTATCAGCAGAGCCGTTTCTCTCTGAGAACTGCCACCTCCCTGATGCCCACTGATGCTATCAGCAGGCTCCAAATCGGCTTTACTACAGTTGAGGCAGGAGACTTTCCTAATGGATTAAGGTGTAACAGACAAATCCTCTATATAAGGGTCTGTCATTTCGCACATCACTAAATTTCCTCATTTCTCGCACACTAAAAGACAGGCCTGATTAAGCTATTATTCCCAGGAATCCATGTATTACATATGAATGAGACGGCTGTGTTTATTTCCATTCAGCGAAGGTCTCTCAATCCAACAGCTTGTGTCACTTCCAACCCCTCGCCCTCCTCTTCTACAGTCAACACCTAACAAGTGTGGACACTCAGGCCATCTTGTTGTCTATTTTGTTTGTAATCTATTGCCAAGCTGCCAGCTAACGTGGCACATAATCAATAGCTATAAGGATGAAAGTGCTATATGTACATTTTACCTATAGATTGGCTTTGAAGTTGCCCGGCCTTTACTCGATTTCTCACCCCATCTCACATGAATTATTCACAGCGTGGCAGAGAGGGGCATCACTTTGAGATGTGACCTGGTCAACAGATAACATTCTGTTTCGGTAGTGTTGTCAAGGTTAATGTGTCACAGGTCTGGACAAGGGTAATGTATTCACAGCTGAGCCACTTTGCTGATTGAATGACCAGACCAACAGTTTCTACTTGGAGTCTAAAGAAAAGTCAAAGGTTCACATTTTTTAAAAACACATTTTAGTGAGTTAAGACCTCCAACTTTATTTTACTGCCGACAAAACAACATGAAAAATCCTTTTTTTCTCTTTTCAGAGGGACTTTATTTTACAAGTTGGGTTGTCAGATACTGTATCATTTTCCTGCTGAGGGTCACAGTGGAATCAAGTTGTCTTTCCAATTGAGTCAGTGGGCATAAAGCCGCAACACAGGCCGAGTATCTGTTAGATAAATCAACAGCATTGGAGCAACTGCATGTACACACAAGGTCAAAGTGGAACCAAAAAGTAGCGTCTTAGTAGGATCTAATGGATGCTTTATGTGAATGGTCAATTCAACTTTCACCTCGGTTTTCATTTATTAAATAAGAGATTTTGATAAAAGAGGAAAAAGTAGATTTTTTAACCAGTCTGATAGTTCATGTTCGCCCTGACAAAGTGTTAGCCACTCTGTGAGCTAGTAAGCTTGTAAGTAACATTGCAAATTGTGAAAAAAAACTTGAAAATAAAAACTATTTTCACAATACCATAAAAGTCACCATAAGACATACTCATACAATGACAATATAGTGACTGGTAAATCATGCAACTGTCTCAGAAAAGCTTCATTTCTTTTTGAAACTGCACACTCTGCTACTCTCATGCTTGAGGCACAGCAGGGTCATTTGAAGCCACTATCCCTCCAACAGCCCAAATTCTTTAATAATGTCATTGATCTGTGCCCTAATTACTTTTGAGTTTCAGTCAATTTTCTATTGATATAGTGAGCATCTGGCCAGTGATCTTCAAAGTGACCAATTAGCTGACAACCCCAGCAGGCATGAATCAAACTGAGGCTGGGATGGATTTCCCACAAGGTGTCTGCACAGCTGCACACTGAACACACACCACTCAGTCCAAGAAACACACACACCATAAACTGATGTCTGAGGCCTCTCAGAATGAACCCCAAACATAAAACCAGTCCGTGAAATTGTTTGACTAAATTGTGGTTTGGTTGCTGTATCTCAGCTCAAGCGGCATCTTTCGCATGTCGGTTTTATGTTGTTTATGTCAGGGGGGTGTTTTGTTTGTTTTTTTTCCTCTCGAGGAAAAGACTCTGACTCACATTCCATGGAGCATTATCGATGAAACGCGATCATTCGAGTACATTCCATATCCCTAGCTACCAGCAGCATCCACCCCCGACTCCCTCTGAAGTTGAATCTGTGTCTGAGGTAACGCTGTGGAGAAACGGCCCATTCAGTGCAGATTAAAATCCTCACACCTAACTGTGCCTTTGAAAATGCTGCACAGACTGACTCAAAGTGTGGTGTAGAAAGGGTTCATAATGGATTTTCATGGAGGGTGTAGGTGTAAAGTTAAAACGAGGAAAAGAAATCTACTTCTCTGTCTGACTGATAGCCGCATTTTGTTTTTTTGCAGATGGTTTTTTCATATATATATAAAACTTCTGTATTGCTGTTGGCAAATTAACACTGAGTGGCAATTAGTTTTATTTAAATGATAACTAATTGCATATCCCACACTGCTCTCCTATTGCTGGAAACCCAAAGCAGGCAGTTTCTTCTGATGCTGACTGCATGAATATTTTTTTGCTGCTAAGGGCAACATTTGTTTTCGGGTGAAAAAATACATGCTTAAAGATAGAATTCATGAACCAAAAACCCACACTTGTTAGAAGTTAAAGCAAACAGTGTAAAGACGCAGAAGCTGTGCAGCTGCACTGTATATTTTAACAACAACTCAAAGGAAGCGTCACACCTCTCTGGCAGTGTTTTTAAATAGCTTTTGTGGGAGCAGACTAATTCCTGAAGGTTGAATGACCAATATTCCTCAGCCTTTGAATTTTGCTATCAAAAGTTTGGCGGAGTCAAGATAGGGAACTACATCACAGAATTAAGATAACCACAATAGCTGTGCACGTTAATTAATTGCCACTAGTTAAGCTGATAATCAGTTTATCAGCAAATGTTTCCTTTTAATAATGTGATTATTTGTTAGATCATAGCTGTGGATCTGCTCACAGATTAAGATCTTACAATATCCGTCATGTTAAACTAGAAATGTGTGGCTAATAAATACCCTTGTTGCGTCTGTTGATTTGTGTAATTGTAAATACTGAAGAGTTTGCCCGACCCTCAGTTGTTTGGTTTGGAGCTTGTGATCTAAAATATGACTGCGGCTCACTCGCAGCTTCTTCTAACAGCCGTTAAAGAGGGAGAAGCGAAACAAAGTCTGGAATAAGATGAAGGCAAAGTGAGCTGTAGGCCAAAGTAGGCTTTATGAAGTTGCCTTGTGAAAATGCCAAACAGTATCCTGACTGTGTGGCTTGGAATAAACTGGGTATTTTAGTCCAAGTAGTCAGATGGCATCTGAGACTTACATTATGCTAACTACTCTGTCCTTGGATGACTTGATCTGTGTTTTTGGCAGATGGCTGGGCTTAATGTAGAGAATGCATTTTGTAATAACTGTGATAAAACTTGCAACCTTAATACAAGGACCTGCATTGTTATTTAAATATAACTTTGTTGTGTCTGTTTATTTAGTGTGTCCAGTGTTTACTTACAATACTGAGAGAAAGTACATCTGCTGTTCAACACAATATATTTAGAAACAACAAAAACTGCTCAGTGTTTGATTATGTACTGACAAATAACTTTGTTGATTTTCAACTATGTTGCATCTTTTCCAGTGCACCAAAGTGTAAAGTAGAACATTTTTTGAGGGGCAAAATACATCTGCCATCAACCTTTTTCATGACAATAGGAGCCATTCTTAAGCATATCGATGAGTCTTAGTGGAAAAAGAAAAATCCCAAGGTATTTTTCTGTTCTCCTCACAGAGAGGAACTCTAGAAAAAATTGCAAAAGAATCTTACCAAAAAAAAGTGTTTCAGTTGTACATATTACGTCTAGTATTTTTCAAATACAACGTCGTTTGAAACTTGTATAAATATTCAATTAGTCAAAGCTTAACTCTGGATAGTCTTGCTGTGCAGTTTGTTAAATCTGTGACTGTAGCAATTATTAACGTCATGTTATTTGAACGGCAGGAAAAGTTGACAAAAAATTTGAGGGCTTATTTACTTTTTGTTGTGTGTTGGATACAATAATGAAATTCAGAAAGTAAGAAGAATGAACACAGGAATTAGGAATTTTGTCATAGTTAAGTAAAATTTTATAAACCCAACATTGTTATATCAAAATGTCTAAATACAATATATTTATTTGTTTTTGTTGAGTTATGTACCAATATCATCCCAAATATGTCCATCAATGTCCAGTCTCTAAAATTGTAATCAAGGTAATGATGTGTTTCATCACCTATTGCTAACTTTGGGAGTAAACACTGATCTGATAGTGAGAATGGATGTTGTCATACATGACTCAACATGACATGAATTGAACTGTAACACATCACCTGATCTGCTAATATTTCTGCCTGAGATTTTTGACTGCATTGGATGGTGTAACATTGAAATTAACTCCCATGATCCCACGCTGCTTCACTATGTCATAAAAATATGTTGGTTGTTGTTATTGTTTTGACTAGGAGACCTCTGGCAGCAGAAATGACATATTTTTTAATTTCAATACAAAACCTATGTACTGTAAGGATTAACAAAAATGATTTGTTATGCAACATGCTATAAGCTGAGACACCACTGCTGCCAACAAGTTAGGCACAAAGTATTATCTACAGGTTAATACTTTTTTTTTATGGATTACTTTTAAAATGTTTTACAGCTGCACAAATTGAAAAGATAAACTGATTTGTGACAATTTATGTGGTGTGGGCTCAACATATTCATGCTGTTTACTTTGAGCTGAGTGTTTATCTACACCTCAAGCTGTACCACAGGAGCCCACAGTATGTTCTTTAGGCCTATTACCTGGCACTGACTAATAGGTACCAGCAGTGCTGCTGTTAGATTGCACTGTGAAAGCACTTCCTCCACAGTTTTGTTGTACCTGTTGCTCTACCACCTTCCCCAGAGGACTCACAAATGGAGGTGTGATGTGTGCCACCACGTTGTCATATACAGCAGGTGTCTTTCAGAGAGTGTGAAAGCGGTAATTACAGCGTTGCCTGACAGCTTCTCAGTGTCTCAGGTGTGAGGTAGTTAAAGGAGCAACGTACAACATATGGCCAGAATTCATGCATTAATTGCAAAATCAAAAAAATGAACAAACATTATCAAGAAAAAGGGAAAATATTTAACAGTTGTGTCAAAAACAACTTTATATTGTGTTGCAGAGATACCCATTGAAGTTAGCATGCTAACAAGCTAGCATCAGCATGTCCTTTCTTGAGCTTAGATGCCTTGTAAGCTCATCACAACACGCTTCCTTCTAACTCAAAAACCATCTTGGTTTGTTTTTCACTATTCAAACACTGATTTCCTTCATCACTTATTTCATATGAAAATCCTTGCTGGTATTGTGCGACTGTCTTCAGACTTCTCTCCCTCTCCTCTTCATGCTCATCACTCCCAGAAATCTAAGTCTATGGCTGGAGTCGCTGTAAATTACTTCAGTAATGTAACACCTTAAACTGGTAGGGATATAAACACTATCATCGTGATCAACTAATAGGGCTTCTAAAAACACAGCTAACAAAGCTAACCATCTAATGTCATCCATTTGTACGCTACAACATGAGTGTACTGAGCGGCGATTAGAGGTGACTGATAACATCCTGCCCTCTGTCATTTTTACACATTGCACCTTCAATAAACCTGTTTATTCTGGTTTACAGGCCACTAGATGCCAAGTCCTTGCTTTTGTGGCTCTGAAGTGACCTGTGTCTCTAAATTTATTGCCTTAAGTGATATTAGTTGAAACAGTGTTGCTTATAGCGTCCACATAGTGAAAATTGTAACCTATGTATGTCTTTGATGTTGCTGTGTGATCTGCATGCTGAATGACTATGACTGGCACAGGTTGCCACGGACAGACTTTTACAGCATAAGCTTTTCTTGTGAATGAACGACAATAAAACAAAAAGTAACT
This sequence comes from Acanthurus leucopareius, assembly GCA_029814765.1. Lineage (NCBI taxonomy): Eukaryota > Metazoa > Chordata > Actinopteri > Acanthuriformes > Acanthuridae > Acanthurus > Acanthurus leucopareius. The sequence continues at coordinate 6,310,560 of JAQMCX010000012.1, read as the reverse complement.
AGCAGATGTTTACTATAAAAAAAATGCATTTGTACAATTAAAAACGCACTTCCATAGATGAAGTTTAATACACCGTACATACAAGTAATTTGCCCTGGTTCAATGGAATGAGTAACATTTAGTTCTCTGAATGGGTTGGAAACAGTACTTTTATTTTACTGGTGTCAGCAAAAAAGGAGAGAAAGACAGAGAAAGAAATCAAGTTGAAAGGAGCATAGTGATCAGAGATGAAGATAGAACATGTGTTACGGAGATGGAAGCAATGAAAGGATAACACTGCTGTCAAGGATGTGAGCAAAGACAAAGAGGAGCTCCAGCATTTCCAGCCTCTTGTTTCACAGAGGCAGACACTATGACGTACCCTGCCCGGGCCAGACGGGGATCCATATGTTAGCTGTAAAACCTGCAGGAGGCTGTTGTACGTGTCCTTTACCTGTGCCTTCAGGATCGCTACATAAAAGCAATTTAGGCCATAGAAAAAGAAATATACGCACAGATCCAGGTTGGGAATTGCATGGAGTGCAGCACTGCCTGTGTAGCCAGGATTTATAAGCAGGCATGTTACCATAAACTCAGCATGGTCTATTTGATGTATTAGTTTGTGTTGGCCCCCCCTCTAGCTTTAGTTACACTGTATTCCTTGGAATTTGTGATGAGATTTGAAATTAAAAAAGGGGTGATGTCAGCTTCCAGATCATCTGCCCTGCTCGTTTTTTATTTAGCTTTCCTGGGGCTCAAAAGGTAATTATTTTCCATATGAATCCATCTACAGTTTTTTCCTGCTCCATGAAAAATAGCCATATCTTTCAAAGCACTGCATATCATGGAGTGCTACGGAGCTCACTTACAGTTATAAATGATCTCTTCATTGCTGCTGATGCAAGAGGCTGCACATCTCTAATCCCCGTAGATATCAGTGCTGTGTGCGACACCGGGGGCCACGGCTTCCTTCCAAGACGCCTTGGAAAGTAGGTTGTTGTCACAAATGTTGATATCATACATTTTGGATCATATCTATGTTATAATTTCCTGCTGCTCAGGTCTTTGCCTACGTTGCATATTACATTTGTGGTTCTGTTTTTTCAGATAAAATATCTGTTTCTTTTTTCTAAATGTATGTTTATCACCGCTTTGTAGATTTGTTAAAAAGATTGGTTACCTTAAACGAAAAATTGCAGAAACGCATTGCTGTGGCTTGAGTCCTGACTCATAGGAACACATAACTCAGCCAACCTAGTTTTTGTGATTATCCCAGCTATTACGTTTCTCCTGTTTATGTCTTTATGTTAAACCTTTCAAAAAAAGGTTTCGTTTTGCAGCCTGAACAAACACCGGAAAGACATTTCTTTGCCCTCCCCCTGACCTTGGTTGTCATGGCAGTGAAATAAAGCTAGTTAAAGATCTAGAGCAACAAGAGAGACGAAAACCGTTAAAATCCAAGATCAAGCATGGCAGAGGCTTTTACAGCGATGGGCTGGGGAATTGAGACTGTGTGTGTGTGTGTGTGTGTGGGAGGAGCATGAATGTGTATTGAATGGAAAGAGGAGCACAGTTCTTGAGAGGGTGAACCAGTGCTGTTTGACTGTAGACGAGAATCTGCTCCAAACAAATTCTGTGCATTTAAAAACAGCTTGACATTTGAGTGGATCTAAGCTCATCTGAGTCATAATAGAATACTTGTAAATATGTGTCATATCTGTGCGGATGACAGGAATGTCGTATACACACTCTGTAAACACACTTTTCTGTAACCCCAACAAACAAAACCGCTATGCAAAGCTGAGACTGCAAAGTGATGTGAGAAATTATCGAGCCAAACAGTCAAAGGCAGCATCTTTGCTCTCAACTTCATCAAAAAGAGGGTACAGATCAGCAGTGTTAGGCAATTTCTTGGTAGCGCCAGCTGGAAATTGATGTTTTCTATTTTCCTTAATTTTACCCCTCTCGTTCCATTGTCTGAGCACAGTCTCAAACTTTTGGCTTTAAAAAGTGATCAATGGGCCAAGGAGGCCCAAAGTTGGCCTCAGCTCCTGGCTCAAGCTGGTAGCGTTAAACAGATGCTGGTGAGGGAGGTTTGGCCATGGCTGTCATTAATGCTGAACAATTATTGAAAACCTTTTCCTAAGATTAAATAGTTCTAGAAGTGTTGGTCTCTGAGCAAGAAAGGCGATGCAAACACCCTTGTGCTGTCTGAAATGTGTAACAGTTTGTCCTCTCAAGTCAATACAGTCTGTGAAAGTGGTGGGCATAAAGCCTAACCTGGCATCTAAACGCATCGTGTTCACTGAAGGTGGATTCAGCATTTGATAAAAATGTCCCCCAGGTGTCTGCATTTAGAAGAGTGCCAGACATGGCCTACTGGGAAAAGGCCTGGGGGCCGACCCACAACATGCTGGAGGGACTCCAGGGCAGCTGGCAGCGTCAGGGGATCCTGTAGAAAAATCAGGAGGAAGTTACTGGATGGCTGGATGTATAGATGAATGGATGGACTGAATGGATGAGTTTATGGATGGATGGATAGATAAATAAATGGATGGACAGATGGTTGTTGTGAAGCTAAAGTTTTATGGCCCTCCAATAGAAAAAAATGTTCAAAAGCTTAAAAAATGTAATATTTAACAAATTTGAGTCTACAGCAATTTGGTTAGCTCTTTGAATCAGTACTTATGTACAGAACTGAAATGAGCAAATTGTTATCAACAATATGTGACATGTTCAAAAAGACAATGATGACATATTTACGATAAAGGAGGCATAGTGTTTGTCTCATCACCTTATTAGCTCAGCATGTAAGCATGCTAATATTTACTAATTAGCACATAACAGAGAGTACAGTTGAGATAGAAATATCCTTAATTGTGCAGGTTATTCGGTCAGAAATCAAAGTGTTACTTTTTTTTAACTGATGATGGCATTAGATGAAGAGCTGAGATAGCATCAAAGTTATTAAACTACAGTTTTCACAACAAATCTCAGTCAAAACAAAAAAAAAGGCAAATGTGGTGGCAAAAGAGAAAAAAATGCAAGAGATTACCAAAACTTTCCAAATTTTACTTCTGGGCATCAAGAATGTCTGGGCAAAATTTCATCATTTTTTAGAGCAGCTAGAGCAATACTAGCATGGCTAAAAAATATTAAAACAACTCACACTGTTTATTTTAATGGTAAAATTTCAAATGCTTTCACATTTTATTACAGAAGTTTCATTTTCCAAAAACTCTGAAATGCTTTCTGAGTGCAGCTCCTCTAAAAAATGAAACCAAAGTGAGGAAAAGAAGTAGCATGAGAAATTTTGTCCTAGATGAACAACTAAAGATGTTGCAGTTGTCCCTGGAGTCAGCAAAAGCTATTTCATGTTAGCAGCTATTACATTCCTCCTTCTCTCTCCCTTCTGTTTATTTTATCTGCTTAAAACAGGCAAGTAGAAAACAGCAGAAAGAAGCAAACAAAGAAAATCAGTCACATTGTAAAGGCTTTGAATGATACAAGGCATCCATTGGTAGGAGACAATATGCTGCATAATGTACTGCTGCATAACATTATCAATATAATGTTGGTAGACTTGGAGAGAATGCGAGTGGGAGGATCTGGTGAGGGAGATTAGGTCTGTTGTAAAGGTTAACTCATGCATGAATTCAAGCTTGGAATTAACTATTTATTAATCAAGTATGTGCTAATTAGACAACCCCTCCTCCACACTGTTGCCTCCCCATTGTGGGATTTAGATGACACGAAGATGGAATTAAATATTTGTTGCCACATACATGAATGTAATAAATAAACCAGTGCCTCTATAACTACAGTCAAGAAAAGTCATCAGCTTCCAATGTATTTTCTCCACAAAGCTCCGAGCAGCCTCACTAATCCCCTCCATTCAATTTTCGGTCGCCTCTGGCACTCAGCAGCAAAACAGTTCAATGAGTGTGTCGTCTGGGCACTGTGGCGGTGGATGGATATCAGGACCTTTATCAGACACCCGAGGCTCACACGTCACTCCAGAGGAGGGTAACACATGAGAGAGGCAAGGTAGTCGTCTGAGGATGCTGGGGCACTCCTTATCTGCCCACTTTGAATTCAAGATGCATAAATGTGCCTTTCCATGCTACATTTTAAGCATTCTGATGTAGCATTTCACTCTTATAACTATTAACTCATACTGGACAGTTACAAGCAAAAAAAAAAAAGAGAAAAAAGTCAATAATGATTCAGAAGCAATGAGTCCAAAACTAGCAACTGGAATACTTGAAATGTAACTCAACCACCAACTGTTCAGTCAGAGATTCTGGTGTTTCATGCTAGTAGCTGCTAATGTAGCCTTAAGCCGCTAGCTTCAAGCAGAGATTAGGAGCTGCTACAGGTCTGGTAAGGTCTCGACACAATCTCCACACAATCAGGTGTATTTTTATTTTTTTTTGCTCTTATGCCCATAGTCTTCAGACCCAACTAACACAACTCAAGTGAGATCACATCATGTCGAGGCAACTTATTAATTATTCCAAAGCTGCTTCTGGAACCACAAATGAGTTTTACAACCAAAAAAATGATATAAAAACCAGACTCAAACATGAACTTTAAAACTTATCGTGGTGGAATTTATTCTATTGTTTTTTGCACTATGAAAAGCAAAAATTTAGTGTTTATGTTACAAAGTAGTCCACCGGCAATGTGTGTTCACATGCATTGACCAGGTGTCTAGACGAAAGGTGTCTTACCAGATAACATCATTTGTTGCAGCAAATCTTGTGTTAGATCTAACTTGTATTTCTATCGTGGTGAATTTCTCCATCCTGGTAAAGGTCCAACTAATAGAATCATCACAGAGTTTTAAACAGTCCAATCTTTCTACGCAATAAAACAGCCAAAGCCTATTATCTAACACGAAAGATTGATTCCTCCATGTCTGGTGTGTTGTTCCATCATCCTCCTTTAAATAAAATTTCATTAAATTAATGAAGTAATGCCATTCCATGGGACTTTTAAGTCGGTTGTAGCTACATTGTGCAGACGACAGAGTAGGGGTACACTCACTAAATCCCTTTCTCTTTTTCTTCTTCTTTAGTTTTTTCACTCAGGTCTTAATTGGCCGACTTTTCTGCTGACCTCTCTTGCTGCCCTCTTAGAGCTCTTTTCCTCAGCTCATAATGAAATCTGTGCCCTGCCGTGTGTAGAGAGGATTTTATCAGATTGTTTTAAACAGCTTCAAATATTCAACATCCAGGGGGATGCAGCATGAAAAAAGCTGACCTCATAAAACTAAGGATGCATTATATATAACATTAGGGATAATGGGAAACATTTTTTTTTATGTATTTTCCTGATAATGAAATTATAGGCAATAAACAGCTGATAATAGCTTTTGTGACCTGGTGCTCTAAAAGTAACATAGCTGTCCCCAAACCTTGTGTTTCTAATATGCTCAACAATCTTTTATATGTCTTTTGTCATTGTGGTTCACCTACAGAATAAGCAGCAAAGGGATTGAGGTTCTCCAAAAGCCTTTCCTTTTGTGTTAATTTTATTGATAAATAAACAGTCTGAGTTGAATTCTTAAACAATCCCGATTAACTTGAGTTTTGGATTTTCTTTTCAAAATACAAAAATGTGAAATTTTTCTGTCATCTTGTAAGTATTAGCCTAAAGAGAGTGGTCAGTCACTGAATGCAACACAAGGATGTATACTATTAATGTAACTTTTTCAATTACTACCACTTACTGAAGTCCATTTCCCATCACTCCATCAGCTCATGAAGCACCTTGTGCCAACACTGCCACCCAAACAGCTCTCATTACTGCTCACTTCCCTCCAGCTTCCACACTCACTCCTCCTCCACACACACTTCCTGGCTGGCAGCAGGCGCCCATGTGCCATGAGAGACCAACACTACATCTCTTCCCTGGCCAAGCCTGCAATCCCTCACCTGTCAGACTGTTTCAGTGCACTGACCTTGGATCAGGTCCAGTCCACTCAGTTCATGCCCATTCCACTAACTCAGACCTGTCGGCCCACACACACATTCCCACCAGCCTAAAAAGGCTGTCTCACATTGACCACCGTAGAGGACACCTGTGACATGAAATCATGAAAAGCAGAGGTATTTATCAGAGGCTTTTGTGAGTTCATGTAGTGTTATTCGGACTCTCTAGACTTGCGTGCACTAAGAAATGGTGCATATTTGCACATGATTCTGATACTTTCTGATTTCTAAAATAATTTTTTTCTTTAATCTTTGAAAAAGTCCCCTTTATTTCTGCACAAGAACGATGCAAATCTGGTGCAGAAATGGGACTGAGCAATAATTAAAGACATGACTTCTTCAGAAGATGGGCAATTAAGAAACTTTATTATTGCAGGGCAACATTTCAATCCTGAATGTTTCTACTTCTGAGGGAATACATTTCCAGTAAAGTTCAAAATCTGTTTGCACATACAGGATAAAGTTGTTTAATTGTCCATGTGCTCCAAGACATGTAACTATCGTTGACCTAGCTGTTGTTTGTTTAATTCTACTTTATACTACTACTACTACGATTTTGATAAGTTTACAAAATTGTACTATCAGTGATAGTTATTACCTAAAATACTTCATTTTTACCAACTGTGCAGGTGAAAGCTGCATCATTTGAAGTGTCAACATAACAGAGTTTTACTTCAGAGTTTATTGTTTAAATATTTAAACCTATGCCGGCAAAGATTCATATTTGTTTTTTTGTTTTCCAGTCAATCCTACTGTAGGTTAACATTGTGCACTATTTACTGCTCCATTAACTCTGAGGTGTTGTTGGATGTGGCAGCAATTTTCTTGTCACAAATAGTGAAGCATGAGTTGTCAACTTTAGTGCTGTAAAGTGTCAGAATTTGGTCAGTCTCTGCGACAGTGTGTGCTTGCTGCATATAAAAGCAAAAGAGAAAATGTGTGCAGAAGTGAAGTTTGGTCTCTCGGTGTACCAAACAGCCTATCAGCAGTCACTTCAGTACAGTTGTAGCATAGAAAAGTATCATTAACAATTTAACTACTGCAGAGACAAAGCCACAGTCTATTTAGACATGTTTTGGTAACTGATAGCGTTTACATTATTCAGTAAGCGAGAAGGATTATTTTACAGATTAGTCCCGCTGATCTGTTCGAGGATGTTGGTGAGAACGAGATCGACCACAGTACAATGAGAATACTGACTGACTTTCTAACGATTTCATAAGTCAAATAAATATGGAACTGAGCGCTTATTGATTACATTTCATTTAAAATCTGTGTGTAATCAGGTGTTAAAATCGACACTATTAGCTGACGTCTTCCCACCCTAGATTTAGCTATATGGACTTGCATTTTTTTGATTTAGGGCTAAGTCCAAAGGGATGGAAATCAATATGCATAAGTCCATTAGTTGGTGATAAATTCAAAACAAGAACATGAATGCAACACTTTTGTTTTTACACCTATTTTCCAAAAGTAAAAGATCTGAAACTTTTTCTGAATTATTTCTCTCCAATTCTGAGTTTGTTAAAATCTGTGTTTGTTAGCACTTCTTCTTTGCTAAGTGAATCCTTCCACCTGACTGATGTGGCATAGCAGGTTGCTGAGTAGACAGCATGATTATTGTCACAGCCTGAGGCTCCTCTGTGCAACAAAGGGCTACTCTAACATGCATCTTTATCTACAAGAAATATTTATTGATCACTCAGCTATAGATTTCAAAGATGTGCATCCTTTTGCAGGTGGGGGATTGTTAGTCAATATCTGGTGTTACTGCCATTTGCCTCGTGCAGTGCAACACCTCCTATTCAATGCATGTGCGAACTTGCTGACAGGTATTGGAACATGATGTACAGGATGATCCAGAGCATCCCAAACATGCTCAGTGGTTGCCATTTCTGGTGAGCATGCAGGCCATGCAAGAGCTGAAATGTTTCAGCTTGCAGTAATTACGGATCCCTGCAATGTGAGGCTTTGCATTTACATGCTGCATCATGAGGCAATGGAGGTGGATGAATGGCATGAGAATCAGCCACAGGATTTCATCATTATCTTTGTGTATTCAGATTGTCATAAGTAAAATTCACCTGTGTTTGTGTTATCGGTAGCCCACCCATACTATGATGACCATGGGGAACTTTGTCATAAACAAACTGCTCGCCCACACAAACGCCACAGATGCTGTCCTCCATCTACCCAGTGCAGTGAAAAACATGATTCATCTGGGGAGAAAATACTTCTTTAACGTACCAGACGTCACTGAGGATGAGCATTTGCGCACTTAAGTTGGTTACAGCAGCAAAGTGTTACCAGTTCAAGACCTGAGTAAGGATGACTGGCATGCAAATGAGCTTCTCTGAGCTGAATCTGACAGTTTGTGCAGAAATCTTTTTTGGTTGTGCAAATCAACATGTGGTCTGTGGTTGCGAGATGTAAATTCAGGTTCTCAAAAAAATCACACCGCTTTTAAAAGTAAAATAGACATTAAGTTCACAGTGCAACACATTTTGACAATGCCGGTTTTATACTCACCCTAAATATCTAACATCTATCGCATTGTGTTGTTGTTTAAAACTGCACATTTTAAGGTGCCCTTTATTGCATGCAGCCCAATGCACACCTGTGTCATAAACATGCTGTTTAATTAGCATCTTGATATGCTACACCTGTCAAGTGGATGAATTTGTGCTTACTAACAGGGATTTTAACAAAGTTGTGAACAAAATTTAAGACAAATTAGCCCTTTGGCTGTGCACACACACAAAAAAATTAGATCTGTAACTTCAACCTTTGAACTCTTGTGAAAAATGAAAAAAAAACAAAAAAGTTGTGTTCATATTTTGGTTGAGTATAAATCGTTATTATTATTATTCATTAACAAGTTGAGGGACCTGCAACCCCCGCAGGTGTTTCCACTCATTCTAATCAAACCCCTGCTCAGGCTCAAAGGGTTACACTCAAACTCCATTTACAAAAAAATCTCTTTTTATAGCACACACTTTGACTTGTCATAGCAGAGAAATAACAGTTGAAACAGTATCGATTAAAATTTCACTTAGAGTAAACGTCTCAGTGAGCCATTCAGCAGCAGAGTGCCTGCATGCTCAATAGCGGGTCCCTGGAACGAGCGCATCTGTGCTTATTATTGTTATTAGCTACATGCTTAAATATCTACTGTGAAAACAGTTTACAACAGTCGTTAAGGTGTCTGTCATCCTGTTTAAACTGCTGCAACAAAAGCCTCCTACACCTATAGCCTGCCTTGATACAAACACATGTTCACAGTTGCAGTGGATTTTTTTTTCTTGCAAACAAAAAAAAAAAAAAGGACAGATGTGTTTCAGAGTTCCATCCTCGCCTCATGCAGCATGTATAAATATCACACATCGCATGATCAAATACCCACAATTCACTTTTAAGCATCAGACTTCACAGGGACCACACAGAATAATGCAACCCGACAGCGTGGCAGTTATTCGCCGTGAACATCATTTGTATGCTAAAGCCATGACCAATATAAATATTTCATAGATGCAGGATATATCAAATCGAGCGCCACAGTGAAATGAGAGCAGACAGCACAGCGTTGGTGGGCTTTGTAAAACTTTGTCTTTACATCCTCAGTGTTTACACCAACTGTACATTTAACTTTCCTGCTTCTTACGCAACTTGTTCTCCTTGAGGTGAAATTCATTCAATGTGAACTGTTGACGCAGAGTTTGCTCTCTTTAAATGTAAATAGCTCAGGAACCGAATGGCTGCTCTGTCCTTCTGTCTTTTCTCATTAGATAGTTGTCTGTGTGTATTGAGACGGAGTGAATAATGAAGGCGACTGAGGAAGTCAAACAAGCGGCTGGCTTGATTATAAAACCTGTGTGTTTTAGCAAAAATGATGTCAAATTCAGAGGGAACGTCCCATTTCTTTATCCTCATCAGGGAATTTAAACAGCTGGCTGATACTGGAAGACATTAGTAGTGCGTGTGTCTGTGCATATGTGTGTCAAAGAGAGCGTGTGTGCATCAGTATAGCACACAGATGCTACACACCACACAAGTACTTTGTTTTTCTGAAGTGGATGTTTTAGAGTGGAGTAGTCATTGTTGGAATGGTTTCTCTGGGACTAAAGGTTTCTCATTAAATTTTGAGTTTCCTCTGGTGCTGTGGGAGAGGCCACAGAGGCTTTTTGTTTGATATATGATTCATGCTAAGTGAGACATCACCTATCGCAGTAAAACTTGTCCCAGACATTTCTAAGGCTTTTTGCATTTGGTGTTTTCGGTGTGTCTGTGCTGCCTCATACATGTGTGCCTGTTATTTTTTCATAAGACACATAAATAAAATCCAGAAATGTATATTTCTTTTCAAACATTCATGAATACACTGTCACAGGGTTACATTTTAGCATACTCTTGACGGAGCTTAATTATACAGTTTAGTACCCATCTGACAACCAGAATATATCAAACCATCACCCACTCAGTGAGACGCAAAACACAGGCGAATCATGAGCATTTTGGGGACACTGAGCCTCGAATATCTGACATCATCTGGCTTATCATCAGTACTTTCTTCTTAAAATTTATACCTCTGATTGTTTTGCTGGCATATGTGGTTACCATGGTGACAGCAAAGGTGGTTTAATGTTACAGCAAAGACTCCATAAGTGAAATTAAATAGAGGAGCAACCGGTGTCTGTTAACAGCACAACCAAGCAATGTTTTAAGACAGAAGTCAGTTAAAAATGATTGCAAATCATGATTTGATTTTATGCTATATAGTTTTCCGTTCAGCAGGCCACAGTAAAGCTAGTCAAAGAGCAGATGAAGACAGTCACCTGCATTCCCTCCAACAGCTCACTCAGCTCCCTTTTTCTTCTGCTCCCTGCGGTTTTTATAACTATTGTCTTGTTTTGTAGACCAGTTTTTAATTAACAATCTTGAGTTTCCTGTGGCTGCAGTTAAAATCTTTTAATGTGAAGCAGCAGCAGGAAATAATAATGTAATAAAGTTCTGAAACAGTGTAAAGACAGTTAACAGTAAGCAATGAGGCTGTTATCAGTTAAGTGAAATTACACTGGACAACGTGTTGCCATCTCTCATCAGTAAAACCAATATGAACCCACGACTCCATCACTGGCAATGAAAACTGCTAAATCTAAATGCATTGACTGAATGTCACAGAAAAATCAATCATGGGTTTTGATTTCATGAAAATCTTGAGGATCACAGCTAAAAAGTGAGTAAAAATAAATTACTTTTAAAGTATCACCACCTGAGTATTAAGTGATTTTTTTTAAGACAACAACATGGTTGCTGTAATTAGAAAAAAAAAACACTTTTAGGTAATGAAAGCATTAATTTATAATCAACCCTTCAGTATTCCTTATGACTCCAGGCGAGCATCCACACAAACAACAAACTACAAGGGCAGAAAAATGACCTTATAGTTTTTGGGGCTGTACGAACGCTGAATTTAAAACTTCAGACTGTGATAAAGACAGCAGCTGTTCTCCCCCCCGAAACAAACGTACCTTTTTGATTCTTCATAAATCTTGATGTCCTGGTTTATTATGCTGTACACCACTGGAACAAGAGGGAGCTGTGATGCCTAACTGATATTTATTTTACCCACAAATGTTCACATAAAAGCCACTTAGCTGGGAAGTCATCTGCCCATATGCCTCAAAATGATGATGTATTTGCCGTTGAGAGCACACAGATATGTCATTCTGAACTCCCAAACTGATAACAATAATTACAGTTGCATACATTTGAAGTCGTGACCTTCACCCTGTTATTGCTTTAACGCGTGTTTTATTGCAGCTCAAATGGACTGGAATGTTAAGTTGTTATTACAGGACAGATTAAGCCACAGAAAGCTCCTTCAAGAGACCAAGCGAAGAGAGTTTCTGTGGAGATTGCAGGCTTTACTTTAGCAACATTCAAGGGAAAACACTGGTTACTCTTCACACAGAGACGCTCAATGCTGTGTCTGTGATAGTGCATCAAGACATGGACTGGTTGTTGATGGGGATTACTTGGATATTATAGGTCAGCTCCTCGGGGGATCTGAGTTTAATTAAAGATGGTACTCATTAACTCATCAGTGTTCCACCTACAGTACAGTGGCCTTTTCATCTAACCACAATATTGTTCTGCTGGGGATTGTGGGCCATGTGAATTAATAACCAGTGGCTGATAGCATATGATGAATTCTCTAACAAAACACTGCGGTGTTTCTTTCTTGGGAAATAATTTATTATAATAAAATCACTTTTTTTGTAAATATGGATGTTTCATCCTGTACAGACAAATATAAAAAAACAATCAGAGCCAAATGTTGTTATCCAAACATTGACTAAAGCCTGAGGCTCCTCACTGACCTGAGATTATGACTGTGAGAGAAATATTACGTAAACAGGCAGGTGAGATTAATGCCTTAACGGAATTAGGTCAAATTTACACTGATGAATAAAACTTAATAAAACAAATAGAAATCTGTCTTGTGATCATGGTCAAAATTTAAAATAATTCTTTCTTACATCATGTATTTATATTAAAAGCTGGCATTTGTAACGTTTAAATTAAAACATCACTGAAACATCTTTATGAGACCTTAAATCTGTATGTTTACTGCAAAAATGTAGGTTTAGTGGGAACATTCTTTCACTGTTTTTACTATAGTTTATAGTCATCTCTTGACTCCACCTTCCTTTTGTTTCCTCCTGCAGGGCAGTAGTTGGGCACAGAGAGCCATTGCCTGATGATAGTAAAGACAATATCACCATTTTCACTCGAATCCTAGACAGGCTGCTGGATGGATATGACAACAGGCTACGCCCTGGGCTGGGAGGTAAGCAACACTGTGCTGTATGCTCAGTAAATTAAAGGAAAAGATGTCAGCCTGCTCACTGTGTCACTGGATTTAGCTCTTGAAAAAAAGAATATGGATGATCAGGATACATGCAAATGTGCATTAGTCACGCAAGTCCTCATGCATGCTTCATGTCTTTTTATACATGCTGCTGTAAAAACATAAGCACGTAGAATAATGAAGAAGCATTACGTGCCTGTGCAGTATAATTAGTACCGTTCTTTCACAGGGCTCTCATCAACCAAACTACTATCTTGGTATTTCTCTAGATAATTAACTGATAGAATACTTAATAGCTCCTGACTCGGTTCAATTTAATGTTTTAGTAGGTAAAACACAGGTTTAACTGAAAAACAACTGGCTTGTCTCTTAACCAATCCCTACTTCTCTATATTGGACTCGTACATAACTTTTTTATATTACTTTAATAATGTCAGATAATATACTGGTTTTACTAGATTCTTCCTTTCAAGTGATAGTCTCTGAACCTAATAAAGTCACTCACTAGCTCTGTAGACCTATCCACTGCCTGAGGGCTTTAGGAGACATGGTAACTCACTGAGACAGCACACCGACACCAGAATCTCCCTGAAGTCATGTCATTTTACGCAAGAAATCTGCTTTCCCTTTAGTGGAAGTTGTTCAATCATGCCCAAATGACAAATAAGCACATATGTCAGTGGAAATTCTACTAATTGGTGCCATTTTATCCAAATATTCACCCCCGCAAGGACAACAAACTGCATAACAGCAATCCCACATGCTCAAGCAGTCTTTGCCATTTCGCAGCCAGCCAGCTGGAATGGTCATTTCTGCTCTGCTGCTTGCTGCTGCAGCCACAAGCGTTGCTACCAGGCTGCAGACCCACCGGGCGAGATGAGCTGGAGTCCACAGCAGCAACCAGAGAGAGGAAAGCAGGCATAAGATGCTAATGTCATATTCTGCATCTGCATCTGTGTGGTGGTTCCCATCTCCAAGGGCCAGGGGATGGTGGAGCACCAGTAAGGGCTTACAGTCACGATGGCTTCCTTTTGTAGTGCAGTGAGTGAATGTGCATATCTGTGTAGTGCAGCGAAACAAAGCGGGCTTTTCCACCAGGCCCGAGAGGTTTGTACATTCAGGCTGACCGGTGGAGAAAAACTAGAGCAACCACATACAAAAACAGCATGGCCTCTGTCTTGTGTTTTTTGTAAAATTTAGAAAATTCTCACTGTGCTACAAGCTCTGGTACTATCACAACTAAAACCGTTCTGACTGGCTGAAGAGATATTTATTTGGGAAGTGTAACATATGGTTAGACATGCACTTTGTAGTGTGTTTACTTGAATTTCTGCAGCTGCATGCACTATGATAGATTTCATTACAAATTAATGAAGACTTATATGTAAACCTGTTTGATTTTTCCAAAACTATGTTTTATTCATTAAGCCGCAAGATGGCCACATTTTACATGATTAATTCTTTCTTTCCAAGTATTTTAATACACAGACATATTACAAGTTTTCGCCTTTATTCTATATTTATTTAGTTTATTAGAGCAGCCTTGTGTTGTTGAAATGCCATAGTATTACAGAACATTTACTGTATTTCGCTTAAAGCAGATATTTTCCGTAATCAGCGATGTAGGATCAAAACATATGAGACGGTTGTGTCTCTGTGTGATGCATGCAATAATCCACACTATAAATAGTCCTAGGGTAAATTTCGTTGATTTGACATGTCTAATTCCCTGAAATAACAGGGCAGAATGCCATAGCAGCCCCTTTGCGTTGCAAATGGCTCTAAATTCTTCTGGATTGTAAATAATTACATTGTAAAATGGCAAAAGGTTAGTTATTAATTTAAGTAAGTTATTAATTTGCAAAATAATTTTCTCTAAGAGTGCAAAATGACTGGATTTTTTTTTTCACATTTTGGACTTTAATAAACCAGTCATCTACCTTCAGACAGATGCACCAACTGGGGGCCCTCCTCAGTCAAAGTCAAGGGCTTCTTCATGTCCATGGAAAGACCACCAGTCCTCCTCCTCTGGGCCAGCCACCTGCTCCACCACCCACAGTCCCACTGAGAAACAATCAGATGGGACCATCTCAGACAAACAGACTGGATAGAAACTGTAGAGGACCTTTTAATGTCTTTCCAGTGGCATCTATTAGCTCTGCCCTGTGCTCTGGTGCGTTGTTGTAAACAGGAACGGGGCATCTCATTCCGTTCCCCCGCCTATGCCTGCCATGCAAACTGCTGACTTGGGGTTGAGATAATCACGTATTTGTGAGAGCTATTTGTGTCACAGGAATGATTAATGTGAAAAGTGGATCCCCATCCCCCCCCCTCAAGAGGGCCCTTTGCCGAAGGATTGGTGACATCACCTGTGGGTGGTCGCTCAGATCTGGGACACAGTTAGAGCCGAGGATCCATTCACTTTTGGAGAAATGCCTCATCACTCTCTAGTTGTAGCACCGCTGGGAGCAGCTATTTGTCTCACCAATGGCCCAAAAGCCTGCTTTACACATTTGGCCCAGAGGAGCTGATTCATCACACACTGTAGAGGGCAAATTTTGATCGGTCACAACTTCCACATCATGTCCTACTTATAATGCTGCACTTTGACCATTAGTGTGTTTCTTAGGACAATTATTCCACAGCTTGCAATTATTTTCACAATTAAAAGTCCTGTCTAACTTTGTGTGAACGCCTGGTGATCTGGTCATTGTTACAGTATCAGGAATGATTTATGAATCATTGTGACAGAACACAGGCAATAATGGAGCCTGTCATGTAACCTAACGCGCAATGATACATGTAATTAGAAATAAAGAACTATAGTGCCCTCAGGACCATATGGAGCAGAGAGGCCTTGTAACCGTCGTGCCAGATTCATACTACAATAGACTACATCATTTCTAATGTGATTATAATGTGTACAAAGAATTGTGTAACGGCAGCAAAGTGTGCCCATTATTTGAATAAAAAATACACACACACACACACACACCCGCATCATTAATGCTGAGCTGCTGCATTTTATTCCTGAGCCAGTAGTCCCTTGGGACCTGTTAAATGTTTTTAGGGCAGGCTAACTAAAATTATTTTGGGTCAAAAGGGATGTCTCCTCTCCAAAGATACAGACTTGGGCCAGGCCCAGAGCACATTTTATGCTGTAGTGGACAAAACTAGCCCGGGCCAAACAAATGGTAGTTTTTACTGAACTAAAGACTTTCAAAAGCGTCTGTGAAGTTGCTCACAGCAACATTTTTGCTCCTAAATTGAGGAGGAAAAAAAAGAACCCTCCTGGGCCACATCGTCGGAGTGCTATAACTAATGCTGTCTAATAATGCTCAAGTCTACATTTAAGGAGATGTCTAACACTATCGGTCCAGCACTATCCTCTTAAATCTTCAATTTCTGGCACAAGAGAGTTGATATGGTTCTGACAAAATGATGCACAAAGATAGTTAGAATCCAGGTATTAAGCTGTCAGGCACATATTCTTCACAGAGCGCGCATAAATCTACCGTTTTCCCTTCAGCCTGACGTGTTCCTCTAACCCTTGATTACAGTACAGAACAGAATTTTTATGTGAAGCGGCTTAGTTAAATGCCAACAGGCAGACTTCACCGTCATGTACCCAAACAATCGGCTTAACAGAGATGGAGCTGCAGCAAAGCTTTCTGTGTACACACTGCACTGTAACGTTTTCTGGTCCTTGTTGTCTCCTCCCGCAGAGAGCGTGACAGAAGTGAGGACAAACATCTACGTGACGAGTTTTGGGCCGGTGTCAGACACAGACATGGTGAGTGTTTTTTCTCTTCTCCTTCCTCCGCGCTTTAATTATCTGTGAGTCATCAAATATAAGCAGGTCATTAGTTCATATTCACTTTGCTTGTCATTGTTTACTTTGATAAAAGTACTTGGAGAAATGTTGGCAGTTTGGATTTGAAGAATAATAGCATGTCAGCTAGAAATGCATACACATTATATGTTAACATCTTTGCTGTGTCTAGTAGTTTTCCTCACTTCCTCATTAAAAGTCTGATTTTAGAGTTTCTCTATTTGTTATAGCTGTTTATACTGGTAAAATGTCCCTTTTCAAGTATTTCAACAGATACATTTGGTATTTTAACATCTTATCACTCCAGACTTGTCTCATTTTTATCTTTCTCAGGAATAGAAAATAAAAAATATGAAATTAGAGTACAGCATGTCAGAGATGGATAATCTCGTTTTGAAAACAAACCAGTATGTATAAACAATTATCTCATGGGTAATATATCAAGTCATTTTCAAAAGAAAGTACTTTAAGACTATGGTAACCATGCGACTGGCCAAAACAAATTCTTGTTAGACTTTGTTTTCACACTCGCTGTGGCCACAGTCTGATGAACTCCAGCTATTTTAAACCAATATTCCTGCTGCTTCCTGCATGAGGTGTTCGACCTGTCCACCTCATGTTGCTCCTAAAAACTTCCTTAAATGACTATGACTTACAGTGTAGAAATTCTCTTGATTTTCTTCAAGATGAAGTTATCTGTTGGCACATTTCCACTACTTTCATGCATGCAAAACCTTGACTACTTCTGAAAAAACGGTCTTGTGTTTAAGCACAGACTACTGCCAACTTTTAAAATGCTGTTTGTATCGACTGAGCCGAACAAGATTAAAATTCAATAAGACAATATTGCTTCCTCGATGAAAAGGCAATACTTAAGTTTGACAGTATTTGTCATTTCTAATGTGATTTGTGATTTGCGGGCGAGCGTCATGCATGTACTGGCCATCAGTCCATTCATTGTTAATGTCACCAGTCAGCCAGAAGAGTCAAATTAACTTAAAAAAAGATTATCATTGGTGCAGTTTACGTCAGAAAGGATGACATTTATAATATTATAGCCTGTAACCACAACAAAAGTCTCAGAAACCATTTTGGACAAAGCTGTTTTTAGTCAAAGTGTTCTCTTTAAAGAGCAATATTCTGGAAAAAATTCCATTATGGGCCCTGGATGACCTCTTTTTAAACAGCAGATGCTGGAAATGGTTCATGCTTTGTCTTGGGACCTTATGCGGCATTTGACATATTTGATCATGCAGCTCTAATTGACCGCCTTGAGCACTGGGTTGCTTCCCCGGCTCTGCACTGAGCTGGCTCAACAGCCTGTGTGACGTAGCACGATTAGTGGGTTTAGGAGAACTTGAGTTTTTATGGTCTCACCAGAGGGCTGCTTGATCTTGTAACAAGTTTTTGCACATTAAGTTTCTTTAGTGTAGTTTATATTCAGACCATCAGACTGAAACTTTACATGAGTCAATTAGGACCTTGCAGTCTTGTGTTAAGTAATCAGGCGGCTGGGAGAAGGTATAGAAATAGACAAATTGGATGGTCTCCCTAAAGAGAGAAGTGTTTGTTTGTTATGTGATGTTAGTTACATTTAAGATGAAGTCTGTTTCACTCATTACATGATCATTTAAGGGCTAAAGTTTTAAGTAAAATCCTTTTCTTTTCTGATTAGTTCTTCCTCTGAATGGATTGCCTAATTTGAAGAAACACATCTATTTGCATGGTGTAAGAGGTTACATGACTGTCCAACATTTAACTTTGCATACAGAGAGGGTGATTAATTTTATAGCCTACAAACACATATTTTGTTTTTTCTTTAATCAAAATTCTATCTTATAAACCTCAACTTGCAGAAAGTGATGGCTGCTCATTCTCCTCTTTATTT
This sequence comes from Acanthurus leucopareius, assembly GCA_029814765.1. Taxonomy (NCBI): domain Eukaryota; kingdom Metazoa; phylum Chordata; class Actinopteri; order Acanthuriformes; family Acanthuridae; genus Acanthurus; species Acanthurus leucopareius. The sequence continues at coordinate 6,291,994 of JAQMCX010000012.1, read as the reverse complement.
TATATATAGCTCATCTGTGTTCTTTACAATATAATCTGTAACACATACAAGGAGGAGCTTGATAATGTCACTACCTTGCGATTCAATGTATCTTCCTACATGGGAAAAGCTGATCTTTCCACATCTTTTTCCTATATGAACTACTTTATCCAGGCCAGAAGGCACATTACATTGGCCAGAACCTCCAAGCTCCACACCCACACACCGCACAAGACCTCCAGCAGGTTAAGAGACCCCAAGCAGAAAGAATAAGTGGGGTCAATTTGACAGTGACATAGACAGCATCCTGGGGACAATTATAAAGGGGGTGGGGGGGTTTAAGAAGCATTTCAAGGGGGGCAAGTGAGGATGAGAACTTTTCTGTATCCTAAGGAAGAAGCTCACAGCTCTGCAGAGCAGATTGGCACAGGAGGTGGATAAATTCATAAATTGCTTTGGGTTAACTAAACAACTGCTATGGAGTTTGGACGCCCGTTCAAAACTTTCAAAACCCTTCCCTGCCTTTATGAGACCATTCCTGCTGTACAGTAAGCTACAGAAGATACAGCATCCTGACCAACGTATGCTGAACTTGCATTGTGTGGGAGTGAGTGAGAACCTTCCCTCTTTATTACAGTAGACAGTGCTTTATCTTTTTCAGCAGATATCACCTTTAGGGTCTCTCCGGGCTCAATTCCAGCCTCAATCTTTTATTCTCTTCACATGCCCCACTTGGAAACCTCATGAATCAATGGCAAACGACACAAATTTTAGTCACTGGCACACATGACGGCAGCAGAGGACATGGCGACCCACTTGTGGTAATGTTTTGATGAGAGCAAGTTTGTGAGGTTGCAGCAGGTGTTTACTGTTCGCAGTCAAAGGCAAAGCACATGTCATTCTTACACAATCACACCTTCATCTAGTAATAAGTGTATGTATTTAAGCAGCAAGGTTTTCACCGTTCCTAGATTTGGAAACCCTGCATCAACGTTTCTTTTTTTTTTTGTATTTCTTCAGTGCTAAGCCCCGGGCTATACTGCATTTTTCTCTGTATGCACATGAAGGCTTCAAGCTTCTTCTTTCAAGATTCTTCACAGTCTAGCCTCAAAAGATGATCAGTCTTCATCCTTTAGGAAACATTACACTATGGAACAGACAACAGTCGGCAAAATGTGTGACATACAGAATGAGCAGTAAAGCAAAATCCCCTTTTTAGCACCTGCATCTCCCTTTTTCTTGCATCACTTTATTCTTACTGGTTACATTATTGTGAACGCAGTGAAAAGGTTTAGCCAGACTCTTATTTACATGTTTTTCAGCACATAAGCCTAAATTTTGAGCACTTAGGATGTAACGTGTTTTTGCAGAACTGTAGAGTGGGGTTTTGTATGTTTTTGTGCGCTTTTTATCCACAACAAACCCTACAAAAACTTCCTCCTACAGTATCTATGAGATTCTACCTTGTCTGAGGTATAGTTTGTTGAGGAGCTGTTGAATTGCATTATATCCACAGGAGTAAAATGTTGGTCACAGATCAGCCCTGGGAGCTCTAGAGGAATGAGAGGACAGGGCCGACGATTATACAGTACAGTGAGCAAATGTGAACAGTAGACTGCACTTAATAAATAGGTCTTGACTCTGGACTTAAATAATGAGCAGTCTGAATTGCTGAAATCTGTGCCTGTTTCCAAAAGCGAGGGCACCCTCTGAGAGAAATGTGGGGGTGGCTCGGCTTTTTCTTTTGAGTTTAGAAAAAATAACAAGGACTGTTTTGCCCTGGCAAGCGGCGAGCTGGATCAGGTTTACAGCTCAGGTAAATGTGTGATGTACTGAGGGGCGAGTCACTTTCATGATTTTTTAGAAAGGATATCTGGACTTTGAAGACACTCTCGAGTTCTGTTACTCAGAACGAATGAAGGCAAATGTACAGTAGGTCAGGGTCTTGCATTCGTGTTTTCTGGTTCATGAATTTCCAGGCTACTGAGTTTAGAATGAGTCGGATGTGTTTCTTGAGTGTGGGAGCAGGATAGTTTTAGAGTATTGAGCATTGCAACAAACAGTTCTGGGAAACAAAAGCATGAACTAGTTTTCTAGGTCAGTTAAAAGAGAGGAAAAGAGTAATCCTGAAGGTATTTCAGAGGTGGAAAGAAGTTTTTTTTTCTATATGTCCTTCATGTGTTCACCAAAGGAAAGTTCTATTTGCAAGAAAATTCACCATCAGATTCATTTCAGGGCTCTTTTCCCCTCATTAAAAGAAGGTGAGGAAAATAAGCCGCTGCTGAGGATCGTTTATCGGAGTCTGCTTCATGTTTCATGTTGTTACTGCGTCACCGTTTTGAAAAAGCTAGTTTATTTCCCTCCAGATTCCTTAACAAGTCTTTTGATAAACCTTGTTAACTCTTTAATAAGCTTTAAATTGAAAGTGCCTCTTCTCAATAAACTAATGTACCACTCTGCTTTGCTTTTGACACAATGCAGGAAATTAAACCCAGATTTACCCCCCGCTGACTGAATATCTGTTTCATACACACTCTGAGGTAAAAATTTAATTGCAAATAATTCAATCAGTGATTTTTTTGGTATTAAGTGGTTACATTTAAGCTTTGAAAAAAAGGAAAAAATATTTAAAGCTTTCTTAATTTCCAGATTGAATGGGTCAGAGTTGAAGCATTAAAGGATGGAGATAAGCATAATACTTTGTGAGAGAAGAGTGCTAAAGGAAGCACATGCTAAAATCACCAAACTGGAGCACTACTCTACATTCAGCAATGAATAAAAAAGCTCTGAATACCTACAAGTCTCGTTTGCAGCACATTCGCCACATTAACTTCAGGTGGCCTTGAATTCCACATTTGTTAAAGTGCCTATTTAAGTTCAAGAAATAGATGAACCAACAATAAGACCAAAGACTGCAGCCACAATAGCAGGTTTTTGTCGAACTGCACTGGAGACCGAACAAGAGCAGATTTCTGAGCTAAAAGCTAACATCAGCATGGTCGCATGTTTACAATGACATGCTAACATGCTGGTGTTCAGCAAGTATGTTGTTCAACTGGGTCACCATATTAGTTCACCATATTAGTTTAGTATGTCATCGCGCTAACGTGTGCAAATTAGCATGAAATAAGGTTGAGCTGACGATGCTGGGAGTACAGGTGTCCGCATATCCCTGATATTTTCTATCAAGTAGCTTCATGCAGTCAGTTTTTTTTATCCTTACAGCATGAAAAAAATAAGCAGTATTTATTCTGAGGGGAAAAAGAATACCAAATCCATGGCAATCTTTTCAAAAGATGTTGAGATATTTCACTCAAAACCACAAATAACAACCTGCTGGTGGCACTTTAGAAAAAGTCAAGGAGGATACATTGTCTAGGAACCATGAGCATGTGCAATCCCTCTTGTAGATGTACAATTATGTCACTGGATAAGTCAAAAACTCTGACCTGCTCTTGGCAGTAATGAGAAGACAGGGGATTAGTTATAAGGATCAATCCTCTGGGTTTCATTGCAATCCATTCATCCATTGTTAAAAGACCGACCAAACACCACTGACATCCCCAAGGCTACACTGCTAGCATGGCTAAAAATGTGGAGCATAAATGCTCGGAGAAACTGTAAAAAGTGAGATGTTCCCTGACAGGGCACACTCTATACCCTAGGCATCTCATACTCTGTCGTGTACATCCAGTGGTCCAATTACCCATCTCTGTAACATCAAGTGCCCCAGAAATGTCTGTTTCTCGCTCATCCTGAGGGCTACTTGTTTAGCCTACACTTGGACCCCAATACGCTACATCTGCCTTTAGTGTCACACTCCCGCCACAGGAGTGAGGGTAACTGCATAATCGGAGTGAAACTCAAATATTAGGCCAATAACAAGGCGCATTGTTCAGAGCCGGGTTTGACCGCAGCAAATTTCTGCAGCGTGTCACACAAAGACCGAGAATGTGGGTTTATGGTCTTGATGCTGATCTCTGGTAAGTAGGTGTTTCTTTTTCTTCTTCTTCTTCTTCTTCTTCTTTATCTTTCCCTTTGTTGATTTTTTCTCCCTGTCTTTTTTTTTTTTGCCTATGGAGTCACATCTCATTCACATGTATGCAGTGTCACAGCACATTTGCCCATTTCATAGTGGGATATGACAGGTCTGCTCTGATGAAATGGAAAGCGATTGCAGCTGTCATAGGTACTGTACTAAAGCTTGCTTTGACAAAGATGTCAGTGATGGTCTCATCCCACCAGGGTTTCACCATCTCTTTGAGTAAACATTTCGGGAATATCTGACTTTTTCAGCACACAGCTGTGTGTTTAAAATTCAGGAAACTCAAACTCCAAAGAGCAGTTCAATGTCCTTTGAACAAAACAGAACAGATGGAGGTTCGTGTTACTAAAATTTGAAGGTGAACTCCTGCAATCTGTATCAATCATGTTGACCTTGTTCAAAGACTTGCAAGCCCAATTAAACCCCTTTTTTCATGAGAATTTTAAAATTGGTTATGGATCTCTGCACCTTTCAGAACAAAAAAAAAGAAAAAATTATCCTCCTAAAAAAGGGCCTAATTATTTTTTCCTTTTCAAACAGGTCATCATGTTCCCTACCATCTCTACCATCCCAGTTTGATTCGTGCGCAGCAGTAAACAACTTAAAAGCAGAGCAGGAACCATCTTTTCATACCCTTTAATTTTATGTAAAAATGGCAGCCGCAGGTAATGGAACATTTGTGCCTTTCAATCATATGACAATAAGTGGAGGAAAGTGATGTTTTTGAATCAGAAAACAACCTGTTGTATTGACCCTGGTTTCATCATGTTAATTTTCTGAGCATAGACAAGATTACCCCCCTGGATTGGAGCACATGTTGGTTGTAGAACAGGACGTCCTCCAATGTTACAGCCTCATACTGTGAGTCTTTGGTTGTTAGACTGATGGGACGCATTTAAATCATAAATAACTTCACAGATATATGTGAAGTGTAGTAAAAAAAAACAGGTCTCCCTCTTTTAGAAACAATGCCTAACTGTTAGCATCAATATCTCATTATTACTGCTCAGTCACTTTTTATATATTTTTTGATCTGAATCTTCTTTTTATGTAATCTGCAATATGTTCCGACTCATAAACCCCATACTATTCAGTAAATTCAAACTCTATTATTTGTTCTCCTGAGCAGCGATACAGTCTCTATGTGAAAGTTATCTAGAAACAAAAAAGCACACGAAGTCTAGGCTTATTTCTTTTCAACCCGCAACATCATGTTCATGTACTAATCTGCAAAAGAAAATGTTTGAAAGAAATATAATGCTGCCTAGATCGTTTTGTTTAGTTTCGTTTTGTTTTGTCAACATAATGTGAAACCTTTTTTTTATCAATTTATCTGCATATGTAATTTGCTTTCCTTACAATATTCAGTTCATGCAAAAAAATCATGTTTGTGTTATTTTTAGGCATATAAAAGCAGACACAGGCAGACACTGTGCAGATTAAGCTCAGTTTGTAGTCTGCATTCATCGCTCCTACTAATTTTAGAATAAGGCCCAATTTCTTTTTGATCAAAGATTGTCTGACGCACACTTTTAGAGGTTTATGACATGTGATTAATTTCCCACATGGCTGCTCTCAAAATATCTGCTACCAACTATAGTAAGCTTGTTTTAACATTAAAGAGTAGTTGATTGCATGTTGTCACTGAACAGTGTTGACTGGGACTTTGCTGCTGCAAACTGTCAGTAAAACTGAACAGGACAGACAGACCATATTGTTCACATCTTCTTAACCATCTGCAGCTCCATGTTTCTGATTTTTTTTCCTTCTTGCTTTCTATTAAAGTAACACTGCCTTTCTCTTTTATGTCAACATTATTGCAGACATCTTGTTTTAATAAAACTGGAATCATCGGTGGACAAATCCGGTCGCAGTTTCTTCCTGTGTTTGGGTTTTTGCAATATGATGATGTATATCTGCAAAGTCTGAAAACAAAGTCTGTGTGATGTCTGATTGAGCCCATGAGAGGAGAGAGCAGGTCATTGTCCAGAGAGCCACAGTAAGCAAGAACAAAGTGGGCGTGCTGATGAAGTTACACACACTGAAGCTACTCTATATTCTTAAGTGTTGGCCTGATTATTGCTTTCCACTCTGTTTTTTTATGTTGTTACTACATATACATGAAAATAAATGAAGTTATATTATCACTAAAACATCATAACTATGGATGAGTCCTGGTCCTCACACACTCTACACAGCTGCCAACCCTCACCTTAACCAAAGGAAGTGCATTGTCCTGACTTGGTTTTAGTGTCACTGCTTTGTATTCAGGGCAGGCTATGGAGTAAATTATAGCTGGATTCTTACATGATCTGGTTGTCTTACAAATTCAGCAGCAACAAGCACACCTACACAATTAATGAGATAACAATCATATTTTTGGCTCCCTACTGCAAAAAGAATATAACCCACTGTGATATGTTTGTTTAAAATGTATGCTCAAAAAATACGTCTCACATCAAATTAATTACACTCAAATTAAGCACCTCCAAAAGTGACAGGCAACCACCAGGGGGCGATCAAGATGTTTTGGCATCTCATTTGGTGTCATGCTGCTGTGCCCGCACCTTACAGTTGCAGATGAATAGTGTCGGCACATGAAAATCAAATGTCGTTTGCAGAAAGCGCAGAAGCAGCCCCTTGAGGCCATCATCAGCCATTGTTTGAAAGTGTTTCAGACTTAGGGCAAGTTAATGCTAAGCAAGAACAAATCATATGCAAAGACTGCATGAAATTTTTGTCTGCAGTCTTGACTTGTTTAACCACATGAAAAAACACAACAAACTGCATAACAATAAAAACATGAGGGCAATAAGAAAATGTCTTTGCTGTCTACATTGAACTGCTTTATAAATGAAATTAGTACTCTGTTGTTTCAATTTTGAGTAAAAGGTTTTGGTACAATTTGACTTACGTTTTGCCACTTGGAGATGCACTGTGAATAAGGACCAGTCTTATCATGACACCATGATTTGTGCATTAGCAGGAATGTTGAACCACATGGAAGCGAAGGCAGTGCTCTGTTTTTTAAAACTGTGCTAATGCAATAAAAATGTTTTGTTCCTTAAGTCAGAAAGTTATCCTACTAATTAATCAAGATCTTGATATTGATCAAAATAATTGTGATTATCACAACCTTGTAGCCCCAGGAAACCTTTCCAAAGTCTCGCATGATGTGAGAGCGCCAGGTGGTGTCAAGTCTTTTTGCACCTATTAACCTTGAAACATTTAACACTTCACTAACACTAAACCTCAAAATCTTATATTTGACAATTTTTACTGACTTAACAAAACAACTGCTATCTTAAAACATATGCCATCATTGTTTTATTGAATGACATACACCACGGTGAACAACTTACCCAAACTATGGTCTTTGGTAAAGGTATCTAGTGTTATTGTGCAGCCATTATCAGCCCGGATCCTCTTCATTCCACTGTGTGAACGCAGCCAGTGAACATAATCTACATAGCAATTATGTTTGTAAAGCATATGAGGCAAAACCACCGGCCAGGCTTTACAAACATAATGATATGTATTATTTATAGATATGGTCTCACATGATGGAAATCGTTCCTCTATACATTACATTTATTTTCTCGCTCTAAGTCTCCTTTTGAATGTAAGCCACTTTTGTTTATCTTCCTTAGAGCAGCTCATAAAAATTCATATAATGAAATTACACATCTACGATTTTAAAAATGCATTATGTTTTTCATGGTTATAAACATGTTCCCCACTACATATCTTTTTTTTTTTTTTTTGCCGCTCCCTCATGCTGAAGATAACAGGAGCTGTTGTGGGATTCACAGCTCGCTGCAAGTTTGACACAGGTGTCACTCCCGGCAGGGAAAGGTGAAGGAGAAGCGCAGCGAGAGACGATTACTGACGACCTGATAGCATGGTGCATGGTAATTAAGACATCAATCAAATCTTTGACTAATCATTACAATGACCAGAGTGTGAGGATTAGAAGAGCCAGGTTGGAGAGACAACCTGCCTCCTGGAAGTATTCTGTATCATTACCACACCAGCTAATCAGCATGTTATATCTTCTCTGCTGTGCACTGTCGAAAACAACACATCATAACATATATCACCTATATATATCTCTCACAATATCCTTTATTGTCAAGAGCACTAAATCAAAGCTGTCATGCCAGTCAGCTAATGCAGATAAAGCAAACGTCTACACTGAGTTGTAGCCAAGAAAGAACAATGGGCAATAAGTTACTTTGCAGATATAATCAGAAATTTTCATTTCTGGCACTCACATGTTAGGGTTCCTCTGCTCTCAGAGATGACATTAATTGTGTCTTTGTAATATGTTTGAGAAATGAAAAAAATATATTTTTAATTTCACATTATTCAGTGAGGTTCAAAGAAAAATCTCGCACATTAGCTTTAAAATCGCAAGAGATCAAATGTCTGCAATAAGCTGGAGACTAAAATGTCCAGATCTGTTGAGTAAAACCAAATTAAAACTAAATGTGATGACATTGTTAAAATGTGATCTAATAACTAAATGTTTAGAATTTAATGAACTCATTAATTTAAGATAAAAGGCTGCATTAATATTCTATCAGATATTAGACACAACCTTCCTGCCATTACCAGAGAACCAGACACTGTGTCGTTTTTTATTGTCTCGACTCATTTAGCCCAGTCTGCTTTACATCCTACCTTAACTGCCACCTTATCAGCCTTTCCTATCATTTCCCTCATTTCCTTTCATTCTCATTATTTTCTCACTTTTTCAGCCCTGCTATTGGCTGCTTCTCTCCACTGTTCCTCTTCTTCTGAGACACACATTCACATTCACATTCAAGCGCAGGAGACATTTTTGTGTGCATGACATGCTTGTTTTCGTTCCTTTTTTGTAATTCCTCTTTATATCTGATTGTATGCTATTACTTGCTGTGCCGATCCAACATAATTTACTGGACATGTTCTGTGATTAACCTCAGCTTGAAAACATTAGAGACCTTTTTAGTCACAGCACACAGGAAAATGACAGTGAATTTCACATCATTAAGCACAGAGACTGTTTCACCTTATTCATTTCAGTTTACTGGGCTCTGTGGCAGAAAAGACCAGGTATATTAAAAAAAAAAAAAGAAATCATTTCATTCTCCATTAAATGTGACCTGATTTGACTTTTTCAGTAAATCTTCTCCACCGCAGTGACACAGTAGTTGCTGAAATAGACTAAAGCTTAACAGTGTACTGAAGCTGACAGTGTGTGGTAGCAGACTGGACATGTTTGTGCAGAGAAAAAGAAACTGCACCATTAAAATGGAGACACATATAATTCAGTGTATTAAACAGAGAAATAACAAAGCCCGACACGTAGCTGGCAAATGTGTGTCGAAATGAAAAAGGGTTCCCAAACTGCAGTATCCCGACATAACCAGCAGGATAATCACGTCCATCGAGTCTAGACTTTATTCAGAGATAAGATCGCCTCTATGTAGAAGTAAATTGACTGCATTTATAAAGCGCTTTTCTAGTCTTTCAGCCACTTAAAGCATTTACAGGCCAACATTCACCCATTCACATACATACGCTGATTGCAGAGGCTTCTATACAAAGTGACAATCTGCTAATCAGAAACACATTCATGCCCACAGTGAGACACTGGGCCTGTTTATGATGTCGCACAGAGTTTAGCTGCTTTATGCTCTTTTCTGCTTGCTTGTTTATTGCTCTCTGTTCTTTTGCTGCTCCTTTTGCTGATTCTTCTATATAAAAGACAACCTGGAATCATTGCAATAACATCATCAAATCAGATGAGTCCTACTCCTGCTGCATACTCTACCCAGGTGCCACCCTTAGGCATTGTCCATATAAGAAAACAGCTTAAGTATCGCTTGTATATAACCAGAGAGAGGGATGTAGCAAATCAGGACTGGATTCTTGTTCTTGCAAATTCAGGTTCACAAGTGATTTGCACCTGGGAGACAATCCTCAATCTTTTTCTTAGTAAATTCTAAAAAAACAAATTTTAAGATGTCACCTTTTGCTGTGGAACCTTGTGATAGGCATTTTGCATTACTTCATGCATAATAAAACAGGTGAAACACTTAGTAGAGTAATGTTTTGATCAGTGTAGAATTGCTCAATTTGTACAGCAGCATCTTGGTGCTAAAAGGCACGAACAACTCCTCTCCAATGCCCGTCTTCCAGCCCCTCCAGGGGCTGTAGTAACATGCCATTCTTTCTCTCTTCCCACGTACTGTATGTTGAGTCTCTTTCTAGTAAAAGCAGGATGCCAAAAATATGTATGCAGGCTTAATAAAGGAACCCGTAGTGTATTTTTGAAGAGTGATTCTGTATTCATGAATTTATTTGTATCGCTGTCATTCAGGTGCCATGAATGTGTTTTAAAGTGTCATTTAAATTACAGTTGTTTGCTTCAGTAAAATCATTCATGATCCTCGCTGCTATAAAAAAGACATTTGAAAACTATTGTGGGGTAGAAGCCTCGCTCTGTCTCCTCTGTCAAGGAGAAATCAATCACTCAGCCCCTGGAGGAACACCAGCTGGCATTTGAACTGATTGTGCCATTTGGCCTTGTGTAGAGATTGACTGTGCTCCCCTCACTCCTGTCTTTCGTTCTTCAAATTAATTCCTGGTGTTTTCTAAGAGATTTCTGTCCAAAAGAAGCAAACGAATGATGTCTTTACACAGCTGGGCCAAATACAGTTTTGTCTCTTTATTCATTCCTGGATGTTTTGCTGAATGTTTTGCTTTGGGATGAGATTTGGCAACGCTCTTGGTTCTCATAAAGAATAAGGAAGACTAAAGTGCATTAAAAGTGTATCAGTGTGGTAATGGAGATTTAAACGGTCCAAGGTCTTTCTGTGCCAGAATAGAGATTACTTTATTCTAGCATTCCTTGAAAGGTTTGGTCCAAGACACAGAATAATAAATAACTCTATGATATGTGTGCTAGTGTTTGTGTGTACGTTCAGTCATTTTTTTTTGTCAGCTGAAGAGTTCGGTGTTGTCTGTTCTGGGAATCTAATGTATGACAATACTTCAATGCTGTATTATAAGCATAAAGAGGCACCTAGTATATATATATTATACTATTGTATATTTTACCTATATTGTTCTGTTCTTTTATTAGATGTGGCAAGACTTGAGACACCTAATACATTACTGAACAAAGACAGGTACTAAATGAGGAACATAACTCTCAATAGTTGTAAAAAACAATACAGTGGTTCAGGGAAATGTTTGTCACATTTGTGCTCTTTTCTATCTGCAGCACTCTCTCAGGTTGTATTAAGAGCTCTGTTATAAGCACAGATGCATTTTTGTTTTGTGTTCTGTTTTTTGTCAATGGTCCTGTAAGTTTGCAGACCTCTCGGGGGGTTAGTCACATCAATTAACAAACGGCCATCCTGCATCATTTAGAGGAACCCTGGTGATGCGTTGAGTGAGAGCCGTACACCTTTCCTGCTGGGGAGGATGGCTTCCTGTTGTTAAAGCCACTGAGAAATGACTTTATTTCTGAGTTTTCCGCTCAGAGAGAAGCCGGTTACAGCTCACCGACGAGCAGCACAGTCCGCGAGTCCTTTCACCGTATGAGCAAAAGCACAAAGAGAATTAAAGAGAAACAGATATGGCGTGCTGTTATTGATCACCAATAATGTGTACTGTTGCGTGAGAGACAGACAGCTTACTCCCATCTTACTCTATTAAAAACGGCTGCATTCAGTCTGCATTGCCGCTGTACACAGCTGATGAGCGAAGTCTGTTGCTAGGACACCAGGTCCTGTTGAATGAATAATGTGAAATAAATTCTTTCTGACTGGCGACCTACTGCATTTGTTTTATTTTGTTTACTCTTTGTGTGTTGGTGACAACACAAAAAGACTTTGCTTCAGATTAATAAAACATGAAACAGATGTATTACAAGGTTTCTCACTGAGGCTCATTTGTGTCTCAGTCCATGGTTAGGCTTTGTAGGATAAACACTACATTGTTAACACAGTAGTAATTATATTGTTTGGTGTAGGGATGCATCAGTTCAAAAGAAATAAAAACTGGTATGCAATTTATTTCTGTATTTCTCATTTTTTTCTTGTAATATATTATACCAATTGTACTTTGAATGAAAGAAGTACTTCTTTTCACAAGTTGGATTTTTACTTAATTTTATCTTTTTAAATTGATATTATGTGAAGGGAAATTCAGGCATTTTAAAACTAATCTTAAGTCATGTATTGGTGTGCAACTGACTGGCACTCACTGAAAAGTTTGCAGTTGTTTAAGTAGATCATAGACATGGCAATGTGTTTCTTTGAGGGGAACTGTGAATGTCTTTACTGCATCCATTTAAAGTGCTTTTTATTCGAGGTTGCAACTGATATTCTGGGTGTCTAGAGATACTATGTATCATATCTTTAACTATTTAACCAAAAGGTCTGTTTCTGTAAGGGTTCTTTGCTTAACTGGAAGCCTTGCATGACTTCTGGTTAAAAAACAAAACAAAACATATCTTGCAAAAAATTACAACAATTACCAAAAGATAGATCTGTCAGTGCACATTCATAGAAGTTTCCATAGTACTAGCAGTTTATAAAAAGTTAAATAGCATTTGCACTCAGTGGGAAGAAAAATAAATCCCTTTAACAGCAGACATTTTGATTTCTATCGGGAAACAAAGAGGTGTAAATATGTAATAACACTGGGCCTCGTTCCATCAAGTGTCTGGTCAGTCATTGACTGAGTATGTACAATAACAAAGCCAAGGACCTTGGCTCACCTACATGGAATGCAGCCATCACTCATATTATTATCCTAATTCCCCTTGTACTTGTCCTGTTTTGACAAGTCAAAATGTCTGGGTCCATTATTGTTAGAGGTTTAAATTCTTCACCTCAGTGTAACAATTGCCATGCCCAAAGTCTTTTATCTTGCCAACCAAATGTTTTGCATTCTCTTGCCATCAGGAGTACACCATCGATGTGTTCTTTCGTCAGAGCTGGAGGGATGAGAGGCTGAAGTTTGATGGGCCCATGCAAGTTTTACCCCTCAACAACCTGCTGGCCAGTAAGATCTGGACTCCTGATACCTTTTTCCACAATGGAAAGAAATCTGTGGCCCACAACATGACGACTCCTAACAAGCTGCTACGATTGGTGGACAACGGCACGCTTCTCTACACGATGAGGTGAGTCCATTTTTTCTTAACATCACTACATATCTACAGCCGTGCTGGTGGCTCAGTGAAGCTGTACTTAAAGCACAGTAGTTTTGAGTTCACAGTGATAATGCTAACATGCTGATGTTGTTAGCCATGTTTACAATCTTATTGTAGTATGCAAACATGCTAATGAGGACTGAACACGAAGAAGATCTGAGGGTGGCAGAATAACCATTGTCACCAACTGTAGCCTTTACAACTCACTGACAGAAAGCTGCTCTCAGACCAGCTGTAGTTCACAGTTTGTTACTGCCTGGTTAAAAGCTTTGTGAAAGACTGCAAACGCCACAAACTCAATAATGACGTGATAGACCTGTTGTAAATAGTTGGATATTAACTTTACAAATGTGCATTCTTTGCCTTAAATACACAATAAATACCACACTAAAGCAAAAGTAGTTCACTGGTTTTCAATCCATCTGATCAGGTCACTCAATCACCCATCTGTGCATCTTTGCATCAGAGCCTTGAATCGTGAAAATAATATTCTAATGATGCTCATCCACAAGGTCAGTAATGAGTTTTCAAGGGTAAAAAAAATTACATAGTGAAAGAATTTTATCTTTGTACTCCCACATGAGTAGATTTGATGTGGCTGCAGTTCTGCCAAGGCCAAGAAAGATATCAGAGCTCCAATGGAGTATTACAAGGACTGTTGTGTTTACATAACCGAGTAAATGTGTGGTAAGATAATGATGATGTGTGCTGGAGCAAATCATGATAAACCTCTGTCAAACAAAGCAAAAAGCCTTTTTGGAGCCAGCCCATTGCTCATCAGATTTACATTGTCGTGCTACATTCTTATGAAGCTATCAATCCAGGCTAAACTTTTGTAGTCACTATCTTTTTTGCATTTGCAATGTGATTAATGTAGATGCTATCATTTATTTATGGTATAAAAAGCTACAAATTATTCATGTGGACCATTTCTATTTTAACTAATATCATACAAAATATCAGAAAATTTTAACAATCAAATAAAAAATATTTTTAAAAAATCCTAAGACTAATACTAAATGTGTATGTTAATGTATAATAAATCTGCTAAAAGCTGCTCTGTCCTTTGTTAAAATGGAGAAGAGAACAGGCACATTTGAAGACGTGACACAAGTGCACATAGATGAAGTGAAACCGTGGTAAATTAGACCCCTGAAACTAGTTTGCTGGAAAATTGACCAGTACATGGCTCTCATGGGAAAACACAGAACATGTCAATACCGTTCATCAACGTGCATCTTAGGGCGATCCTTAGGGCCTTCAAGTACGTCACCTTAAAGCTGCCATTACAATGCATCCCCACATGCATCTTAAGTGACCACTCCTGATCAGATCACACTCCCCCGCTCCACAAATAAAGACACACACTTCTTTCTGTTTGTAGCAACACTATTGCCAACAGGGGACACATGAGACCAAATCTCAAATCAATCTAATTTGAAGATTATTTATTATTTCACAACAAGTTTTTACAACTTAATGTAGTTTGTAGTCCCTTAATGCCATTCACTGCCACATGGAGGCAGGGTGAACAGACTGTGGCTCCAATGTGTGTTGTCTTCTCATATGCTTTTGTGCTCTAGACAAGCACCTCACCTCACCAATATAGCTGATATTTGTTTAATGGGCATCAGTGATGTACAGGGCAGTTTAAATCTCCTGCTGCAGAGCCTCTCTGTTGCATATTTTTAAGGGGGTCTGGGGGGGCCAAAAAGAAGTATCCCATCGTGATAACTTTTAACTTTGTTTTTTTATTTGACATATTTACAATCAATAAAGAGTTGTTCTTTGTGATGTGTTCAGTGGCCAAATGTTAGCAGGAAAGACAGACTTTACACATAGCTGACAGGTCAGTACACTGTTGCCATGACAAAAATCCAAAAAAAAATTTTACAAGGAAACACACAACCTGATGTAATGCATCTAATTCTGAACTTACAAGACAACATGATTTTCAGGTGAGTCTTCTGAGGACCCTCTGAGGTCATGTTGGCTTTAGAATATAAATTTATCTTAATATTAATTTCATTACGTTAATGAAGTTAGAAAACCATAAAACTGTGCTCCCAATTATGGGGATAATTTGTATTACAGACAAGTTTGAGTTAATGCAGGTACTGTAATGGATGATGGACTTTGATAGCAATGAGGTGCACCGTGAGCATCATGTAGTGTGTGTTCATGAGTCAGTGCATATGTGTAAATTGAGTTCCCTCAGTGAATGAGTGAGTTCCAGTCGAGCAGGACTAATCCCCCACAGCATCTTTATGCCTCTGTAAAAATGTTTTCATCCAGCCCCAAGTATGAACAGCAGGATGGCTACACAGTTCACCTCTGCTAACAAGCACCTTGTGTGGAATTACTCTTCTTTCTAAATCCCCTTAATCAGCACATCTGCAGCATCTAAACTGACAAATGCTGTGAAAGGCCTCCACTCGGCAGGATTTTGTCATTATTTTTCTATTGATGGAGCTGGTGTTGTCTGTCATTGCTGCTGCAGTCTCACATTTGTTTGCAATCATCACTCACTCTCAGTTTACCTCAGTTTAACTCAAACTGCATGTGGTTTGGAAGAAATTTTGTTTCTTTGACAGAGAACTGGAATTTTTTTAAAGCTTAAAAAGTATTTATCAAAGGCACCAGTGAGACAACATTTTAAACAAATTAAAAGGTTCAATGGACCAATGGTTGGTGCAAAGCTTCCTCAAAGCACAGATTAATTAAATATTGTTTGATTATTACCAAATGTAATATCCACTATATAGCAAACTACACATACTGTCTGCACTGTAACTACACTAGATCATGTTTTTGCCAATCAGTTGATTTGACATTTGGTCCAGACTGTAACATCTACTGGATGGATTACCATGAAATGTTGCGCAGAAATGTAACATTCCCAGTTTATAAATCTTTTGACTTTATCTCACTAATCACTAATAATCTCACTTTTACCCAGTGACACTATGACATAGGAGTAAATTGTTTTGCAAACTGTTCCATCCATTTTGAAGAAATTTAGCAGATGTTTATGAACATCTCAGGATGAACTGAAAGAAATTACTGATCCAGCTTTTTACTGCTGTTTATGACTAATAAATTGTATATCTAATTATCTCCCATTAGCCTCAGTTGTATGTTGTATTTAGTCTAAATTCGAAATAAGGTTAACACGCTAAACTAAGATAATGAACATGGTAAACATTACGCCTGTTAAACATGAGCGTGCCAGTGTTGCCATTGTGAGCATGTCAACATGCTATTTTGAGCATTTAGCCTAAAGCCCTGACATGCCAAAGTACAGCCCCATGAGCCTCTGCAAGGACTTAAAATATTCCTTTAAACTGAATATAAAGTTTTGCCATTACACAGGGACAGCTTGCTCTGTTTTATTTTATAATACATGCATACATTTTATCATATCATATTTACTCTAAAAGAAATTATTTCCTGTTCTATGTATTCTTCTATAATAGTTTTATTAATTTTTAGATTTTGTTTCTGTCAGATGATCAGTCTATCATACTAATGACAAGAATTTTATCAGTTATTTGCCACTTGAAGTGCTTTATGATATGCAGCGATGCACTGTATGTGTAGTCTCGCATTCATTTGCGTAGTTACTGAGCCACTTATCAGTAATGAAGCTGCACCGGAGCGCAGCCAAGAGGGTGTAATGAAAGGATCACAGGGATGTTGAAAGTGCAACACAAGACGCTAATTAGAAACAAGTTTGTCTGTAGACGCGGTCCATAATAGTAGCTTTACTAATGTGGCTCAAACAAACTTCCTAAGTGGAACTTTCTGCAACATGAAACTATGTTTACAATGGTGAGGCCAATTAGATCTAATTATGGAAATACTTCTTTATCACTCGCTCTTTACAGAATTTGCATATTTCATGTTAAAACTGTGCATACAACCAAGGCATACAAAATATTCAATAACCAGTACAAGCATCAAACTGAATAAGTGTTCATGCTATACTCAGCAAAGCTAACGTTCTGCAAAGAGAATTACATACACACACACCAACTACATTTACATACTCAAATATTCAGTTCATATCCCAGTTGCACAAATAACCCACTTTTGGATTAAGACATGGACTATTAATGTTGTATTTGAGTTCAATAACCCATTGTGGTCCATTTTAGCAGTAACTCAGTCACTGTGCAACAGCTTTGCAAGTTGGTGTTTTGTTTAAACTCAGCTGATGCAAACCCATGTTAATTAAACATGTGTGAGTAAGATAAAGATAATACACACCATTTCTCTTTATTTATTATAGAGTACATACTGTCGTTTCGCCATCAGACCAAATGAAATAAAGTCCAGTAGGGAGGGGAGAAAGCAATGTCTCTGTCCCGTTTAAAATTAAACTTACACATTGTGGCTTTAAAATGGCCTGAGTACTCAACTATTCATGCAGTTACTGTGTCATGTGAAAAACAACGGAGGCATTGAAAATTCACTTTGTGTTTTGTTTCTGGTAACATATGTCATGATGTGTTTGTAATGGCTGCCTCAACCATACTGCAGTCTGACTGCCGGAGTATTGTCTCTTTCTTTGCCCCCCCCTCAGGTTGACCATTCATGCTGAGTGCCCCATGCACCTGGAGGATTTCCCCATGGATGCACACGCCTGTCCTCTGAAATTTGGAAGTTGTAAGTCACTCCAGGTGGTCACAACTAAATAGTTTAGTATAAAATTGCACTGCAGAAGCGGGGGGGGGGGGGGGCGGTTCTCTGCAGGTTTTAGAAGTCTTTCCGGTCCTGAGAAAACTTCACAGGACTCAAACTGCACTAACCATTGTAGTTATAACACCACGGGAAAACTTTCATAAGAGATGTTTTTTTTTCTTGTAACAAAACAGCAAAAATAGTCAACCTCTGGCTTGACGTCAGCATTACCTTGATACATTCCCTTGATCAATTCTTACTGAAGAGTCTGCAGCCTTGTGAGGCTGTGCAGTGGTGCTTTGAGCTGAATGCTAATATTAACATGATAAGCTCATTTCTGACAATGGTAAAACACTGATGTTGGCATGTAAGGGAAGATATATTGATTTCTCATCCACATATTCTACTGGTTTTTTTTCCCCCTCTCCTGTTTCCCAGATGCCTACACTAATAACGAGGTGATCTACCTGTGGACGCAGGGGGATGAGAGGTCTGTTGCTGTTGCAGAGGATGGCTCCAGGCTGAACCAGTATGACTTACTGGGACACGTTATTGGGAAAGAAACCATTAGCTCCAGCACAGGTACACTATACGCTCACCCAGACAGCAGTATAGAGTATGCAGGTATACTCTAAAAAGCAATCAAATTTTATGTGTTCTGTGTGAACAGGAAAAATGTAAGGTCCTAAACCAGACAACACACCTGATAAGCTAGCATGCCTGCAGTGTGCACAGGCCCGTCAGCCGAGCAGAACTTCACAGCAGTTTGACAGCTTTTGCAGACACACCAAATTCAATTTAGATGGAGGATATAAGCAGTGAAACAAAATTAACTCCTTCTTATCTTGAAACTCTCTTGGTGGCATTTTTGCATAAGTTAGCAGTAAATCAAAGGCAAAAATAAATGCCTTGCCTCTTTACTGTGGACAAACACTTTCACTCTTTGTTTTGTTTTCATACAGTAAAAGTCTGCATTTCTTCTCCAGTTTCTGTCATTTTGGATTCAGCTTTTATTTTTTTGGGTCAATCGCGAAAATGATTTATCGGCCTTGGGAGAAACTGTTCAGCATATTTACAGAGATAATATAAAGAGGTGTGACAGAGGTGAAAGTGTTATTTCCATTCTTTTTTTGAGCTCCAGCCCGGAGTCAACTCCAACATTCACAAAATTAAAAGAAAATCTGCCAGCCGATAGTGTTGATTACATATTCATTTGATCTTAAGTTCTCAACGTCAAAACTGATGCAGAAACCTTTTATCCGTCCAACCCAATTCTGTTATTTTTTATGCACTTCCCCAGCTGAGAGACTTATGACAGCGCTTTAACATAAAGGGATGAATTAAGGTAAAGGCTCAGTACAGAGTTACCCTAGCAACCGAGAGGAAATTCACAGCAGCAACTGGAAATACGGAAGAGTTTAACCACCTCAAAGTGCTCTTATAATTTTTATTAATATTCATTCACTAGAAGTTGTAAGTAGACATACATTTTAAAAAGAGACCCATCAGGCAAATAATATCAACATAACATTTCCAACATCAGCCACAAAGCTACAGATAACAGTGAAAGATGCTGAAGAACTGATCACTGTAGCTAAAGATAAAAGCTGCTTTGTGCAAACCATTTGTAAATACTAAAGAGTTGTAGCTCACAAGTAAGCCACACCAGCTGCTCATTTTGAGAGATTTCACCTCTGCAGTGGAGCTGTTTCTTCATGCTTTTCTCAGGAGGTGAGCTACTGTGTCACAGAGATCTGTCAGACTTCACTTGTGTTTGGAGACTAAACTGCTAGAAAGCTTCTTTGTGTGATGGCACTCAGCCTGTTTTCCTAGGAAGCGAAACGTGTGCTGAGAGCTGTTGAAATAATATCGCTTGTATAATTCTTAAGAGGACACTTTTCTTGAGCCCGTTTTTATTGCTGTGCTTCTCTGAGGTTTAACCTTAAGACAAGCAAATTGTAGAGGTGTTTTAAAAGAACAAGACCAACCATAATCTGGGTATAAAAAACTAAAATCCAGGGTGGAGTCAACATGATTCCTTTCATAAAACTAGCTCAGCCGCTGTATCAGAAAAAAATCTCATTCTTTAGACTTTAAAACTAATAGACTACAGCGTGCAGAGGGAATGGAGGATTTGAGCCAGTTCAGCTCTGGTTAGAATCTGCTTTGAAAAAAGAAAAAGGCCTCAGGGAATGAGAGGCTGTTTTTCTCATATCTTTGCAGCACAGATTACAGACATGGCAGAGAGAGCTGGTGCTCAGGGGAACTATGAAGTCGTCCATTTGCTGCCTTCAGTGACAAAATCTGAGCCGACGGAAATGTTCAATATCGAGGGCTAGAATGACACATGCATACATAATGAAAGACTCCACTGTAAGAGTGTAGTTTTTGTGAATCAGAGGCTTTGCGTTAGGCTCTGAAAACACTGTGCACTGCTCATTTGTGCAGTCGTAGTCAGACCGTCAGACCTACACGAAGGATTGAGCAGCAAACTTTTTAGAGCCTCCTCTCCAGCTTTGAGTTTTGATGAATTAGCTTTAAAAGGGCAACACAATGTTCAAGAAATTGGAGTCTGTTGTCTAACTAAATGAAATTTATTAAAAATACAGTTTTTACTTAACATTTTTTACCCCATTTTAGGGACCATAATGGTGTTCAAAGAGATTTGTAGACTTTTTGGAAGAAAAGCCACTTTATGCAACCTTTTTTTTTTTTAAAACCTTCTTATGCTTTTTAAATTTGTATCTAAACTCAAGGTTTTCAGAATGTCATGAATAGTTCAGGTGCTGCTTTGCCAAGACCTTGAATCTCTCTTAACAGAAAAGGACAATTGTATGATCAAATCTGCACTTAGAAATCTCAAAGACGACTTTCTATGCTTCTTCTAAAATATCCCAGTTTAAACTGTGAAGTGAAATTGAGGTCGGTTGTGTGTTTTTTTTTTGTTTACACTAAATGCACATCAAGTCTTCATAACATTTCTCAGCTTGTGAAATCTTTTAACCGACATGTTCCATGTTTTTTATATTGTTTAATGGCTCAGATAAGGGACTGAAGACAATCCTAGGAGCTACTTCGACACTGCCAGCGAACATGTTAATGTTTTATCTTTAATAAATCTTACTTTGAATATTTCAGCTGATGTTGCTCCCTACTGGGCCTGACTGTATTAATAATTATGACCCTGTGTCTTTCCATCTCTTTCTATGCTTCTCTCCTCTCCCTCAGGAGAATATGTAGTGATGACAACATATTTCCATTTGAAAAGGAAAATTGGCTATTTTGTGATTCAAACCTATCTGCCGTGCATCATGACTGTCATACTGTCTCAAGTCTCCTTCTGGCTAAACAGAGAGTCGGTTCCTGCTCGCACTGTGTTTGGTGAGTGGCATCTTGTGTTTTTGTTCCAATCTTTAAATAAAATGCTATTCATGATTAATTGAACAGATTAGATCATTTGGTGCAGCTTTTGAGGTATGAGGCACGAGCAGAGCAAATGTGCAGAGCTGCATTTGTTCACATCCTCAGATGACTTAGGAAACAAGTGGTGGGTTTAAAAAAAGGGTTCCCTTGGAAGTTCTAATTAACATAATGATCTACAAAACTCGGTTTGGTGTATTTACATGCAAGTGGACATAAA
Source organism: Acanthurus leucopareius (assembly GCA_029814765.1). Classification (NCBI taxonomy): domain Eukaryota; kingdom Metazoa; phylum Chordata; class Actinopteri; order Acanthuriformes; family Acanthuridae; genus Acanthurus; species Acanthurus leucopareius. The sequence goes on along the minus strand of JAQMCX010000012.1, from coordinate 6,270,433 downwards.
AATTAAAAATAAATCTATTTATTCCAAAGCTTTTATCACAGTAATCACTTTCATCTAACTCTGAAACTGTAAACACCAGTTAATTAAAAATGAGTCAAAGCAAATTAATGAAATTGAAAAGTGTGGCAGGTGATGGAGGAGGTGTTGAAGAGGATATTCAGCTGCTTTGTCAACTATATAAACAGTCAACTTGGTGGGAAGTGTTATAACTCACTGAGCTCAAGGTAATTCAGAAGAAACCAGAAGCATGAGTCATAAACACCTAAAATAAAAATATCAAAGCCTCAATTAAGTCTTTACAGAGGTCAGATCACATTTACGGAGAGTGAAACCAAATGAATAAACTGGATTTCAAAGAAATGATCAAATACTCACCATTTAGTCTCTGACAGCAGTAACTGTTACAATTTTACACAAAGTACCTTTATCAACAATTACATTTCAACTCTAAGAACATTTTAGCTAAAAGCTGTTGTCAAATCTGCTTCAAATTATTTGACAGGCTTAATTGATGGGTCACAATATAAAGTAAAATGACTGCAATGTACAGGTCTCATGCAATCAGGCAGTTAGGATTTTTGGTTTTTACTCAGGCAGCCCAGGTTTAACTACTGGTTAAATGTTCATTATGTTTCCATACGCTCTTGTACTTCCATGAATTAAACTAGACGTCAACCCTGCGCACAAAGAATAGCACTAATTTGAGCTCTATATAGAAATGTACTATAACTGGTGTTAAAATGTTACATAAAGCACCTTTTAATAACCATCAGATTCAACACATTTCTAATTAGAAAATTGTACATTTTACAATGCAATAAGATTTTAAATTACATTATTTAAAGATGATTGAAGCTGCATACACTTGGCCATGTTATCCTCCCTTTGTACTTTGAATAATAATAGATTGGATTTGTCCATCTAGCACCCTCATGTTCAGAACACTGTGTCTCTTAGATCACCCCTGAATCGAAGATGAGATGTAATTTGCCCTTCTTCTTCTTCTTCTTCTTTCAGTCATTGTTGTGTTGCATAATCCATGAAAGTGCCCCTTAACCTGTGTTTGTTGAATAATAAGCGTTCTGATTTGGAGATGAAGCACACATATCTGTGAAGTAGCACACACTGTACGATGGATGCTGAATAGCGTGCAAAGGAAGGGAGCAGGTTTCATCATGTTGTTGAGGAAATGAAAACTGTTACCTCTACCTTTTCCCATGCATTCCTTGGAATAATCACAGCTCCTTTAGTTCTCCACGTACACACAAAAACACACAGTTGAGAATTTTTTTTATTTTTTTTTTAAGCAGACACCTGAAAATCATTTTGGTCTCACAAGAAATTCAATTTTTAGAAAACAATTTCCTTCACATGAAGTGAGGGGCTGTAATCAGTGTCATTTTCTCAGAGGGATGATTGAAACATTTACTGTGAAAGGCACAGCCACAGTCACATCTTTTCACTTTTTTTTTCATAGTCACACTGATCAGCTGAAAGAAGCATCTTTCTGCTGTGTTTTTAGTTGTAATGTGTTGTAACCGTCATCAGCAAATAAACTATTTATCATTTCTGTTCAGCAGTAGGCTTTGAGGTTCTGTTTTGTATGATTCAATATTTTTGGTGGGTTATCAGGATTTATATTTTATATTGTGCCAGCAACCATTAACACTGCACTGAAAACTCCCCCTCTGCGAAAAATTTATTAAACATTAAAACACAACATGCAGTTCAAATGTTGAAATAAAGACAAGATATGCAAAATGTGATACCAGAAAATAAACCAATAAACCTCACCAATAAAAATAAATTGGTTACCCATCAATCTTGTTGTCACAAATTCTCATTTCTCACCCATGACTCGCTGAAATGAGTTGACCTCCCTGTTCTGACACAATACTGATTTTTGGAGCCCACCGCGTATCCATTTTTCATCAGATCAGATAGGTTGGAACAGATGAGGTGATTGCTTTGATGTGGTTGGATGGGCAGCCATTGTCCAACCCACGCTTCATTCCCAGCAGCACTGAAATTATTTTCCAAAAGTTTCAAAGTTGAAACGCCAAAGAATTCATTTCCAGATTAATTATTTTTCGTAGATAGAGGTCTGTATTCACTTTTATGTGTTGCAATTTGAAGTGTTTGTTGAAGTAACCTTTGCACTTGAGTTCGCCGGCACCAAATGTACCAAGAGCAACAGCACGACTGCTTCTGTTATAAGGAAGCAAATTCATTTTATGTTTTTTACAACTTGGGTCTTACTAATGTATTTTTTTGTGTAGATATTGTGGACCTTGCAGCTACATTATACAACATCTATTGTTGCCAGTAAACACATCAAAATGCCTTTAACAAAAGTACAGCACGAAGCATCCTTTACAAAGGTTCAGTGCACTGAGACAATAGTTCATTGTGGTGTGACCTGGCAAGACTTCCAATGTTTATGCACCACTGAATTTTGTTCCTATTATTTATCTCTACTTTCTGGTATTACATTGCAGATTATGTGAAGTTAAAGCTCTGCAATGCAGTAGACCAACATTTTCTCACTTGCATCTTTTAACTTTCATTTTTCTCTTAGAGCCAAAAAAACTTACTCAGTTAATTGAGCTAAATGAGACACATTAAACCTGTCTGAAGGCACTCTTCCTTCTAGTTTCAAAAAACCCTAAAATGAAGTGACTGCAATGCTTTCACAAATGATAGTAAAAACAGCGCAGAATTTGACCCAGATTGTAAAAAATGTTTGCTCAAAAAACAAACTAAAAAACAAGAGAAATCAATTTACTGATGTTTTCACTTTATCCTCAGGGGTCACCACTGTCCTAACCATGACTACACTGAGCATCAGTGCTAGAAACTCCCTTCCTAAGGTGGCCTATGCCACTGCCATGGACTGGTTCATGGCTGTGTGCTATGCCTTTGTCTTCTCTGCCTTGATTGAGTTTGCAACAGTCAACTACTTCACCAAGCGCAGCTGGGCATGGGATGGAAAAAAAGAGGGCATGGAGATAAGGGTGAGTGACACTTACTTATAATATGTCTTTTTTTAAATTTTATTAATTTTTTTTATTTATTTAGTTTTAATCACTACACATGACATATTTGCACCAACATTATAACAAAGACAACATCCAAAAAAACAAAATGCAAAGGTTTATGTTTGTTTTGTTTTTTTTCAAAAAAATTAGTCTCCCCTCTCACTTTGGTCTTCTTATTAAACTTTAGATTAATTTTTTTTTGATTTGATAACCTCATTAAAATGCTCTGAGTTGCTAACCAAGTCCTCATTTTACACTGGAGGAGCGATGAGGGCAAATTGCACTTGAGAAACACTGATGGAAATTTCCCTTCGTAAAGCAGCCTGGAGTACTCTATAAAGACTATAAAGAGAGATTTTATTTATTCATTAACAGCCAAATGGAACAGGGACAGTGGGGCGGAACAGTGAGAGCAGAAGCTGAGGTAAACTCCCAGAGACTCTGGCCCTGATTTATGAAGGCAGCATATGTTCAAGTCTCATCCTAAAGTCAGTGTAGGCTCATTCTGCCCAGAAAAGATGGCATCCTTAAATCAGGCCCGTACATTATGGACACACTGAAAAGTGAGTGAATCACCTGAGGCTGACGTTTTTATTTTAAGCATGAAATATAATAAATCAGAGCTCACAGCTTTTTAATTTGTCAATAGTCTGGGCTCTTGTTTATGAGGATATAGGAGAAGGAGTGAATTTGCATCAAGGTAGCAAAGTTATGTATAGATTACTGAAATATTTTGGCACAAAATTGATTTGGTGCTCAATTTAAAGCCCCATTATGTGGAGATGGGTATTTGTGCAATTTTGCACTCCCACAGTTTATGACTGCAATACTTCTTTCATAGACACAAATCCCAGGTTTCTGTCACAATCTTGTCAGTTGTATTGTACATGCTATCGACAAACAACACTTGCTATGATCATGTTCTAAAATATTTTCTTAAAGTGGCAGTCAAAGCTCACATGTGCAAGTGTTGCACATGACTAAGCTAACTCATCCTGAACCAGGGACAGTATGCTGCTAATATCTGGCTAAAACATTTACAGAATTCTGAAACACTGTGGAAATTATGATCAAAACAAGCAAGTCTACAACTTTGTTAATGCAGCCAAACATCACGCAATTGCAACAACACAAAACTCACAACTTAGCAAGCCAGCTAACCTTACTCTCTTGTCCAACAGCAATAAGTCCACTTCAGCATCCGTCTTGAAGCCTTTTATTTTGTAAAGCTGTTGCCAACAACCTAAATATTTTGTCAATTTCTCTCTTTTCGGTTTCCTCCCTCAACGTCATTTTATGACTTTATGATCTACACCTTTATTGAAATTTCTCCAACAACCAAAAGCCAGTCTGACATTGAATCCTGTTCCAGCCTCTTCCTTGATCACTCTTTTCTCTTCTCTGTCAAATGTCCTCCTCTGTATCTTAGTGATATTGAGACTGCAACTATTTGCGTTGGCGGGTAGCTAAATTCCATTGTGTTGTCCATTCCAACCTGCTACCCAGCAACATTCTCTGCTTGGCCCCCTTGGCCTCATGTTGGTCCAAAGCTCCTGTGATATGGTGTAGCTACACAAACAGTTCCCAATACTCCATGCTAGCAGCTAGCTGCAAGGCTTACAGAGCTAACAGGAAGCTACTGTAGCAAAAGTTACTGGCTACTTCAGAAAAAATCCATAAATAATTGAGCCACCGGAAACCATGTGGGGCAAAACCAAAAAGAGTTTTCTCCATAGAATATGATCCAGTTTCAATTTCAACAAATTGAATATTTTGTAGCCACTCCTCCAAGTTACAAAGTGCAATAACTAGGGATAGACCAATCATTGGCCGGGCCGATTATTGGCGCTGATATTCGACATGTTGATGCATTTCCGAATCGGCCTTTTTTTTTAATCCGAAGGCCGATAAGAGATCAATTTAAAACTGGGTTATTTTGGCTCTGAGGCAGCCGCGCCTCTCTCTCTGCAGTCACTACTCTGTCTCCAGCATTATTCCACCCACAGCACCATCTGGTTTGTTACACACAGAGCCACAGCATGGGTAACAGCCAATCAGCAGTGAAAGCTGTGCATGCACAGTGCTCACACACAGCAAAGAGGAGAAACAAGTTTCACCAAGTGGAGAAGCTGCGGAGAGCAGATATGAATATCGACTCCAAATATCGGTTATCGGCCTCCTTGATCGCTAATAATCGGTATTGGTATCGGCCCTGAAAAAAACATATCGGTCTATCTCTAGCAATAACTGGTAATTGAGCACAGGGCGACTAGCTTACGGACACCTTTCCTCCTATTATAAGTCTGTGAACCAACAAAATAATTTTTTGGGCTGTCAACTTAAGAAAAAGCAGTTACATAATGGGGTTTCAAGGACTGTGGCTATATTTAGAGGATGCAGAGGTTTTGACAGGATGCCTTCCTCTGAAGTTATGATAAAGTCATATACATAAAACCTGACAAGTTCCCCCATGAAACCTCAGTGCTTGAATTTGTCATGACTGCTCTGATGTTTTATAACTGATCACATCAAATGAAATAGATTAGAGACATGAGGCAGTATCAGAGAAGGCAAAGAGAAGCAATGAGGTAAATTAAAGCATTTGCTCCTGTTTCTCTTGAATGAATGTGGCCTACAGCCTCACAAGGCTCAAAGGAACACACGTATTATTTCCTCTTTTTTTTACTGATCACATGATTGGTGTCCATAGCTCACAGGATTTTACTGACAGTCCTGAGAAATGGACTTTAAAATATTTTTATTACTTGTTATGAACAGATTTTTATTTGCATCTGAAAAGTAAACATTTATTGCTTTTCCTAAGTGTATTCTAAAATCAGCTAACACAGCAAATTTGCACATGGTGTTGAGAAGATGTCAAAGAACAGCACAAAATCTGATTTTGTGTGGTTTACAAAGTGACACTGATTGCTGACTGCAGGAAAGCTGGAAAACACCACCACATATTTGCATTTTTCTTTTCCTTTTTTATAAACCAGACAGTTTCATTGAGCCCAATAGCTCTTTTTTGTTTTTTTTTAGAGAAGAAAGCTGGTCAAGACTGCAGCACACATACAGTGTTAAAACAATCAAAAACATATATTACAAATCATGTAGGCAGGCAGATAGGAATTACTCTGTGCAGCTAAACTGGGCATAATGGATGTACTGCTAAGGCATGTATCTGAAATCGATCGGCACATACGTTTGAGCAATTGCAGTATACAAAGCAACAAAGGTACATTAGAATTATGGCCTCTGGGTGTTATGCCTCTGGAGATGTAAGAATTTCATCAGAAACATGATGAAACTGTTCTTGTGGTAAGAGATGTCTACAGGTAAAAGCTGTTGGTATGTTGCTGCTAGCAAATAAATTGGTGGAATACTTCTATCAGCCACTTGCACAACACAGGGGCAAAACATGATTATTCTTTCTAAAACAGACAGAGCCACAAATCTATTTTCACTACTTACATACAAACTGTTTGACACAATCAGTACAGGCTTTTCAGTTTTTTAGAAACTTGACATTTGGTCCTCTGAGTGATTGGCAGAATTGCATATTGCTGCCACAGAACTTTTCAGACATGGGGATAATTTGCAGCTTTACTCTGCAGCAGAGTGGAAGGGTTTGTTCTTTTCCCTTTTTTTTTTTTCTTTTGATGCCTCGTCTTAATGGCAACAGCCTGGGCTGAGTTCTTGGGGGCTGTGCTGAGCATGCAGTTGTCATGATAGATAAAAAAGAATGGGGTCACAGAGGGATGCAATGCACTCCCATCATCACACTACCCACTAGAATGAGCTACTGGAAAGCAAAGGGATCACACCACACATGCTTCTTTTTTTCTTCTTTTAATATATTAAAATAAAAAGGTAACCTAGAGAGAGAGAGAACCTATAAGGACAGAGAGTCCTTTAGGAGAGAAGTTAAAGCTCACTTAGTCCCTCTGAAAATACCATCCCCAGTCATCAGAGGCAGGGTTTCAGCCACCACTCTTACCGGAACCAAACGATGACTTCATCGCCCCCGGGCTCTTTCTTTTTTTAGGACTGAAATGGTGAGCTGTAGACGAGTCAATGTGCACTAATTTACCTTGCTGGTTATGGAGCTTTTATGCCATTTGCTTTATTTTTTCTGTCAGCTAACACTTGACAAGCGATCTACCTAATTAGCTCTCGCCTCACCAGCTGAAGGTGTGCTTATTACAGAAATTAGCCGTCGGGGAGTTTGGTCGTAATGGAAGCCTTCTTATTCTAGCCACTCTGCCAGACATGATTGGACACCAGTGTCACTTTTCAGCTTGACACTGCCGCTCATTGTACCAAACAAAACAGAAGTTGTATGGTTAAGGTTGACTGTAAAAAAAGAAAAACTTCTTGGTGTGAATAGAAATTCAGTGTTCTCAGTATGCAAAAACATGCCTGCTCAGCCATTTCAAGAGACATCTTGTTATTACCCTTTTTGATGAGAAGTTTGCAACGCCTTTGTTGTTTGAGCTGGGGTTGAAGTTACGCATCAGTTTTTACCTCTTGGCAAGCTTCCTCTGACTGCTGTGACAAGGAGGAACCTTTTGATGCAGCCAGATAAAGTGGTTAGATCTGACTACCATCCTAAACTATGTTTTTATTACACATTAGCACCATTAACCCAAAATGGAACAACTTTTTTTTAGGCAGATACATGTCTGCTGCTGCTTTAGGAAGTGAGTCTGAGTGGGACAAAGAGGAAACGAAACAGATAAACACAGGAACAAGAAAAAAGGAAAGAAGAAGCGCTTGGAGGAAGTAGCACTTGCTTTGATTCAGACTCACAAAGTGTGTTCAATTAACACTAATTACAGGTAACCTGTGGCACAACCTGCAGTGATAAGGATCAGTCTCTATACAAAAATTTGCTAATACAAGTGCCATTAAAACAATAAACGCTCTCTCTTACATGCACGTACACACGCAGAAACAAACACAAACACACAGGGACACAAACAGGGACATTGTGACTCCCAAAACACAGTTTGAATGCTCATACACCCACATGCTCACATACTTCAGGCTATCAAATATGCCAACACCTCATCTTCAATCTTAAACAGGGACAGACTGTCACAAGGTTCGGTTGCACGCACACATGCACACACTGAGCACCAAACAGCAGGACGCAGAGAGGCACAGTTGCCCTCAGGACACTTAATCACGCTCATAAAGAAATTCTGATGCAACAATTTGCAGAAGTTACACAGACAAGGTCAATAGATGCATTGTAGTCAGGGGCTGTATTTGGGCCTCCAGCTAGCCAAATGACTTTGAATAGTGCGCAAGATTCTTTGGCCGAGAGCAAATTATGTGCTGTGTCACATTAGGTTTAGAAAAACATGCACGGAGTCCAGTGCCACATGTGGCTTCACCAATAATTAGACCATATAAATTACTGCACAGCCAAGCCAAGCCTGGCTAAATAGCGACAGAAAATTACTTTGCTTGGCTCGTTTGTCAGGTTACTGGGCAAAGAACATCCTTATTGCCAAGGACCGGAGAGTTTAGGGGGCTATAATTAAGGTCATGACATGTTATAGTAGTCATTGGCTTTTCCTGCTGATGTAAGCCATTGCTGTGATGGAGGAGGCTTGTGGTGGTGTTAGATGTGGAAGGATCGATATCCTGGGGAAGAATCTGGTTATCCGGGGGGAATCAGTGTGACTTGCTCTCCCTGTACTAATTGACTTGAGATAGACCCCTTCAGGCAGCCGCTCACCGTTTCTCTGTTTAATGCAATAAACCGTCTGCAAGCTTTGTTAGCTGCTGCAGGAGCTTGAAGGATCATTCTCCTCCTGTTGTCTCGCTTGCTTGAGGAGCAAACACTAATCACATTGAACGTGTTTTCTCCTCAATCCTGCAGCCTCCATCACCTTGGACAGATAGTCTGAAGCTTATCAGCCACTTGTGTTGTGTATATTGTCCGTATTTTTCCACTGCCTGTCACATTTGCCATAAAAAAAGTGGTCTCCGTGTGCATAGCAGTCACACAGTGGTCTAGTTCAGACACTGAACAGACACATAACACATGTCTCCTAACATGTTAAGCAATTTTTCTGTATCCATTTGAGAATGTGTGTGAATAGTGGAGATCATGACCAAACAAAACGCTTGGTGATGAGCTGTGTGCAGAAGGAGATCCACCGTGAAGCATTTTGGAGGAGGGGAAAAGGGAGACATTAGTTATGCCAATTAAAAAGATGGAGTCAAAGGAAAAGGAAGGAAAATTAAATGAAGCTGAAAAAGTAGAGCAGAAATTAAAGCTGGGCTCAAAGCAAAAGTGAAAACAAGGGGCACTGAAAGTTACATGACGCACACAGCCTCAGATTTGTCTCAGATCTGAAAGTGGTCATAGTGGGGATGAATGGTGTGAGGAAAATGACCCCTGCACAGGCTCACACACTGCATGCCACACAGGAAACTAAAACTCTGCCCAGTGATCAATCTCGGTGCCCTACTTGTTCTCCTACATTACCATGTGGGCTGCTTTGCACTCTTTAAGGCTGACAGACTCCTCTGGTGATGCAAGTTTAACTATCTGAGTGCACCAATTTAGCAAATAAAACTCTGTCTCCCTGTGCAATTTCAATATGAAAGACAGTCTAATGATTTCTCTCTAGTAGTAAGAAGAAGGCAGTTTCTCCAGCCGGCGTTATCACACAGCCTTTGTCGTGTTTGTTTTATCGCAAGCTTGTTTGCCTGAAGAGGCCTGGCTGCTCTCATTGATACAGTCTGTCAGACGTGTTTTCAGGCACCGTTCTTTTTGCTTGTTTATAATCCTGCTCTGTGCTGCTACAGCTACTGTTAGCAGTATCAGATGCCAGTCCAGCCTGGTTCTGCAATGATGCAAACTATAATTGTTCCTGTTTCCGCATTTTTGATTCCACCGCGATAATTTTGTCATGAAAATTTATCATGACCTTTTTTTCTGCAATCCAGATTTGTATGATGCAGATTTAAATTGACAGTATGAATAGTGTAAAATGTTCAAAAGTGCTTCCAGCTAGATACTGATGAATAGAGTATGTAAGTTGGGTAATCTTAATATAATTGGTAAACTTTTTTTCTTTTCTACTTTTCTTTTCAGGAACCGTTTCAGGCTAACATGGCCAGGATTAAAGATATGGTTAGGCTTTTGTTTTGTTCTTGTGTGTGTCGTGTCTCGTGGTGTTGCTTCTATTTCCTCTTCATGAGTTCAAATGGAAGTATTTGTTGAGTCTGGTGCTTTGCCCCTGACAACCTCTAATGCCTTCTTCCTTTTCAGAGAAGAGAATCTGCAACTTTGTCCAAAAAGGCAAACAACACCTTCAACATTGTTGGAACCACCTACGCCATCAACGTAGCTAAAGATCAAGGTTTAACGACCATATCCAAGAGTGCCACCGGAGCCTCAGCCAAACACCCCTTTCTCCATAAAATGGATGACCCCTACACAGAGGCCAAGAAGTCCTACAACCGTGTCAGCAAAGTGGACAAAATATCACGCATCATATTCCCAGTTCTGTTCTTCATCTTCAACTTGGGCTACTGGGCCACATATGTCAACAGGAAGCCCGCTATCATGAAGGCAAACAACCTAAACTGAATCTGACCAAATGTTAGGCTTGATATGGTGTGTTCTAGAAGGTAGACAGGTTTGCAGGAGGCCAAGTACATTACATCTTATTGGGGCATGTGTGTGTGGGTGTGTGGGTGTGTGGGTGTGGGTGTGGGTGTGTGTGTGTGGGTGTGTGTGTGTGTGGGTGTGTGTGTGTGTGTGTGTGTGTGTGTGTGTGTGTGTGTGTGTGTGTGTGTGTGTGTGTGTGCAGGCGTGCACGTTTTGTGTGTTTTTCTTGAGAGTTTGAGATTTTACACGTCTGCAAAGATGAAAGGCAAACTTAAGCATACAGTAGATTCTCATATAATAGCGGACTTTGGAGGGAGCACATTCTCACATCAGACTGTGTTTGTGTAGCATTTCTTTTCTCCCCTCCACACTTAGCTCTGGCCCTGTTCCCTGTTGTGAGTAACCAAGTGTTCCTCTGCTGTATCTTGATTGCTTCCTGTTCTGTAGAGTAGTCAAATCGTGTTTTCACTAGGTTTTGACATGTTTGCGCTTTGCTTATAATAAGTTAGAGCAAGCATGCCTCTGAAGTTTTCATTGTAGGTCATTACAAATGCTAAGGTTTAGACAGTCCATCGAGGTTAACAACATGCATGCAAGCATGCACACAGACACACAGTGCTGCATCAGAAAACGCCAGAGGAGCCACTCGTTGTTTGCTTTACTGTGCTCCGTTAGCCGGGGGCAGGCTGTATAGCTCCATAGGAACATCATTAATAATCGTCACTGTCTGGCCTTCAGCTCGCACTGAATCTCAACAGACCCAATGCAGTATCATCTGGAATTGCTTTCGTGTCCCAATGGGGATGCCTGTACATTTTCTTGTCCAGTGGCTTTTATTTTTTTTTTTTAACCGGCTGGGTATGTTCATTGACAGAGAAGCTATGTGCCTTGGTGAATATACACATGATAAAGAAAAAGGCTTTGACACACACACATATCTATGACGGTCTGTGTATATATTACATGCAAACCGGTGTCCACAGGCTCGGTGTACTGCAGTTATGTGGCTGTGCCCCACCCACCCTCAGCCCATGGGCATGAGCACTCGGTGTAAAATTGCTCATTAGCGTGGAAGGTTAACAGACCTCTGCCTGTGAAAAGATAAAGCAAAGAGATTAAAGGATCCAGCTTAGTGCAGAACAATTATCATGTGCATTTATGTTTTGGCTCATGGTGCAGCGTCTCCGTGAGGCGAGCAGTCAAAACAAACTACCGCCATTACCTCAGACTGAAGTCAAATTCTGAAACGCAGTTTATTATACGTTTTCCATGGGAATGCAAATAACACTAGATGTTTTATATATTTAATCGCACCAGAAGCTCTTTTTCTTTCATTAAGTATATTCTATTTCTTTGTTTTCACTGCATTGGTCACTATAGCTATTTTTTGGCTCCATTATGAATTTTCTGCCATGTCTTTGGTAAGATTTTGACCCATGTTGTACTTTTGCCCTTTTGTACTTGATTGTGTAAAGTATATTGGTGTTTATTTGACTGTCTACATTTTCTGTACTGTTTTTGTGTTTTGAAGTAGACAACAAAGGCCAATATGTCACAGTCATACAGTATTTCTAAACAGATGTTGGAGAGACAAGCATCACTGGAGACTCCTACACTGCAAAATGCTGCCATATCAGTACAAGAAATATAAGATTGCGTGTTGTCTCCAACAATGAAATAATAATCTCAATTTAATTGTTGTGATCACATGATAGAGCAAACTAATGATCATACTGATTACTTTTCAACATGTGATGGTTTCAAAGTTGCAGATTAGATCGATCTCCAGCTGTGGTGACTGACTCCAGCTGTTTTCTGTTAAAGTGACATCTGTATTTTTTTTGTGTTCAATTTGGTAAGTGTTTGTACAGATGTTACAAAGCCATTTCAGTTGCTTTTCTTGCCAGATGCACTCTGGATAATTTGCATTATCTTAAGCATAGACTCTTTGATGACCACTGTATTTTAGACCCCAATGGGCAGTGGATCTCTGCAAACTGTATCTTCAATGGTATAAGCTTAGAGATGAGTGAACTGTGTTGTGGCCTCTTTAAAAAGGTGTGTTAATAACACAAACATGTATAATGTATTGGTCATAGGTTAATGCATGACAATCTGTACACGTGTATGTCTGCAACCTCCAATGATGGTGTTTGTCACACTGAAATAGGGCTTAGTATCAATGTTTTTGTATTCATTCCAGTTACTCATCAATTCCTTACTCATTACCACAGTAACACAAACACACTTAAATATTAACACACTAATTATTTGTGCATATTGATGTACTTTTGATGATTTAAGGTGGTTGCAGAGTTCTTAAAGTGTTTTAAACCTCATTTGGTAGCACACAGATTTTTGGTTTAATCTAGTGCAAGAGTTTAATCTATCTCCATCTCAGTAACAAAGATTAAAGTATTAAATGAGAAAAAAAGAAGTTCATACAGGTATGGAGATGGATGAACACACCTAAACATTTGCTTAATTACAAGGCTGGAACTGAACCATAACAAAGAAGTATGGACTCAGTCTTGATACATGATATTCTCTCTGACGGGTGAGCTAGTAGGACGCCCCAAACTACAATCTTGGATATAGTTCCCACCTTTGACAATGCATTTAATCCAAATGCAACCCAAATGCATGCAAAGCACAAAGACCTCTGAAGACATGTTTTTAACTTTAGCCTAAAGGGAACGTCTCCATTTTTTATATTCAAACAATACACACCCTGGAAACTCCAACACTGACTAGACTGGCATGATAAAACATGACACCTCATTTTCTGTATAAGATCTGTCATGATTTAGTCAGTTTTTTATGGTCACATGAATTACAAAAAAACCTTGTCCTTGCTTAATAAAAAATTTGAATACTTTCCTGTATTTTTAACACCACAGGAACAAAACAATCAGATAACATACTTCTGACAGAGTATAGCTTTCTGAATCAGAAATGTCTCATGAATTGAAACACTGTGTCGCTTTTTCAGACTCGATTTTTATCCTTTTGTCTCAGACTGATTCATGATATACATCAGCTGAGGGTGTATCCAGCCGGCTGGCTGCTACTAATTCAGGATCTGATGACACAGAGTGCTAATGTTTATGCATGATTCCTCTGGGTAATGTGATCGAGGTACTGTAGGTAAGTAGTTATGAGAGGCAGCAGCAGCTGAATATTTTAACTGCCATTGTGAAATAACTTGCCTCAGAGACGGTCATTGTCCATGTGACACAATTTCTCAACTTTTAATATGACCAACATGCTCGCGCGCCTTTACCCAGCTGACATGAGCAGTATCTTGTACAATGACCAAAGATACATTCACACGGCAGTTTCATTAGTCTTTGTACTAGAGCAAGGTAATCTATTAATATGAGGCGAAATATCGATTTATGAATATTGTTTTAATTGTCTAGTTTTAAAGGCTTCATTAAGTAAGTAATGTGATTTTCTGAACCTACCAGATTGTTATAGCTATTCTACTCACCTATTTGGTTATCATATCCACATTACTGATGATTATTTATCAAAAAATGTTAAAGTATTTTGTGAAAGTACAAACAGTCAGCACTGCCATATTGTTACAACATCAAAGTATTTGGTCAACAATATCACGATTTTTTTTGCACATATCACCTCGCTTATTGTAATTGAACAGTAAGCCAACTGAGTAGAAGTTATTGAGATATATCATGTATCACCATTCAGCCTGATGAATACAGAGCCATGATTTTTGGTGTGTATTGCACAGCTCTGGTTAGCACTAGTCTGTAGTTTAAAAGAAACAAATTTAATCCCAGTGACAAAAAAGAAGGTTTTTGTGGGTAACTCTTAAAACAAGTTAGTAATTAACACATTTATAAACGTTTTTTTTTACAGTAGAGCTATTATCCCTATTAAAAGTTATATAACTAAACTATTTAAAGAAAGACCTAAGTGGCAACATCTTCAAGAAAAACTGCATTTTGTTCATAGCTTCACCTTTTTAATCAGTGAGAAATTCTCAAAAATAATTTACCAGGAGACTTTTTAGTTTGTATTATTTCATTTCCAATGTATCTCAAATGTATTTTATTTTAAAATTATGTTGTATTTAAAAGCATATATATATTTTCAGCACACCATGCAGTATTACCTTTTTTATGCACAGAGTGCTATCATTTCTGTGTGTAGCCAAATAGGGGAAAAACACTTTCAGAGCTGCAGAACAACAAACTCTGCACCCTGCAGCTGAAGAAGAACCTACAGGAGAATCTCTGTCATCCAAACTGCTCAGACTAATGGTTGCAGCAAACAAAACATGCAATAGTGCAAAAATAAGAGAAGACTGATTCACTTTGATAGAGAAAATTGTAAAAAGAATAAACTGTATTCTGAAGAAGTAAGCATGAAGCATGTTCAACAGGCATATTACATGCAGAGTTCTTGGTGATTCAGGAATCTTTTGAACATCTAAGCTCCTGAGGGGGTTTCAATCTACAGGACTCTACTGTATTGTTGCCATTTAGGTTTGGTTGAATTTATGTGACTCATGTGGTAAATCTCTTCCTCACAGGGCCAGAGTTAACGTTAGCAGAAACATGTCATCCTATAAGATACAGTATATTAAGAGTATATTACTATAGGAATATATTTATGCTATTCAGTACAGCATTAAATATTATATGTTTTATACGACATAACCTCTGCAGCATTGATGCAAATCTCTTGATGAGTAGAAAGCCGTAGATATATAGAAAAACAGAACAAATTATTAGAAACTAAATGGCAACAATTCTAATTGCTCAGAGTAGTGTTACCAAGTTGTGAATTTGTAGATATTGTGAAATTAATTCAAATAGTTTTTGTGAATAATGATATGTCACGTCATTTATTTTTACATCTGATAAGTACCGCTGTCTTACATTGAGGTCTGTAACACTACGTGTTATGGTATTTTAAAGACGTAAAGTAGAGATAATATTCATTGAGCTACTTACAAGATCCGTACCTTGTGTGCACTTTTCAAACCTAACTGTGAATTAGCAGCTGTCTGCAAGCAGAGTTGTACACACTGTGTTCTCTCTCCAGCAATTTCACTGCATGTCCCTACGCATTGAGCAATCAAAGACTTCCTCCACAAAGACAGCTCCAGGAACATAGTGGACTTTGTGTTTTTGTTGGGAAGTTGCTCTCTACAGTTTATGCTCAGTGACTGGACTCTGTATGTTGCCCTTTCTTGTCATGTTCTTACTGTATGACATGTAGCGAATGGAAATGGGGATTAAAAGGACGTTGTATTTTGTCTTGGAGTTGTAAAGCTCTTCTTAATCACATTCAGGCCTCAAGGGGGAAAATTTTTAACATGTGGGACTCATCTGATGTTCTTTCAGAGGCTCATTTAAAAAGTGTTTTTGTCTGATTGTGTGTCGTTTCTCAGAGCTGTGCATGAACGTGTTTTGTATGCAGTGTTTATGCTGATTTGTTAGTTATAAAAACAGGCAGTAGAGTGTGGGCACATCCTACAGGGAACAACATATGTAGTTTACAGTATCTAGGACTATTGTACATCATGTATTATAAATGATGTTTATCCCAAAGGTGGTTAAAGGGTCTGGATTTAAGAAATTGGTCATCCTATTGTTGCTGCTGGTATTCAGTGCAAAACAGAAAGCCAGAACCTTTCACCCACCTGTAATCTGAAATACTGTATTTAGTCAGAGAGTAATACTTGGCCTCTTCAGAGTTTAACATGTACGGATGTCTTGAGGCTACAGTGGCAAACTTTTTTCTGACCGAGTTCCAACAATTCGCCCATTTGACTCCACGAACAAATTTATAAGTAAAAACTGCAAATCCTTAAAGCCCACTCTATGAGAAAACTGCCAAAATTCCCAACAAGCTTTGGTTTATGTAGCATCAATATTATCCACAATATCACCATCTAATCCTGAGATTTCCAACCTGCAATGGAGCAGATATAAAGAGCTCAAAAAAAGAAATCTACTAAAGTCCGCACAGAGCAACGAGCAAAGCAGAGGGGTTTCAGTGTGAACATAACCGAGTATATTTAATAAAGGCTGAGCTGTTGTCTGCACACTTTGAAGGTTATTGTTGCCGTCTGGCTGTGGTCCAGCCCTGACTGCCCTGTAGGTGCCTTCAACTGTACAGGAATGCTATTATGTCTGAAGCTAAAACGCCTCGTTTTTCTCAGCATGCAGGGGAAAATGAGCTCTCTAAAGCCCCCTGCATGGACGTGTGAGGTTGTTTGCTTGCTATGATAAATGAAACAATCTATTTTACATTTACAGCTTGTTGTGCATTTCAGATTTGGAACCTTATAGAACTTCATTTTTAGTGAGCTGCACCTCTGTTGTGTTTATCTCCCTGCATTCAGACAGAGAAAAAGCAAACACACTTGAGATTTTGATCATAATTAGCATAATAAAGTCATATTTCAAGCAAAATGTCAAACATTTTCTGGTTCAAGCTTCTTTAATGTAAGGATTTGCCACTTTTTGTTATGGTAATACATGACGAGTCTTTGGGGTTTTGGACGGTTTGTGGGTCAAAGAATTTGAAGATCTGAAGTAGTCACTCTGGGCTCTGGGAAGTTGTGATGAATAATTTTACAAGTTTTTTGACATCCAATACACTAAATCATGGATCAAACAATTGTGAAAAATATTTAGCGGTTTAGTCAATAATGAAAATAATAATTAGTGCTCTTGTGTACATTTGTTTTTATTAAAGTTGAAAGCCATTCTCTACTGGGATTGTAGCTTTGTTTGAATGATTTTTGGGATCAGATTACTGACACATATCTTCAAGACAAATTGTGAAAAATACAGAATATGGTAATTTAAACATATTCAAAACATGAGAGGTGAAGACTGAGACATAACTGTTACTGGCAACATGGAAGAATAAAAGAGGTAGTGTTACACAGAATAACTTAGGTGTTCCAATTGCATAATGTGAGCAGAGTGAGGAACCTGGGAAACAAAAAAAATGAATCACAAAATGCCTGGGACATTATATCCAAAAACGTCACAAATAGATCTTTTTCACATAAGCAGCAACCTTTTACACTATGCCTGCTTTCATTTTCAGAAAAATGCCTGGTTAAGAGTTACATAAGTCCTTCTTGCATTCAGAAGCAAACAAACAAGATGATGACCTTTGTTGTACTGTTCAGTCAATGGATGCAAACACCAAACATGCAAATAGAGCCTATGTGCACCTCACTATGGTCTAATGCTAGTATGGTATACGAAGGACTTGATGGTGTTGCGGACTCTGTGCTGGTAGAAGGAAGCTGATATCTGATCTCCACTGATCTACCAAGGTAGTGCAGGACAGTCCAATTAGACTTTTAAAATGCTCCAACTTTGTTATTAACCTCTTTTAACAATCATTTAGACAGTGTCCACCTTTAATTACAGAGTTTTATATGTGGAGCTGCTGACAAACTGTTTCTATCCTTTGAGTACAGGAATTGCTGTTCTTCACAATGAATAAAGATTAAGTGCTCTGATGTGTCTGTTGGTGTGACTGAGCATTTGATTAAATAGACAGAAGTTAAAGAAAATATTACAGAGAGCACTGCAGCTCAAAGACAGTTATTGTCTGGTCCAGTCCAGCGTCACCCAGGAAAGTCTTCAATGTCATGGACATTCAGCTCAAAGAAAAACTTCCACCAAAACATAATCACATTAGACATCAAAATGCCTGATTGCACAAAATCTACTAGGTGACCTCACCAATTCTCATGTGGCCTTTACTCAACATAGCAGAGAATATACTAATTGGCACAGAGGAGTCTTTGCACAGCAATCCAACTGATATGTAGCAACAAGCAAATGTCATCTTTGCATCAAACGCTTAAATATTCAGCTTCCAAAACTCCTGGCTTTAAGGCAGACAGTCTATTATGTTATGAGATGCAGTGTTGATAAGCAGCTGTAGTCCAAAGTATGAGTTTATGTTTGCACTGAGAGCAGCAGCATTAACGACAAAACAAAAGCGCAACACTTCAGATGTAATTACATTATTAAAATGTGTTAAAAGGCTGTCACATGAACCCTATTATGTTGAGATGAATATGCAAAAAAAAAGAGAATGTGATAGTCTACCTTGTGTGCCACAAGAGCCCTGAATTTCCAATGAAGTCAGCATTACAACAAAATAATAATGCAAATCGATTATGTAAATGAACTGGCTGTCTTTGCTTAAGGTGGTGCATCATTTGACACTTCTCTCTTACAGAATGGACAGATTGTGTGCTGCCAACTTTAGTCAAGAGGAACAGGTTTTTGTAATAGAGCTATGAAGAATATCTGAGAAAATTAAAGCAATACAGGGACAGAAATGTATTGACCACTCAATACAATCTCCATCTGTCAGGCTTACTTCTACATGTGCCAGATGCATATTGCAGAGCTTTAAGGCTCTAAACTTGGCACAGAATAGTTAAAAATTATCCTCAAGAATTACATTTAGGTCTCACACTGTCCCAATAATATGGATACTTGGAAATAACTTCAGTTTTTGGTCAAATTAAAATGAATGAATGAAGTAAATGAACTCAATTAATCTAATATTATCTGTGTTAAATATCAATGAACAAATCAATTTTCTAATCAGTCAGTATTAGCAGTGGTACCAGCACTGTAAAATAGACTTGGCAGCAAATCAGGACCAAGCATAATCATCATCCATAGTTGTCTGTAGTTGCTGTGCCTTCCTCATACTACTGATGTGGGGATGATATACTGTTTAAAATTAAAAGCTTTAACATCACCTGTCACAACCTGAAAAAAAGATTTTCTCCTTCAACAACTGGATGCATGTGGGTTCTATTGGCAAAAGGCAACACAATACACTTTGTCTGCAGTATTTACACAGCTTTGTTACAAGACAATACTAACATACGGCACAGCAAACTTAGATACCTTACTAACACATAATCTTGCTTTGAAGGCGCCTGCAACCGTCTTTCCCAGTGAACCAAAAGCAAGGTTCCCCCAAAACATCAACAACTAGCAAAGAGTGGGAAACTGCTGTAAGAAAGTATCATAACTCACCACTAACTGACAAATGTTTTTAATAGGATGAAAGCATCATGATGTACCTGCAACTTAGCAACCAAGCGAAAAGCCAGCTGAGCTCCATTCAAAATTCAAATTAAATAATAGCAGCATTTTGGCAGAAATGCAGATGCAAAAGTAACTACAAGCAACTTTGCAGTAGTTATAGCAAACAAGCAGCCATTTTGACAAGAGCAACACAACAAGGACATGACTCATATTATCAAACTATGCCGCTGCAAGCAGAGGGAACATACATTTAGTCTGTGTTGGAAGTAATTTAACTGTACTGTGTAGTTGCTTGCATGTTGTTCAACTACATTAACAGTTGCATTGCAAATTAAGTGTTTAAATTTACCTTGCAAGTGAAAATATTTTGGATGCAAGTACTGAAGATCCATATAATTTGGGCCATAAAAATAAAGGAATATGTTTTCTCTTTTAAAATAATTGCTTCTCTATTAACTGATGGACAATGTTTACAAAATTAAAGCATACAGAAGTTTTATTTTACTTTTTATTTTACTTTATGTTTTCTGGGTTTATGAATTGCCCGTAAGCAAGTTTTCTAACTTTATTTGTACTGAATAGGGTTTACAAAGTGCTTTGATAGACAAATTAAACACACAAGGTAAAAGATTTAGAAACGTGAGTCAATATGTATAAAGTAGTTGGTAAGCTGCAAAGCTATTCTTTCAAAGTACAAGTCTAAAAGCTCTCAAACGTATGGACTTAGCTAGCTTACCTCCTTTGCTGAGGTGAAGAAGCTAGCTTTAGCTGGAGTATGAAGTTTGAGGTCCGAGGCTCCGGACGTTAGGACAGCAAAACTCCACCACCACCACCACCACCACCACCACCCCCACCTCCAGCTTCAGCTTCAGCGTTTGAGGCCAACAGGTGACAGCTGGGAGCCAAACACGTGTATCCCTCCACAAAGTCGTCCTAAAGACATCGCTGGCAGCAGGTGAGCTCGATAATTAAGCACAGGTGGAAGCATAGCGTTTGTAGCATTGAGGACCAATTTGGCAAATTAGCTCCGCAAAGCAGCAGCAGCCAAGACAGAGTGAAAGGGTTAGTTATTGACTATTTAAATGAACCGCCTTTTTCAAATGGTGATAAATGTGACAGAAAATAGAGTTTGTCATGTAAGTTATCATAAGTTGCGACGCTGAAGCTTTGACGGCTCACTCCTCACAACAGGCCTTTTTAACCGACGACATTTGAACTCATCAGATTAGTGAAGGCACAGGTGTTGCTGATGTGGCTGTTATGTTCAGGTGAACCAGTTAGTTATGGCAATAACCCTAACCCATGATAAATAGACTGAACTATTAAATGTTATTTATAAATGTTTGGTTACTTTACTCGAGTATTTGCATTTCATATTTTCCTGATTTTAATTTTTTGGACATCAGGGATAAACATTTATCTACTAAGGTTGTTAGCAAAGCCTACAGTGGTTGTGATTGCAATAATTTTGTTGTTAATTATAGTTAATTATCTCCTTATCTCAGGATAAGGCTACTTTTCTCATGACAACAAGTTAATTATTTCTGTATGTTGGGATAGCAACTGAAAAGAAATATACTTTAGTCAAGCAGAAGTTTAGAAGTTTAGGAATTAAGGTTCACTTGGATCTCAGCTTTTAGTTCACCACTACAAGAGTGATACAATGAGAAATCTTAATTCACATTCTCAACTCAAAGTCTACTTGAACTAATGTGAGTCCCAACTTTAAAAACGCATCATTGTACCAACAGACTGCCTCAATATGGCCAGGAGCATATTAGTCTTAGTCATGAAAGAACACTCCAAGAATCACATGCTAACATGATTTCCTCTTTGATGTAAAAATTTATCCAGACCCATCGAATCTTGTACCATTATATCATTACTAAAATTATTTTTACAGGATATAAGTATTTCAACCACAGGATTCAGTGATTAAACTATGTGTTCTTATAATGTAAATACATATACAGTTCACTGAAACTGAAAAAAATATGACTGTAGCAAAACCTGTGCTACTTTTACATGCTGTACATATAAAGTGGAATGTTTTTAACATTGCTAAGTAATGAAAGTACTGATCTCTCCGTGAGTTAAAACACTTTTTTTTTTACAGATTAAAAGTTGTCAGAGGAGTGAGCCAGTTTAGAAAAGCATGTGGAGGTGTGAAAAAGAGCCACCACAGATACTGCATAAGTGTGCACTGACATTTAATGAGTCAATCATCCTTCCATTTTAGGTGCCTAACCTTTTCTCAACCAATGTCTTTGACAACCACACGTAAGGCACTATCATTATCTTTAATTGCTGCCATGTAGTGAGCAAGCACACTGTTATGTCAAGCCTCCAGAGCAGTTTCTCCACACTATCAACTTGTTCACTCAACTTCTTTCTGCTGCACAGGTTCAACCACTCAGGTGACTTCATACCTATTGTTCCATAAGAATACAGATGTGAACACATTTTTTCAGGATCCTTTTCAACGATTTTAGTCTTTTCTAGCTTTAGTGTCCACTATGAGCATGATAGCTGGCACGACTTGACATTATTCTTTCAGCCACTTGTCATTTAGACGAGTGGAATAACCTTTTACTTATCCAGGGGGAGTCTTCTCTCTGTGTATCTGTGGATAATCGGGTCACTTGTAGTGTTTTCCTCCATTGTTATGTTCTGCACTAAATTTGCAGTGACTTGTAATTATGATGTAATTGTTGGTGTTAAAGAACAAATTCTCAAAGACATTATAAAATTGAGAGAAATTATTCATGAAAAACATCAGAAAACTCAGCCACATTTTAACTTAATGTGTACCAAGTACAATGTACTTACTAGAGCACAGTTATAATGCATAATATTTTTATTTTCAGCAGATCAATGTATAAAAATGGTTAACACGGTTTTATGTCATTTTTATATATCCTTTTCCCTGGAATCTCTGTAAAAAAATATCCAATACCCTGTGAAGTAAAACTGGACAGTCCCGCATTGTTTGCTTTGACTGTTTTTCTCCCTCTCGGGTCCCTCACCCTTGTAATATTAATGCTTCGCCAAACCTCGACTCAGCTTTGTAGTTTTCTGAGAAAAAGATACTGTCTGCTCCTGACGTATGTGGCTTTTCAGCCATTGGATCAGGTACTGGAACCCTGCAGGCAGACACATTGCCTGAAGGGTTTGTGAGGGCAGGCTTTGTAGCTTTGTTGTTAATTCTGTTGCTTGTTTTGTACACGAGTAAAAATAATAGATTGTCTCATTGTCTCCTCCTTTAATTTCAAATATTAGAATATTCAGATTCCACAGCATATGCTAATATATGTTAATAATTAATGAATAACAACTCTCATTTTGCATAATTAAGGCAATAAATATTAATCAAATCATACAAATTGCCATATAGGTTCACCCAATGCCAGCACAAGCTATAAGTTTGCAGGACCTTTTTGGTACCTTAAAGGTGCCATGTGTATATTAGGGGCAGCATGTCAACACATTAACCCCAACTGCTGCTCTGTACACTCTTTGACTGTAGTTGGAGTTGCCATTGGCTAGTAAGCTAAGTTAGCCATGAAGCAAGTGGCCCTATCAGCTGCTCCGTCTGCTCGGAGGGGTAAGTGTTGGTGTTTATACCGAGACGGACTGCAACCAGTTTCACAACAGTGATTGTAGTGCTGCGGTGAATAACAGCTGCTCAATTCAGGGCTCTGACTCTGGAGAATATGACAATATTGCGGGCAGAGAAGAGAAGACGGAGGAGGAGTAAGAGGATGGTCAGACTTCACCAGCAGGAAGTTTTATTTTTCCTGAGTTGGTGACTGTTGGAACAGTAGAAAGACAATCCAGGATGGTTTTGAAGAGTTTAATTTCTTTTGTTTCAGTCAAGTTTAAATGAAGTGTGTTTTCAAATGTGTTAGTGAGGTAACTAACTCTGAGACAGGACTAGCCAAGGCTATTTGGTTGTCATGCTCATTATAGTAAATATCTCTGCAAAACAAAACATAGACCTCTTTGACTTAACATCATAACAGTCATGTCTTCACAGTCTGTTGATACTGTTAATTCATTCTTTGAATACCTCAAACATAAACTGAGGCAGTAGGCCACACATCTTACTCTTAAATTGTGTCCAGTGCATATAGAAGTATAATTCCGAACCTGAAAAAGCTGTCAGTTTGATCCATCTAGAGATACTTATTGACTTTTCACCAATAAAAAGTGCCTGCTAATGTAAAATGTAATAAGATATTTAGAGTTTTGCCTCTGCCACTGCAATACTTAAGCTATAGCAGCTACCATTAAATTTCCACAAAGCTCTAAGCCAAATCCCAATATTAAAATTACTTCAAACAGACAAAAATGTTACTTAGCCTGCTCTCTTTGAAGAATTGTACTGTGCTTATGTTTTAGTGTCCCTACGGATGCCACCAGAGCGTACAAGTCAAATTTTATTGATGCACCTTTCATGGCTGGGATTTTCGTTACATGTCAAACATAATCTTTATGGTTGAGTGTAGTCCCTCTCTCCAGATGACTGTGTTCGAAGGCTTGTCATTTTATCTGCCTGGGAAGAGATTGCCTCATAAACATTGATGATTTCTCAAGCATACAAGAGCAGACTGGCTGGTCTAAACATTATGATGAGGCTATTCATCTGCCTTTCAGTGGTGATGCTGCTCTCTGCTGCTGGGATGAGCAAAGACCCCCATGACTCAGACTGTGGATGGCTAAAAAAAACTGTTTGAGAAATAAATTTTGTAATTAGCCCAAAGAAAACCTCACATGCAGAAAAGTTTAATTAGATCCTTACTTGCCTCCAATGAGGAAAAGACACTGGATTTACAGAGCAAGACAACCCTTTACATGGGAGGCACTGTGATATTATTATTGTTATAACATTTCTGACAGGACAGACATTAGGAAGCCGGGAGATGTGAGTTGACTCAACTGAAACTTCAGTAATTTAATATTTTCCCAACAAATACACTTAGTATCACTAAGTTATAAAGGATTGGGTGGCAGCAGATGGCACTGGATATAAATCTGCCTCTTCCCAGCCTGCCTGTATATACTGGAGTTAAATTTTCAATTCCACCCATGATTTTCAGCTTAGTTTAAGTCATTGATTAGCAAATTAAATTGGACTATGTTGGCATGTTTCTGTAGCTGTTAACAAATTTGACAGTTGTAGCACATTGGATCAGCCGTGGAGTGGAAATCTCAGATGCCCTGCAGTCAGCATGGGGTATCCTCATGGAGGAAACAGCTCGACAGCTGTACTTGTCCTTGGAAAGATAACCCAGCACGAGCAGAAGAGAAAGAGGCAGAGCAGACTTTTTCATAAAGGTGATGAGAGAAAATGAAATGCAGCATATTGTAGGTAATAAGAAAATGGACTGGTGGTGAATGTTAATATTTTCAGCTACTTGTGTGGCTTATTAGAATGGCTGGGGGGTTAGATAGCAGTAAGATGAATCACATGAACATATAGTGTTTTTCTTTTCTTACACACTTCTTTTTCTGCCTGGTCACTGTTTGGACTGTGGCGTTCTCAGCCCTGTCTGACACTGTTGTGGTACAGATTACAGAGTGGTTCAGTGGGCAATGCACAAATTTCAGTTTAGATGGTGCCAGCTACTTGGGTTTTATTGTCTATGTGCCTTAAGTCAGCCCACATCACATCACATCTCCTGAAAGATGAGACCCTGACATACTTATTCAACTCCCTTCTTCAAAGACCCCCTACCTCCCCCAGGAGACGCATGGATGAGCAAGCTTACTCTCCTCGTGGGGTGTTCCCCATGCATGACTGATGTTTAGATTAATATCCTTGACTGATTCCTGCTCCGCGGTAAGAAGAGGAGGCCTATCAGAACACAGCCGCCCCCTCAGGAGTCTATCGATTTTTCACACCACTCTGAAGAACATAAACCTCCTATACCCGCAAAATACTTTATTTGTTGTCCATTTGAATGCCATTTCCTCAGGCCCAGCTGTCAACATCTGCTGTTTTCAAAGTAGCTCTGTTGTCCTCTACATGTGTTGCTAAAGCTGAATCTGCAGCCTAGTGTTTTTCACAAATCTTTCCATGTAGTGAGAGTCTTATTAGTCTTATTTAAATGCATGGAATATGCAAATAAGAAAAGTATTCACAAATACAAATGTATGTATATTGTTTGAAAAATTTGTTTATTTAATTATTTGGATCGTAAAGACCGTCTTCTGTAGCTGCTCTAATCTCCCTGCAGTCCACACATAAAACAGATGAAATCGATATTTCATAAACAAAACTATATTACTTTACAGATCAGTATTAAAGAAAAACAATCAATGCGACAATGAGGAGCAAAATGAAATAGATGGGAGCAAAACAAAAACAAACAAAACAAATACAGACTTGCCTTGATTAATGCATAATGTCAGTTCTGATAGATGGTCTGGCAGCTGCACAGGGTTGACTGACATCTAGCTGTAATGCATTTGCAATTTTAAAAGATAATGACTACAGCAATAAAATAGATTTTGCAACCCTTTAATATTATTGCAAATTGATAAACAGCTAAAAAGCAAAACCATAATGACAGCTGGTCAGTAATTAGAGTCTCTTTAAGAGAGCTCTGATTTGAAATGAAGTAGCGGTGCCTTTTCATAAATATGATCCAAAAGCTTCATGTGGAGTGAATGCTGAAATCCACTCTGGGAGGAAAATGGTAATATCGCCCCCTGGTGACAATAACAACGCTCAGAAAAGGCTCATCATTCTGAGGGAGGACTGTATTACACAATGCAACATAAAATTAATTTTGCAGAGATAGTATTATTGAATTTTTAGTGTTAGGTTTTATTCCAAGTTCAGCCATAAGCTTACAATGTGCAGAAAAGCAAAGTCCAGACATTACAGACGACACTGACAAGTGTGATACAGGATTTTGTGCATCTCTGCTTATGTGTGTTTGTGTCAGACATAATCCATTTTATATTTGAACAGGGAGTTGATTCAGTTTTGACAACACTTGGCTCATATTTTTTTGCAGCATGGAGAGCTGGCGAGTCAAGCCAGCTTTGAATCCTAATGCTTTTGGATTGACTAGGAGCTTAAAAACTGAAATGCAGCTCTTTATGAACTCAAAAACTGACAATTTCATCAAGGACAATTTGTCTTTATTATGGATGATTACAGAACTACAAGAACTACAGTCAACAACCCAACCCGAATACTACTAGGACATTGAAATAATTTAAGGAGAAATGAAACATAGAGGCTGGGATCTGGAGGAATGATGGGAAGAATGCAATATAAATCTAAAACCACAAGACTGTAAAGTGTGGCAAGAAATTCACTTGCTATGAAGTGTTTCTGGCATATGGCTACAACTGCTACTCGTGTTTTATAGAGAACAACTAGCAAATTATGTAGTACTCCCTTGACAAAAAAAAACAAGGCTTATGTTGAAAATCACAGCTGTTAAAGAAGCTGGGAAAAACTGTCAGATACAATTTATTCATATTTTCCATCAAGCAGTGATTGCATACTTTCTCTGAAAACACAGAGTTGCATCTATATGAACAAAGGACAGTACATAAAAAAGATTAATTGTTTGTTAGTTTAATTGTCAGGGCAGAAAATGCCAGCCCATTATCATGTTCTTCAACATCTCATACAAATGCTAAAGGGTATCTCGTATAGCGATGTGAGACGCACTGGGCTTCAAAAATCTCCAGTGTAAATACATCAGTGTATCCGCTCATGAAAACTGCACCACTGAACGTTGTTGAAAGAGTGATAAAGCAGGGTTAAGCTTCTTCTTGAGTTGTAGGCAGCACAGATATTGCAAGAAAAGCATGCTGGTTTGCTTACTGTACTGCAAAATGACCAGATGCAGAAGGACATTATGGTATTTTTTCCTAACTGCATTTATTTAATTGGACTACTAAATCTTTCTTGTTGCACATTAAATAGTGTGGCTGTTGGAGGACATTAAATTATTTTCACGAAAGGGTACCTTGTCCATCTGTATAAGATGCTAATGGGCGTGACAAAAATGTTTTATATGAGAACAGGTTGGTTTTTCTGTATAACTGAAGCTTTTTCTGCTTTTTTCTCTCTCCGTTCAGCTGTTTTTTCCCCTTAATCTTAAACTAATTGGGGTTTTTTTCTGCCAGACGTAAAGGTTCTTGATTTCACTAAGTTGATCCTATGTGCCAGCTTTTGACTTGAGGCGTTCAGCATCTGAAGCCAGGAGACCAGCTCTCTCTTCATCCCTCAGGATCAAGTGCCAGGAGGCCAGCTGAACTTCAGCCCTCTCTCTCCGCTCCTCTTCACATCCTGAAGCGAGGCCTGGACTTTATTGCCCACACCAGCTTATAAACTGAGTCAGAGTATTTTCCCCTATGGGACTGAGGGTACATACTGCATTACTGTTTTTTAAAAATGAATTTTAAAGAATTGATGTTATTTGTCTGGGCTGCAAGTTATGGTAAAGAGTCTGCTGAAGAGACAATATTCTTATAAAGTGACAGAGGGCCCTCAAGATAGCAACCTGTATGAGTCTTTCGTTAACCATGTAAGGGTCATACAGCTTTAATGTCCCTTTTTAAAAATATGAGCCTAAAGAAATGTGACTGAAAGAGGTCACTTTTGATTAGTCAGATCAAGTCACAGCCCCCGGTCAAAGGCTACAGTTGTCCATGTGTGTCTTAAATAGAAATTAGCGCAAATAAGAGATCAGTCATACACTAAATGTTTTTTTTATGACAAATGTGCTGTAAAGCTAAATAATCTTTTCTGTCACATGATAATGACTGTATGTATTGAAGTCTATTATAAAGTGCTGTGATGTGATTCTACCCCTGTTGATGCATTTTATTTTTCTAAATTATCTTCTGAAATGAAACTTGTCTTTTTATGTGATAAATTTTTAAGACTGCACTCCTGGGCTCATTGTCCTCACAATCCCTCCAGTTCTCCACAGTGACAACACACAGTTATTTGCTCTCAGAATACTGGATCTGCTTTTTAACAGGGCCTGCATCACAGTAAGAGCTACACACACACACACACACCGACTCTGATGGAATCATGTCAGTGTGTGGCTTTTTTTGAAAACCGAGCGATGGCCAACCAAAACAGGCACTGTGGGAGAAATATTAGATGCCTCTTTCACTTCATCTCTTTTCTCTTCGCTCATAAGCCCATGTAAGTCTGTTGCGTTCAGTCCACTCCATCTCTCCATGGGCCTTTGTGAAAAATATTTGCCAAATTGAAATGAATCCCAGTTAGTGAGGAGAGCACATACATCACTGCCTCCTACTATGACAGAAACACAAAGTCAAATGAACATGAAGGAAACCATCCTACAAATTAGTTCTCTGAGGACTTTGATATTGGCAATTATGTATTTTGTATTTCACTTCAAATCAATCAAACTTTGCTGCCTGTTCCACACAAATTGAAATGTTAGTTTTCAAAGAAATATTTAGGTCCACTGGTATTTCAAATCATGCAGTCTTTTTATTTCTGAGGTCCTTAATCATGTTCGTCCAAAATTAGACGGGTACATGTGATGTGATTTGTAAGGGCAGTTGGAAAGACTTAATAAGTGATGTGTCAACTTGAACCAATTGTTGATGGCGGCTTTCTTCTAACAGCAATGAAGGCGTCCCACAGGTACCAGTTTTTTTATTACACATTGTTCAGTAAGGAGCACTGCTTTTTTTTAATCACACCCTGCTAAAATGATCATGGTTAACTATTAACTGTGAATGAACAAGTTATCCATCAATTTCATTTCAACATATTTTATTACAATAAAATGTCCAAAGTTTGTCCTGATGGCAGCACTGTGACAAAGATCAAGGGCTGATCATAATCACATGGAGGTTTTTTTTGTTTGTTTTTGTTTTTATTTTTCATTTAAAACAGTTGATTGTTGCAGAAAAAGCACTGGGTTTTAACGGCTAATGTTTAAGTGGATACATGGCTTTTAAGTTTTAGATATGGAGCAATGACAGTTCTTGAAAAAAGGCCAAATTTCAAAGGTTAACTGCACTTCAAAGGGTACAGTAAATGTGCACAGAAAATGCCTGTCATTAGTTTCCAAAATGAATTTGCCACAATCAAACAAACTGATGAAGATAATTACAGAGTCAGTTCCAAGTAAGAACTAGCTATAGTTGCCACTGATACCCATGCTGTAACATAACTTAACCTTAATTAAAAAGAACATCCCTCTGAACTGCGCAGATATCAGATGTCATAGCGCTTTTAAGTGCAGATGGGAGGGGCTGGAAACAGGTAAAAACAGATAAACAGGTTTGTTTATTGTCATTATAACAGTGTTACAACGAGATTACATTCAGTTAGAAGAACACACTGTTCCCTTGGCTGGAGAGATTTTTAATTTATGTGATTTTTTGTTACCAAACTTCAACTCAGTGGAAAGCTGGGAGAGCTTTTTTACTGTTTTTGTTTCCTTTTTTTAAATGTAACTCTGTCATTTGTGTCCTATGTAAAGATGCATAGTAAAAATCACTCTACAAATCCAAACAGAAACATTTTATTAATGCCGTATGCAGTTTCTCATTATTCTAGCATATGGTGAATTTCAAGTAATCCTAATTTGGCTGGGAAGGCGCTGAAGCAAAAGATGCATTCAAATGTAATCTATTTCTCAGATACACGAGAGTTGGGGCTGTGTCGGTTTTTTCATGAACGCACCATCTCTAAGCGTCACGTGTATCTCCTTGGTAATTTGTCAATTGTTTTGTGCCCTGATCTATGCCTATCAGGCAATGTATAGCGTGTGTTAGTTAGAGTGACATCAGAATTTTAAAAAAAAATTCTACCACCAGTAGCTTATACATTTTAACATAAAAGTCGCAAATACCATCTATAAATATAACTAGTGTTATTTTACTCACGTTTGATGATAAGTGTTAATTTAACAAATATGAAATATTAAAGAACTGACTGAATGCACAATTAATGTAAATAAATTAATTTTGATGTGTGCATATAACTAATATAGCCCATATTAATCTATGAAATAAGCAACCATGAAATTGGACCAACTTACTTGCCTTTTTGTCCAGTTATTAGCACGCTCAACCGTGTTCCGTTTACTGGTGGTCATTGAATGCAGCAAGTATGCAGAGTACCAATGAGATTTGAGTTCAGCCTGAAAGGCCAAACTCGGGGCGTAACATTGTTCCTGAGCGTCGGTTCGGTAAAGCAAGGTAATGGTAGGTTTGGTAGCTAAGCTAACTACCTGCTCATGTCTGAGCTTTTGCTAAAACATGCTAACCCAACGTCCTGTACAGTCATCTCCAGCTTTGTATGACTAAGAGCACGTAGCCAGCGCGATTGTCTGTCTCATGTGATGCCGATGCCAATTTGAATGTTCACGTTAGCTAGCTAACTTTTTAACTATTTAAGGGACGTGAAAGAGGAGAGACGCTGGCCACTACCCACTAACGTTACCACCATCAACTGCTACGGGTAGTGTGACTACAGTTGCCTCCCTGCCGCTAGCTGAAGTTCCTCATCCGCCTGTGGATGAGGTAGCTTTTGCGGCAATTCAGCTACCTTCAAACACACCAAGGCGGTGGATTCATGTCTACCTCTCAACCGCGAGACCAGCTACGAAA
This sequence comes from Acanthurus leucopareius, assembly GCA_029814765.1. Lineage (NCBI taxonomy): Eukaryota > Metazoa > Chordata > Actinopteri > Acanthuriformes > Acanthuridae > Acanthurus > Acanthurus leucopareius. The sequence goes on along the minus strand of JAQMCX010000012.1, from coordinate 6,239,039 downwards.
GGGAAATCTTGCAGTTCATGTTTCGCCAAGAAGTCAGTGTAACGTCTTTTATTCCATCTTGTTCGTATCTATTCCAACAAGAGAAGAGGAATATGTCTAGGTACAACATATACAGTCTGTTGGACTGGATCTACGGCGGGGTAGACCCGAAGTTTGAGGGCAACGGCGGCCCGGAGTGTGCCGCCTTCATCGCGCCCCAGCAGCGCATCAGTGAAAGTCTGATCATCGTCCTCATCTCCTTGGTGGAGGTTGGCGTGGCGCTGAAGAAAATCAACACCTCCAAAGAGATCAAAGTAGTTGGAAAAGAATGCACTAGAGTAAAAGAGGATAGTCTTGGCAAGAACCTGTTGCTGGTTGCACTTTGCATGACTTTTGGAGTGGAGGTTGGGTTCAAATTCGCGACCAAGACTGTGATATATCTGCTGAACCCCTGTCACATAATAACCATGGTTCAGGTAAGGATGCCACGCTGGGCCTGTAGCTCGTGCTGGTTAAGACTACGTGTATGTGTGTGCACTTCCAGGATGGGTTGCTAGTGTGAAGGCAACACCCATCAAATCTACTTGAGGACATAATGTTACTTGTACTCATCTTTTCTTCTTGACAAACTGAGTGAGATGATATACTATTATTTATTATAAGATTTTCAATATTCATAATTTCCTTGCACTACTTAAATCAACTACATATTGGCCTCACACATCTTCAGTATGGTAAAACACAGTGTCACACAAGTATATAACTGTAATAACTTCCTTGTGAATCAACATTTTTTAATTGGAATTTCAGACAGTGTCAGACATAATTTATATGTCTGTACTCATTGTACAGCATCTTAATCGTTCTTCAGTATTGTTCAGTACTACCACTTGGCCTACTCAGTCAGGGGTTGGGTGCTATTAAAGCTTGGCTATGATAGCACTTGTTAAGTATATATGAGATGTATACAGTTCATTTATTTAGCTTGTTTGTAGGTATTCAAAATGATGACAGAATGGCAAATCAACAAGTATAATCAAAAAAAAGGGAGAGCATGATAAATAAATGAAAGTCTGGTTTTGGGGACTTGATGGGACACACTTATCTCTTTTATTTTGACGAGGTGGTGCAGACCTTTTGCTTCAAGTGTATCCCTTGAGGTATGAAACAGGAGCTGGGCGTCATGTGATTTGAACCATTATGATTGTTTATAACTGGAAGCGCAGATGTTATGAACAGCTTTATTGCTGCTGAGAAGCTGAGCTTATAATCACACACGTAGCTGGTTAACAGTTTGATTGATGGGGATTAAAGTGGGTGATGTATTTACTGTGTTGTATTTGGTTTAAATAGAAACAGAGCTCTTGCTGCCATGTAAATATACACAGTACCTGCACTTCCTCCTTTCATGCCTCCTGGTTGGCTGAGCCTCATGGTACATGATTGCAAACTATGGATCATGGTAACGGGTAACGGGTCACTGCCCAGTGCGTTTTAATGTATTTGTCATACACATGAGCTATGGTCAACAAGTTATATTGATGTATTGGGATTATTTGAGACTGCCCAGCAGTAGTGTGGTGGCTAGTGGACACTGATGAATGACTTTGTGTGATGAAGAATTGACTGATGGTAGCAAAATGTCCTTGATGTAAGCAGACCAAGGTAAAGATAATCCACAGTAGGTATCCATCATGCCTGCTGACAGCTGAGACTGATCACCAGAGGAAATTAAAAAAAATAAACATCATGGTTTTAAAAAGAGGAAGAGGTGCTCTAAAAGGAGGTGGAAGTTGAAGTTTGTTGTAATATTTCTAGATTTTTGTTGCAACAAGTTAACAGAAGGGATTTGTTTCTGTCAACGTGACGGCTCTGCAGGTTTTTTGCCTGTAGGATTTTATTTGTTGCAGTGAACAGAGCCGGGGGCTTCACTGTCTGGAATGGGAAAACTGGGCGCAACAGGAAGTGTGTTATTCACTCTTACTTTGTTATTTAAGATGACGTTTCAGGCTCAGTAGTGCCCAGTTAAGTGCAGTTGTCCTGAATAAGATTTCTTAATAAGAGGGCCAGAAAGAGATTTAGTATTTGTCAAATACTTAAGAGTTTAGTAGTGGTGATTTTTCAGAGAATGTTTCTTCTTTTTTTTACAAAATAACTGCACTTCAATTGACTCATATTATGATCTGATTCCTCCCACCGGGTCATCAGAGTTGATGGATGTGCAATATATGAGCGTAATGCCTTTTTGATCCTTTTTATTATTTATCAAAACATCGTTCAAGGATTGCAAATATCCTGGACTGGCTCTTTTCCCTGCATACTTTTAACGTGTTTACACAGCAGTTATGCATAAAAGCTGCACATCTAGAAGTCCAGAGTTCTGGGTACATTTTATGGGCTGAAAAATATAGGCTCCTGTAGACTTCCCATGGTGCCTGTTGAGATGAGCAGAGTGAAGTGTTAGTGTAGTTGACATTACCACAGTCCTTAAGTAATCAGCACAGGCATCCACTTCACCTGAGGGTTTTTAAAAAGAGTATAAGCACTTGACTGGGTTGCTGTGTTGCGGCAGGATACTTGCCCCGCAGTCCTCTAAAGTTTTTTTAGTAAATTCTACACTTTCTATAGTGGATTGCAGAACAGTGTCAATATTATTACTACATACTTGCACAGGATGCTGGTGCTTACTGCATAGACTTTACTTGTGACAGACTGCACGTTTGCAATTTGGGAAAACTTTTCTGTTTACTACAAAAATATGATTATTAAATGGAAAAAAGTCATACATTTCCCTAGCTCAGTCTAGCACAGAGAGGCCATGTGAGTTGCAGAGTTTACACATGTCAGAAACACCATGCGAGCAAGTGTCACTCGGTGCAAGATGAGAAAGCCCCACTGGGGTTGAAGAGTTCAGTGTCTGATGACTGATGAGTTGCTGCTCTGCATCTGACAACACAGATGTCTGTTACAGTGTGTTTTCCTCCACATGGCACATGAACAGGCACATTTCCACTCTGACAGACGTCCAACTGATCGCAGACTGATAAATTTACTGTCATGCATCTTCATTTGAGTCCATTGGGCATGGCTGGGGCGTTGTAAACAAATAAATCACATAGCAGATGCCATGCAGTGTAGATGTGATGGAGATATTCTCCCTGTACTTTCTGCCCTCTTCAGGTTAGATAGATGAGTGGTCATGTACACTATCAAGACACTGTTGGACTTGCTTTGCAGGGGTTTGAGATATCTGAAAAATCAAAATATTTGACTTAATTGGGGTGAAACTGTTTTGTCTAAATGCTAAATTTGGGCTACAGGAAGACAACACAGGATGCTTAGAGTCCTCTTTTCAGGCACAATGCAGATAAGATCTTGTGTTACATGATAACAGTCTAGAAGTGTAACGTTAAGACTCCAGTTAGGAAACAAAAATCTAATCTTTATAGGCCAGGAATCAGATTTTAGATGCTATAAAGGCTGTTATTGTAGTCCACTTCTGCTATGTTATCCATAGTCATTATTTACTCCACTTTCCTGAATAGTTAAGTTTGGCATCATTGTAAAAAAGCTGTCCAACATGGTGGGTGCAAATGATCAGAGACACTAGAAAAGGATGACAGAATTGAGTTTCTCAGAAGTGTCCATGTTGTGTTCAAATGACTCATTACCTCACAGAGGACTGTAAAGTGAGCTGGGAGTTTCCTTTTAACGCGTGATGGCGGATAAGCGCTGGTCAGAAACACAACCCCTCCTTATCAAGTAAACTTTCTTCCTTTGAAGATCTTGCCAGGATCTAGTGTGACTGAACATGCAGGTTATTTAAAACTATTATAGACACTGAGTGGGCTGAAAATAAATGTTTGTACTCCAGAAAACAAAAACTCTTCCTTCTTCAAAACAGGCCTCTGATACTCCTGCAGCTTTACATGGGTCTATAAAATACAGCAGCAATAAACATTATGACTTAGTGCTCGGTCTTTGCTTCATACGTCACTCACTTACCAATAAACTGAAGTACTATATTGTTTTAATGTTTGGAAAATTCCCCCATCAATATAACAGACTTAAGTATCAGTATCAGTATCATCTTAACACATAACCACATTTATCAGCTGAAGCCATAAAACCCAGCAGAAGAGAGAGTTTGTGCAGTCATTTAGTTTACATCGAAGCCATTGTGCTTGCATAATGATTACTCATGTAAAGCAGAAATACAGCCTATCACCTCCAGCTTATCAGTAAGGAGTTTTGCCCACTGAAAAATAAGGCATTGGTCAGTTTATCAGCAGTTTTACCTCGTAACTTAAAAGATCTTTATGCTATCACAAATTTACTCTTACTTTAAACAGCTCTGCGTTATCATGAACAAATATTTTTGTTCGATTGAAACAATATTGATTTAACCCGTGTTTGCACCCCTACCAGCGCAAATTGTGAATCAAGTTCAAACTTAGCAAACAACAGCCAACGTCACCCACCATGTCCGACTATTTGGCCTTCAATTGCAGTTTCAGTTCCTGTCTTTTGATGTTTGTCTTCAAGTATTTTACTTTAAACTGAAAATATGAAGCTCTTTGGGATTTCACCATCTGTTATTTCACTCAGATAAATGTCTCTCTAAACGGCTGCTCATTTTGCAGCCTACTGCCGTCACCTGTTAGATTATGAAATAGAGGTCTACATCAAGTTTCATGCCTTTTACCAGTCAGCTGCAAGCAGATCAGCATCAGGGAACAAGGAGGATGATGACATTATGCCTCACCCTGTTGTACCTCCTGATAAATGTACCTGCAGTTGTAAAATTATCATGGAGAAAAAAGCATTAGAGCTAATTGTGTCTGTCATGTTGCGTCAACAGCATCAAAGCTGGTTTGACTCTCATAACTATGTGGTTGTTGTCAGGCTGTTTACTGGAGCCACAGAAGCTTATGTACAACGATGACTAATTTGTTTAAGTTCTCAGGTCTGTATTTGTTTGACTTCATATATATAAATATTTTACATTTGTTTAGTCAAGAAGTAACCATCCATATTGCTGTTGTCTACCTAACAGTGGACACACACACACACACACACACACACACAAACACACAGAAGGGACACATGTCACTGCACAGAGCATGCTGGAGCCGTGAGATGCAAATAATATCAAGAGGACCACACAAACAACAAAGCTACATCCTGGAAAAGTTTGATGGCAGTACACAAACATGGTACACTGTGTTTAGGTGACAAGAAGCCCATAGCGACTACAGACCAGATATTAAATACTAAAGAGCAGCTTTACTAAGTCAAACTCGATGAGAAACCCAATAAAAGTTCTTGCTGACACAAACAGAGTATCAGTCTGCCTGATCAACAGACTGGTTTGTGCCTCACATGCATCAAATCGATTTAACAGTTCCAAGAACAATAAAACAGGCCCTTTTATTAATCATGAAAAAACTCCTCTGTTGTGCCACACTGAATAGTTTAGCAGTTCACTAAGTTTTGACTCCAGTTCCTGCACTGTCGACACAAAAGGAAGTCGACTCTTGTCAACACTAACTAGCCAAACCTCACATTACAGGTGACAGCAACGTTAGAGAGCTGTTCCCCATTCAGCCTGTGTGGCAAAATACTGCCAACCTGTTGTAAGAACTGATGTCTGAGCCAGAAAAAAAAGATGACGAAATTTTAGAAAAGAGTCAGCACTGAAGTGATGACATTTTGTTACACCATTTACTGGATAAATACTCCAATCTGATAAGCTCTATTCGGATCATTTCCCGATAAATGACACTTACCTGGTAGTTTGAGTCATCTAAGGCTGCCTGGCCTCATTATTTACTTTTACTTGCTGTCCAATTCCACACAACCCAAACATATTTTGAAACAACAGCATTGCCCAATATGGGAGTTAAAAACATAAACATGATACATTTTGTGTGAAGCATTTTTATAAGAAAAACATTGCTATTCTGCATTGATAAAGGTAGATCAGATAAACACACATTGTTTTTGTGATGTACAGCCATCATCTACCATACAGCTTTGGATTAAATGCTACTCTCCCATGAATAAGATCATGACTTCTTTGGTCAGCATCCCAGACGGATTCATCCTAATTGCAGACTGAAACGGCCTTTTGAATCCACTTAGCTCAATTTGGCTTCCCTGGTCATTTTTTGGTCCGGGACAGCAGTGTGTGTCAACGGTGACACATGGATTATTTGGTCAGTTTCATTCTGGACCAACAAGCACCACCCGTCAGACAAGTTTTTGACAGGAACAGCTTCCTCAGTTATTTGCACGAGATCAATTTCCGAGCCTGTTCTCTTGTGCTCAGTGAAAATGTAGAGATGATGTCAGTGCTGGAGCCAAGATGATCACTGCCGTCATAAATGTCATGGATCCACCTCTCAGAATTGTAACCATATGCAAGTCTTTCCATCAACAAAATATCTTTAAATTTCTAAATTTCCTTTTTACATCATATCAGGCAATGTGTTATTGAAAACATTTGAAAATATTTCACATCAGCCTTTGTATGGGCTTGTTCATGCTGTGAGAGTGCAGGTCACTGAAACCTCAAAGTCATTTTTAGATGATCACATAAATGATAAATGAATCATAAATAACAATGTCAGAGTTACTCTGACTCTATTTTATAGCTTCATTTCACAGACAAAGAAGCTCTCTATTTCTCCTTTTGTCTCTGTGGCTCAACAGACTGCAGATGTTCTCCACCCAGCTGGCTGAAAGCTGGGTGGAGTTGTGAGCTTGGTTTGTTACTCAGCATCAAGTGAGGAGGCAGCATACTGAGATTGAGAGGAACTTTGGCGTTGTTGATGCTCGAGCTAACAGGTGCTCACTGACTAAAATTAATCACTGCTGTTAAATTTGCAAGCCTCAGGCTGGAGGTTTGTGATTGGCTGAAAGAGAAGAGGGTGGTGACAACACCGGTGTCATGAAAAGTGGCGCTATGAAATAAAACTGTACAGTAAATAAAAGCATTGGTTAAAGTGTTTGTGATTTTTTTTTTCATAGTCTTACAAGTTTGGTTGTGATGCAATAAAAACAATGAAATTATGCTTTGTAGTGCTGAGTTGAGGTTAGTTTGAATTATTTACTAAACTAACACTTCATGTATATGTTTAACACAATTAAGTTATGTAATCATATATTCCATAATGAATTCTGTTTTCTACTACCGTATTTTCCGCACTATAAGGCGCATCGGATTATAAGGCGCACCTTCAATGAATGGCCTATTTTAAAACTGTTT
>JAQMCX010000012.1:6195459-6231690 GCA_029814765.1 Acanthurus leucopareius | reverse complement strand
TAAGGCGCACTGTCGGTTTTTGAGAAAATTAAAGGCTTTTAGGTGCGCCTTATAGTGCGGAAAATACGGTAATTTAACGTTGAACACTTGAGTTTCCATAAAGGAGCTGTGTGTATTCGCTTAGATGTTTGCGATATGAATTAAAGTATCCAAGCGACAAAGTTTCACCGCAGGCAGCATAATCACGTGCGTGCACACACACACACACACACACACATATGTATTACTATTCTCATGGGGACAAGCTATTAGCATTGCATTCCCCAGCCCCTTACCCAAATCTCCTCACAACATAAATATATAAATTTAATTCTAACCTTATCACTAAAAACAACTTTTAACCCTTTAAAAGCCTCAGTTTGCTTCCCTGCAGTGAAAAAGATCCCCATGGGCTGCTGTGCAGTCAGTTTAAAGTCTCCTCTGGGATAGAAAAACAAGCCCGAACGAGTACACAATGTTGGCTGACTAATAATCCTTTTCAGGAAGTTGCAAGGACCAAAGAAACACACCTGTTTACTCAACAATCAAAATTTATTGATTTAAAGCTACTGTAATACAAGGTTTTATTCCTCTAATAACTATGAATGTAATCAGAGCGACGATTGTTTCTTTTAATAAAAGGAATAAAGTGGAAACAATCATTAGATTCTGCAAAATTTCAATGTGTATTTATGTTCAGGGTGATGCATTGTATTAATCCTGCCTTGTGCCGAGAAGTTTTTGTCTGTTACAGATGGTGCCAAATGTACTTGTAAAATTAAACTTCAGTTCTGTTCATATTGCAGTTAATATGAGCTGATCGGTGTACAGCAGATCAATCCCTAAGACATATATCCCCTGGCCGGTAGCTCGTTGTACAACAGGTCTCAAGTAAATTGCTTTTCTGTAATGCTGTTTCCAAACTTTCCCTTCCAGGCGAACCAATTCTGTCTTGTGTCAGATGGTGTTTTGAACCAATTCATGTGTGCAATGTCCTCCAGGCCCTAATTGCACAGTCACTGAGCATAGATGAGATGTATAACTGGGATTTATTCCGTAACTTACTTTATATTCTTTTCACTTGTGAAGCCAACTTAGACGTGAAAGGCTTTGACAGAGGAAATGAATGGTAAGATTAGAAAGCAGCTTTCAAACCAACTTCTTTTTTTTCTCCACATGTTCAACAAAATATCAGCAGCCTTCACCTGGAGCTGTGTATGTACAGTCTTTTAGTAAATCATTTGTGATTCCGCTGTGCATTAAAGCTAAACTCACAGGTCCAAAGTTTGTATTTGTACCAAAGTCATTATATAAAGTTCAAAAATCCTAACAAAAGTACATAAACAGTGTCAACGATCAGCTGTTGGGGACCAAACGGTTGAGAGCTGATGCAGATCCATGGCACTGCTGTTCTCTAACACAAACTGATTATGTTCCTTCTCCCCTGTGTCATGAGCAATGAGTTGCTGATTTTTTCAGTCGACAGTTCCGTTTGAAATCAGGTAGTTAAATACATTAATGCCAATACCTGGTAGCCGTTTTAATGCTTTCTTGTTCGACCATCTTCCTGGGTCCTGTCACCCGCTTGTTTTCTAATTTGAAGCAGGAAGTTAAGAGTCGCCTTTGGGGTGCTCTGTTCAGGGCTACTGCTTTTATTGTATTAATAAAAACTTGTTAAAACAAATTGTTTCTTTTCTGTACTTACAGCACTGAACGCTGGAAGCATTCAAGCTGTTCCATAATGACTTTAATGCAATAATGCCATTTCTAATCTTTGTCTGTACTTTCCTTCCAGATCTTCCTGCTGGCCTGCCCGCCTGGTAAAACAGCAATGGTTGTCTTTAGGTGAGTATATTCAACCCTGACTGTCTGTGGTTATTTACCCTTGTAATATTTAATGCAATTCAGCAATGTATTCTGGCAATATAGATTTCTAGTTGAGGGAAAGTGTTTATTGCTAAAACTAACGGTCCTTTTCAACCTGCCAAAGGAGCTAAATGCCATGAATGTAATATAAAACGATTGGGCTGACAGACTCAAATAAAACACGGTTTTATTTTCTCGTACAAAAACAATTGTCCTGTTTGTTGTAATTACTTGCAGGCTTCTTCAGTGTAAATTGGGTTTTTACGATGTTTCATTGTAATGAATTTGTTTGGGTTTATTGTTGCCTCTTCTCAAAAAACTGCTTTCGTCTGGCTAGTTAATTATACAGGAGAAAAGACTGTGTTTTTACCAGTGGGAGACAAAGTTGATTTACCAGGAAATAAATACTAGCAAGGTCACTTTCTTTTGCCGAAGCCCTTGGGAGTCACACAGAGAACAGCTGCAGTGAGTGGTAGACATTTAATCAAGGCACTGCAGCTCTGTCTCACCTGAAATGACCGTGGGGTACCCGGCGAAAAATTAAATTGCAAGTTTCAGAAGCTTTATGAAACAGTTTCACATCTTCTGAAAACAGACTACTTAAAGTAAAATACTGAAAAACAAAACTTGGGTCGTTAAAACATGAATAAAACAGATTGTGATTATTTGCTTGTCCTTTTTGACATATACTCAATTAAAAACAGCACAAAGACGATATTTTTAATGTTTTACCTCCTCAAATTCATAAAGTAAAGTGCGTTCACCCTCCGGCAAATTAAGCAGTCAGAAGTGAGAGACTAATTAGTGCAGCTCGGTACCTCGGTGCTGTGAAGTAAAGTGAAGATAAGTTCACTTTTCAATTCCCAAATGCTTCAAAAAAAAGAGAAACTCTGAGCTCTCCTTCACTGGTAAACAGCATTGGATAAGAGAAAAATCCGATGTGACTTTGGGAGTTTACTCTTCCAGAAGCTCCAGTCTGGTTCTCTCTCTTCCGCTATACACATGATATGTAATTCAATGATGATTTAGGGTTTGAATGTCAAATGAAGCAAATTAAGCCCTAAAACTGCTGTTGGGAACATTCCACAGGTAAACAGGTTTAATGGTAACAGGTATAAAAATGGAATCCTGGAAAGGCTTCACAAGCAGGGATGGAAAGATGTTCACCACACTGTCAGACACAGTTATTGTAAGGATATTATGACATGTGCATGATAAAACTGTTTACAGTAAGCAGAGTTAGTGTACAAAACATTGCATTCCACTTTGTAAGGGATGCATGATATAGATTTTGTTCTGCTGTCTATAACAGATCTGTGTCTCATGGTCATTACCAGAAAAATAACCAATGATTTTGCATTTGTGCATTATATAAAAAAGTTAATAACCTGTCCTTTATGCACACCGTAGGTTCAGAAAAGCAGGATATACAGAGCAAAGATGGGTGATGTAATATTCCATAATTATCTATTTATATCTAACCGGCATCACTACTTCTCCCTCCTCTGTGAACCTTGCAGAACATGTACCGCATTTAGCAATCATGTTGTTTTCCTCTAAAACTGTAAGAGACATCCACACTAACTACAACATGTTTTCTCTTCAGTCTACCCTGGTGCAGCAGTTTGATGTCATAAGCATGACACCAGCATGCTGTACCTGTTCTTTTATTCTTCTTATCATTATTGGTGGACCACAACAACATCCTGCCACCCACTGAATCAGATAGTATAGAAACTGCATTTGTCAAGTCAATAATAGCAGTGTGACTCGGTAAAAATTGCTTCTCTGAGCTATTAAAATTTCATTAAATGATTGCAACTGTATTAAATAAAGTCAAAGCCTGTGTGTTTCACCAGTTTAATACTTTTAATGTGAAGCAACAGCAGTGGGCAAAGTTTGGTTTGCATCAGCAGTAATTTCATACAGCTTTGATACAGCATCAGGTGAGTGAACAGTAAACAGAGTCTGATATAGCCCCCATAAGTGCAGTAAAAGGGACAATTTGAAACCTGCGCATGATTGGCTGAACCTGCCAGTAACAGTAAGATCGACAATATAGAGGAAATCATTGCCTCAGCTATTTAATCACTGTTGCAATGAAGTACAGGCTGTGAATTGCATTCCAATGGGTATTTTAGGAGAATCTCAAGCATTATAACTTAAAGAACAAATCTCTCCGTGGAAAGCAAAGACATCAAATCACCATCATTTTGATCTTCATACATTTGCTACTGCCTGTGAAAGCGTTCTGGAAATGTCTGAGTTTATGACTGACTGAGCATAAAGATTTTTTTTCGGGAAGATGAAACCAAGTTTTATTTTGCAATTTAAGTCAATGATCGCTTACCATGATCTCCCCCGCCCCTTTAATAAAAATGCAGCCCATATATCAGTGTTTCCATGTCATGAAAACGAGTACAATAAAGCATCTATGTTTATGAGCACAGACTGTGTCTGGTTAATCGGTCCAGTCCGTGTGATCTAGCATCATCTAGTGGTAAAGTTTCAGATAAAAACTAAATGTCTGTCCGCTCACTCACCCCTTCCAAGCTTATAGGTGAACCTGCTGTGGCCACCAAAAAACAAAAACAAAAAACATGAAAAGCCCTCTCTAGAGCCAGCGTTTGGTTTGTCCACTATGGGCTTCTGTAGAAACAAGGTGGTGCAGCATGGCAGCTCTGTGGAAGAGGACTCACTTCCTCTCAAAGTGTAAAAGGCTCGATCTTTGCGAAAAAAAAGCACAACAATTCATTTATTAACTAAAGAAATCATAATCATAAATATTATATTTCATTTCTGCCCACAGAGCACACTTAATCCAACACACTGGACATGATGTAACCTCAGTTCTGCTTGATTTCAGCTTTGTTTGCCAGGCACACAAAGTGTTGTGTGAGAAATGTAAACAGTAATCTTGTGACAGCAGAATTACATTCAAAACTTTATGGTCTAACATTTACACACTCAAGTTCAGAAACACTCCTGGCTACAATTAAAATGAATTAAAATTCAAATGAATTTCCCCCATAGGGATTAATAAAGTGTTGATTATATTTATAAGTATTATTAGGGGCTCAAAACTTGCTATAATTACAAACTTAAAAGGATATTGATGCTAATAAATGACATCATGTATTTACTCAGGTTAAAAAAAGTGTCTACATTGTAATAATTATTGAGTAGGGGTAAATATATGGAACTAAATACCTACGTTTCCCACATCAAAACAGTATCAATGGACAGAGCAGCAAAACTTCCTTATAAATGCGTCAGTTTTCATATTCAGTCAGTGTAGGGATAATTCAGGGCAAAGTTTACTAATGATCGATAAATGTGACAAATTTGAATATGAATGAAGCAGACTGTTTTTTTAAGAAGGTCTGGAGGCCCCCGGAATGACAGCTGGGCTCATTTGAACTGACACTCCTACAGCACTGCTGTTTTCCCAGTGACCTTGGCTGTCACAACAGTTATTTTGGCTCATTTGACAAAGTGAGCAGTCAGAGGATATAGATGTAGGTCCACACTTTGACACATAAGCTCCTGGGCTTTCCTATACAGTGACTCTTAGAATAATTGTTGGTAAAAAAGAAACAGTTGTCCTCATGTTGGATGTGCAGAAGTTGACTGAACAAGCATCACACCCCGCTCTGTCTGCAGGACCAGACAGCCGGTGTGTGTGGGTGTACTGAATGTGAGTAAGACTAAAGCAAGCAAAGAATGATGGCTGACTGGATTATTTATAAATGTACACTAGTTATGAATGAAGAGCCAGAGTTACAGGTTTGTCAGAATCATGACAGCAACTGTGTGTGATTTTCTAAAGGATCATTAAAAAATCAAGTCTCTATAACACACACATAGATTGAAGGGTTGTAATTTCCCAACTCCTCCTAATCAAAACTCCCACTAGGAAGTGACCCTGCCAGCCAATGAGAGACAGCAGCTGCCAACAGTGTCAGAGAGGACTCTGATTGGTTTTCAGCAACATAGAACGTAATCTGCGCTGTCCTCCACCTGTTCCTCTGTGCTAACATGAGCACTAAGGGAGTCAAACTCATATACTAATGCAGTGATGCGTTGGATGTGGAAACGGTTGTTTAAATTTTTCTGGGAGTTTCAGACAGATGCAATGGAAGACTTAAAGGTTTATTAGCTTTTTTTAAATGTGAATGTTGTTATTATTTTTATTGGCTTATGTGTTTTTGTCATTGTGTGTTTTCAGGCTGCAGGTCCACATGTTGAACGGTGCATTGCTGGCTTTAATGTTCCCCGTAGTAAACACTAGACTGGTAAGTAAGCACTGCTGGGAAATCTCCATCAAAAAAAAGCCTGAATCTCATTCAGAAAGGCTTCTGTTCTCATCTCACAAGCTCTTGTTCTGTCTCTGAGGTTAACATGGATATGTGTCTAACAGACTATATATTGCATTTTTTAAGACCGTTCAACCAGAGAGAAAGTTGTATCCCTTAGCTACAATGTGTTTGGCATATCTTATTTTCTTCTTGTCAAAAAGTGTGCCATTTATATGGAAGTGACATTTAAGAAGAAGAATAAATTCTGGATGCAGAAGTCAAAATGTCGGATCCAAGTGGTAGAGAGTGCAGGCTTGATTGATGATAGAAATCTGGTAGTTTATTGAAAGGAAATCTGAAGGATTCATTTCAGATACGGCAAAACTGCCTGCTGGAAAGGCTTCAACTAACAGCTGCAGATGACAGACAGATGCTGAAGATACCGCACTAACTTTATATTTGATTTGCTTAAATGACATCGAGCTTTGCCAGTTTGGACATTTAACAAGATCCCTGAGAAGATCGAATGCTCCTGACAAAGAACAAGTCTTACCAAAGTGAAGCGTCTGCCACAACTCACTTTCCCTACATGTTAATTCCCTTTTGTTTTTAACCAAGGGAAGTGGCCTCACAGAAAGGTTGAGGTGTGTCAGAGGTGTCCAGTGTGCAACTGAAGAGGCAGTGTACATCATACCTTTATAAATCTTTTTTTGAAAATGCTAAAATACACACTATAGATATAAAAACTTTGAGAATTAAGCATGAACCTTTCCAGAGAAAAGTTTCAATTGGTTTTATTCATCAAAAAAATGTTGATCTTTGACCTGATTGTGAAAAAAATCATTTATAAAATTATAAACTGAATCATAAATAACTATCTTCAGTGTTCATGTAACATCTTGGTGTATTTTTACATTAAAAGGAATCACAGAAGTTTTGTTTTCTCACTTTCATTTTCTGATCCATTATCCAATCATTTTCCTCTCAAAGATGCTGCTCAACCTACTGTAGCTTAACAATAAAACATCCAAACGATACTGCAGGGGTCAAAAATAATGAAATCTCTGCTGGAGCCTGCAGGAGATCAGACTCTAAGCATGTCATTAATAAGGGTTGAAAGAAATGAAAGAGCTTATTTTCTCCACAGCTGCCGTTCGAGAAAGAGATCTACTACATCCAGCATTCCATGATGTACCTGGTGCCGCTGTACCTTTTCAGGAAAGGAGGTAATTTATTCTCGATGAACTCCCTTTTTTTGATGACGATGTTGAGTTGCTGTAGATACTTGCTCTTTCTTCATCTGTTTAGTCTCTCTGGCTTTTAATGCTAACATCAGCTACGCAGTCATCTGTTTATTCTAAACAAACATCTGTTGCTACTTGGAGAGGACTTTAATTCTTTTTCACCATCTGCTGTAAATGTTAACATGCAGTTGAAGAGAAACTGTGGCCATTCTTGAAGTGGGGAGAGAGCATTTACTCACTATATTTTGCAAAGTTCTTTCAAAGTTTAAAAGATGATATGTCTGGAAAGAAACCCACTCCTCCTGTGGATATAACTGCAGGAGGCCATGCAGAGAACTCCACCTCTGATGTGAAAAAGGGAGCATGTTATAGCATAACCAACATCAATCACTGCAGCATCTCACCTTATAGTACAATAAATGCAAACTGCAGAAGAATGTAACCAAATGAAAGCATGTTTGCATAATCCAAATTTTACAGCTTGAAGAAGCACTGACAGTATTTCCTTCAGAAACTACTTTCAACTGTCCCTGAGGCCAGAGATAAACTTGTTTTTTCATAATGTTTGCATACACACCTAACTTGGCTATTAACATAATTGTTTACGTACTTGCGAATGTACTATGCATGTTACTGGAAGATACCAATATAGGGCACACCTTAGAAATCAGACTGTATAGGACTCCCAGATTTGCATTCAACGCTCAAGGACACAAGTATTTTGTTACCTACTTCTGTTCTGAGATCACACAAGTAATTAATTAAATGTAAATTAGTTAAACTTAAATTAGGCATGATGTGACAACGGCTAGTATGAGTCTCTCATTTTGTCAATAGATCTTAGAAGCAAGATCTGTAACTGTGTGGATAAGTGTACATTTAAAGCATGAAGAGAAGCCACTTGCTCCACTAACTTCCTGAATGATTAGAGGGTAAAAAACACTAAAAAGGATCTAATCCACAAACAAGGAAAAACTGCGCTCACACTGACGGGTTAGATTTCCGTAACTGGTTACATCCGCAAGGTTTGGAGTTGAAAACATGTATTTAATTGGCTCAAAAGGAAATCTGCATTGCTCTTGCTGGGCAGATGTTATTAGTGCACAATTAATGCCTTTCCTTGGTATAACCCTAGCAAATGCCAGCCGTGGGGAAACAGGAAAAGCCAGTTTGACACCATATCCTGAAACACATATGGTTTTCACTGTGCTGTAAGGTGCTCTGTCTATGGGGAAGTAAATACACACAGCATTTAGGCCTGGAGTATTTGAACTTGTCCAAGGTAAACAGGTGACCAGAGTTGGCCCAGAACACAGATTCACTGTGCTTGCCCTCTTTGACCCACAGACTGGTACAAATACCTTACAAGTGATTCTCTCTGCAGGCGTGTACAAGCCTGAGCCTCTGGGGGACATGTGGTGGGCGCTGCTCTCCAATGGCATCCTGTTCCTCTATCACTTCCTCTTCTTGCAGATACTTGGCCTGGTAAGATAGAGCCCTCTGCTGGGCATTACATGATACTTCATAACATACACGTAGTATTCACACTTTCACTTCTGTTACTCGCTTGCTTCATTTCCAGGAAGAATGATGAGTCATTTTTCAAACACAGATGTTAGAGCATAACACAAATATAACATAACAAGCTTATCGGGACTTGTTTGATTATGATCTCTTATCCGTGACAGGCCTGTGTAAAGGAATAAACACACACACACTGAGTGCAAGTAAGGACAGATGTGCAAAAATTCACAGTTCTTCTAAGCTTAGTTTGCACATGGGGCACAGCTGATGTTGTGAGCTGACAGTTTAAACACTGCACATTCTGTATATGAACTGAGGTGATGAGGCAGTTTTTGTCAGTCTGACAGATAACTAACATACAATAAGGGATCAAAAAGGATCTTTCCTACTGTTCATAGCGGACACAGGACTCAATGAGGATTTTACCACATGTTAAAGGGCAGTTCACTGTGATACACAGCTGTCACAGACTTCAAGAAGGGAGAGGCTTAAACAATATCACCATAATCATGACTAAGCATGGTACAAATTGTGAAGCACTTTGGAAAAAAAATGACTGTAAAAATGCCACCATATGCCACTTCAAATAACAAACTTGTGTTTTGTGCATACAAAGCATAATGGGATATGAAACTGTTGTTGTTGTTGTTGTTGTTGTTTAAATTGCTTAATTTTACTCCACACAATTTCAGATCATCTGCAGAGGGTTTTCACTTGTTTTAGCAATGTGTCTTTTTTTAACTTTTCTAATTGATTATTTAATTTTTTAATGATGTAGCGAATGATATAGTGAATATACTAAAATGTAAGGTTGGTATTGTTCAGTGTCCTCGGTGACTGTTTAAAAGGGTCCACTTGTGACCATTGCTCACAGCTGGTCACTTTAAAATGAATATCCTTTTTTGTTGCAGTATAATTTTGTCCACTCATTGTACAGACAAGAGAATATGAATTAAATAAGAGGTCTAAAGGCCAGTTAATAAGGTCTGAACATATGAATACGTATAGAGAGACACAGAGAGAGAGAGAGAAAGAGAGAGAGGCCTAAGACTGGCTTCTTGGTGGTCAAATTATTCATGGTAATACATTAACAAATCTAAACTGTAGTGAAAACAAAGAGCAAACTGCATTCGCCAAGAGAAACAGTGATTCTTCTCTCAATCATTGACAGACACTCAGTAACTCGAAAAACTAAAGTATGTGGGTAGTGAACACTATAAGGCAGTATTTACTGCAGTGCTGCTGCATTGAGTTGCATAATGTCAGAAGGTGTTTGGCTTTTTTCCCTCCATCCCTTGAAGAAATTAAACAATTATAGAATGACTGGAAATATATACAAGTCTAACTAAGACTGAGAGAGTCACAAATGCAAATGTCAGGGATGAAATGAGTTGAGTCACCAAGCACTCAGAACTGTTTATGCACTCAAATAAGAAAGTGTGAAGTATTTTCAGGCTATGAACTTATCTTAAGGTAATCTGGGGATAACATTTAAATGGAAATGGTCGATTCTAAAGATATGTGCAGTGAAGTCAACCGTGCCATTTGACAAAACCCCATCATTCACTGCACAGTTCTTTATTTTCATCTTATTTGTGTGAGCATCACATTAGGACCTGTGCTTACTCAGCCTGTCGTTCTGTTCCTTGTCGAGGCGACCGAGGTCAACTTGAACAACATGCTGTGCCCGGCTGTGTCTGATCCCTTTTACGGGCCTTGGTACAGAGTGTGGGCGACAGGCCACCAGACCCTGCTGACCCTCCTCCATGGGAAGGTCCTCACACTCCTCTCGCAACACACGGGCTGCATCTGCAGATACCTGCTGGACACACTCCGACTGCGCAGCAAGAAAGTTGACTGAATGTCCACAAAGATGCACACTGAACTAGCCTTTCATCCAAAAAGCCTGCTCTCATCACGGAGATTTTTCTTTTTTTTAAATCACCCTTTTAATGCATCTTTTACTGCTTACCATCTGTTTTACTGAAACAAGGGAGCATTTCAGGGCCAGTGAATCAATGTGTCATTCTTTTAGTGTTGTAGTTTGCTTGCATACACATTTGCATGTTCAGAGACATGAAAGGCATTTTTTAGGCTGGTAGTTAGCATTGTGGAGTTGAAAGGATTTACCTTTTTTTTTGTTTTGTTTTGTTTTGAACACAGTCTCCAGAAATGTGTAAGTGACTTTATGGGAGATTTCTCCAGCTGCCTTTTTGTACATTTTTAAGGACAGAAAATAGGAGTTGCCCAGATGTCACTGCTGATCCGCAGTTGTTACACTCTCAGTTCTTTATGTGCTGGTTATGCTAGATCATAGTAGGTAAAGCTGCCATTTTATGTGTCTCAAGTGTGTTTCGAAAAAAGATTGTGAATGTGAGTAAAAGTTATTGCTTGTTTGTGGTCAGAAAATTTTTGTTTCAGTGTTGTCACAACTAAAAATAGAAACTATTTATGGCGTCCCTCTGTCCCCGTTTCACCATACGACATCTACAGGTTATTAAAAAATGTTATCGTACATATGTAGCCTCTTTTCATTTCTGTCTCTAGCCTTTACGGATCATTCCAGTTGTTATCACTGGGGGACATTAGGACGCTGAGATGCTGAGATTCAAAGTGCTGAAGAAGGATTAATGAATCTACACTGGGATGTTATTATTACCTCTGTCACAAGGGTTATGCTTCTGTTTGTTATTTTATTGTGATATTGGACCATAATTGGTGAGGTATGACCATCAGTGTGTCTATGAGACATATGTGATGTTTGAAAAGAAGAAGTTGATCTTGATGAAAATGTATCTGGGCTGGAATTATGCATCATGACACTTGAATCAAAGTCCTGTCTCAATGCTCAAGTGACTCTCAAAAGGCACCCTGAGTTCACTGCACTGTTATGTAACTGTAACAAATCACGGTCTCTGTTTTGTATTTAAAAAAAAAAAAAAAAAATCTGATGATGTGCATGAAGTCACTTTGGGTCATTCACTGACTACCCAATCAAGGAAAGTATTAATTAGCGTTGAAAATTGTAAAATGTAATTCATGGTATATATCATTTCAAGTGTGAGGGACGCGTGTATAACTGTAGCATATTCTGATAAACTGTACTTCACTGTAAAGAAGGGATAAGACAAACTTTTGTATTTCAGTGGATTTGAGTGTATGTGCTGTATTGACAATAAAACTGATTTCAGTTGTCTGAAGTTCTTATTGTGTATAGTTTACTTTTTTTCCCATTTCTAACACATCCAAGACACTTAGACACTTATCTTGGAATTTAGAATTAATTACAATTTAAAAATCACGTTTGTATTTGAAAAACTTTACTCACTTTGGCCACTGTCTTTTCTGTCTATTTCAAAATGTGACTGGAGCCAGCAGCTAAGCAGTTAGCTCATTTTAGCATGTGGTATGGAAACGGTTAGATTGGCTTTATCTCTAGGCACCAAACTTGCACCACGCAAAATAACAAGTCTTTATCTCTTTGGTTTAATCTGCACATAATTCAGCTGTTAAACGAACTTTTTGTGAATTTAGAAGGTTTTTGTAAGCTAGTGCCATTCCTTTTCTCTGTTTTTACGTTTTTTTAAACAAAGGAGAAAGAACATCTTAGTGAGGTTCAGAGAGACTGATGGGTAGATTTTGGTATACATTTGGACAGAAGCTAGCTAGACATTTCAGTCTTTATGCTAAGCTAAGCTAACCAGCTACTGGCTCCAGCTTTATATTTAATGCACAGATACAAGAATGATGTTACTCTACTCATTTAAGAGGCAAATAAGCATATTTCCCAAAGTTTCAATCTACGAATAATAGCATCCCTCAATAGACCACAACACACTGATGCCAAGTTGCTGTGTGACTCATAAAAACTCAGGCTTTTGAACTGCATGTTTGGGTTCACTGTTCTCTGAAAGGCCAGACAGGGTGAAAAGCTTTAAGTGCAGCATATTGACTGAAGTGAGCTGCAGAGAGTTTTCACAAGCCAGCAGCACTTCATCATTACAGACAGTCAGGAGAGGAGGTCGATCTAATACCACCACAGTGGCTGCAAAGAGGCCTCAAGGTGACCATGAATTAGGAGAAGAAATATGTTAAGATATACTGCTCCTCTTTTTAAGAGCTTGTTTTATATGCAGAAACACACGGCACAGTCAGTGCAGGAAATCTTGGGCATAATCATCCCTTTCACAAATGAACTTGAGCTTCCATCGTTATTTCAGAGTACAGGAAAGATAACAGAAAAACATTTTCACATCTCTTTATAGATATAATTAAAGGAAGTGAAAAGTACATCATTTTATTGGGTAATAAAATTATTATTAAGGTGAACTAATTATGTATCACAAATGGCACCTATAACGATATAAATCCTTGGTAAAGATTAAGTGAAATGAATGGAAACGCTTTCAAAACACCAATTTTAAAGCCGTTCACTCATCAGTATTATTTATCAAGGCAGATGGAGGCCCAGAGGCAGACTCAGAGACAGTAAAGAGCTGGTTGGACTGGATCTCAGGCCATGTGTGGTTACACACACACACAGCACACTGAACCATTCAATGATCTCCAAGTACTTAGACCTGAATATCATGTAACAAGCAGCAAAGTATTTTCAGATACACCTGCCCTGACTTCTCCAGACTTGCTGCTGAGCAGTTTGGGTGAAGGCAATGGCAGAGAGGCAGGCAAAGCCTTTAAAGATCCTTCTCCTCATTACAGTCACAGCTTCACACAAGCCATGTGTGGTTATATTTGAAGGGTTTTTGTTACCAGAATAAAAAAGGCATGGAATAGAAAAACAGCAATGGTCCAAAAAGCACTATTAAAAATTCAAAAGCATAAGGAGTTTAAAAAGTAAATCCTGTTTATTTAGGATTAAATAGACAATTAACAACTGGCTCGCACCCGTTTTTAATGCTGGTTATTAATGTAAATCTTCACAGGGGTCTATTTAGTAATGATGATAAATGGCCAGGTCTTTTCCATACATACATTTTAAAACAAGTGCTGTGAAAACAACTAAAAATCCATTACACAAGCAACGTCTCTGCAGGGCTGTGATGGTGCTTTAAGCTACATCCTAAATTTAGCACACTAACATGCACACTATAACCATGTAAGCATGCTTACATTTTGCATGTTCTATTTTTTACATCACAGTACAGCTTGTTAGCAATTTGCTAACTAGCTCTGAACACAAAGTGCTGCAGAGGATTATGTGAATGTCTTAGGTGTTTTATAATCAATAACAGGATTGGAATAATTTAGAATTTGACCTGTTAATAGAGATAAATTAAATCTAAAGGGAGCACCAAAAATGATTAGAAATTATTCTGAAAGAAACATGATTGTGATGAGTTAGGGCGTTGTCCCCTCAATGAGGTTTTTTTTTCTTTTGGTGGGGACCAAAGCAGTGGATTGACCAATGCTGCTACAGTGAGCCTAAGAGACACAGAGTGGAAAAAAATACCAGCAGCATTGGTCAAATACATTTAAACAATATCTTTGTGAAGTCTACAGAGTTATATAGTGAACAGAAGCATTTTTTGCGAGGCTTTTGTAATGAAATATACATCATAATGCTGATCTCAAAATCTGGAAGAATAAAAAGTAAATCATCTACATGGTGAAATACAAATGGAAAAATTCAGCACTTTAAAATATGAAGATGTTATTTTCCTGCACAATCTGATACTGTGCATTAATGTGTCAATGCTTTCTCTACAATAAGTTCCAGCGTCACAGTAACATCAGTAACATGAGTAACATGAGAGTCAAATATGAGGTGGACGCTTAAACTGTTATTATGAGAATCATGATAAACAACGTTTAAACTGAAATTCTTAAAAAAGTTTTTTATATCATCAAAACATTGTAGCCCAGAGCTGAATGGGTGGCAGGTCCCATCATTCTCAGGTCAGAGGTGCAGTCTGTTTCAGCAGTGATGTGGCAATGGACTACATAGATACAACGTGAAATCACTTTCACAGTTTCCACTGAACTACATTGGTCAAGAACGTTAAAGGAAGATAAAACAACTTCTCCTCAAGCTACATTTAGTAGCTCTTTAAGAGACTTTTATCACATCACATGATCGTCATTTGCCCAGCTATCATGAAAAGACATTATTATCTTATATCATTTTGCTGCTGTCACATGAAGAACTATTTTTGTCAGGGACCATGAGGTTCACTTTAGCTTATGCTATTGGTTTGTGAAATCCAGTTTTCTTGCTTGAAATTGTGACTAGCCATCTTTATCAATTATTGGAGCCACTTATTCATATGTAGCCTGCAGCCATAGCATGTGCCCTGAGTGAGCCAAAGATCATAACAGGGCATCAAAGCTTAAACTTCAGGACTGCCTTTAGCTAAAAGTGTTCGTTTGAAAAAAAAAAACAGAAAAGAATGATAATAGACTAGTCCTTTAAATTTAAAGGGTCAGTTCACACATCTTTATAATTCCTCTCTGTATCTGGATGCGTTGATTGTTGTTTACTCAGCCAGCTTTTGAAATTTGTCTCTCAAATTTCTGCCACTGACCCAACACTGAAGGAGGGAATTCAAAATTGCTTGTAGTTATCCAGAAAGAATATACATGTTAAGATGGTGACTGTACTTGGGTCAGTTTCTTGAGTAGAAAATAGTTACCACTAAATTAACTATAGAATTACATCTCTTGACAGGTTTGGCATTCAAGAAAGCAGGTCAGAGCACAAAGCAGGGTCAAACTGTTTCCACTTATAGAGTCAAATTAAACATTGTCCTGATGCATCAGTTGAGGTCATATTTCATAATCATCTCCATCAAGCGATCAGCTGAACCTGATCATTAAGACCAATTTAATTAGCATGGATCAAGATCAATACCTCTACCAAGCAGTGACAAAGACACCAGCATTAATCAAGGAATTTTGAACTATAACTGATCAAATAACAGTCTATGCACCCTTTGTTAAGCTGGAGCTTGGACATTAATTGAGCATATCTGGCATAATTTTCTTTAGTATAAACAATGATTTAATGTAAAAAAAAATAATAAAAAATACTGTGTATGTACTGAAAAAAAAATAGAATGACACGTTCGCTTTTTCAGTTGATTTTGTGTTTTTTATTGAATAAATGATTTTAAAAGGTAATAACAATGTTTAAAACTACATTATCTCCACAGCCATTGCTTACATACTCAGATAACCCATCTATATATATTCTTTCAACCCTCCCCACACTTTTCATTTGCAACTTTTTTTCTTATTTCATTTTTTTTTTTGTTAGATTTTTTTGGGGGTTTATTTTTGTGTTTTTTTTTTCTTTTGGAGTCATACTATCATAAATGCCCATTTCAAGTCGCGTCACACTAACAGCAATTCAATAGGAAAGGAGGAAGGGTCTAGCTCTACAGGGGATGGATTTAAAGTTCCCAGTTCATATTATTCCATCAACATTTTTCAAGTTACTAAAGCAGAGAAACAAAAAAAGATTCAAAAATCGAAAGGAAAAGAAACAAAAGTTGGTATGAGGAGTTACACCAGGCAACCCTCCCAGCCCATCAGGCCACTGCAACAGAAAAAAGTCATTTTGTACAGTGACACATCTTAGAAGTCAGTGTCTCAAAAATTCAGAACATAGAAAACCACTAAAATAATTTTGAAACTAGATCCAAAATATTCTTTTGAAAAGAATTTATTTGATGTACAAAAACAGTCATTTTCTTTTTTTATCTTCTTTTTAAACTTTTTTTTAATAAAAGTTTCAAACACAAGTTTATTGTAGTTCTTATTTCATTTGTCATTATCATTATTATTATTGATCCATTTATTCTTTTTTTTTTTAATTAATCTATCAGTGCGATTGTATACCAGTGCAGCTACTGGGTCCAGAGTAAAGAAAACAGGCTTTTTCATCTTTAATGGCATAAAAAATAAGGAAAAATCCGTCTTTTATACAAAGTATAACTGCTGGTCTTTTAGGGAAAAAACATTTATAAACCCATAAAGCTAGGAGGCACACCATGGGATTTTCATTTTTGTAAAATATAGCAATAATAATAATAATAATAATAATAATAATAATAATAATAATAAACAAGTTACTATGTGCAACCATTTCTTACCATCCTTGATGCCATGTATGGCTTCAGAGATAGAGTCAATGAAAATTCATTGAAAATGTGGTTGCGAAATAAGTCAAGAGAGTTGAGAAATCGCACAAAAAAAAGACATAAACAACATTTTGTCAATTGCAGGGGTGTCTTTTGGAAGGACAGGAAGCCAGGCCTGAAGAGCAGCATTTGGGCATGGCCGCTGGCATCTTTGGTTCAGTCAAACATACGAAGGTAACATGAGCTTGAGCATTCCATGAAACATGAGAATGACCACACAAGGAATGCTGAGGCTGAACTCTAACCCTGGTATGGAACCAAAACACAATCTGCTACAACAAACTACAAATGTCATTCCATAATATCCCATGAGGTATCGATGCTTTAAACAGTTAATCAGTACAGAAGCAGGACTATTTTCTGCATGCTCTACGTAAAACATTAACTCTTCGTCCCACTATGGGAGATGCTCATCTTCGACACAGTTTGAGAGGCTGCTAGAGCCTCAACAACAGAACCTTTACACTAGTCAACAACTCAAACTTCATCTTTTCAGAGGTCAAACAATTCAGCAGCTAAAGGAAAACAGAGGATGTGCTCGGAAAAAAGCAGCATCCAATCTTCCAGGAGAGGCAAAAAACCACTACTACTGCCACGATCTACCCAACGACACACATCACCCCTTGACAGACTAGGCCATGAGGTTGGGCCATAGTGGGGGAAGTAATTGAGGGAAAGGAGGCTAGTGTGACTTCTTGTCCTTTCAAACCTGCAAGGATGTTGACTTGCACTGGTAGGAAAAAAAAAAACACCTGTTGAACAGATCTGCATATATCAAGGATAGTAAAGGTAACACATGTAGGATTTTCTCTTAGTATATCGCTGTTGAATTGTCATAACGACCATTAACAGTACATTCAATAGCCCCTATAATGTTGTAACTGCAGGGACTTTCCTTCTTCTTATGTGTGTAAGAATATCGGTCCGTTTTTCCCATAGGGAATTGATCCCAAAATCATTCACAATGGAGTTAATGAAAGCACAGATTCATGGGGCTACTGTTTGTATTGGTGACAGTCACATCCTTCAGTATGAAAATGTGCCATCATAACTTACTGCACAGCGATGTACCAGAGAGCAAATCTTACATGAAGCATCTTTAAGTATGATATGATCAATGAGTCCGCATGACCAGTCACAAGATGTGACCACCCCAATATGAGGTCCGATAGCACCATATTTGTCTTTTAAATCTCTTAATGGTTAATAAGAGTGTCTAAGCCATAGATCAAGCATATCATGGATAAAACCATAGGTCTCATACTCATACATACATGCAACAAAATACATTGCATGTGTATACAAAGACATATATGTAAAAGAGCATGGTCAATTTGGTTTTGCAGCAGAAAAATTCAGGTTGTGCTGTATTGAATGGACCAGGAAATGCATGCCTGACTGTTCCTCCTTGAGACTTCTAATGTAGTGTTTTTATCATAGATGCATACATTTAACTGGAGTCATGACAATGTCTTCCAAAGGTTTAAACTTTAGGGTAACAACACCACAGTGCCCAACATTATTTTAAGAGAAAGTGTGTATGTGCGGCTTTCAAGAATGAAAGACTTGAGGACCCAAAGCTGGATAAGATGTGAGCAAACAAGAGACTGAAGGAATAAAAGGGCTTGCATATGACTACGACAATAACAACAACATTTAAGGGAGGAAAACATCATTCGAGGCTCATTTCTACACTGTGGTGTGAAGATGGATCTAGAGGTGAACAAACCATGGGATGGAGAAACATTCAGAGCAACATCTACTGGTCCATCATTTATTAAATCATTCATTTAAGGCAACACAACTTAAATCTGGGTCATTTCGGGTTACTGTGGATGGAGTGCCAAAAGCCCTTGACATTTTGCATAAACAGAAAAATAACCTGTCAGTTAGTAAAGGCTGTTACGAAGAAAGATGTTGGTCAAGTAACAAGAACCTCTCAAAAATTCCAGTTAACAAAACTAAAACCGAAACGAAAAGCAAGTGTATCAACAAAGTGATCCTTAACGGTTTAAACATTCTGGAAAGTAAGTCCAACTAGTCTAGTGTGTGTGGATGTGACTCAAAACAAGTAATATTTGGATGGGAAATGGCTTCTTAAGTCCTTACAAAGCCCTGGCTTTTTATTTGTAGACCTTAACTGCAGGCCGCTCGGCCCCATGCAGACAATTCCGCTCTAATACAACTGTGTTTACTCTAACCTATACTGCCAAACAGCTGACAAAACAGATCACAAATCATTCCCTGTGCCCTGGACACACAGATCAACGGGATATCACTGAACAGCAGAGGAGAACGGCGGTAGTGCGGTTTCAACAACTAAATTGACTAGCTGCATTAATGCAGCTGAGCACAGTGACATGCACTTCTAAATGACACAAAATGTTAATATGATCACTTCCTTTGTGCGTCAGGTGGTGTGTCTTCATTCAAAATGACAATTTTAATACATCATACAATGTGGACGAGTGAAAATGGTTAGCTAAAATCTGAAAAGGCAAGACAATGTTTCCAAGATGAAACAGGCAATATACAAGATGTCCGACAAATGACTGAAACCGCCGGGTTTGACTAGTATTCAGTGATGCAGCCTTGCCTGAGGCTGGCTGGTGTAAGTTTGCATTCAGAGGTTGAAGACCCAAACTTTAGAGGTTATCGGTTAAGTGTCACTGAATGCAAACACTTCAAGCCAAACAACAGACGACTCTTACAAAGTTTGGAATAAAAAGAGAATATGGCTTTAAGTAGTAATAGCATGTCCCTGTCAAGTGACTCCCTGCCAGTAAACTCAGAATCCAACAGACACAGTAAATTTCAATGAAAGCATTGTTCATGCACATCCGTTTTTTTTTTCTTCAAGGGACCTGTACGTACGTCTGCTCCCCCTCTCTAATGCTGAGAGATTAGACCCACTTGAGGCCCTTTTTCTATAATGAACAATTCACCTGCACAGACATGATTATCCTCAGACAAAATGGCTTCCTCCACAATTACCTTAAATTTAAACAAAGATTTTTTTTTCTTAAACAGGGAAAATAGCTATACGCTTTAGCCAAAAAAAACGCAGTTCAAGGTTTACAGGTTCCACCACAAAAAACTACAAATACTCAGGAGGAGGTTTCAAAAAATTTCTGTAGGGAATCTTTAGGTTAAATCCAATTTCTACTTTTCACTACTGGTTTTCATCTTGTGGCAGACCAATATCTATAGCCACACACAGAAATATACACACAATCGTGAGCTCAAACAATAAACAACACCAGCAAAGGCTGGTTAAAGGGCATCAGAACCCTACTATCTAGACTTTGGAGTATACAGATCCCAATATACAATTCCAACTACAACACTACAAGAGTTTACATGGCTAAAACACCCTCAACAGTCAGTTGTTTTGTTTTTGTTTTTTGTTTTTTTTGAGAGGAATCAGAATAGAGACGACACAGCCTTTGAGAACTGCAGTTGCCTTGCTACATGATATACATGTCTGGATAATAAGCTAAAGAAAAGAAGGAAAAAGAAAAGGAAGAACTTTTTTTTAGTCAATGAAAAATTGTAGCAAAGCCTAAACAATATAAGCGCAAGACTAATCCACCATAAGAGACTTCCTTCCATCCACAGAATCAAACACCTGATTAGGTTTGCTGAACATACATAAGATTAATAAAATCTAGTATTTGTTTAATTTTCAAAAATATGAATGAAGGGGGTTATAGATATGGGTATACATATGCTGCAAAAACTTAACCACAGGCAAAGAAAAAGAAACGTGGATTTCTTGCCATAATCAAATGATGCTTCGTTGCCACCCGTTGCCATGTAAACGTCTAGGAGACGGCCAGCATGGCAACGGAAACTATCATCATAAAATGGTACAGTAGTAGAAATAGCTAGACCAGGAGGGGGCGGGCTCTCCTGGGAAAAGGTCCGCGGAGAGGTCCAATGATTGGTCATGCGGCTCGCTGTCAGGAATAATGGTTGTAGGGTGGTAGAGGGTGCCCAATGCCATTCTGGTAGTGATGGTGCTGGCGGTGGGCGATGTACTCTGCATAACCCATTGTCATCTTCTCGCTACGGTACCTAGGAAAGACAAAATTGTGTTGGTAAAATCTCGCTCACCCTTGTGTCATTTTAGCTGTATTTGCCAAAGTCTGAGCCAAAACACAATACTGCACCTATTCTGACCCTGACCAATTTGTTAAACACAATTTAGTCACCAATAGGCTCAGAGAGACTCACTCACAATAATATTTTGAACATGTTTTTTAAACATTTTGTCTTCATTTTTTTCCATCACTGCACATTGCTGAACTCACAGTATAAATATCAATGCAGCACAAACAGCAAAATGCAGCAGTATTTTTCTATTACACACTCTTTTCCTTTTCTTTTCCTTTTATCAAAACCTGGCTCCTACATTACCCGTGATTCACCTCAAACACCAACTGTTCATTTGAATACACAGGTAAGTTTTGTTGGTTGGCAGCATAATACTGGTTCAAGCAATTTATCAGATTCCAGGCAGCTCCCTCTGAAGCCACATTAAGCTTTATTCAACTGTTTCATATAATGTATTGTGCTCCCAAAGACCTGTAAACACACTTCATAGCCTTTCTGGTGACATGATGGGCAGAGGACATAGTGTATCGAAATGAAGGACAACACTGACTCAGATCCTGTATGTGGTAATACACAGGTCAGGTTTACAAGGTTCTGTATGAATGGTAGAACACTTTGTATGTCTTATGTTTGAAGTCATAGATCCTAATAAAAAATTACAAGGTCAGCGAAGAGTACATCATGACATAATATATCAATGTTTGTATGTACGTTAGTACAGTGAGTCTGTTCTTACCTGGTTAACTTAATGGTCTTCCTGAAGTCGTTTGTGATGGGAGCTTTGTAACCTCCCTTTCGTAGTAAGGAATCTATGGTTTGAATGTGGTCCCAACCTTAATAAAATAAGAGTTACATCTCTTTACACATCCCTCAAAATCCACATTTCACACTCATTACACTGTCTGCATAAAAGGCAAATGAGACTGCATTTTTTGGGGCACATAAGTTCTCACCTTGCTCCTTTGCAACCTCTGGTAGGTAGGTGGCGGTGCGCTTTGATCCTTTTTCATTGAAAAACTCTATCCTAATACCGTGAACACCCACCTAGAGTTCAAGACAGCCATGACAAAGACACCATGTATTGTAAACCAATTTTGATTGCTCAAACCAACAAAGTCAAAAGCAGTGTCTTCACAAGGTTTTTGCATTTGTTGTTTGCGTGGAGGACCTGCTGTGCATTGACAGCAGAAAGAGCAAGACCTCTTTGAATGAGAATTCCAGCTGTGAAGAATCACAGTTTTAAATACTAAGGTTTTAGCAAACCATGTCCTTTACCTCCCAGTCAAGGTAATCACCGACGTCTTCAAAGTTGGTGAGAAGAGACACTGAGCAGAAGAGGCGAGGCAGCTCATCCCTTGTCATAGGGGGGAAGCGGCTGTCTTTAAGGGCACTGCAGACATACAAAATCCCATTACAAGAGGTGATTTAGTGAGTTATCACAGTCAGGTAACAAGAGGCCAGATAATTTGATTTGTCTTGACTTGTAGGGTTTGAATTCAGTGTACTCCAATAATCCTTTTAAAAGAAGGGCACATTCAACACATATGTCCTACACATAACACTGATCAAGAGTTTACACTAATGTATGTGACCTATGGACACAGCAACCCAGAGCTGTTTGTAATGTGTGTGTCTGTACACAATGCCAATAAGGAGCTCTGTATGTTCACATGCACATGACAGGTCAGCTGTGTGTGCTCTCGGGTCAAGAACTGCTAATAAAGAAATTTCACACTCTGTACAAACAGACTCTTGTTACACTCACTATACAAGATTTTTTTTTTAATGTCACTATAAAGTGCCAGAATATAAAGGTTTAGTTTAAATTCTTTACATATACCAGCCTTTATGCTCCCTCTCATTTATTAGAGGCTTCATGTAGTGGGTCACCTGACAATTAAATATCGGTAAGAAAAAGGTTAAGTAAGGTTTGAATTCCAACACTTGTCCACCAAAACCAAGTAATGTACAACCAGTGTTTAACCCACAAGCCAGATGATCCATTAATCCATTCAGAACAACCACAACTGCTGGTTTAATATGATTCATCTGGAAAGGGTAAAAGATTGCCAATTACAACAACACAAAGACTCTTATTTTCACAACTTTACTGTTTTTTAACAAAAGCATCTTTACAGCAGTGCAGACATTACAGATATGGCAAAGTTCCTAATACATTTAATTCGTGTCACTGTGTAAGTGCTTATCCTCTTGATGTCAGTAACAGGTCTTTGAGACTAAACAAATAATTTTAGCATCTCTTTACATCCTCCTCAATTTTAACAACCAATTGTGTTATTAGCATAATGGAATTGTTCGTTGGCTGACTGTTTTAAAGACAAATACTTACACATATACACTATATGAAACCTTGTCTTCTTTTTTTAATAAACTTTTACAAAAACATTCCTGCAAAAGTGACTTAAGGCATTTTTTGTTTTGTTAAACCGAGAGGATCTAAGGTCAAAAGTGCTCCACACTGTTACAGCAAGCTACATAGAGGAAACAGAATAAAAGTGAATACTATAAGAAACAGAAATACATTTTTTTGCATTTATGGGCAGGCCAGCTGTTAGTTTGAGGGCAAATTGCCCTTGGTCCTGATTATAATATGTCTGTTGTTCACTTTGATGAACTACAGTATTACTCTATCAAGCTGATAAAGCATTTGGTCTACAGCTTAAAAAATAACTTACCTGGTAAGGGTGTACTCCCTGAGTCCTGAGTGCAGATTCATGGCAGAAAATGTACCTATACAACCCCTCAACCGCTTGTCTCTGCCTATTTTCCATGTGACAAACAGCGGGCTGAAAAACAACAAGAGACCATGTTAAAATTGAACTTAAATAATGAGCACACCAGATGTACATTTCTGTACAAATCTGGTTTTAAAAGCACACCAGTTAATACTGTTTCAATATGCCACAGTTGTTATTCACATTTAGAAAATGGCACTGCTGCCTTTAACATTACAAAGGATCATTTTTCATCTGAAACTGCAGGCTTCTTCTCATTACCATCTGTCCACCCTTAATTGGATCATTTTAAATATACATATAATAAAGCTGTGAAGAGAAGAAGTGGATGAACCCCGTAAGAGAAACTATCTGCAAAAACACTCTTAGTAGTGAAGCGAATGTGCTTCTAATGATGCACGGATCATTTCACTGGTCAACACTTCACCTGGCATTCTATTGTTTTGGCAAATTTGACAGGGTGAGGCTTAGGAATCTGAGAGCAGATGTTTCAAGAGCACACAGAGGCAGCCTGAGCGTGAGGAGAAGGGCTGAAGCAAGAGTGCGGGAAATCTGTGCAAGCAATAATATAATTGAGTGACATCACATGGTTTGGGTAGAAGCTGTGCAAATCTAAGTTCAGGCAGGGGCTATCTGAGTGCAAAGGAAGGGTTTTTAGGGACTGCACCACAAAATCTGAACAAAAAAATCAATAAGTCATGCTCTGAAACTGTAAAAACATGCTCTTGAATAGAAAAAGGAAACAAGTGCCATAAGCAGAGCACTGTGTTTATGACAAATGTTGAATTTGTTTTGACCATTTCAATAATTCATTCTGACAATGCCCCTGAGTAAGGGACATGCCGAGGACACCACAGACTATAAGTATGAATTTCTCAGACCTGTGGGAGTTTTCACAGTGGTAGGCAATAGCCTACTACATTCCTAGTCATAGCTTGATGGTTGGTTCATGTGGTGTTTAGGGGCATTCTCTGTGTTCACCCTGTACTGAAAGACTGTCAGACTTAAGCTAAATTTGAGATGGGTTTATTTCTGTAAAGAAGGTTGGGATGTTTAAACTAGCTTAAATCAGTCATGCTGTCAGATGGCCCATGGCAGAAGGCATCTACTTAAGGTTAAAAAGAAAAACAACAAATCCTCAAGAGCCCCCAGAGTTCAAAACTCAGACTTTCCTACTTTTCTTATGAACACTTATTCCCTATGTCTTGCTAGGGTAGATTGACCACAAATACTGTGTTTTAAAGGACAGGGAAAAATTCAAATGAAAATTTACAAGTGTAAACAGATGAAAGTAAGGTCTGGGTCTTCGTTCATGAAGGCAAGATTATACTTTAGATCCTACATAATTATTAATAATAATGTGAACAGTACTGTATTATTAACCACTGGAAAAATAATATTAGTATGGAGCTGTGCACGGGTAATTAGTGGCAGTTTATGTGTTTGGAATCAAAAGTGTCTTAAATTAATTAGGAAATTATTTTATTAAATTATGTTGAAAAAAATATTAAATTTAGAAAAAAAATCAAAATACAATCCAACACAAACTGACACATAAAACACATTAAAAAACAAATAGGGCAATATTGCATATTTTTTTAATTTGTCACATGTACTTGGTTAGTCAAGCTTACACCAAAGGCATGGTTCAGTGAGCTGTATCCTCTATGTCTGGGACATGTTAAGTCATCATTCAGTGTCTGCCACACCACTGTGGCTTTTGATTAGTTCACATATATAAATGTATAAAACCCCTTTTCACTTTGTTAGGGGGGTTATTTTTGGTTAGACTCTAAATGCAGAGGTAAGTGTGATAAACTTTGAGGATACAGTTGTTTATATAAAAAGCTCAAATATCTTGGATTTTCTCTCAAAGGTTGGCGTGCCAATAGCAGCATGTTAATAGATTGGTAATTCAAAACAGCCTCAATTATTATTGCCAAAAATGCTTATGGTATGAATGGACAGAGTAAGTAGAGAATGTTAACAGCGTGAGTGTTTATGAGACATTTTTCCACACTAGATAATGATTACCTTGAAACATCATGGAATCGGTGAAATTGTTTATATAAACAAAAAAAAGGCAAGATTTCCTTTAACTTCGAATTTAAATTTACTTTGTCACATATCAGTAAAGAGGCACTTTTGAAAACGCTACAAAATCGTTCCTTTTACTATATTTCTGACACATCTAGAGGTAGTCTGTACCAAAAAGCCACTCAATAGTTTCTTCAGCCATTACAGGTCAAAACACTAGCATAATCAACTATGGGCGAATCTGTAAACAATCCCTTCATGGCCTCAAAATTTGAGTACAACCCCCACTCAGTCAAATGCTATCACATTACAACAGTTGTTAAAAGGTGGGGTCAATAAGTTTCAGTGGAATGCGATTAAGGACAGAAAAATATACATTTGCTAGGGTTAAACTGATGAAATGTTATGTACACTTAATACTTAATGACAGAAACGCTGTGTTTGATAGTTTGTTTTTAATATAGTTTTTCACAATACCAGAGCTGTTTTTAGTTAAATTTGACGGTGAGGAATGCTTTTGACTGCTTAGAAACGTTACAAAGCGACAAACAGTTTCTTTGTTGGTTGAAGCTAAGCAGACTGTAAACGTTCGGTTTCTCTAAATTCGACAGTAACGTTATACTTGACGTTTCCAAAGGTGGCTGTTAAACGACTGAATAACACATCCAGTTGTCTGAACCTGATACCAGGAACCATTTTAATAGAAAAAAACACCTTAAGTTAAATTAATTAAAGCTCATTAATGCCTCGTTGCTAAGCTAATGTAGCTTACAGCTAACAAAGCTACGCCTAGTATGTGGAAATCCTGAGTGCATTTGGGGGGGCAATTTAAGGATTAAAAAAACTAATTTTGACTTTTGCTTTTTTGTGTTCTAGTAGTTTAAATTATCTACCCTAACTAGCACACCTGTGGCTGTTAAACCGAAAAATATAAACGATATTATCGACTTGTTCCACCCTTTCTTTTAGCTTTAGTGTTAGTAGCTAGCTGATAGCATGTAGCAAACAGGCTTAGCTAATGTTAGCCAGTGTTATTCGAGTTGGACCAAATAGTGTTATCAAACGTATTTCCCGTCAAGTAGCCACATTAATTCTGGAAGTAATTGAGTACATTATTCACTGATATGTAACCTAGCTTTATGACACCATATCAGTTCATTCATTGTAACGTTAATGTGAGATTAGTGCAACTGCAGGCCAGTGCAATCAGTATATTCGACAAGGCCCAAATTCCAACTTGGCCAAATGAAGCTCTGATCCCGAGCTTTTCGCTTTAAATTCATTATAAGTAAGATGTTGTTTCGATATGACAGTCTGTGCCCTCAACACTGAAGCCAAATCTAGAGCTAAACCAGTTAAGTTTGCCGCAAAAAACATTTGCTGAGGGATTACACCAGTAAGCTTTGACATGCAGCAAAACAACAAAAGACAAAAATACTCACTAGGGATCATTTGTAAACCTGGGTGTTCTCGGAGGTTGGTATCCGTACAGATGGCAATAAAGCACGTCAAAACAGAAGCAGCACATCTCCGCTGAGACGACCATTTTTCTGCCTCCACTGCCCGAACCGGGTCCCGAGCTGAGATTCGGGGAGAGGCCGGATGAAGTGTAACCGGCCGGGGCTGGGGACAGAGCGTTTGTGCTGCTGCTACCACTACTACTACTGCTGCCGCTAACGTTACCCCCGGGTCCCCCCAGGCCGTTGGCTCTGCTCACGTTCGCCGCTGCTGCAACGGTCGCGGAGGAGCCAATCCCCAACTCCGAGCCACAATGTCCGGTTCCTGCCACCCCGCTTCCCGCCCCCACCCCGCCGGGACCCCCCGACCCGGGCGATCCCGACAGTTTCTGCTTCTTCACCCCGCAGCACCCGGCCGCCATCTTGGAACAATCTGCACCGACACACCGCTTCCGACCCATAACCGTCACCGCGGGAAGGGTGGGGGGGAACGCCGACCAGACGTAGAAATCCCACTGCGTTGATACGTACGACGGACAATACTCCACTTTCACTCTTTTATTTTTTTGTCGGACGACGAAATAACCGATGTGGAGAGAAGACTGCAATGTCACCCTAGCGTTGCCTTTAAAAATACGTGACTTCGCTACGCAAAATCCATAGCTGGATAAGCGTTTTTTCCATGAGTAGTCAGCCAGTCCAGCTTTGGACCACGGTGTTCCAGTGGATCACCGACAACGTCAAGTCCCAGCAAAATATTCACCCTTTCTCCCTAATTCGACACCATCCGAGGCTATCTCAGTCAGTTCCCCGTAAACACACAAGTTCAGGGAGTGCACAGTCCGAACAGGCCGCAGATGACAGTCGCCAAGCGGTCCAGATGTGAAGCCGACAGCCAGTGCGCTGTAGCCCCGCAGCACACCTCTCCAAGTGGAAGCCGGGAGCTTGAGTACGCAGGACCCATAAGCTTCAGCACAAATTGCGCACAATGTCTTGGGCAGCGTAGCTTCTCATTGCACCAGCTTGTTTGCTACAGCCTCACGAACTTCTAATTACACAACAGGCCCAATATGTTGGAATTCCAAACGTTGGGATAACGCAGAGTAAAATAGCATCTGACAATGCGGGGTTGGCATGGCACAATGAACCGCGTCAGCGCCGAGCAAGTCATTTCAGTAACGTTAGCCCACAGTTTGCACCTGCATGATGTCTGTTCTCGGACCTGGTTTTAAAAAAATCTCAATAACACCCCCTCGTCAAATGTAGAGCTGAAAGTTTTCAATAGAGGTTTGTTTCGAGATTGTCATCCGTTTATGGGGATACATATAGAAGAGCATTCTAGTCCATGAGCCGTGAGAAATCCTCCGCACCCGTCTGTAAGCTGCTACCATTCAGTGCTGTTCGGGTAAAAGCCCTGTGATCAGTCTATGGGCATCGGTGTCGTCGGTACTCCGGAAGCGGATTCAGAAAATGTGTTGCGCCCAGTTGCTACACATAATGCGTAGTTTCTGGGGGTATCAAATTTGTAATTCAGAAGAAATACGGTGCTGTTGAAGCATGCGCGCTCACGACGTTCATAAGCGTGTATGCTTGCGTGCATGAAAAAGTATCGGTATCCCTAAGCTATAAAAGGAAAAGAGTCATAGAGAGTAGTCTTACTTTTCTTAACCCATTCTGTAGGTTTTCTTCCTAAATAAAAATGATTTAGGACAATGGCTTTCATAGTGTCTGTACATTTTACAGATGTGATTTTTGCCCTTTTCGGAACAAGACGCTCTGCGGGTTGATAACGGTTCATATAACGGTCACACAGGCAACGGTATTTAATTTTTAAATAGTCCCTGTTGAGGTTATTTTCATTTTAGTTTTATTCAGAGCGAACATGGAATCTTGTATGCCTGCAAGGAGGTAGCTTGGAAAAAAAAAGTCCTGGGCCTCATGACCACATAGGTCCATCCAGGACCCTGAAACATTAAATAGATATAAAAAAAATGTAATGCTGAGACAACTTTCTCCCGTCTAGCTCTGCGCGCTTCTGAATCATTCTCTAAGTCCTCCTTCATTCAACAAACATGATATGCTGTCAGAAATTAACGTATCAAAAGGCTAAAGAGAGCATGACCACTGCGTAAATGTCAGTGATTAATACACATTGTGGATGCAGCTGATGATGACCATGTCCTGACTCACCATGCTTGCCTGAGTAGGCTGGAACATGAAAACACTGCATGCCTGTATGACAGAGTGAAATTTGGCCAGGGTGGATTGCAAGAGGGCAAGAGATCAGGATCTCTGGATGCTATATAAAACATCTTGTTACTGAAATTATGACATTTATTAAGGCGTGTGTTTTTCTACCTTGCATTTAAAATACCATTTTGAACCAATCTTGGTCTACATAGCTTAGACTGGACTACATTTGAAGCAATTTGTGTAAGACTGACTTAAGCGGTTAGTCTGCAAAGAATTTTCATTACAAAACACAAATTAATTTGACAGTTGTTTGTACTTGCTTTTCATTTGAATTTGTGGGAAATGG
This sequence comes from Acanthurus leucopareius, assembly GCA_029814765.1. Taxonomy (NCBI): domain Eukaryota; kingdom Metazoa; phylum Chordata; class Actinopteri; order Acanthuriformes; family Acanthuridae; genus Acanthurus; species Acanthurus leucopareius. Next base: position 6,201,715 of record JAQMCX010000012.1, on the reverse strand, counting down.
ATCAGAAGGGATATATTTGATCAAGTCATTCCTCTTCACAGTTTATAATCCAACATAGATTTTAAAATTTAGGCAAGCTGCACACTTCAGACACAATGATAAATTGAATACAGTTCAAAGAGTCCAAAAACCAAAATCAGATGTCAGATCTCCCAAAATAAATGTTTTAATGGAACGATTTAAAAGTATTTATAATTTATAGTAGCCTGAATGTTTTAGTGATATTTATTTTATGTGTTGTGTTGATATTCATCACAGGTCCAGTGCTAATTAAACTAACATTTATATCTGCAATATAGTGCCAAAAGTTCTTATATAAAAGTTATCTAAAGATTAATGTGCATTCCGTGTCTAGTTGCTTTGTCTTTACTCCCATATGCTTTAAATCCAGGCATATGAGTTTATCATTAAAGCTAGAGCAGTAAGCAGTACTGCAGACACCCCTCCCATAGAGTGCCCCATGACTGACTCAGCATAAGTCTTTGAGCCTGTTTCTAAATGTACTGCTAATTATTGTTGGCTCTTGATGGACTGGTATCGACTATAAAAGGCCTCCCTAGGCAGACTAAAGTAGATTTTAAGCTAAAAAACTTGGTTTAACAATATTTTTTTTAGTAGACTTTCCTCTAATATTAAATTTAAATTCCTTAAAAATAAATTTAGATCTTAGGGACTGAGACTTGTTTTGAGCTTGTTTTAACTTTTAAAACAGTGACTGTAAATAGATAATAATCAGTTTTTTTTATATATAATAGAAGAAACTGATAAAGATTTGATTTCATTCTACATTTGAATTTAAGTTGATATGATGGAAAGTCCCCTCATTCATTGTAGTATGATATGATTTATTCAATACAATAGATGAAGCCGTGAGGTTTAAAAATGATGGAATTTGAGCCATGAGTGCTTTGATCCTGCTAACATTTTAATAAAATACTTCTCAGGGAATATATATTAAAATTTACTTTGATACTTAGCAGACTTAATTATTTTAGCTGCTTCACTTTCATTTCAATTTTTCTGATGATATAATACATTTTCCACAGTTGGTGGGAAACCCCATTATAGAACATTTAGTTTAGCAGAGCATGAAGCTGGTGTGTACATTTGGCTTAGAGCAGCTGAGCAGAGTGTATCCTCTTCCGAACCCCATTCATGCAACCAATGGATTTTTCGGCATGGGTGATGTCATTGCAATGCAATCCACCCCATGCAGATTATCTTTTGAAACTACAACAGGAAAGGGGGAAGCAGGGTAAATTTCCTCTAATTCCAGCAACAGTACAAGATGGGCTCTGCTGTTCAAGGTCAAAGGGGCTTTAAGTAAGTCCAGTTTGATGTGCTGAGAGCATTTTTGTTGGTATTGTAATCTTTCTGTTCAAGAAAAATTCTTAAATGTACAATCATCATTTAGTGAATATGGAGAGATTCAACTGTTTTGTTCCATTCATCCACTGTCTGTTCTATTCTTGGAAGCAGAGACAATCTGGCGTGTTGTTATTAGACCTTGTGGTGGAATTTCCCGTAGCAGTAGGACTCACTCCTCTCCAAGAGTTATTTGTACAGTAGCTGACTAAAGACAGAGAGTGAGCCACACTTATGACAATTCAAATTAACAGAAAGCTTAGTCAAACTTCACACATGCTTCACAGAGTCATAAAATACAAAATAACACAGTGTGTACTACACCAGTTGTTGAATAGAAATTTATTTGAATATAACTGAAGAGAATAAATAGAAGTTTTTTTAGCACACTGCATAACATACTAAAATTATCTACTGTTTAATACTGTTATATGTTGGCACACTGTACAATCTAGTACATAATTCCACTGTTTTATAGAAATGTTATTGTTTTAGTGCTATTGTAAAACCTATGATATATACAGCTATATTATTACAATAAAATGCTATTAATTTGCTGTTGATGTAAAATAAGAAAAACAATCACTGAAGACTAAACTGCACAAAAAAGCAGAACGTTTACTGTGCAGTTTAAACAATATAGTAATTATAAAAAAAATAAAGAAATAAAGAAATAAAATGAAAAATAAAACATTTTGAATATCTGTTTTATTGCAAGACTGTTACTCTAACAGTAGTGAATGACATGAAGGAAAGGCAGCAGATAAATAAAATGACAAATTTGGTGATGACAAAATTTCACACAAATTTCATAAAAGTGGAACGTTATCTCTAGCAGTTCCTTTAAAACATATTTAAAATCAGAAAACAATCCTCATTAAACATTTTCCTATTATAGGTGTTGTGTGTGGTGATGGGTGCATTAGAGAGGTGGGAGTGGTGGTGGGGTCATAAAATGGAGCAAAGGTGACAGCTCTTCTAAAAGTCCTGCAAAAAGTGAAAAACACAAATCAATACCTGAAGCCAAAATAATTTAAAAGGCTTAACTTATCCACACATTGTGTCTTCACAATCCTGATTTTTGTTTTTGTGTCTAAATACCCAATAGGGTTTGGAAAGGCTGCAATGTATTTTTAAGGATTGCAAATAGTCAAAGATGATCCACTGGAGTGCTTGCTTTGCCACATATAGGCTCTCTTTATTATTCTAGTTGTGTTATAACAGTATAGAAAGTGTAAAAAGTTTGGCTATAAAAGCTCACATCTAGTTGCCTCTGACACAATTTAATGCCACTATTCCATCATACACACTTATTTAATTTTTGCATACTTCAGCAAGTTTTCCTACCCTATCATGTAAATATATATCATTATGAGAGCACTAAAGGAGAATTTGACTTATTGTGTGTGCAGCCCACAGAGTCTTTCAAGAGCTAATAATATTTTAAAGGACACCTTTGCCTGACTGGTCACACCTTCATGGTTAATATACAGCATATGATGGGATAAAACCTATGGATTACTGCAGGATGTACATATGCCTATTTTATTTTACACCTGCTTTTAGGTGTCTAACATTAGTATGCGCCACTGTTGAATGGAAAAGGGACATTTTAGTCTGCAATGTAAAAATAAACCTTAAATAAACTGAGGTAGATGTAGAATATTCTGGCTGTACACGCTGTTCCCACTCAACCACAGTTGTTTTCTCCTGCTGTTCTTGTTGTCTGCCCTTCCTCTCGCCTCTTCCCGATATATATTACAATCTACCTCTGTAAATAAGGGGTTTATTTCAACCAAACCAGAATTGGTGATTGTTGTAACAGTGGAAAGAACCGAGCTAGCTCTGCTGGATTATATTTGGCTTTTGTGAAGTTTGCAGTGTTATTTTTGAGGTTATGCTTTACAATTATAAAACGATTGTTACTGTAAATGGAGTCTGGTGGCTTGTGTGATAAAGCTGCTGTTTCTAGTTAAGCACAAAGGATCTTATTCTTTCACAAAAGGGTCTTTCTCTGTAGAGATCATACCACAATTTTGTCATACACTTAGACTAACAATAAGAGCCTGTTGAACAAACAAAAAAGAAGCAAAAATAAGCACTTTTATTGGATATTTTTCACAGTCGCTGTGAAGTATTAAGGTTAAGTTAAACTGCAGTTCTGTTTCATTGTTAAACCCACTTCTAAAAAATGTCCCTTATAGTCACTGGGACAGAAAAACACAGGAAAATAGGGTTGAAGCTAAAAATATATGTTACTCTTTAAGCTACTAACGGTGACTTACTGACAAGTTACTGACTGTTGGCACATCCTGTGTTTTGGCACAGAGTACCTTCACTCACTGGAGTTTCAAAGCACTCTGAATCACCCCCCCTACATATCTTGGCCATTATCTCTGTACTTTCAGCTTCTCAGTAATGGATAATAAATGGTCAGTGAAGTGGTTATACAAGCCAGCAGCCTACATTAGAAGACATTTGGTTACAACATTTTACAGTATGATGTAGGACATGCCCATTTAATACCTTAGATGGATATGCACACCCATAGCTTATTCAGTCATACTGTAAAATGAGACTGTATTGTTTATATGTGTGGTCAAAAAGCATCCATCACAGGAGGGGTGGAGCCATGTATCTGTGATGGAGAGAACTGGCTCTGTCAATGTTGTTGCAGTTCTCGGTAATCACAAGGTTGATAAAGGTCATGTATCGCATTAGACCTAATTATAACCATGCTGTGAGTTCCTCCTCTCCTGTATATTTAATTAATCCTCCCATGTGTTGGTGGAACAATATTTGTATTCACAAGAAAAAATCATCTTTTAGAGGAATTTCTGAGAGGTCTTAATGCAGCTAATCAGAAGCACAAAAATGTCCATGTCCATGTCCAGTGTCCATGCTCTCACTTCTGGCACTATAATGCCTGCAGAAACGTTGTCATCACTTTATCTGGACTCAGCTGTTTTCCCCTCTGGCTCCCAGTGTAATGACCTTTCTCTTCCAGCCAGAATAGAGGAGTACTCACTCACCATTTTCCATTGTAGGCTGAAAACTCATCTCATCAAGAGGGATGTCATGTCACCCACTCAGCTTCCTGCTGCTGCATCTTCCCTCTCAATTTGCACATTGAAGTGAAAGAAAAATTCTCTCCTGAGCCCTTTATTTCTTAATAAAATTGGCATGACTATCAACACAATTATTGAGTCACAAGCTGTTGCCTGGGCAGCATGATTTCAGTGCTCATTGTCTTCACTCTGCTTCACACCATTGTTTTGGTTGTTGATTAATATCAAAGATATATGACATATTTTCTAATTGCCCTAATTGTCCAGCCTTCAGTCTGTCATAAAAATGTGTAATAAATTTGTCAGTTTGGCATCATCTTTCAAGTGATTATTCACTGGCCTCATTTGATTTCTAGCACAGCATGCACATTAATGCTACCAGTCTCACGGCAATACAAAGTATTTCCTTTTTGTTAATGAAATAGTTATTACATTATGAGGCATAAGATCAGCTAAATGAGACAGTTATATAAACGCTGACTCATTTACAGACTGGATAATTCCTTTTGAAACTCAGAAACCCTTTGAGTTTTTGGACCTCAAAATTTTGATGAATTTGTTGACTGCCCACTCTTTTAAGTAGCCTATATCTATTTTCTGAAAACACAAAAATGTAAAAATCAATGGTGGAAAAAGGAATTGTTATCGCTATGAAAAAGTCACCAAATAAGTATTAAATACCAGATTTGGAGCTGTGTGTGTTTCATCTGTGTGGAATAAAAACTATCTTTTTTAAAATCCTTGTCAGGCTTTGTACAAATGCTGCAATTTCTCTTCCCTCCTCTAGAGGTCAGTGACGTCACTGATCTACATTAACTCTGCCATAAAATTCTGATAGAAGAGGAAAACGGAGGAGGAGCTCGATGTTTGAAAGTGGCGGGCAGTAAAAACATTCATCCACAGTTATTGGTGTAGGAACACGGTCAAAAGAGAAAAGCCGATCAAGTTGTCAGCAACAAGTGAAGTTTTAAAAGAGTGACTGATAGTAGTGCACTCTGTTATCAACCACAACCGCTGAATGCAGTTTCCGTGATATTTAAACGTTGGTCCTGGGAGAAACTCGAGAAGGTATCGTTAACGTTATGTCAACTACAGCTAGCTTAGTTAACGGGCAAACTGAAGCTAGCGTTAAAGGAGTTATCATGTCATCCGCTCTGGTAAAGACGATTTGTTAGTCTACTAGTAAAGCTTTTATTTTAATACAAATAACCATTTCCTATAAAGTGTTTGCTTTGTTTTGCATTGCGTCGTCATTAATATAACGTTATCTAACGTTAGATGTTCACGTGAGGTTTTATTGAGACTGATCGATTGAGTAAAGTTACATATAAAGACATAACTTGAATTTCGCCTGAAAATAGTCCTCTACAATAGCTAACAATTTAAACCCAAACCGTGTTTGGGTTTAAATTGTCTGAACGGAAGATGCATTGTGGTAATGATGTCATTCTCAAATCATCGAGCTTCTCTGTGGACAGTGAATAATGGACAACCTCCTAGACACAAGTAGTTATTTGGATTTCATGTCCTAAAGTGCAAGTGTTCAGAAATTAAAATATAAAGTCATTATAAGCGTTTTAAATATGGCGAAAGTTACTTACAAATTAGAGTAACATATTCTAATTTTTCGTGTCTCTCTGTTTTATATTAGTGCTTTAATTTTGGCCGGGGTGGTATTCGGTCAGTCATTTTTTTCTCAAATGTACTAAGTAGTTGTATCAATACTGGATACTACTGGAGTGTATGTTATTATCATCAAACACAAGAGTAGTTTTGCTTTTCAGTCTTTTCGTTTTTCATTTCATTTCTCTGTTAATGAGGTA
>JAQMCX010000012.1:6125840-6195359 GCA_029814765.1 Acanthurus leucopareius | reverse complement strand
TGTACAAAGTTCCCAAAATTGGATGTGATTAAATAATTGGATGCTGTGGTTTTAGACATTTTGAATACAAAATAGGGAACTCAACTGTATGAGGGTTTCATGTCTTTTGTTGACATCATGCAATCAAAAGTCACTGCTACTTATTCATGCAGTAAATATTCACTGACATGATGTTTCAGTATTCATTGTCAGTGCTAAAGAAAAATACCCCTTTGTCAGATGATGGGAATGACTGTATCTGAGCATCTGCTCTTACACTCTGTGCCAGCACAGTTTAAGTTTACTGTTGTCCTCCTGAAATAAAGGGTTTATTAAAATCATATTATATTACAATGAACATATTTGATGACATGTTGTCTTGCCATATTATGGGATTCATTAACTGGTCTGCATTATGAAAACTCCTTCTGTTTCTAGGTATAAGAGTCTAGCAACATGACAAATGAGGATGTTAAGGTGATCCCAGTGCGGGTTGCCTTGCGATGTCGCCCACTGGTTCCAAAAGAAATCAGTGAAGGGTGCCAGTGTTGTCTCACTTTTGTACCTGGGGAGCCGCAGGTCTGTGCTAAGCAACGTTAAGCAACATTTTTAGAAAAATACTTTTTTCCTGTTTCAGAGTAATGCATTGTTTCCATGTGGGAATAGTGTGCTTTTAAAATGTATTGCAACTACACTCTGCAGTATAAAATAGCCAAATTGTTGTTTGTTTTCAGGTCATTGTTGGAACAGAGAAAGCGTTCACCTATGATTATGTATTCGATCCCACTGCTGAACAAGAAGAAGTCTTCAATACAGCTGTGTCTTCCTTATTGAGTGGCCTTTTCAAAGGTAACTAGCTTTTGCAGTGCTGATATAGTGAATTCAATGACAAAATTGTCTTTACTGTTTTAAGCCTACCTGGGAGCTGACCAAGCAGGTTTTGCTACAAAATAACTTAATGGATTTGTGGCTTTGTAAGAAGATACATAAATGAGACTGTACATGCCTTTTGGCTGCGGACAATAAAAACATATAATTAAGATAATTGAGATGTTAGATAGTTATAAAGATAATTAAATTTTCAAATTTTCATCCTCACTAAATTGTCCTTTGATGCAGGCTACAATGCCACAGTACTTGCATATGGACAGACAGGATCAGGCAAAACCTTCTCCATGGGAGGAACATACACATCAGCTCAAGAGAATGATCCTTCAGTCGGAGTTATTCCGCGAGTTATCCAAAGGATCTTTGAGGAAAGGGAGAAGAGAACAGACTGTGAATTCTGTCTGGCAGTATCTTACCTGGAGGTTGGTGGACATTAGGTTTACATAGTGTAGATCATTCTTATGTCATTTTGACATTTATTTTGTTTGTGTATCATGTTATTGTGTTTCTTGGCATCTTGAGGAATCTTTTTTGTTTTTGTTTTTTTTGATGGCCTTTAAGTAATTTAGTTAAGTTTTCTTCCTTTTGATTGTAGATCTATAATGAAGACATATTAGACTTGCTGTGTGCATCTAAAGATAAACCAGCCCTCAGTGTTCGAGAAGATCCTAAAGATGGCATTAAGGTAAGTGACTGATATGTGTGTAAGAATAAACTCACTGCCAGATTTGATAAAAGTTTATGGTATATAGAATGATAAACTTCATCAGACTGAATTCATGTCAATCTGTGGTGAAACCTTTTAAATTAGCTCGTGTAAAGTATGGCGGCTTTTGTTTTAATTGAGAATATGCTGTTTCCAGATTGTGGGTTTAACTGAGAGGCAGGTGTTCTCAGCCATTGAGATGGTGGGTTGTCTGGAGCTTGGAAACTCTGCTCGCACTGTGGGTTCCACAGCAATGAACGCTGCTTCTTCACGCTCACATGCTATCTTCACCATCACTTTGGAGCAGCGCAGGGGGACAGACAAGTAAGTCTGCTGTTTTCTCTGATAAGCTGTTTTAAGTAAAATCAGTCTCCGTTTTTCCTAACACACAACCATTTTGAGTCTACATATAATGACGTTTTCATAATTATATATAGTGACACATGCATAAATGGACTTTCTGTAATGTGATAGGATAAAAAAATCATCATTTATCTTTATTAAATCAGTTTTATATTTCATTTTATATGTATTAATATATGCTTCAGGTTAATCACTATTTATTTACAGTTGAATATATATGTACATGTATAGCCAATGATAAGTGATAATAGCAACCAAGGTTTAACAGATGTATTGCAGATGTATTGGAGAGCTAAACTTTGTTTAGGAATCTGAAATTGCATAGTGCAACTCCAAAATCACAGGATATGTGAGGTAATAAAAAATCCAAGTACATTGCAATGGATGAAGGTTTATATATCCACATAAGTTACAAATATATATTCTGGAAATGATTCTTTATTGGCTGCAGTCTTTTTCTGGAAGTAATCATCTTAAACTAATTATCATTCTGGTAAAACAATTTTTTTTTTGCCTTAGGCCAGGGTTTTCTGAACTAATGGCAAGGACCCAGAATGGCTAACAGACCTGTTTTTTTACTGTGCTTTCAATTTGGCAGAATAAAAATAATCACAAAGCTGAAATATAAATTCATCCCTCTAATTAAAAAATAAAAAGATCAGCCTTTTTGTTTTGCTAATCTGTTCCGCTCAGATTCTGTTTATGTTCTTAAGCAGTTTACAAATGTAGATGTCATGACAGTGACAGTTCATAGTGTATTTTTTGGGGAGGCATGGGACCTCCTGCTTTAGCTGTATCCTAAGATTAGAATTTACTGGAACCAGCTGTAAAATAGCTTATCTTTCCCATCCTATAAAGATGGGCTGAGTGATTTTGTAGAAAGATAGTTGTTGTTGTTGTGATAGTCTCTGTCATGGTAATCAAATACTGATGAGACTCAATAATCAGCTCAATTTCTCCAAGATGGCTAACCCCTCTTCTGAATGATCAATACCAGAAGGGTTTGATGATTGCTGAAAGATCGACCACAATATATAATTATAATAATAAGATGTATGAATTTTGTAAATTATGTAGAGAGAATGGGTAATTTTCTGCTAGTCAGAAAACTATCAGACAAATACAATGCAACACAGTTGTAATGAATTATATGAATAAAGGAAAGGGCAGATTAGAAAAGGTCAAATAAATATTTTTTAATGTGACCAAAACATATGAACTGACTTGATTTTTGTGTAATGCTGCTGTTGTTCATTGAATGTATGTATGTGCAGATCCACATTCTGTGGTCTACAAAGCAAAATTTTGAACATACCATCTTCTACAGGCTGAATATTTGTGTAATCTTCTGTTGCAGAGTTGACTCGATTGTTTCAAAATTGCACCTGGTGGATCTTGCTGGCTCAGAAAGGCAAAAGAAAACCAAAGCAGAGGGAGATCGTTTAAAAGAAGGTAAACTAAATGTCTTTGCTCAGGTTTATTTGTTTAAGAGCTGTCGATCCTCAATTTGTGACTCTGCAAAAAAAACATAGCGTACCATAACGTTCCTGTGTTGTCCCATTGTTTTGTGAAGGTTTGCATGGTAACAGCATTTCCGTTTTGATGCTTCTCATTTTCATCTCCAGGTATCAGCATCAATCGTGGCCTTTTGTCTTTGGGTAATGTGATCAGTGCCTTGGGGGATGAAAGCAAGAAAAATGCCTTTGTTCCTTACAGAGACTCCAAGCTCACCCGCCTACTACAAGGTAACCTTTGATTTGGATGTTCAGAAGTTACTTAGTGATTATTAGAGCTGGCTTGGACACCATCCTCGCTTTTAGAACCTTCAAATATGAGTAAATCATATTTGGATGGTATCAGGCACACTGATTCTCTTGGCTTTGATTTTTTTTTTTTTTTAATAGAAAGTTTTTTATGCATGCATCATTTATATTACCAAAAAATGAAACACAGATGATGGCATTGTTCATTTTCTGATGTGTCATGCTAATATATGAGAAGGATCCAAACATATCTTTACTTTTTATTTGTGTGAAACTAAGATGGCAGCATTATACACCAAAACAGGCAGGTTGTTTAAAGCAGAAATGATGTAACATGGTAAATGACTGCGGAATGATTTTAATGAGTGCTTTTGTAAATAGTTTTCTGTTCATTTCATCAGATTCTCTGGGAGGCAACAGTCACACTTTGATGATCGCATGCATCAGTCCTGCAGACTCCAACATGGAGGAGACCATTAACACACTGCGATATGCTGACAGAGCTCGCAAGATAAAAAATAAACCCATTGTCAACGTTGACCCCAGAGCTGCAGAGATGAACCGTTTGAAACAACAGGTACAGAAACTGGGGAGAGCGAAAAAACACTTTTGGAGATTGCAGTCACATCTCAAACTGCCATCTGCATATGTAACAATGCTGCAAATAAAATGCCACTCAGTTCTAGTTTACAAGTCAGTCATCTTTGTTTGTATAGACTACTGATAATGAAAGAGACGGAAGACAGATTGTTCGGAAAGTGAATGATACACACCTTAGTTCACCCATTTAAAATGTGAGAAATGTCTCGATCTGTTCACTGTAGGTTCAGGAGCTGCAGGTGATGCTACTTCATGCCCGTGGAGGAGTGGCTCCGGTGCTGTCTGGGTAAGACATACATCTTCCAGTAAACCATGTCCTGCCAGGATGTCAAACAGATGCATCTCAGGATACCCATTAGCCCTAACGGTTACTCAGTCCCTTTGTTATACAGGCTAGAGCCAGCTGAGAATGTGACTAAGCTTTTGGAAAGGATCCGCGCTCTGCAGGACGAGAACAATAAGCTAAGCAGGGAGCTGAGTGAGGCAGCCGGTCAGACTGCCTTCATGTTTGAGAAGATCATTATGGTGAGCCAAACCTAAAAAAAACCTTCACTAATCCAGTCATTGCTGATGAAAACTGTTGCTCTGAGTATTGATGAGTTTGTTTGTACTCATGATGGAAAGAAACCAAGACTGAAAATGAAAATTGCAATCAATATAAAACATGAACTGAGAAAACATATGTGAAAGTTTACAGTTCATCTTTTTATCTGTCCTTTCTCTCACATTTCATTATTTTGCTACTATAATATTAATCACTTTGTATTTTATTTTTCTGTATTTTTTACAGACAGAACAAGCAAATGAGAAACTTCAAAGCAAAATGGAACAACTGCGGCAACACGCAGCGTAAGTACACAAAGACATGAAACAAACAGCTCCAGGATGGATCTGACAAAGCTTTTAAGAGCAGAAAACTTGAATTATTCTTTGTGATTATGTCAGTTTCTACAGAGCAAAGTAAGTGTTCATGATTTCAGCTGTATTTTTTTGACCACTGCAACAATGACCACATTGAGTAACACTGTTTCAGGTGTACGGTGGATCTTGAGAAAGTGTTGCAAACATTGGAGGATCAGGAGTTGAAGGAGAACGTTGAGGTGATGAGGAACCTGCAAGACATCATCTTGGAGCTCAAGGTACAGAAGTCAGCTTGTATCACAATTTAACAAAAGTTAGAAGCGTTTTATAATGCTAAATTTGCAGTGGTCATAATATTTGTTAAACTGAGTTGATTTAATAAATAGGAGCAATGCAATAATGTGATTATTTTTTCTTCATTTGCTTGATTATTGTTTCTTTGTTGTTCCTTTCATCCCTTTAAATCAAAACATGCGTAGCAGGTTGAACAAATTAAGTCCTCATGTTGTTGATTCGTTATTAATACTGAATTTAATGGTTGTTGTTTGTTGGTTTTTCTTAGAATGAGAGTGAAGGTATCGCTGCCTCCATCGATGCAATGGCTGCAGCAGAGGATGGACCTGAGACGTCAGGGAATGGCAGTAAAAATGCAGCAGATGATTCCCCATCAGTACGATGACAAATTTATTCTTTCAATGTCGTGTTTTAATTAGATGATGGTTAATAGCAAAGAATTAATTAGATTAGTGTTCTACAGTGTTGTGCTTTTAATTGCGCCGAACATGCACATTTTGTACAGTTTTAAATACATATTCTATGTATTTTTTAAAATTCTAAATCAAACATACTACAGTATTTCTTCTCTTGCACACATTCATGGATCAAAATATAAAGACAGTCATTGTCCTCAGCTCTTATTTTGTTTCTGAACCAATTGTCAAATAAGATGTTTCTCACCTTTAACATGCTGAACAGGATGTCACTGCCGTTGGTAGTAAGGACTCCCCGGAGGCCTTTACAGCCCATCATGCACTGCGGCAAGCTCAGCTCTCCAAGGAACTGATTGACCTGAACAAAGTGTTGAGCTTGAAGGAAGCTTATGTGAGAAAAATGTGCCAGAATGACACCCAGTTGGAGCCAATGCAGTCAGAGCATCAGGTAAGAGGAATTTGTCCTTCCTGATACATTGATTTTGTATCTAACCGTGAATCCTTGAGCAACACATATTGCCAGGTCTGGTAAGAGCTGAAGGGTTAAGTTTAAAGACAAAATTTAATCTTCTGGAAAATTTGTCCTGCAGAAAAATGTTCAAAGTCTACAGGCATCAGTGGATTCACTGCAGAAAGAGAAAGAAGAATTGGTTTTGGCACTTCAGTCTGCAAAGAAAGATACCAACCAGGCTAAGTATGAATGCTGAATTTTTTTTTGGCTTTGCCTGTGGTGATACTTTTGCAAAGTTATCAAGGTTATTTGTTTTGACGTTAAGGTAATGAAACCTCATAAGCCTTCATTCTTCACTTCCTCCTCCACCTGGCACCCCACCTTCCTCTAGGCTCAGTGAGCAGCGGAGGAAGAGACTGCAGGAGCTTGAGGGCCAGCTCGGAGACATGAAGAAGAAGCTTCTGGAGCAGTCCAAACTGCTGAAACTCAAAGAATCCTCCACTCAGAAAGTTAACAAGCTCATGCAGGAGATACAGGTACCCAGTGTTTTCTTTGAGTTTTTGTGAGTTCATTTGATGAACTGTGCATCATGTATGTAAAGGGTAGTATCATGAGATGGGCAACTGAGATTTTTGGATGTTGATATATTCGACAACACAGCCTGCACAAACTGCATGTATTTTACAGAATTAAACTGTCTTGCTCTGATCAGTTATTCAGAAACTAAACTCTCATTAAAACTTGACAATACACTTCAGAGGATTGCAAAGGATTTGGTCCCATGGACTGTGTACATCAATTATACTGTTGATTATTGTCAGCATAATGCCATTATAGACCTAAGTTTACTATACTTTCTTCAGAAAGCTAGAAATGCTCCTGTTCTTATCTTGTTTGTAAATGTTACATATGAAGGAATTAGCTTTGATAATATTCTTTGATCTATTTGCCCATTTTATCTGAATGTAGAAGACAATGTGGGGAGGTAATATTCTTTGGAAAGACCCAAAAAATGATACAGTTGACATTTTTACCACATAGCATGATGAGTTGGCAGAGCAGTTCCAGTAATGCTACTTTTTAGAAATTTGAGCCACTGGTGCCAAATCAGATCACAGTAACACTGTGTTCTCACAGGCCATGAAGACCCAGCGAACACAGCTGATGAGACAGATGAGGGACGACTCCGACAAATTCAGAGTCTGGAAGAGCAAGAAGGACAGGGAAGTGCTGCAGCTGAAGGAGAAGGTATGTGAGGATGACGCACTTCATGAGACACTCAATTTTCTTTTCAATATTTTATTCATAATCTTTCTTTCTTCTTTTCCTTTCCCTCCCTCATTTTTAGTTGAGGTTCCTTAACTTCATGAGTCACATTTGATCTTTTCTCTGTTTTACAGGATCGTAAACGCCAGTATGAGCTGCTTAAACTTGAGAGAGATTTCCAGAAACAGGCCAACGTTCTGCGTCGTAAAACTGAGGAGGTAAGGCCCCTTCATCTGTTTTCTTCACAGTTTCTCTTCTCTACATGTAAATATGCTGGACTGAATATCTGCACTGCATTTAAAATAGCAAGATCATTTTATTTAATGTTTCTCAAGTGTAATTATTAGGTGTAACTGGAAAGCAGCTCATTAGGAGTTTTTTCCCCTACAGGCAGCTGCTGCCAACAAAAGACTGAAAGATGCTTTGCAGAAGAGAAGTGAGGTAGCAGAAAAACGCAAAGATGCCCATAACAGAGGAGTGGAGGGAGCCGCTGCAAGAGTGAAGGTAGTAAAACTTCTAAGGAACTTCTCGCTCTAGTCACAAGAGATGTGTGTGTCCTCCTAGACTAAGTGCAAAAAAGCATTGATTATTATTACTGGGACTGCACACTTTATTGATAGCCGATATGTTATCACTTATTTGCCAGTAATATAAGTTTTTTATAATGGAATTTCAGCTGATGATTAGTTTTGATAAAGCAGAGTATGCTGTGAGCTAAAACCCTGTTCTGAGAGGGGATTTAAGGTTTATTCCTTTACCTTTTCCCTCCTTGTTTTGTGTCAGTAAAAGGTAGCCATTGAAAAACTGTTGAACAAGCTGATCATAAACTCTATGTAGAAAAATATTGCAGAAAATTACTGTCCTGAAAATTCTGGATCATGCATTTATAATTGTTACAGGTAAAACATTATACAGCTTGAGAAGTTAACCAAAGGGTTAAAATATGTTGAACCTGTAAAAAAATACTGCATATTTAAGAACCCTTACAGACTTCTAGTTTAAGAACAGAAATGAATTTCCTGAAAAAAAATCATAACTGTCAATTCCAAACAATGTTAGACAATGAAACATTTGCTGCTTTAACTCTGCCTGTGTTTGTGTGATCAGACGTGGTTTCTCAATGAAGTGGAGGTGATGGTCAGTACAGAGGAGGCCCGGCGCCACCTCAATGATCTGCTGGAGGACAGAAAGGTCTTGGCTCAAGAGATCAACCACCTCAAACAGCAGATAGAGGCAGGGGAGCGACCTGCTGCCAAAATCAGGGTGAGATGTGACTTTTCTGCTGTTGATGCCCACCTGTGAGAATATACACAAAGATGAGAATTAATGAGATATCCAATCAACCAGCGAAGTGGAAATGTTGCAGAGGATTAATCATTTGCTCTGTGGCGTCCCTCCATGCAGCGTCGAACACTGATCATGTCAGAGCTGGAGAGCCAGGGGGCGCTGGAAGCACCTCTGGCTAAACAGGTGGAGAACCTGGAGACAGAGATGGGCCTCAGGTGAGCGACTCAGTCACAACCTAATATAGATTTTTAAAATTTGATTATAACATTTTATTAGCAATTATCACACTCTTCCTCTAAAGAGGTGGAATTACCTTTTTTAACCACCATTGGCCATGTTGCTTCACATCTACACATTTAAATCTGATTTATGTGTGCTTTTATTTCAGATAATTGTGACCGCAGTGTATCTCAAACCACTGTATTATTTATATAAATATACCTGCAGTAAACACTGGAGTGGCTCAGTGCCTTTAAGCTTATTAAAGGCACTGAGCCTGAAGGATTATTAATATATGCAGATGATTTGTTTATTAACAGGAATGCCCAGATAGCCGACCTTCAACAGAAGGTCCTTGTGGCAGACAGCGAGGGGCGTCTGAA
This sequence comes from Acanthurus leucopareius, assembly GCA_029814765.1. Lineage (NCBI taxonomy): Eukaryota > Metazoa > Chordata > Actinopteri > Acanthuriformes > Acanthuridae > Acanthurus > Acanthurus leucopareius. The sequence continues at coordinate 6,185,883 of JAQMCX010000012.1, read as the reverse complement.
ACAACGCATAGACGGCATTACAAGCATAGTGGACGCCAAGTGTGCCCTTAGGGTCCTGATGTCTGAGGTGAGCAAATCCATGCAATACCTACTGTATTTTATATTGACATCTGTGTATTAAATTAATAATTATACTTTTATTGTCTCCTGTTCTTATTAAAAAACAACTATCAATTTGCACTTCTGTTCAGCTGGTGTCTGCTAAAACAGCCTGTGCAAAGCTGGAGAGTGAAGTTAAACAGGAGAAAGGGAACGCCCAAGACTTGAGGAAGTTGCTTGCTGAGGAGAGAAATATTATGTCAACTATGGACATGGAGCACCAGCAGCAGCTGGTAGAACTGGAGCAGAGGCATCAAGAGAAGGTGCTCATAGCTTTTACTTACATATGCTTGTTAATTGCTTTGTAGAGACATGCATGTTAATGAATTTTACTGTTCTGTATATTTTTTGTACAGGTCCTTTACCTCCTGAACCAGCTACAGAACAAACCCATATGTGAAGAGTCAGAAACAACACAGGAGAGAGATGAAGAGAGTCCAAAAGAGAAGGAGCTTCTCCAGCGCCTCAAAGTTCAGGTTTGTCTTGTGTTTTACCAATGTTTGACTCCTAATTTCTTATTGTTTTTCAGAGAAGTAATGCAGTATTACCATAAAAAAGTGAATCATGTCGTGATCTGTGATATCATTTTAGGAAGAGGAGCTTGAAAAGCTGCGAGAACTAAGTGAACAGAACCAGAAACTGGTGGAGCAGGTTGAGCACTACAGAAAGGTAACTTCTGAATACAACCATCTGTCATTTATGATTTTCATAGAGAAGATGATGTGTCATTTTAAGTAGTCAAAATTTAATATTATTGACCAGGTAGGCATTAAAGTTACCATGAAACAGCACCAATCTGTAAAAAGGCAAAACACACATTTCTCTTTATTTTGGTGTGTGATTGGCTCAAACCACACTTTTTCTTCTACAGAAATTCTCATTGCTCCACCTCGCAAGCGCAAAGAAAGTTCTTGCACCTTCTGTCAACAATGAAAACAGCCCAGACGACTCATTTGAATATGTTCCTCCAAAGGTAAATCATAGCAGATATTCTACCTTGAAGTTTGCTTGTTTAGGTGAGATTCTCAAAGTTATTGACATTTTTTTATTCAGGGAAAACCAAGTAAAGCATTGCACCAAATGTTTGTAATTCTGTGAACACTCTCCATTTTGATTTAATGCAAGACAGGCATTCAGTTTGACTCCTGGGTCTGCCAGTTGAGATGTCATTTTCATTTCCTTGGGTTTATTTTTTGTTTAGATTTATTTGTGTTTATGATTCACTAGGACTTGCAGGACTTAGCTTGTATAGATGCAGGACTTAAACAAAATAGATAGATTGAATTTTCAAAGCACAAAGTTCTTTGAAGTGGAATGAGATGCAGATGTAAAAATCTCAGATTCAAAACTTTGTTTCACAGATATTGATTTTTAAGTGTGTTTAAATTCCCTTTGCTCGTGTTCTCTTATGAAGCCCAAAGGGAAGCGCTTCACCACTGCTAAACCATCGCTGAATATGGCCATCAACATTGAGGAACTGATGTCTCCAAGTGAGGATGAGAATGAGGAGGAGGAGGATGAGTGGAAACCTGAGAAACCTGAGAAGGGACGCAGAATCTCAAAGAAAACAAAAGCAACTGGGGTAAGACTGGGATAAGGATCAGTGTTAAACCAGTAAGATCACATGTTTTGACTGTTAACAGTCTACAATAAATATCATAAAAAGGACGTTAAATTAGCCTACTGTTTAAAAAGATAAAACCTTAGTTAAGTTTTAAGTATAAGTTGTAAATCTAAAATCATTTTATATCTTTTTTATAAAGGAGTTTTGTAGCAACATACTAACTCTATATGTAGTATGTATTTTCTAACATACAAATGATTTAGGATTAGGATAGTTGGGTTGCTCATGTAAACAAATGTCATGATGCCGAGGGATTTTTCTTTCTTCAGTGTGCGTGTAAAGGTCGCTGCGTCAACAAGCTGTGCAGGTGCCGCAAAGGGAAGATGACATGTGGGGAAAACTGCCAGTGTGATCATGAGAAATGTCGTAATATGGATAACCAGGTGCCTGCTGAGGTGAGTTATGATCATTTTCAGCCATCTACATATAAGTGCATTTCTGTTTAAAAAAAAGGAAACTATTGCTCTGAAAATCAAATCCTTTCGGTCTTGTTAGACATTTCCCTCCTTCAATGATAACTTTTAAGCCATTAGAGGTCCGTGGTGTTTGTATCCACAGAGAGCCTTCTCTCTGCCTGTATTTTATTATTTTCTTCTGTTTTGATGTGTTCTGGATGTTTCTGGGCCTCAGCCTTTGTTAACTGATGTGAAGCCACCAAACTAGAACAATGCGAGGGTTGAAGCTCTATTAAAACATAGCGACCAGGCTACATTGCTGTCTCATCTCTCTGTGCTGAACTAGCTGCAGGTTTGTGTTCGACTAAATGCATGTATGGACACAAAAACACTCACGGCAGAAAGACAAACAGTGGAGAGGATGTAGTGTTCACTCAGGCTGAATTCAACAAAATCTGGTATTACGGTACCTTCCTGCAGGGCTGTGTGGTGATGAAAACATTTTTATTTTGTGTCCTAGAACATAAATGCTGTGAAACAATCAGATGATAACGCTTTTATTTTTTGATTCACTGCTTTGTTCTTGTTAGTGCTGCTCCCTTTCTTCATTAACTCTCAAGCTAGCTCAAACACGGATACTCTCTGCCAAGTCTGAATGTTTATTCCTCAACATAAACAGACAATGGCTGCTTACAGTTGTCATCAACAGAGAATGAGCTACAGAGTCCAAAACATGTTTATTTCTGCTTTAAATCTGAGCATTTTTAATAAGAGGCTCTGTGGGGATTTTTTTTTAGCTTTGGCAGACAGCCTCAAGTGGCCATTCAAAAAACTGCAGTTTTTTCACATTTTCAGCCATGGAGGTTACTTCTGGTCTTAATTAAAGAAACCTGGCTTGCTGAAAAATGGCTTGCTGACTTACTGACTCTCTATCACACATATTTAAGAGCTGCACACAGCTTAATAATAATAATAATAATAATAATAATAATCATCTTACTAATGCTTCATGTGTTTTCAATTTTTTGTTTGTTTTTGTGTTTGCACGTAAGACTTGATGATAAATCTGTGCCGAAACACTGCCAGTTGGATTGTTAGGATGTTTTCCTTTTTTCTGAACACTCAATTGAACTTTTTTGGCAAATGTTAATGTAATAACTGCCCATACACAGAAAGCTCATCAGAGAGAAATGTTGCTTTGATTAATTCCCATTTTAACACCACATACATTGCTCTATCAGGTATAACACATTAAAAGTTGGAACATGTCATTAACTCATGTGTAACGTAATGACTTGGAATTAGAGTCAAAATTTAAGTAACTTCTAGACCAAAATGTATTACTTCAGCACAATGAAATGGAAACTTTAAATGTCTTACTGTCTTTGTAGACTTTGAAGAACACCATGCTTGTTATGTTGAAAATACTAAATTAACTTATAAGAATACGGTGCAGAATTATAAGCATTGTTAACTATTTTGGACTTTAATTTTCTCATATCAGGATGTAAGTCAGACAGAAAGCGCTTCCAGAGACTCTGTGTCTCTTCAAGATCCCGCAGATGTCAGCCCTGACAACACCACATTCTTCAAGCCGCCATCTTGTACTCCAACTAAGAAGGTGATCTGACTCTGTCTGGAGACTTTACAATAGAAGGAATAATCATCCAGTTACCACAATGCATGTAGACTTGATGCTTAAGACTTGGTGAAGAGGCTGCATGTCCATAAATTTGACCAGTTATCGATCCATTCTTAATTATCAATCACTATCAGTTCATAAATATGTATTTGGCTGATATAACTCTTGTTTAGACTGCTTGTTGCCTTTGAAACTTTAAAAGATGGAATGCAAAACTAACAGTGGTGCATTTAAATGCACTGTTACAGGTGCTGAAAGAAATTGGAGACATGGGACATGCCACTGCGGACCTAAAGGTGCCTTTTTTGCCAGAGGAAGAGGAGGATGATGACAATGAGGAAGACAGAACAACAGTCAGTTTCCTCAAGAAGAAGAAAAGACTCCTGACAAGTTTTCAGAACAGTTTTTTCTCCGGATGCACTCCAATCACAGAGGAGTCCTAATCAGCACAGAGCAGGGTGGGGCGTTTTACATTAGCTGTCCATAGGTGTTTAAATGTTTTGTCAATTTCGTGCCTGTTTTTTTTTTTTTTTTTAATGTACTGTAACTTGAAAGTAGCTGTTGATTTAAGTCTGTGTTTTCTGTAGGGGGGGACTGTGAATAGCATCGAGTCGTTTACTGGAATTCACAATGAAATGATCGAGAAGCCTGTACATAATATTTTAGTTTAACATAGTACTTGATATTTCCCATAAAGTAAGACTTATTTACTAGGCTAATAATAGTCCATAATAATAGTCCATGAAGTCTTCTAGTAATAAAAAGTAAAACAATTTGACATAAATACTGTTCATCAAACCATTACAACAAAGCTTCCCTGGGAAGCGTTAGGTTTTCCACTGTGCTTTTACTATCAGAGCTGAATAAAGTCTTACAGTCAAATCTTGACTTTAAAGAAACAAACTGGTTTGGTTTTGGTTTGTTTTTTTCCCCGTCTGAATGTTTTTAATATCTTAGCATCAGAAGTTGATGTAATATAATTTATTACTGATTGTTAATTTAATGATTGATTAATGACTAATTTTTTTCTTTTGACTTACTTTCATTTAGGCTTGGGTGGTATCCATTTTTTTCATAATCTGGCGTATCACTTCAATATTTGACGGTATTATGTTAAAACAATGAAAAATCTGAGCAGCTGGTGACAGTTATAATAGCATATATGACAATTTCTCGCCTATAATGTGAAAAGTCTTGGTCAGAATACTTATAGCTTTAAAAAACAATGATTAGGTCAGTAAAGAAGAGCTCTTCTCCAACTGTTTCTAGCTGGAGAACCTGGTGACACAGTGGAAGTTTGACTTTTTACCATGTTTGCCCTGAGAGAGTCACAACGTTTTGAGGCAGATAACTCACAGGATTTTATCAGGTAATGTTATCCCACCTTCCACAGTCACATTTGAAGGTGTTGAAAATATCCTCCAGATTTGAAAATCCTAGTAAACTGTTAATCTAATACCACCCAAGCCTGTTTTTTTAGCAGCAGTCCATCTTCCGTGGAGTTTTTTGACATTGAATTAAAAAAAATAAATCTAAAAGTGAAACGCTAACTCTCTAATGTTCAGTGTTTGTTCGTTTTCAAAGGGTCACTTTTGCACAATACTTCATTACACTGGGTGGTTTTAGATCTGAAAGACTGCATATTGTATGTAATAACACACAAACTGTTTTTAATCAAATAACCAAAAACACATTAAGTCTTCAGTAACTTTTATTTATCGCAGTTTTCCTGTTTTTTCTGATAAGAGGTTAACTTTTATCAATTTTTTCTCTTTGGATTCATTTATTTTTATGAAGGCAGAAAATCCTGAAGTTTTGATGTTTTAATTGATTACATTTTGAGTTCAAATTCAGTGCACTGGATCTTATCAGATATCAAAAAATAAAATCTCATTTTATTGTGATAACTGGATAACTTGTCTTCATCTTTAGAAAAGAGAGATTTTTGAGATAATTTATCACTAGAAAATGGATTTTTTTTCCTTGACATGCTTGAATTAGAAGAACTCAAAATTTAGTGTTTGGTTCAGCCTAAAGTTAGCCTTCACAATCGCTGTCATGATTGACAGGGAAAGTTCATCAAGTGCATTGATTTGACACATTTTCAGCTTAAATAAGCTGCTACAGTTGTAAAGACTCCATCTATGTATGCATGCATTACACTCCTGAACTCTGGTTAATATAATAAGAGGAAACAACTTTTTTTTCCTCATAACAATGGGTTGATTATCTCGTTATCTTAAGATAATAAAGCTTCCTTGAAAGAATCGTAATAATTAATTGGTAAACTCAAGAAAAATGTAAAACTGCAAGCGCTGTAACTCTTGGTTTCTGTAGTTCCACCTTGTTTTTAGTATCATGAATAAAACAGTGCAGTAAAGCAATGCAGTGTCTATTACTGGTATAAATACTGTCAGTGCACCCAGTGCAGTGCAACAGGACCCCGAAGGCTTCCAGGGGCCCTTGAGGACGAAAGGTTATTACTGCCTAATGATCATAACTCATGTAGACCAGGTGGCTCAGCCTTTCAAGCATCTGTTAAACACCAACTTTAAATACTACTTTTACATGAATATGATTGCTATTATTCCTCTTCGCCATCTTGTGTATTACGCTTATGATTTTTGAGAACACCTTGTTTAAAGACATTACATGTTCATGTCTTTTTAACAAGCAACAAAGCCAAACATTTGGTGGCTTCAGCTTCTAAAATGTTTCACGATTATTTGCTGTCAATCTGTTTTATTGTTCAATTTTTATAATTTTATATCTTTGAATTTTTTACAATGCATTATTAAAGCAGAGCTTAACCAATACTTGATTTCTGAGGCAGATACAGATACATGAGTTAAAGTGATAGATGTTTTATGGACCATGATGAACCTCTAGCAATGCAAGTAACAGCAGCACATTCAGGCTGCTTTGGGTTGGATTGTGTTGTTACAGCAGAGCAGCAAAGAAGTCATTTTCCTTTGTACTTTTCCACCAGCACTCTTGAGGATTCTCCCGGAGATCTGAGGGCAGCTGGAGCTACATGGCCTTGCATCATGTCCTTGTACCACCCTGAGGTCTCCTGGGTTCACTGAGCCTGATACACACCACCATCACAAGTGGCATCTCAGTCCAGAGGACCAGTAGCTCCTCGTTCTTTTCGTGTGTGGACCTCCTTGGTTGTCACAAACATCCTTGAAAACACACCATTTTTTTTATCAAGTCTGATTACAACATGTTTTGTAGAGTAAGAATCTTAAGCACAAGCTGTGAAAGAAGCAGCTGCCTGTGAGAGACTGTGATGTGACGGCTTCTGCTGGGAGTGTGTGCTGTACAGGTGCCAATTAGCTCTACATGAGCACACTGTTTGATACTGGTAGCAGCTTGCTTGGTTTTTTTTTTTTTTTTGAGTGATTTTCAAATTATAAAAAACAAGCTTAAACACTTCTAAAGCTGCAGTTTCCTCTGCAGAGAGCTGAATTATCGGTCAACAAGTTATTTATCAAACAGCTGAATTGGCAGTTGGTATTATTTTTACTGCCTCGTAGCTCAGGTAGATCAATATGCATCTGTGGGTGGTTGACACAGTTTTTGATGCATCCCAGTGATTAAAGGTCTCACAGTGTGTTGTTGATATTTCTGGCTTTCAGTTATGCAGTTTTATTTTTTATTTTTTTTACTTTACTCTTGAATAAAAACTTTCCACCTGGCGGCATTGAAAATTGCTGCCAATTCTTCTCCACAACTCCCCAAACATTTAAACATAATCAACAGCAGACGACGGCGCTCCAAGTGAGGGACAGCTTTGGCTGTTATGTCTGCTTTCCAGGCCAAAAACAAAGCAGTATTGTTTCACTGAACTATTTGTTTATTGATTTTTCAGATAAAAAGAGAAGCACATTCAGAATTTGAGAACAAAAACAGTAAGGATGTTTTACCAAAGAGGGACGGAGAGATGGATAAATACATGAGAATGAGTGTGTTCAGCCTGCATGTGGGTGAATCAGCAGGGACGCGGGCACATCAAGTGTAAGAGGGGACAGATTTCATCATTACTTGGGGAAGTAGGTTATGAAAGCTCTTTCCATGAATACAGAAAGTATTCATTTTTGTCTAAATAACAGCATCAGAAAGATGAAAAGATGAAGGGGAAATGAGAGGTTGCTCTCATTTTGATGAAAATCCCTCATTCAGTCAGGAGAGCCGAGGAGGCAGAGGCTTTGTTAGGATATTAGAAATGGTGTCTGTCTCCGGAGGCCTCTGCTCAGGAGGTTACGCTGAGCTGCAGGCCTGCTGATGTTGTTGCAATGTAGTCTGATCACCAATAGAGGTCAGAATATATCTTATAAGGCTCCAGGAAAATTCAAGTTATTTCTCCGAATCAAAGTTTATTTCAATCCCTGCATGTAAACCTGCAGATCAATACTAAGCCTCTCTGTATCAAACATTATCCACTCCAGTGTGACAGATGAAAACTCTCCTCACCAAGCACCCAAAGGCTTTATTAAGGCTCAAACTTTCACATATTTTATGATTGCAGTTTTTTTAATCCAGATCCAGAAAGTGAAACTTGAGCAAAAGACTATAAAACAAGATCATACCCAACTTCAGCCAAGAGAAAATCTTTGAGCAGATCTTGAATGCCTGAACCTGACTGATTCACATCTGAACACAAGAGAGGCTGCTCATTTTGTATAGAATTTAATATTTCATATTTCATGGTGAGTCCATAGCTTTATATCCAGGAATTTCATGCATGTCAATTCAAAAAATTATTCAAATAAAAAGCCTCCTCTCATTATCTGAAAGGGCAAAAACTTCTTTGTCGATGGCAGCAACCAAAGTCTTTTCAGCACACAGCAGAGCTACATTATGCATGTAGCTAATCATACATAATTTGAAGCTTTTGAGTAGCATGCAGGAAATGTGTATATGTTTGTATTGTTACGTTTGATTCAGTCGGACAATATCTTTGAAAAATTGCTCTCATCACTGTTTTCCTCTAAATCTCAGCTCCTCAGTTAAGTTTTAGACAGCTGTAAAGCTGAGGAAAGTGTAAAAATGAACAGGTTAGAAATATGTAAATGAGGCTTGGCACATCAATTGAAACTTAGTACACATTTAAACACAAATAGACTTAATTTGCAAACAAAATGAAAGAGAAAGAGACTGATTGTTGGGACAATGAAAGAGATATTTATGCTAAAAAAAATGGACCAATTTTTCCATTTAAAGCACATCAACTAACCTAATAGAGCCCTCATTTAAAAAAAAAAATGAGATAATTGTGCGGCGAGTTCAACTGCTGATAAGATTTGAGGGCTGCACGTGACATTTTGCACGAGATACTTTCATGCTCAGCAGATTGATGGCGTTATCTGATCTAAATTGCAGCAGAAAATTATTATGGCCTTGATTCAAAGGAGCAAGACACGACTTTATCTGTGCAGCAGATTAAAACTAGGGACAAATCCTCTCTTACAGACACTGGACTCTGCACTCAGGCATACCAATCCCTTGTACTTCTAAGATAAGATAACCCAAGTTTATGAACATAAGAGGAAAGAGAATGAATAAGACGTGCCACCCTTGGCAGAAAAAATGTCTATATTTTACTACATTTTGTACTTTTTAAACAGCATCAAAGGAATTTGTGCATCAGTTATAATTGAGGAAATGCTGACATGAGGACAGTAAATCAGTGGAACAACAGTGTTTCCTGCTCATATATAATTCTGTTTATTAAGAACCTGTTCCTGCCTTTGCCTCTGTTCGATCACCAGATAGCATCCCTCGTGTTTTTCCACTGTCGTAGCAGATTAAAGAGTATATTAAAATATTTAAAAAATATCAATGACAGGTTAAATTCAAATCCACAAATCCAAAGTATGCAAGATTAAAAAATATGATGAACTGATGATGAGAGAAAAGAGATGATTTAAATCAGAATAAAACAGTAAACTTTTAGTGTTAATTACACTAAATTATTCTCTCTAACAGCCTACGACCAGCACTTTGTGATACATGGCATAAGTCATCTTACAGTCGCCCTTAAGGATAATATATAAGGTGCATTTTATCATTTAGTGTCATTTACTGTAGCCTAGGATGTTCTGCATCCGATGATAAAAAGATGCTTTTTTGCTCTCACTTTACTTACTACAATCATTAAAGTGACAGCAGAACACAGTGTAGGATTCAGGCAAGAGAGGAGGAAAAGAGCCTAAGCACAGTTAACTTGATGGAGTGCTGTCAATGTGAAGATGTTGACTTTTTCATCATCGCTATCTTGTTGCCGTTTGAAAATATGCACCACAAAATGACTTTTTCTGTGTATAAATGTATAGTAATATGTGAATATGTCAAGCTGTATATTACTCTTTTGCTTTTGCTCATCCATTCTACTCTGTGTATATGTTCAATGCGTGTCACATGAAGGGCCGCAACTTTCATTTTGTTATACAACCTTGTTTTGCACAAGGGCGTATAAATTGCCTTGTTACCTTGTTGTTGTTGCCTTGTTATTTGTAACATGATTAATAATGTGTAGGCATCAAAGTGCACTCTGCACCCTCTTAAACACACCATTCAATCATCCTTTTATTGTGTTTTCGCTCGCTCGCTCGCGCTGCGTGACCACAGTCCACAGGCTTTTGCTTCCTCCTGTGCTATTGCTTCATAGCCCTGACTTTCATATCTCCTTATTCCTTCCAGTAATGGTGCGTAGGTGTGTGTGTGTGTGTGTGTGTGTGTGTGTGTGTGTGCGCGTGAGAAATATGACTGCAGCAGTGAATGAATAATGAGTTCATGTGCTTATATCTCAGTATATCATGCTCTAGCATGAGTCATGCTGCATTTACAACTCCAGCACAAACAGCAGAGGGACTATGCTTCAACTAAACTGATCTTGAACATTATGGTTGATGCATTTTGGTGGGAATATAAAACTCAAAGAACATTAAGTATCATAAAGTACGACAGTGTATCATACTGAGGTTCAAGGTTTTTCAAGACAGACTCAGAAAAAGCACATCTTGCAGTGGGTGCACTGGGTTTTCTCTGCAGGCCATGTGAAGCATTGAATACATATTTGGTGCAGGTCACAAAAGAGATGTGCTCGCTGCTGGCCCTACCCTCTGTGTCAGTCAGTGTGGAATCAGGATGTTGGACCGAGGGGCAGGGCGCTGGGCCTGTTAAATATTGACTGCGAGTGTAATAATTAACCTTCCACCAACTCCTGATCTCTTAAACTGGCTGCTCTGCCTTGCTGCCAATGCTTCGCCGTCACTGCTCACATTTACATCAAAAATGCGCCTCTTTCTGTAGCTTCTCGCCCTCAGTGTCATCCTATGTGTCTTCATCTGTCTTGGGCATCTGTACCTAGTTTTTATTTCTCTGTATGTTCCCCTCTGCTGGCCCGGCCCTGCTGCCCGTGTCACGACACCCTGTTGCTCTTCAAACCTTTGGCCTCGTCCACCGAGCCATGTTGCATCTAAAAGTAAGTACAGCTCCTAACTAAAAACTATGCAAAATTTGCAGGATTAAAAAGATGTACAAGGACAACTCAAATTATTTTTTTCAAAAGAATTCCTGAAAAAAGCAGGTGGTTAACCAGAAGAAACAGTTTTTCCTACTACATAGCAATGCCTCTGTGTCGAAGGATCATGTGTTATAAGACAAGATTTTGCTAACTTGAATTTACTCAGGATCCTAACTAACTTCTTGTTTTTTGACCTTTTCTAATGTTTAAAAAGTTGCTTTTATCAGGCCATAAGTGCAGTTTCGTAGTTATTGATTTAATCTAGGTGTATTGTTGATCTAGGTATAAATCTAGTATTTACTAAAATTAATATGTCTAGCTTTGAAGAAGCCAAAAGTGATGGATACAGTACGGCTGATCTATTCAACATAATAAAAAAAACAACCAACTACAAGCATAGATGGTCGAACAAAACTGCTAATTATTCAATGCTTTATTCTCTTTTTCATTGCAGTTTTTTCTTCATTATTCTGCAAGTTAAGCAAAGCAGGATAAAAATAACACAAAACATTGCAGGATTTGAAAGTTAACTCAATGTTTTTCAAATGGATTGAGTTTCGACAAACTGTGAAGTCAATCTTTTAGTAATTATGAGGACAAATGTCAGTGTAAGCAGGAAACGCAGGGCCTGTGGGTACATAGGTCAGACACACCCTTATATTCACATATTGAAAAGTGCCCTCATGTTGACAGCTACCATAAAATCTGTGTTATCTGTAAAGGCCTTGGCCCTTTGGCCGTGTTGTTGGAAGAGTGTGAGCATTGATGCCGTTTACTTCTAGCAATAAAACTGGGAGGAGGAAATTGCCGGGTCAAAGTCGCTTGCAAGTGGAGACTCCTCACGTACTAAAGCAGCTGCCTCCAAATCCAAATCCTGAGTTGACCTCAGTGCTTTCTCTTACTCCATTTCTCCTCTTTCTCTCTCTCTCTCTCTCTCTCTTACCTCAGGTATTTCCACAGCAGCACCCACCCTCTAAGAGAGCCTGGAAGAGTGATCTCATCACAGATTTGTTCGCCTGCCTTGGAGAACAACTGGAGAAGCTGATTGGTGTTGAGCCTTTTGGTGCTTGCTGGATGTAACAGCAACTCCATGTGGAAGCTGTGTCTGTTCCAGTGGAGGTGCTGTTACTTTCAGAGAGCCGCCGAACTCGACAAGAAGACTCAACAATTAGGTCACCGAAGAATTTCCCCACCTGCCCTGTTTTTTGATTCTAGGATATCTCACTTCAGCTGACTGAGAGTCTTGCTGGGGCACAAGGTGATGACCTATGAATTGACAGCCAGTGATCGGACCAGCTGCCTGTCAGTTCTGTAGGCCACTGCTGTGTTTGTCCCTCTGATCGTGTACGGACGTTAAGATGAAGCTTTTGGTTTCATGGACGAATCTACAGGTGGTGCATCAACAAGCTAACTGTGACATTTGTAATTTTCATATTTATCACTACTGTTTTTTTAAGGATCTTTTGCATTTAATAAAGTCTGAATGTTTCATTTGTCTCCTTTTGCTGATGTTTGTTACCAAACAAAGTCAAGTGCATCCGGCAGTGCATTTAATAATGGGCTTACCTGGACTACGCTCAACAAAAACTATAAGACGGATAGCAGAATGTCATGAAAACTTAATCATGATGTACTAAAATATTACAGGATCTTTTTGATGAAGTGTCCTCAGTACAAAAATGTACTGACCTTATATTATACTTATGTGCAAGAGAATTTGAAAATATCTTTAGTGTTCTAAAATGAAAAAAATGTTAGATAAGATAATTACTAACGCTGTGCTTGACTTTTTAGCCTCATGAATAAAAGCCGATGCAGTCTATTTTACATGTTAGAGGGCTCAAACTTGCAATAATTAGGTTAATTTTGATTTGAAATTGATCATGCATATCTAAGAAACAAATAAAACTATTGAATTATATATTGTCAACGTGGAATATTGACTGAAAGGTGCTATATTTAACATTGTAGCACCATTTGCTGCAAAATTCCTTACCTTAATTGCTAACTTTGTTCCAGTGTGGCTTAAAAAATCCATCCAAATCTACCTTAAATATTAAACCCAATCTTACCTGATGGTCACAATACTTTATATTGTGCAGTGCTAAACAGAGTACATTGTTAATTATGTTCATTTCTCACAATGTATGCAGTGAGAACTCCTGATTTTCACTAAAGCAAGTGTGACCGTTGGAATGGGATCAGTTTAGTGTGTGTAAGTCAACATTCATTATGCTACCGTACATTCTTAAACTTCTATTGCCACATTGAAACAAGATGGCAGACCTGTACATAGAGTACCTTATTTGACCTCTGGGAATTGTAGTGTAATTGGTGCTAAAATGTTACATTTAGCACCTTTGGTAATACATGTTTTCACAAAATGATACTGTAAAATGCTATGTTGCATTTTCTTAATTGAAATTTAGTGTGCTAGCAAAACTACTTTTGTGTTTAGAGTATCATCATTAAACAATAATGATTATTAATGGCAACCAAATTTTCACTTTTGCAATGTGTTTAATCGGTAGTTCACCATTTTAAAAAAGGGTTGCACGTTTATCTGTGCCGAAGATTAATAATTAAAATACATTTTATTATTTTATTGGTTCTCTGCAGCTTATTTTTGTGTTTATATGAATCAACCTCCAAGTGCTGTTATTTATTTATTTATAAGACTTAGCCATAAGTATGGACAGTGGTGTTCCTTTTAATGTTGTATAAATATTTTGTGTTGTCATTCTGCTAATCTCATCAATGCTGAGAAAACATGCAGTGTAAAGAAAATATTAGTTTAGATGAAGTGGCAACAGTACTGTAACATTTACTTCAAGTATCACAATGTGGCGGGTAAGTGTTGGAAAGGCAGACTAATCCAGTAACCTCATCTGAGTTTCTTCCCCATGGATTATGGGATGGGAGTGATTACATACAGTCCCTGTGCACTGACCCCACGAAAAGCATGACAGATGAGCTAAGTGAACACACTACAAAATGTTAACAAAAAGACAAACTACTTAAAACTAGACATAACTTTGTTTACTCATCAATAAAGAAAAAGAACAAGTGTATGATGGGTGACAGAAGAGCTGTGCTCCAGAAAATCAACGAGCAGTCATGTCCTGGAAAACTGCCTGTCTGTTGGTACACTCTTTGCACTTTGTTTGCTGTGTTTTCATGAAATGCAAATTTCTTATGGAATATGCTCCAGGAAATCAACAGCGTGACCTTAAATGGCTCACATAAGCTGATAGCATTGCTTTTGCTGCCACCTGGCAGTAAATTGAGTTCTGATCCAGTGTCAGTGTTGGGTGTAGTCAAAAAGACACCAGACCTGACTCTCCAACCCATGTTTAGTGGGGTCAGTGTGGAGTTGCGTTACATTTTTGTTACAGGGCCCTTTAGAGCAAACAAAGGCAGGTGCCCACTTTGTCTTGCAGAGTTCAAAATCAAATATTACACCAAGACACAAACTCAGATGTGCTGTCTATCTAGTCCAAAGGGTCACAGCAAGATGGGAAATGCAGAGGAATGAATCATAACATAACTGGATATCCATTTTGATTTGCGATGTCTTTCACAACATTTTATTCACTTAGTAATCACTTACAAAACAAAGATTCATATACAAATTTGTGTATCATTCTGTCGCTCAAGTCAGTTCAACAGATTTATTGGTCGCAAAAATTGACAACAGTGCTCAAATAGATGGATTTTGATGCTTATCAGAAGTAAAACACCGCCATCCAGTGGTCAAGCGACGGACCATCACTTCCTGTGACGCAAATGAAACGCGGTAAAACGATATTCCGGTTTGCACAAGGAGGACAGCAGCATGGCATGCCCCAGCAACATGGCTAACACGAACGGACGAGAGACTGTCTCCGTGAACGGGGAACCGGTCGTTAAACGGCCACGGGAGAGTGAGTCTCACGAGTCTCCTCTCCGCGTGCCGAAGGAGCCTCAGAACAAAGTGACCGTTGTGCTCGGGGCGCAGTGGGGCGACGAGGGCAAAGGAAAAGTTGTTGACTTGCTCGCAATGGATGCGGACATTGTTTGCAGGTGCCAGGTACTTAACCACACCGTCGATTTTACGTTGCTACTCACATTTAGGCTAAATACTTCATACAGTCGGGTTGTTATTGACACGTTCTGCTAAGTGTAGCAGGATATGTCCGTGAAGTCCTGACTGTTAAGCTGCCTTGTAATATTAATGATCTGTTTCCCACGTCAACAACCTTGTCTGACCTCCCGGATGTAGAAGTGCTAATTGATGCTAATGAGAGCTGCTAACATGTGGGCTTTTGTTTTTGCTCTAACGAGAGCAAATAAACACAATGTGTACTGTATTTAGCTAATGACCTTCATCCTCTCCAGTGAGTGTGACGTTATGTAAGGCACCGACCGTCCGTTGCTGCACAGCTGTTGCTTCTTCCTCTTTGTAATCTGCACAGTGACTCTTTATCAGATGCGTATTTTTTAAAAATCATTTGACCCCGTCCGACTGTGAACACTCTGAATAGTTTGACCCAGTTCTCTGAGGTGTAGAACAAGACCGTGACATTGTTAGCAGCCTGTTTTCAGTGTTGATGAGATTTGTTGTTTACTTGTGTCAGTGTTGCTTCTATTTGGAAAACTACATTCGCGGGTCAAATGTTTGTCATGTTTGCAGGGAGGCAACAATGCAGGTCACACGGTGGTTGTGGATTCCGTGGAGTACGATTTCCATCTGCTGCCCAGTGGAGTGCTCAACAAGAAGGCTGTCTCCTTCATCGGTACGAGATTATCCTTGTGTTTTATTTCTCGCCAGACCTGCAGATGGCGGGAAGATAATGGTCCTAATAAAACATTGGCGTGTGACCATTATCAGAGTGAAAACCACAGCAGTTAGCCTTATCATTTCTGTGTCATTTAGCTGAGGAAGTGATCCTCGTTTTGTAATAATGAGGTCAGAACAAACACAGAATCACACTCTTTACTTGTTACAACTAGCTAAAAACTAACTAAAGCCTCAGATTTTTGATATTCCTAGCCTGTGATATTCTTTGTTTACAGTGAAGAAGATCTAGATTTTTTAAATTTGCATTTGAGTAGCAGGAACACATCTAGTTGTAGCAGAGTGTTATTCAAATGGCCAACCCCCAAACTGCCACACTTCTCTAAAACAGAAATTAAACATTGCATGAAGGTAGAATTGTGCTGTTGTACAAGATTACATTAGCTTTTGTTAGGTGTCACTGAGAATCAGAGTATGGGTACATCCAGAAAGATCAACTCAAGACTTGCAATGACTATACGAAGGTATACAGGGTGCCAACCAAACACAAGGTTAACAAAAGATAGGAGACAAGCCAGAAATGGAAACATCCCAAGTGTTCTAGGATACTCTTTTGTCAAAATCATCACTGAAATCTCAAGGCTTTCTGGATTTCACATTTCCTCTTTTAAGTTTACGTAGCTATTTTCTCCAGCACTATAAAAAAAATGAAAAGAGGAAACATTAATGAGACACTTGCTAAAGTAGTAAGGTAGCTTATTTGCTTCAGAGAGGCATAAGAATCACAAACAGGAAGTACTTTGGTTTGCAACAATAATAACAATAACAACAATAAAGCATATTACTTTTATACTGTGTGCATCATTATATGTAAATATGTACATTATGTTCAGTCTTAGTCTAGATACAAATGAAAGATGATTCAGGAGTCATATTGTTCCTGAGAGGGAAATTTTGTCTCAGTCTGTTTATTCAGAGTGTCTGACACTCTGAGGGAGAAGTTGGAGAATTTAATGGCCACAGACAGGAAAGGGATCCCGTCGTGCATTGTGGTGGTGGAAGTTTTGCAATGAATGTGCTCCTGTGCTTGACCTGCATGTTATTGAGTGGGTGGGAAGCATTGTCCAAGATGATGCGTAACGTAGAAAACATCCTCCTCTCTGACACCGCTGCCAAAGATTTCAGCTCCACCCTCACAAAGTCAGTAGCGTGGGGAATCAGTCTGGTGAGTCTTTTAGTGACTGCTGCCCTCAGCCTGCTGCCTCGGCACACCACAGTCAACGTGATAGCAGTAGCCGCCGTTTCCTAGAACATCCTCCTCATTGTCCAGCAAACATTAAAGCAATTTGTTGTTTACAAGAAAGATCTCATTATTCGATAGAGCATGAAGTTTTGTTTCAATCAGGGTTGTTAAAGTTTCATTTCACATTACAGGCAATGGAGTGGTGATACATCTACCGGGTCTGTTTGAGGAGGCTGAGAAGAACCTGCAGAAAGGCAAAGGTAAAAATCAGCTCACTGTCTTCCTTCCATTTAGCTGTGCCACTTTCAGGGTCCTGGTTATGAGCATGTTTACTCGCTGTCTGATGCACTGTGAAAATTAAAACAGAGCAATAGTTTATTATTACATAATGATTGTTGGAGTACATGTCTTGTGTGATGGAGTATGAACAGTTTTGTTGAAATTTGAAGGATGCACTAGCTGCTATATATATATAATACATGTAGATGCTTGCTGTAGTGCAAACATGTAACATGAATGTAACGTGTTTGCAGTGTTTCCCCTAACTTCACTTGTTTTGGTGAGGGCAATGCCGGGAGAGGGTGCAGTGACAGTGTTTATTGTGACTATTTAGAATATTACAGAAAAATTGGATTGGCAATGACTGTTTTCAAAATGATATTTAAAAGGCGACGCACGCTCATGCTGGTTTTGGTGTTATACTCAACATACCTCCCAACTCCAGCTGGGGTTCCCGTCAATCAGGGGTGTAGTGCTAATTTTATTGGTACTGAAACGATCTGTGACACAGGCACATGTGTGCACGCTTATCATGTGACTCCTATCGAAAGTTGTGTGGTTACACACATTCAGGAAGACTGAACACCGCGTGTAGGGCCAGTCTGTTTAAAATAGTTCGACATCGGTGCTGCTAATAAGTTCATAAAACTCATTAATAAAGAAATGGTTATTGTCCTCCATGCTAGTAAGCTAGCTAGCATTAGTAGAAGCCAACCACAACCATAAATCCTGTCGCTACGTAATCCTAACCCGAGGTGGGCTTGTACCTGGTGCCACCAAGTTAATTTTTACACATCATCATAAACATTTACCTTTTTAGCTGACCCAAAGCTGACCCAAAGAAGGGTCACCCTGCTGCCTTTTCATCTTAGAACATATATTAGATGCGCAAGCTTTGCACCCTTCTTATTGGAGAGGTGGAAGGTTGCGTTGGGAGAGCGTGCTGTCCCCTAATTGAGTGGTAGGGGAAACACTGGTTCAACATATTGCTTGCAGGTTTACAAGGCTGGGAGGAGCGACTGAAGATTTCTGATCGCGCCCACATTGGTGAGTAGGATTCTGTCATTCAGGTAACTGATTTGTAAATGTCCTCTCATTAACCGTTCCTTCTATCTGCCTTTAGTGTTCAACTTCCATCAGGCTGTTGATGGCATTCAGGAGCAGCAGCGGCAGCAGCAGGAAGGAAAAAAGTAATTCCACTCTTACTATTTTAATCTCCATCTCCTGGTCATATCATAAAATTTACCCTTCTTGCGTTAAAATGATTATTTTCTATCTAATAAACACTTGTCTGTGGCTAAAAAATGTTGTGTTTTTAATTTTTTTTTTTCCTTCCAGTTTGGGAACTACTAAGAAAGGTATTGGTCCTGCCTACTCCTCCAAAGCTGCTCGTAATGGTCTGAGAGTCTGTGACCTTGTCTCAAATTTCAAAGTTTTTGAGGACAAGTGAGTTTTGTTTTATCTTTCTCCTCTATTTACTCTAATTTTCTTATTTTCTCTTTTCTTTTCTTTTGCATGAAGTGCTGTATTATAAGCGATCTAAAAAAAAAGGTGAAGTGTCAAAGTCTGCAGATGAGAACCTGAGATCAGCTTTTGAAGTCACTATGACAAGTTTATATTTAAAATTTTACAGATTTTTATTAAGCAGGGCTGTGTGCTATGAAAAAAAAAGTCTGTGCATTGAATTACAGGAATGTGATGACTTTGCAAGCTGCTTGTGTAAGTGTGTGTGTGTGTGTGTGCTTTTCCTCCTGCTGAATGAGGGATTGCCATCCTACCTGGTAGTTGTAGTTTACTGTGATTAACTATCTATCCCCCACTATGTACTGTCCAATACATCCAACTTCAAGTCCCATAATTCCTTTGCAGTTGCCACTAATGTGACTACACTGTTTCTGCTCCCTAGTGGCTTGGGCTAGGCTAACAGCTGGAGGACAGTAAAATGGAGTGGTATTTCCCACTGTTTTGAACAGATTATTTCAATTACTTGGTTTTAAATATATTTCATTTATTTTGTATTTTAATTTAATATATGCGATTAAGCAAGTTTTTGAATTTCGTAACAAGCTACTTTTTAAGCATTTGTGCTGTGACTGGTTGTCAGTTAATACATTTTTAATCTATTCTTAATGTTAATTAATTGATTAATAATTACTGCTCTTAACATTATGAGTAGATAAAGATGTTTGTATGAACACATTTCTTGTGAGGGTTTATATTTTAACATCCTTTGCCGGTGTATTTAAGTGATAAATGGTGCTAAATTGTTTTTAGAGGTGGTAGCAGACATTTTATACTTGTGCCTCAAGTTTCTGGCCTGTGCTACAAAACTGTTTACCTCCGTAGCATCAGTGCTATGTGCTAAAAAAGTAAACATTCAGCCCTGTTCAGGAATTATTGTGATGATGGATCTTTCATTGTGCGCTGATTATATCATGTATTTATCTGCTCATTTTTGGTTTTGAAGAGCTGTGACCTGCAGCACTTTTGAAGGGCAGGCATATTTCTATTTCTAAATGAGATAAAAAGGATGTTTGAGATAGTTTTTGTTTTTGTTCAAGAATACATTTTGAGAGCGTTTGAGCCAAATTTTGACGAAGAATTTTTATTACATTTACACAAATGATTTATTCATATGAGGTATGAGGTCATATGATAGTTCATAGTAAGCAGATATATTTTTTAAATGTCTAAATACATTGCCTCAATAATAGTGTCTGTATCTTTTCCTGCCATTAGGTGGCAACACTTGGCTGTGATAGATACTTGAAAACGGCTGGCACCCTCTATTCGGGGTACCATTAAAATAGCCTGTCTGTCTTGTAGATGATGTTTTTAAATGAAAGTGTGGAGTTTTATTTGCATACAGAGTGATCAACGAAAACTTGAATGAACATATTTGAGCACACTCTTAACCTGTCAACCTCCCTGCAGGTTCTGCATGTTGGCAGATCATTTCCTGGCAATGTATCCAAACCTTAACGTGGACATTGACGGTGAACTGCAGCAGCTGAAGGTGAGGACAGGTTATCATGTAGCGTCAAGAAATACTGACAGTCATATATGATGGTGTTTTTGACTCAGCTGATGTAGAGAGAACAGAGCTTTTTCATGAAAGACATGTCGACTCATCACTGTAGGAAGTGCACATATGCACATCATACGTGATTAGCAAAATTATAGATGGCTTAATTCCATTAAGCTGCTTCAGTTTCAGGGTCCTGTGCTGGATCACTTCCAATTTCATCTCTTACTTACACTTGAATTGAACTGAACCATTGTTAATGTCATCAGTCACACTTGTGAGTTCCATACTATGACAATTTAAAATGTCTGCAGTATGGCCTGCATTTTGAGTTAAAAAGCAATTATTTAATTTACATTATGGTTGATTAGTACAGTGTCCGGGGAAAAACTAACAAGTAAGGCTGACATTTATTCAAGATGCACCACAGACATGCAGCCTTTATGTATTTTTTATATAAATTGTAATTTTTGGACAAGTTAAAGATTTCAAAGAGCACATGAGATGGTCTAAGAACTAGTTATTTTCTCTGTTATTCAGGCATACGCGGAGAGACTGCGTCCTCTGGTGACTGATGGAGTGTACTTCATGCACAAAGCTCTTACTGGACCCAGTAAGAAAATCCTGGTGGAGGGAGCCAATGCTGCCCTCCTGGATATTGACTTTGGTAAGCACCACAGGGTTTTTGAAATTAATTACGAGGACAGATGGATATTCTGCCTCCTCAGGTTAACAGAGAATTCTCTCTTCAGGGACGTATCCCTTTGTGACGTCTTCCAACTGCACTGTGGGAGGAGTGTGCACTGGTCTCGGCGTGCCTCCATCACATGTTGGCCGAGTATATGGTGTCGTCAAAGCATACACCACCCGGGTGGGAGTTGGTGCTTTCCCAACAGAGCAAGATAATGTGAGTAAGACACAGCAGGAAAAAGTTTGTTATTCATTAACAATAAAATTCTGCTAATCAGAGATCAATGCCATCAAGCTGAAAAGTTGTTGATCTTGTGATTGGAGGATCAGATTTAGTACAGTGGCTTCTAAAACTCTAAGCAGCAGCTGTTTGTAAAACAGATGACAAACTCCACTGGGATGAAGGATGTGTATTATTGTTAGATCACAATACTCTCAAAAGCCAACAGCATTTATCAAACTCATCAAACTCAGATCAAACTATCAAACTAAGTGGTGCTGGTTATGGATCATGATTCTTCTTCTGCACTGCCTGTTAGTTTTGCCTCAGATATTTCCAGGGATGTGTTTTGGTAAACTCCTAAGCTGTAACATGAGAGACAGACATGCATGTAAAGCCAGCCAGCTTATTAACAAAAGAAAAGAGAGGTTCAAAATAAAATGTGTTGCAGCTTTGTTTCTGCTCAGGATGCTGTTGTGCCACTATGTCTGTAAGTGGCAAGTAGCTGCTTTCTGCTGTTTTTGTTTTAAGTCTCATATATTTAACTTTTTATATATGGAAATGTTGTAGATAATAAAAAGCATTAATGGAAAAAGTCACCACACTAAAGGACTGTTTTGGTAAAAACAAAATTTAATGTACTGATAATGGAATTTCTTTGCAGGTGAGTTGGATGTGTCAGCATGGTTAATGGGTTAGGTTTCTCCTCATTCTAAAATAAATGTAAACTGCAAATTAAGGCTAATATTTTGGAGGTCCCTTTATTGTAATAAGATTTTGAATTCAGTAAAAATATGAAATCATAAGATTTACTGTATTGTTTTTTACTTTGAACAATGTCTCCCTGAACATGGCCTGAGGTTACAGAGGCAGACTTGTTGTCAGACGAAGGTTGGTACAAATGATTCCTGGGAAAACCTTTGCAAAGAAGGTGGGGAAAGAGTCTGCCAGTGATGTGCACTTCAGCAAGACACTTTGCTCACAGCTGTCAGTAGCTCACAGTAGACGAGTGCGGTTGTGTGTGTTTTGTCTCACAGTTCACATCGCTTGATGTGTTTTAGGAGACTGGAAACCTGTTACAGTCCAGAGGGAGAGAGTTCGGTGTGACGACAGGCAGGAGGAGGCGATGTGGTTGGCTGGACCTGGTACTGGTCAGATACGCCCACATGGTCAATGGCTTCTCCGCGTAAGGAACCATCACACCATATCAGAATATAATCCACGGTGGCTGATGTAATCACTGGAGTCACAGTTTGGACATAACTTTTTGGATGCGACTTGTTTTTGCAGAATTGCCCTGACAAAGCTCGACATTTTGGACACGCTGCCGGAGATCAAAGTGGGTGTGGCCTATAAAATTGATGGAGAACCCATTCCAAGTTTCCCTGGTAGGTCTTTCCCACTTAGGTATTTCATAGATGTGGTTTTTTGTCTGCCCATTTCAGCAAGATAACAGCGGAGTTGAGACTGAACAGCTAACTTGGTTTAATCACTCGAATGGAGCTTAGTTTAGTGTGAGTTAGACTTGAAGATTCAGTTATTTATGGAGTTAGCATGATTAAGATGCCAGAAAAAAGGGAAAAATGCACTTCATAAGCTCCATACTTAATACATTTTCAGATGGTTGTCTGTGTCTGACCTGTAGCCCAAAACTCCAAAAGGCCTTTTGTAGTGGCAATAAACACAATTCAAAGATGGTCAAAAAGCAAACTCGTATGCATTTAGGAGGCAAGAAGCTTTACATTTTTGACATCTAGGCCCTGCAAAAAGGATATAGATTGATTTATCATCAACATAATTGTCAATTAGTTTTCTGTTTGCATTAGGTGACTGCAATGTAAGGTGTAAATATTTGCTAAGTGTCCTAGTTTTTGAATTTTCATGTTCATCCATCTATTTAAAAAAAAAAAAAGTTTAATGCTGGAAACATTGCTGTAAACATAGCAAAGGACCTGTATCTTCTAAAAAGGATTATTAGTTCAGAGATGCTACTAAGTATATTGTTTAAGTGAAATAAATGTAGTTGTACACTTTCTATTTTCTTATTTTTCCATGGGTCAGCTTTTACTTGCAGGAAATGCTACATCTTGGGTTTTTGAAAATCTATTTTGCAGCACATTTCAAGGGGCATTTATCTTCCCTTTCTCCCTGCTTGTACTAAATGAAACAAACTGAATTGTCAAGCTAATGAACCAGTGGATGCTACAACAACTTCTCTCTTTCCGCCTCATATGACAGTGCAGCTGCCCTCGACCTGCATGTTAACACTAATTTCCCTTGTACGTTTTTCATTTTTGTGGTTCATGTGCTGGATGTTTGATGAAGTGGCCCTTTTCCTGATCCAGATTTGTTTCTCAAGCGCTCTCTCATTGTGCCGCCCTCTCTCAACAATTAGATAAACAGTTAGAAACCAGAACAAAAACATTTCATCATTCACTCAGTGTTATTGATGTGCTTCTGTTGTAGCGAACATGGACGTTTTGATGCGGGTGTCAGTGGAGTATGAGACGTTGCCCGGCTGGTGCTGCAGCACCGAGGCAGCTCGGAGCTTCGAGGAGCTGCCGTCACAGGCCCAAAATTACATTCGGTTCATTGAGGACTTCCTGCAAGTGCCAGGTCCGTAAAGAGGCACTTAACATTAATAGAGAAATGGCAGCCAAACTGCTCTCGACTCTGCCAAACCTGCCAGTCACATTTTTGTCTCTCTTTTTTCTCATTTCAGTGAAGTGGGTTGGAGTCGGCAAGTCCAGAGAGTGCATGATCAAACTGTTTTGATCCATCCGCGGACCTGTAGTCCTCCTCAACGACAGCACAGTTATTAATTCCAGGTGTTGATAGGATTACCAGAGGGATTTCAAATGCTAACTCTATTCTAAAGGAAATACTTCACCAGCAAGGCTTTTTGTGGAACTAAAAGTTGCTGCTTTTGCATCATATTTACAGTAATTCTTCATAGATAAATGGTAATTTATGCATTCCACTAAATGTTTTTTTTTATATATATTTATTAGGGTGTTAATTTTTAAAACCTAGAAAAAATGGACCCAGTATGGACCCACTGATTAGTCCATTCCACAGTAAAGCACAGGGGTGTTTGTTTTTTGGGCATTTGAAGCCAACTAACTCTTATTGATATCCATTCATCACATTATTTTTTTTAAACATAATAGAGGAGTAATTGATGAACATATGTAGAAGCCTTCATATGAAAGGGCATCACAGTAAAAGCAAGAGATTGTTTTCAGGCTTTGTAATGAGATGGAAAAATGATTTAAAGCCATCATGCAATCTTTCTGATTGTGAACTTTTCTAATGAATAATTTTAAAACACTGCATGAACATGAATGCATCTCAGTTAAGTTTGTAAAAGTATTTTCATGATGAATATCGAAATCAATATAGGATTTTTTAAATGATCCTCAAGAAAGAAAAATCAACACCAAGCAACTTGAGTCTGAATAGATGAAATCTTCACAATGCGTCCAGTCAGAGACATTGACTGGTGTTTGAGGAGTTTCTGTCAATGTCAAGAAAATTGCTGATAAGCAATACTGTACCTTCACCATTTCATTCATTTCTTTCGTCAATAATGTAAGACTCTTACTCAGCTTGCTGTTAACAATAAAGGAAGCTATAACATTTGGTGTTTTTGTGGGGTTTTTTTGTTTTGTAATGTTTTTTTTTTTTTGTCCAAACATTGTTTTGGTCCTGGTGTATAGTTAAACTTTATTCTGTTCCTATTAATATTCTGCAGTCTTTGTGTGGGTTTAGAAGAGAAAAAAAGAGGGAATTGCTTTTACATTCCTCTTCATCGCTGTCCTATTAGTTGTTTATCCTTAACAAAGAATGGATGGCCCAAATGAAATCTGCATCTAGGAAGATGTGTGATTCTGTGTCTCAACAACAAAATACTGAACAAAATACTTGAAGCTGCTGTAATCAGTTTAATGTTAAGGACTAATCAAATAGATGTGCACAAAATGGATTAAGTTGCTTGTACTGACAAACCCACACAGTATTATTGATTAATTGATTGATATTATATTATGTTACTAAAATAATTTAGAATTCAATAAACAGGATCTAACAAGTGAAAGATTAAAGACTAGATGACTATCTCAGTAATACCTAGAGGAAATGTGATGTTATCCAACACAAACTTCAACTTGGACTCAAGGATGGATGAATCAGAATATGGGAGTCAAAGGTCAAGGTCACAACATATTTTGACTATAAATATTTATATACAGTATGTAACTATATTTAACTGAAGCAAACAACCACAATGTAACTTTTTTTTTTCAGAACTGTGTCTAAAGTGTTTACTTAGCATGATATTTTGTAGTTGGAAAAACAAACTTGTTAACATTTTTTGTATAGATCAAAAATTTGTCTTTGGTATCTATGTAATGCAGTTTCTTGGTGCTCATAGGCTGATGTACATACACACCAACCATTGCTGATATATCTGTAATTAGCTTAATTCAGTCAATATATCAGTCTGGCAGTTTTATCAATATAATGATAATAACATTAAAAAAAAATCAATGAATGAAGACACCTTAAATAAAAGACATCCTTAAAAACCCTGCATTTTCTCACCAACAGGCCACCACCAGTCTGACTGAACTCCCACACATCCATTTGCACAAACACTAATTGTTGCTTTTGAATGGTGGAAAAGTGACAGTTATTTGCACTATCCTCTTTAGTATCTTTTAACACATTTCAGCCTGTAATATTTTCCCTCACTCTTTCTCCTCTTACCCTTCTTAGTTATGCTGACTTCCTCTTACAATGTAAAAGCTTTTCAGGACCAGGAAGGATTGGATTAAAGTTTAAAGTGGATTCCTTGGCTATCGATTAGAGGTGTAACAGTGTACAGGAGCTTCTCAGATATTCAGTCTTTATAATGCATTAAAGGCCGTGGACACTTGCAGGTGTCTTCAACTGTTTTAGCTGATTAGAGCTCTGCTCAGGTTGATGCTATGCAGAGAATCTTTGGCAGAAATATGCCAGGGAATGATGTATCATATATGTCTGCATACAATATAGTATGCTAAGTGGTAAAAAAGTTGAGATATATTTACCTAAACAGGACAGTCAGGGAAATGTAGACATCCTCAATTATGAGATAAGGCCTTATCAGGTGAAATAATAATATTGAAAATATACCAAAAGTCTGATGGGCCTTCAAGACTTTTAGGTCATTTGTCAAAAAAGCTCTCAGTTTAATCAAATTGTTGTGCGTGCTATTCTTTTTGATATACATTAAAAAAAAAAAAAAAGGTTCAGTGTAAGTTTTAATCTTTTTTGGCCAATTTGTAAGATACCTATTATTGCCTGTGCATATGCTTAAGTTTGGTGAAAGTAATAATAAAAGTCAAAGTGAAGTTTTCTTTAAGGCCTATTTCACTATATTTCACCATATTCCATTCATGATGTGAATATTTTAACTATTAAGCATTATTATGGACTTTTTATATTGAAAAAATCTCTTAAAGTCTTTTGTATTGTCTAGTGGAAGTTTTCCCTGTGACACTTTCACTGACTGATGACAGTTGAGTTGTCACCCAAATTTGCCCCTAAATCCAAAAATGTTGCCTGTTAGCTCCTGTTAGCGAGAGTGACAATGTCACATATCTGTTTCTGCAAATAAACACAGTAACAATCCACACATTATTGGCCAACTAGCTAGGTTAAGCCAGTGGGTTAAACTATTAGCATAACAATTCGCAAACTAGCTAAACTAGCCTGTGAGCCAGGATTATTAGCATTACAGTCAAGAGACATGGTTAGCTGTAGCAGCTAGCTGGTTTATTTAGAATGACCACAACAGCATTGTGGTAATAAAAATGCTAAATGGCACACAACTCAGTTTTTAATGGTTTATTACACACCCCTACATCTTGCATCCTGCTTAAAATGTTATAGATAGACTAGTATCTTCTGAATTATTAATACACGGGTTAATATTAGCCTACTAGATAATGGGCAATGTTTACATTATTAAATTGTGAATATCCAGTTCTCCACATTTTAAGAATTAAAATGATTTACTTTCCTTTAAACTTAGCAGATCAATTAAAAAGTTTTTAATCTTATTTCACTCTATCAACAAAACTGTCATGTTTTTCCTGCTGCCCTATAGAATAAGAAAATGTGTTTTTCTGTTGTTTTTCATTTACTGTACGTTGGAAGTGCATCTTCCGTTAAATGAAAAAAGTTGCAGACGTTTGCAAACCAATCAATTTCCAGTCCAAGAAGTCCCTGCATCATCAAAAATGGCAGAAAGTGATCTTACAGTAGATTCAAGAAGGCTTAATTGAAAATAAAGTGCTCATAATAGCGTTGTAGTCCTCCTCCTCCCTCACGTTTCTGCCTGTCCCTCTAACTTCCCTCCCTATTGCTTATTACCACCTCCGTTACTTGTAACTGTGAGCACTTTTATCATCATGCCAATCAATTTGGAGTTTTATTCAAGCGTAGCCAGTTCGTAGATGCTAATTCCTTCACAGATCTGCTTCTAAAATCTGTCTCCTGTTTTTCTCAACTGACTGGACATTAATCTATCTTTGTATCATCAGATAAACCACACATAAAATTTAAAGGACACCTGGGGTTGACAGCTTCCACCCATAAGAAGTAAGCATTCTTAGATTTTTTTTTCTTATGTCTTTGCATGTGTGACCAGAAGCTCGGTTTTTAGGACTGATTTTGCTTAAATGTTGCGATATGATCATGGAGAAATAATGCAGATGCTGAAATTACTAATATTCGAGGCGACAGTTCAATCCATTTTTGATGTTGGCGTAACCTTTCGGTGGTGCAGTAGTGTTTGTATTTTGGAGTGTTTTTCATGCTTGAAACATTTAATATGATGAAGCATCAGAGGAGTTTTTCTGAAGATGATTTAAGCAGTACGAAGCACAGTTTTTGGTGAGCTAAGCAAAAACTGATTTTTTTCTTTGCTCACTTACATCAGTATTCACCTCTTATGTACTCCATAGAGCTTTCTGATTAATTTATTTATATTTACTTGAATTAATAATTATTATTTTATCAACATACTACACTGTTCCATGATTTATGTAGCCAGAGCAGTAAGACACCTGTTTCACCTCAGCTAGACTGCAGTTTGGCTAAGACCTGGGAGACAGCAGCTCTCAAACAGATTGAATTGAAGGAGCTAAATGTATTTAACAGTGAATTTGGCAAGTGCATAAAATAAATCCAATTCTGCTGCTCAGCAAGAAAAAAGGGAAGAAAAGATGGAGAACAATGTGTCAAGTTCCATCTCATTATGAAATACTTATGCTTATTGAATGAATGCATCTAAATACATTACAACCCAGTGCATTTGTCTTATGTTTTGTCATGTCTACTTGTGTTTGTTACTGAAATGCAACTACAGTAATGTTCATGTTCAAGTGATAGTTAGTGCTAGGACATCTTATGTTGCATTTAACATTGTAATTAGGCTACATGTGCACATCTTTCTAAACCAGTGAAAAAACCACATTACATATATGTCAAACAATCTACATTTAACATATGTCCAATGCTTATGTTTAATGAATGAATAGTCTATGGCAGACAAATAAAGCTTAAATTATGAGATATATTAGTGTTTTTCTTGTCTAAAGGTGATAAACATTTACACATTTTTTACAGGCTACATTTATATAAAAATTTCAAAGATCCATATTATATTGTGTGAAATCCCACCCATTTCCAGTAAAGAGGAAAAAAAAGTTGCCAACTCCTCCTGCTCAGGAGGGCAGTTCAAACATTTCAACCAATCAGATGTGATAGATAGACCTGCAGATGAGCTGATCCATAGTGCAACACAGTGTGATGCTGTGTATCTGGCTAACAGGGTTGTAAACAAGGTTTTTCCCATTTCTCAGGG
Organism: Acanthurus leucopareius; assembly: GCA_029814765.1. Taxonomy (NCBI): domain Eukaryota; kingdom Metazoa; phylum Chordata; class Actinopteri; order Acanthuriformes; family Acanthuridae; genus Acanthurus; species Acanthurus leucopareius. The sequence goes on along the minus strand of JAQMCX010000012.1, from coordinate 6,156,446 downwards.
CTGTGGTTGTGAAAACCTATATGTCAAATAAACTAAAAATTTGGAGCTTTCTAATTAAAATAAATATTTAGAGAACTAATTTTGGTCATATTTATTGTAGATTCACAAACTGTTTGCTCATATAGTATATCCAGTGCATTATAAACAATGTGATCATATTTATCAATAAATAAGTACAAATGAAATGAAAAATAGTCCAAAAAAGAAAAAAATTAGGTTGTTGTACAAGTGCTCAAACAAACATTAATCAGACAGAAGTGCACTGCTGGCATTAATTAGACAATTAGCCAATTGGCTGCTCAGCTGCAGGCCTTTAACTCATGTAAGCATACCTGCACATATTATGTCAACCTATTTAAATGCTGTTGTGATCCTCACTGTTTAATATCACTGCTAACAACACACTGTCTGCCAGGTTGTTTACTTTGTCTCTCCTGCTGGGGCTCACCGTGCCAGCTGCTGTCAATCAAACACAGACACACCCCTCCAGAGAGGAAAAGGAGTAGTTCCGACATTTTTCAATCACGTTTTTTCCATCTTTTTGGTAACAAAAAACTATTTTTAAAAAAATGCCAAAAAAAAACCAAACAAAAACAAATTGACATTATTCCTGAACACTAAAAGAGAAAACTAAATGTGATTTAATTTGGATTGTGTAGATTAGATGCACACTTACAGTATTGAAGCCTGGATGAGTGAGCCGCACACCATTATCACTTAGTAACATCCAATCACGCCAGTAAGCTAATGGGATCACTCAGTCTGCTCGGTCTCGGCAACCTGCTCTTTTGTCAAAGCCTGCCGTGAATTTTCCCACCGACATGGACGGACAGACAGCACAGAGCTCTTTCACACCACATGCTCATCTTCCTCACCAGTCCATGTTAGTGTTGAACAGATATTTCATGTTTAGCAGGATTTTTCTGACCTGCAGCTTCTATTAGACGTCCTAAAACCCTCCTGCATGCAAACTGTCATGTACAAATGTAAATCTTTTTTATCTTCTCACAGCCTCAGATAATATTTCTTTTCTGTTACACCCAGCGATGGCTGTTAGCTTAGTGTGTGTAGGGAATATATCAGGCTAAGTGGGAAAAGACGAGCTGTTGTTTGGAGAAAAACTTGCAGCTGGAACAAGCAACTGTAAAAGGTCATTGTAAGAGGATTGAACATGGCATCCAGACAGCTACCATTTATTTATGCCCCAACAAACAGCTGGTCCCTGCGTCTGTGAGTAATTGTAAGTTACTTTCCACTCCTGATTAGGAAGAACTTGGGTTGAATGTCTTGGATTGTTGCTTGATTGTAGCTGCAGACTAGTACTCCTCATCCTCTCTGTGGTCACAAGTAACAACACTGATTCTGACGCTGTGGGTTCATGTGTGTGCACACAAAAGCCTCAAGCTCTCGACAAAGGCAGACATTTAAAATCAAACTCAGTGACACCACCTATTTATGATTGATTAGATCGATCAGTGTTTTGTTACATGAGGCTGAGGGGATGAGGTGGGTCAAGGTGGGTCATCCACTTATTGGTAGGTTGGTGGTTTGATCCCTAGTTCCTGTAGTCTTCATGTTGAAGTGTCCCTGAGCAAGACACTGAAGCCTGAATAGCTCCTGACGTCTCCTCCATCCTCTGGTGTGTGTGAGTGTGTCTGTTTCTGAAGAGCAGGTGGCACTCTGCATGACCAGCCATTAGTGTGTGAATGGGTGAATGTTTACATGCAGTGCAAAGCGCTTTGAGTGGTCAATAGACTAAAAAAGCTCTATAGACATACAGTCCATTTATCACTGACTGCTTGGTGTCATGTTTCAGTTTGCGTTAGTTTTCTTTTGATATGTTTGTTTAGCTGAGTAACTCACTCATATATTTGATTTCCACAGATTGTGAGAGTTGGCTCCAACAGAGTTATATCTTGGGGATGAACACAGTTGGCTTTATAATCTTAGTTTGTTTTTACTTTTTTTGTGTCTCTCTCTTTTTATATGCTGCAATCTCACTTTATTTTTCTCTCTGTGCCACTTCATTAAAGCTATTACTTTTAATGCTTATATAATAACAGTAAATACAATAGCAAGAAGCAAAAATATTGCATAATATTAATAATAATGATAACAGTAATAACAACCATAATGCAGTCCTTTCTTGTTTTCTTGCCACTGGAGAACATCTATCCCCATTTTGTTATCAGGTGCTCAGCTTTGTATTCCACTTTTTTAAATCACCCATTGGTATGTGGACTACGGTAACACAGTGCTACCACCAATTGTATGATGCCTGGCACACAGTAAGTGGTGGTTAGCTGTCACTAAAAGCTGCACCATGCTTAATTTTAAATAATTAAATGTGTCATTTAATTAAACAAAAGACATTGATACATGGATTGCATTGAAATATTGTACAAACATTCAGTGTTACCAATTGAGGAATTCTATTTGATGACTTTTCATCTACCTAGCATTTGCAAATACTGCCATGTTAATCCCTAAACTAAGAAAGTGTACATAGTCAACAGTATACATGTTGTGCAGCAGCATTGTTTTTCTGAGCATGTGCATGCTGATAGTGGTTTAAAGCACAGTGAGCAAAGAGAGGAATCATTATTATCACAATCATACTCAGAATAATGTAGTGAAGTTTGTTTTCTGCATTCAGTCCGTCCCTGAGGAGCAGTGGGCAGCAACTGTTTGGCGCCAGGGAAAAAACTCAAGGTTTATAAGCCACTGTCTTGGTCAAGTGTGCAAACTTACTAAGTGGTGGGTGAAACCAGAGCATCCAGAGGAAACCCACACAAGCACGGGGAGAACATGCAAAGTCCACGCAGAGAGATTGTGCCTCAAACAGGAATCAGACCCAGGACCTTTTAGCCATGCTTTCTAGTGCTAACCACTGAGCCACTGTGCTGCCAGACAACTGCTACAATGACTACAATGACTCTTAGTTATGTTGTAAGTTATGCTGAAACTTTAGAATTAAATAAAATATGCAGAATGTGTAGCTCAGAGTAAGAGAGGTTGTAGGGAAAATGTACTGAAATGTATTGAAACGAAATCTCAATACAAAAATTTATGAAGTTATCACTGTATGATTTTTCTGATTTCAACACCTGAGGACAATCATCATACTGATATAATGTTATTGATCTAACAACACTGTTAAACGTAAAAACCAGGAATCAGAAATCTGAAGGTGAAACACACAGAGTGTTGTGTGAGAGGAGCATCTGGGAAATCACCTCAGTCATCTGGATTGGTCCTAAAAACCTTATCCCAACCACTGTAAACATCACACACACACACACACACACACACACACACACACACACACACACACACACACACACGTATGCACACAAACATAAGAAAGAGAGCAGCAGCAGTTCTGTCAAGCAGCTTGTGAGGAAGATGGGATAATGAGAGCAGGGTGAAGGGCGGCTGAGCTGGCCTCCTCCTGTAGAGTCGGCTTGATGAAATCTGCATCCTGTGCTGCTTTACATGCATGTATATTTTTAAACTAATTCACAGCTGAAAAATGTGGTAATATGACAAACAAACGGCTGTAAAACTAGAAGAAACTGAATAAATCTTCATCCTTATCAGCCCCATTTTCATCGTCTCTCTCTCTCACTCTTCATCTCTTTTTATTCCCTCTCTCGCTCACTATACAAAGTCAGTTTGATTGAGTATCTTTTTCTCTCTTGTGTGCTCAGCATCAACAGCCTCCCTCCACACCCACAGTCAGGCACACACACTCTTACTCATACACACCTCCCTGTATGCGGCTGAAACACTCTGCATGAGGCGACCGGTTCTCTGGACTCTTATGATCCTTCATTTTGAGGTAAGCACACATGGGCTGGACTGTCTGGCGCGTTGATCAGTACTTTATATCTTACGGACCCTGAGGGACTCTAAGTGGTAATAAAACAGGCTATGACTGTGTTGCAGCAGCACTTTTGGTACCTAATACAAGCTGTATTAAAATTTCCTTTTACCCTGTGGTGTATGTCTGTCTGGCATTTTGTGTTTAACTGTCTAAGGTAGAAATCCAGTACATAAACTGTGTTTTAGATACTTTAGAGTAACCCATCTTGTTTGATGTGTATTTATTATGTGGGACTGGTGGTTTGCACATCAGATATTCTTTTCACTTTGAATACAGATATGTTACAACAATTAATTTGATGTGAAACAACATTTTTAATAATTATTTTTTAAATAATTCATCAACTCCTGTATAAGTACATTGTCTCAAATGGACAACCACACATGTATTGTTGGACTTTTCCCATGGTTGTTTTACAAATGCATGAAATGTAGGTAAGAACCATATATTTACAGTAATCTTGTGAAAATACCAGCATTATTTTCACGTAACTTCTGGCTAGAACGTCATTGTTTTTAGTAAGTGGGCAGTTTCTTTGTGTATTCCCAGCCGCTGTTAGACATTTTAAAGAGCAAGGTTTTTTCTTGCTGTCATTGGGTAACAGTTTATTTCTCCAATTTTGGATGAAGACCAGCAGATCTGCTGACTCAAAGGCTACAATCACTGAAATTTTGGAGGACAGGAGCTCCTTTTTTTAAATTTTAATTCTGGCTTGCAGTCCGATGATGCAGAGTGAATTGCAAGTGTTAGGCCTTCTGATCCAAACAAAAAAGGGAGTGTCTGACACATCTATCAATTTCTCAACTCCACTGGTTTAACAAGGTAAAGATGCATCAGGGTGCAACCAGAGGCTTGGCTCCTCTTTCAGTCTCAAGAATGCTCTCATTGTTTGAGCCGACAATGACACAACATTACAACACCAAGGTAGAACCACAGCTGCAAATCACTCATCCGCAGCTTCTGCTCCTCTAAGGTTTACAGAGATGTATATGGAAGCACCTGCACTTTACAATATTTCTTCTCCCGCATCATCATCATCACCTACAGGAAATAAATTTTCAGCTACAAGGAGGCATCACTTTTGTCCAGAGCAGCAAATCTCCCTTTTCTTTCACAACATGAGCAACTCTGTCTGTCAACTCCATCAGTGAGGGTTATCCTCTCTACTGACAGGTTTTGTGTTTTTAAGAAAGTAAACATATTGTATGCTGAATTGAATATTAAAATATATGTGTCTGGTTGTATCTTAGTGTCCCCTCCTTCAGACTGTGAAGGGGACGGCCTCCCCAGTGGTTACGGGTCCAGGGACTCCATCCTCAGGACTGGGTCGAAGAGGGACTGGAAAAGACTAAAGCGTGGGCATCTGAGGCAGAATAGCAAGTAAGCTTAACTATAAAGAATGCATCTGTCTGTGTCATTTATGTTTTATACACACTCATGCAACCACACTAGTTTGAAGAATCAGAAAAGTCCCATTATGGACCTTTTATTGGGGATGTTGCTTTTACTGTGTGCAAGCAGTGTGGTGATGCCTGAGTCCATTTAATGCCTCATGTGCAGCTTGTAGGCAGTTTGCTGCAGGCGTGTGTGCAGCCTGGGGTTGCTGTGGGACACTGTGGTCCGTATGAAACCCTTGTGTTTGTGTGGTTGCTGATGTTTTAGCTGCAGCAACTGGGATTCAGGCCACACCGGCGCTGAGGCTGGCAAAGGGAAACAGCAGCCTGCCATCGCAAAGAGTGGAGGTGCAGCCATGCGCTGCTCCACCCTGCTCGCCATCCTCACCGGGGTGCTTCTCTACTTGGTGCTGGGAGCTGTGGTGTTTCGCGCCTTGGAGACTCCGCTAGAGGAGAACAAGCACATGCAGCTGCAGGACACGCGGCGGGGCTTCTTGTCGAACTTCACATGCGTCAGCCCAGACAACCTACAGGAGCTTATAGAGGTACAGCAGAGCCAAATATTATGAAGCTTTAAGCACGGATGTTTATGTGTTTAATAGATAAACAAGCAGCTATTAACACTGTAGTCTCAGCTACTCTTCCTCCCTGTTTTTATATGCCCTTTTTGGTGGGCGTGGCATTGTGGCTCAAGTCAGTTTTGCTGTGTGTTCTCAGTCTATAAATAAGCTCGAGCATCTTAGTGAAACACCACAAACACCTCTGTGTGAATTAAGTGTTATCTAAAGCGTCTTAAACATGTGACCCATTTAAATTGGGCAACATCTGTTTGCATTGCTAGATCACAGGTTAGGGGACAAGTAATGGGATTTTTTTCCTCTCAGATTATGTTATTTAAAGGGGTTTTACAGGCCTGATTATGTTGACATACTCAGTATTTTATAAAAAAAATTATATTCTGCTTTTTACCCCCATCCTATGAAATGAATCATCTTTTGACACCATATATTTAGTATGAGAGCCCTTTGGGGATCCTGACCCTGAATTTTGGAGCTGCTGATAGTGATTCAAACACATCTTGTAACTAGCTATGGTCCCACAATATTTCCTTCCTTTCATTTACATTTCCAGTTGTAGCAGCCATTTGATATTAAAAAAAAAAAAAGCTGGTATTTGATATTAAAAAAAGTGAAGAAGTTAGTTTTGGATCTTTGCTTGAATCATTTTAGGCTCCTTTAATCTCCTCAAAAGTATCCACACAATTTCAGTATCCCCATTGGATTTAAAGTAAATATACTTTGCGGAGAGTTAATACACACCCATCTTGGGTCATAAGGGGACAGCTTTAAGTACAGTTGTGTTTACACCTGGCATTACAATGCATCCATATGAGTCTCAAGTGAACAATGAAACTAGATCTCATTTCCCTCAGTTCACATGTAATAAACACCTGTCACAGACGGCGTTTCACAAAGCTTATAAACTATCTTCTAATGAAAAAAACTCTCAAAATCACACAATACTTTTTGGGATTCTGGGGACAGAAGCCAATATTTGTTACTGTTTACACTCATCATATACCAACAGCAATATTTATTGTCCTTCACCAATTTAATGTAAAAGGTGAAATCAGCAGAGACATCATGTTCAAATTTCTGCTAAATGTTATCATGTGAAATGCACTTTTTAAATACTTTTATGAAATAATATTATTTAAAGTTATAAAGGGATTGGTTTTTGTTAGCCCTTGTTTGGTTATTTAGTTTTGTCCAGCACACAACTCTCACAGTACAACTTAGTTTGTGGGTCCTCAGAGTGACCCTGTGATATGTATATATATGCAGATATGTATAGTGCTTGGCACTGGTCAGTAACTCCTCTGTGTCTCTGTGAAGCAGTAATGCAGGCCTGTGGGTCAGTGAGCAGGTGTTGTCAGAGCAGCTATGTAAGGTTGGGTGAGTCTAGTCTGCATGAAAGCTGATCCACGTTTTAAGGCTGGTTAACATATTGTCCTTGCTCCAGAATGGAAGTTGTAATTTACTGATTTAGCCTGCAAAGGGATCTTTAGATGCAGATCTCACATTTGCAAAAAAGTAAAAAGAACATGCAGAACATCACATAGTAAACAGTGAACACTGATTATTATTTAATTATATATATATATATTATGGTATATTACCATATATTATGGTTTGTAATATTAGCAGTAAGCTGATGATTGCTATGGAAACCCAAGTGTTCAATCTGCTTTTAAGTCCATAAAAAGATATAATGTATTATTGCATGAATACATTTGAAATATATAAATGAATGTGGCCCTGGAACATGAGTTAGCTTGAGCAGAAACAATCCTGTATTTTTCCTGAATTAACTAAGCTGCTGCTGTAAATAAACACAGAAGACACTGAAACTGAATTTATTACTGTTTAGTCTGAGCATAACAAAGCTGCTGCCAACCAAGCCCATTGACTAGCTGGGAGCTTAGATTATTATTAAAATTGGAATAAAGTATCACCAGTATGAAAGCAAGGAACCATTGTTAGCAGTGTGAGGTAGTTTCTGTTGGCCAGATAAACCACACAAAGACTCTGGTGAACATATTTAGATTCTGTAATGAAAAGTGTCATGAACTAAAATTAAACTTCTGAAAAAGGTTCAATTTAATACAAAATCTGTCATATGCATGTTATTGAAAATAAGGTATAATTTTGAAAGTCTATAAATTCTGGATAAAGGACACCTCATAAGTAGTTCCAGTCAAAATATCCGATCAGTGTTTAAAATTAATGCACTGGCTCAGCTTGATTCTTTATTAAGTCACCTCGACATTAGAACCAAAATAAATGAATAAAAAAGAGAATATCTCATTAACAACAGAGTAGGCTAATCCTTCAGTGCCTCGTCCTCTGAACACCTTGGGGTGGCGACTGTAACACAAGCTGCCCCTCCAAACTCGTACTTTTTGTCACTTAAGCTACAATCTCACATATTAAACTCAAAGGCTTTAGGTTTGGCCCAACAGTACACACACCCTGTCATTTGTTTGTGAAAATCATGATATTGATTTGGGTGCAGTAACGTGGCTGGATAGCCGTAGTGACTCTTGGTGAACATGCTGTCAGTTATATTTGCTGTTTTTCAACTCTTTTCCCATTGCTAAGCTGTATCTGAGGTTCTGCCTATTTATTGGAGAAGTGTGAGCATTGTTTTTGTTGTACTAAGACCTTTTGGGATGGTAATAGTTGTTTCAACTATTAGTGTAACCCTCAGGTGTAACCAGGCCTCTGTTACTGACCTCGTAATAGGCTCCATACAGTCAAGACAAATTCCTGCTGTGGTGAACAGACGACACATGGTTGGCCTCATATTTACCCTTTTGTTTTCATTTAACATGAGCATCACTTTCACATTTCAAAACATTCTGGCCACAAAACCGAGGCCCTTTTTCCCAAAGTCTTTGCCGGTTACACTTAGTGTTGACCACTGTGGCTGCCTGGTCCCTCCCTCAAAAATCATTGGGATATGTTTACTTTCATTTGCACACTTACATCATTCTCTGGTTTAGTAGTGGAATAAGGTCACTTCAACATTAGAGAACCCTGTGTTGTAAAATGACAATTAAATTATCCTAACTTTAATTTAAAAAAAAAAAAAAGAAGCTATTTGTAAAAACGCCTTAAAATTAAGAAGTATTTCTTTGAAAGATGAATAAATAAAATGAAATAAAAACATTAAGAACTAACTGATGCTCAAATAAAAACATTAAAATAGTAGTAAAATGCGACCAATTTTGCTGCTCAAAGTTGGATCTACCCTTTGGCAGTGCTGCACTTACAGTATTAAGAGCCTCAGCGAATTCAAATTAATGCACACAAGGGAAACTGAAAAACAGCCGCAATCAGTCAGATCAACATCAGTCCAGCAGATGGTTTCATCCAGACGCAGTCGTGTCTTTGTTATCATAAACATCTAATTTATAGAAGTAATAATGTCTGCAGAGAAGGTATTCAATCACAACGTCATCACAGCCCTTTTTAAAGAGTTAACGAATGGCTACAATTATAAAGAGACACAAAACATATAATTAGATCAGGGAATTAGATTATTTGTGCAGGCAGTGGTTCGATGCACTCGGGACAGAACGGAGCCGTCACAGTTGTACATCACCGCTCATTTCTTAGTCACTGAATGCCTGCTGCTAATGCAGTAACTTGCATTTTCTACACTACAGCATTTCCAAGAAAGCTGAAGGGCCTGTTTCTAATTGTTTAGTAATAAATAGATTGGTATTTAATTTGACAATAAAAAGAAACTCATACTTCATTAGTGTGCCTAATCAGAAATGAATCATTTATACATTTTAATTCATTTATGGTTTCATTTAGGTTATTAATTTGAAAGGTTTTATTTTCTATCATATTCATCAAGCTGTTGCAGAAACTTACCACTAAACTCTTCTCCACCATCTCCTCTCAGGAAGTGGTGGAGGCCGTCGGTGCAGGTGTGGATCCCAGCAACAATGAAACCTTTGTCAGCCAGTGGGATATAGCCAGTGCTTTTTTTTTCTCAGGGACGATCATCACAACCATTGGTCAGTGTCCAATAGAAGCATTAGGACCACCAAAAAATAAATTCTGGTGAAATATTTGTCACTGTTATCTGTTTGATTTCTGACCTTTTGCTCTTCTACCTCTCGCCTTGTGTGTTTAGGTTTTGGAAACATCTCTCCCAAAACAGAAGGAGGGAAGCTGTTCTGTATTTTCTATGCACTGGTAGGAATCCCAATGTTTGGTATCCTGCTCGCTGGAGTTGGAGACCACCTTGGCACTGGGCTGAGGAAAACTATTGGAAAAATAGAGACCCTCTTCCTGGTCAGACCCTAAACAGAGCTGCCTTATTTGCTTGCGCTGTACTTGTACTTTCCTTCTTTTGTCTCATCTCACTACATTGTTTCACCCTGCTGACAGAAATGGCGAGTTAGTCCCACCATTGTGCGAGTGATCTCAGCTGTCCTGTCCATCCTGCTGGGCTGCCTGCTCTTTGTTGCAGTGCCTATTTTGGTTTTCCAGGAGGTGGAGAAGTGGACCCTTCTTGAGTCTGCCTACTTTGTAGTTATCACCCTGACAACAGTGGGATTTGGAGACTATGTTGCAGGTATACATCAGTTAATTAACCACCCACATGTTTACCTCCACAGAGATGTCTACTGTCAGAAAATAATATGAGCGCACCCTTTCTCAACAACAGACTTTGCTGTTGGGCAAGAAGGGCAGCAGACTGGTTCTCTAAATCAGAGGGACCCCAGTGGCTATACTTAAATCATGGTGTTAAGATACAAAACACATAAATTATGTCCCTATTTATACACTCTCCACTCCACCTAAAAATACTTGTTGCTAAGGACACTGAAACCAATGTTTGAGTCTCAAAGCAACATGTTATTCTACGCAGCATCAAACCCTAAAACACAATCATCACAATGAGCATTCCAACAGAAAAAGGTAGCATAACATCATATTTTGACTCTATGCATTTAGACTAGCAATAACATCTAATCTGCTTGTCACCGTTTCACCTTTTTAGTCTAACTGTGTGTGTGTGTGTGTGTGTGTGTACTATATAACTATTACTATGTAGTATATGTACTTACTTATATATGTACATACTCATACAAATATATATTATAGTGGTTTTGAGAAATTTGCCCATCTCAAAACTTACAAATATGTAATGAGATTAAAATGAAGGCTGAGTTTGGAAGAGGGAAAAGGACACTATGCTTTACTACAGTAAAAGATACTAAAAAAATGCTCTATTGAGAGTAGAGGGTGTGTTCAGTTTCACTCAAGGTAAATTATCGAAAAATTACATAGAGATGCATAAGAAGCTTACTCTTTGTAATACATTTGGTTTATTATTATTATTATTGTTGATATGATGACATTTAAGCAACATTTTGACATTGCAACTTGAGGAAGGGTGAAACTTTTTGGGAACAACGTATTCCAACACGGTTGTCTTTACATCATGTAATCAACTAATGTGTTTTGGAAGTAAAATAATAACATGTAAATTACTATATGCTAAAAGTCTAATGGACTAACTATTGAAGTGTAGTAGTAGCAGAAAATAATAAAATTTATGGAAAATACAAGTATCCCAACATTAGATTTAAATTGAGATAAACCACCAGTGATATTCCCTGTAAGGGAAGGAGGTCAGAGTAGGCCCAAGGGAGGTCTGAAGCCCCTAAATCATTCATTCTGCCCCCACCCTGTCTGCCTGCAGCGATGAGAGCAGACATGTCAGAGCTGAACTTGGGCTGATCTGAGGGGCACAGAGGCCCAAAAGCAAAAAAAAAACAAAAAACGATTAAAAGTCCTACAGTTTTTTACAAACACACTGTGCACACCATTGATAACATGTCATCTTGCTTTAATATACAGCTCAATAAAAATGTACAATTCTCTGTTTGTGCAATGCAGCTGAAATTAAGGCATTGTTTTACTCTGTAATCTTGTTTGTTAATATCTTGCTTGCACAAATTTTTAATTTTTAAATTATATTTATTGATCTGTAGATGAGTTGCCGGTGTGACCTAATTAGTGATCCATCAATATAATTGTCAGTTACAATGCATTAAGTGCACTTAGCCAGACAATTTTCATTTACCTCATAAAATATTCAGGATTTTGTTCTTGTAACAGATGAATTATGGATCATCTAATCTGCTCTTTAGTATTTCCTAACTTAAATGTTTATTTACTCCACAGAAAAGGATGGATGGATGGATGGATGGATGGATGGATGGATGGATGGATGGATGAGTTGCCTTCGTTCACTGCCCCTGTGTGCTGTCTTTCTCTCTTCTCAAAGGGGATTCTGGGATTGAGGGGAGTGACCACTGGTATAAGCCTTTGGTGTGGTTCTGGATCTTGCTGGGTCTTGCCTACTTTGCATCCATCCTGACAATGATTGGTAACTGGCTTCGGGTTCTGTCTAAGAAGACCAGAGCTGAGGTACGTTTTCATCTCTTATGTCTGTTTTATCACGTCTGTCTCTGCCACCTCCTTTTTATCATCTCTGTTTTCATCCCTTTCTCTTAGATGGAAGAACTTCGGGCTCATGCCACTGACTGGACTCAAAACATCCAGAATATGTCCGTAGATTTTCGCATTGCAGGCAAAATTGATGACCCCTTCAAACGGCGTCGACGAAAGCGCCGCCATCGCAGCCATGGCCACAGTGTGTCAGCTACTGGGGACACTGAGGGCAAAGAAGAGCAGCAGCAGCAGGGTCAGACAGCATCTGAATCTTACTCCTCTTCCTCCTCCTCCTCCTCCTCCTCTAATGAATCCGAGTCTGGATCAGAAACAGACTCTCAAGCCACTCAGACAGACCGAGTGCCTGAAGAAAAAACTAAAGAGCTTGAAAAGGATCCCCACCTGTCTCAGCCTCTGGACTACTTTGGGGAGAACCTTGCATTTATTGATGAGTCTTCGGATGCTCAGAGTGGTAAACTGCACCTGGATCCTCTGCTGGATACAGCAAAACCAAGCTCCGTGAGCTCTCGTCAGCCCAAGAGGAGACGCCAAAGGAGACCTGTACCACCGAGAAGCCCCAAAACCAATCGCTCCAACCATGACAAGAAGAAGCCCAATGGAAACCCAAAACCAGTTCCAGGTCCACCACTGATGCCTTCAGATCGAAGCTGATTACAGAAACTGCACTGCTTAGCACAAGTATCGACTTGGGAGACATGAAATGTGTCCATTATCCAACTGAGGAGCTCTCAGTGTAACACTTTATTTGTGTATGCCCTGTATGTATCACTTACTCACTGACACTAAAGATGAAATCATGTTGCAGAAGCCTTAGCCACTTGTGGTGTGCATTTAATGCTCTTAGCATGTGAGTGTCTATGCTCCAATCAAAGCTGATGAAGTGATTTTTATGCCGATGTTCCCATTACTTTACTTCTTCAGGATTTTTTTTCTGACACTTCTGCTTTATTTGATAGTGACAGCTGAAGAAAGACAAGGCAGACAGGCGGTGAAACAGCAAAGAGTCTGGGCTGCTTACAAACTCAGGCCTCATTGGCAAAGACTCAGCATTAACACATTGTATGAATTCTACTGGTTGAGCTCCACTCGACCTTCTGAGGAGTTACTGCTCCCTGCTGGGCCAAGACAGAAATGCACTAATTCCCTCTCAACATGAGGGCTTGTGCCTTTTGGTTATTCAAATAGTGCAAGAAACAGCAATAGCAACCAACAAAATGAGGTCAGAATCTTTCCACAGCAGCGTGGTGCTCATGTTGGAGAGAGGAGGCTTTGGCCTAAGATAAGGCAGATTTTCACTACTACACTATTACTACTACTACTACTGGCCTAAAGAATTTATAACAACATTATCTAGATACCAGGAGAAACTTTCAAATCATAATTCTTTCAGTCAAACTCATCTTTAGCTTTGTTTATTGTGTATTTTGTTTTTTTTGAAAATGGTTCACAGTCAAAACACTTGTATAGGGGGGTGGAGAGAGAGTCAGAAACCAAAACTGTAGAAAAGCGCACAATTGCATTAAAAAAAACATTTCTTTTTTATAGTAGTTGTTGGCAACAAACATTAACGTGCATTACCGCTATAAAAAAAGTGAGAACAGTAAGAGAGGGAGAGAGAGGGGCTGTATTTTTTACCAGATACCATCACATATGTATTATTAACATCATGTAAATATTTCACTTTTAAGTATAACAGTTATCATCAATACTGGAAACATCACTATACCCCTACCCTCAGAGAGATGCTCTTAAAACCTGCCAATAGTGAAACGGGTAATAAAAGGCTCTTGTACATTTTTGGTATGTAACAAAACTTTTTTTAAATAGTCTTCATCCATAATATTTGCACTTTGATGGCCAAATGCATTAATCCTACTGTACTGCATATATGTAATAAAGATTTTTTAAATGAAAGCAGCACTGTGGATGTTTCTCTGGGGAACATGATAATAGCTGTTAAGCAAAAGTAATTTTTTTATTGTCACATCTTTGCTTTTCTAACATGGAAAAATAGGTCAACATTTCTAACAAAGCTGCGGTCAATTAAGTGCTTTCAGGAAAGTTAAATCACAATGGATTTTCAAAACATTTCTCAAAGGTCCCAAACCAAGCACTTATCCACTGAAAACTGAGATCAGGACTGAGTGTCCAAAGCAGCAGTTTTCACAGTGCCTTGCCACTTTACAGGGGTTAATCTATAGACTGTAATATGGTTTCATGTTTCATACCAGATTGAATCACTCATCTTAAATATCTTTCTTTTTGTGGAGTGTCTGTTCTTTGGAAACTGCAGTGCTCAAAGAATCAGTCACATTACTGAGTGAAGCAAATGTTCCACACCTTTTGTTGGCAGCATGAGCCTCTATGAAACCAGGGACCCTGACTTCAGATAAAACTAGATTTTTATTGAGGTTTTTTTTGTAATCTGTATTAAGTGAATGAAAATTGCCTGTACAAGAAAGTGACACTATGCTTAAGAGTATAATGTTAAACTGGCAGTTCTGCATACTGGTCGCACTTAGAAAGCGATAAGTGAGTAAAAGTACCCTCAAGTTTTCAATATAGCCCTTTTAGCATGTATTGTGGCTCCTAAATCAACCCAGCTAGATGATACACTGCTTGAAATTCTATCTTAGTTTTTTATATTTGAAAAAGCATCAAGGATAAACATGGTGCAAAGTGTGGTTACAGTTCTTTTGTTGTATGTATTTCATTTTTTATCTTAACAAAAAAGCTTTTGAACACAGCCAGCAGATGGCATACACATACACATTTCCCCTTTGTGACAGTCCAAGCCTTAAACTTTTACAGCATACTTTGATACATTCAGTGTTTTGACAGTAACTGAAGTTCAGATGTTCATGTTAGGGACGATATAAATGAGTACAAAATACGACCAATTACAGTCTGCCTTTTGTTGCCCTGCTGGCTTGTCTTCACTTGTTTTCATAGTGAGTAAACATAATGTTTTTAAAAGGGGCAGAAAGCAGGTGAATGTATATCCTCTACTTGGAAATCTGACACTTCCCTACAGGATACATAAAAAGAGCTGTGTTCTGGCACTGTAATCGGGAAGTCAGCAGGCAGCAATGATGTGCTGTGGCAGTGGGTGACCTTTTACTGGAGGACACACACTCAGCTGCTAAAAATAACGTCATCAGTACCATTGCTGCAGTTACCCTGCGCTGCCACAAGAGGGCAAATTAGGGGTAGTGTGCATATGAGCCTGATGCAGGCTACACTCCTGACCCGGAGTTAAGCGGAAATCCAATCAAAATTAGAATCCAAATGTGATAAATCCTCGAATTTTGCTCAGTCCAGGTTTGCACAAATATTATATCCAGCTGAACCACACAGACAGACACTGACACTTTTAAAGACAAATAATGGAGATACTAGGCAACAGAGACGTTTTATAATTCAAAAATGGGTCAGTTTGATGAAACATCTCACACAAAGTCACAGTTAATTATTTCAGTAACCTGACACTCACTTAAGTGTAAAATGATGACATTATCAAGTGGCAAAAGAATTGCTCATATTTGACCTTTTGATGCTATTGTGATGCAAGGCTAATCAAAGTGTTTACAATACGGATGAAGACTCTTCAATAGCTGACTGTTCACTGCTCCATCCGTTGTTATCTATGACTCACTATGCAGTATCCAATGCTATTTCCGTACCGCAGCCACAATGGTTTCTCATTCATGTAGCCTATCAGCTGACACCTGTCTGAGGTCATGACCTGCTGTAAGGAGCACCCCGGGGACCCCATCTGGCACTAACAGTGTGCTCCTACTTCTCAACTCTACATACCTCGAACACATTTCCCTAAGGACTGTGCGCTGTAACGTGTAAGACAGCTGTAGCCGACGCATAACATTATAATACAGTAAATCTCAAAACGTAAATCTTTCTCTGACTAATCAAATTTTCCGGGTTTTTGAGTGAATCTAATGAATATAGCATGACCGCTTTCGCCTCTAACAGGATGATAATGCAGACTCTGCACCAGAATGATGCAGCCCCGCAGAATTGCAGTGTCTGCAGCAGAGACGGAATGACCTTGCTTCAAGGTCGCAATGACACTGCCGTCAGTTTTTCCTCTCATGCGCGCGCCACGAAAACCCTGTCCCGAGCCCCGAGCCCGCTGCATTCATGTGACCACTATAAGATGTACACACACACACACACTCACACACACACACACACATACATACACACACTGCTGTCGCGCACCCCTGACACCGCGTGGAGAATGCAAGTGAAGCTTAAGCTCTCATTGTTTAAAGAGACTACGTTTATGAAAAATAATTAGAGGCAGATAATGCTGGAGTCTTTGAGGAAGCACTTACACTAATACGCATTAATAGCCTTCCTATTCGAGTGCGGTTGCCCCCGTTGTTAGGCCGCAGTTGGTCTTTTAATCCAACGTCCAGTAGTTTATTCTCTTTTATTTGTTAAATGTGTGAACAAAGTTGTAAACTCCTCTCCAGCTTCTCTCTTCTCTGGTGCCAGCTGTTAACAGGCATGCTGGAGAGCTCGGGGGCAGCCTATTTCGAGAAGCAGCATGCTTAGGATAAAGAAACCCCACTTTATTGTTATCGGCCACATTAAACATAAAGAGCGGGTTATTTACTGAAGATCTCTGAATCATGTTTAATAACACTGTTGTATCGTGTACGCATCTGGCAATCTGGTTCCTATAGCAGGCGACTGTATGTTCAAACTACTATCCCTGGATTATTTACTCTTTTTATCCCATTGATCTCCTGATCTCCTCTCCCCTTGGCTCTTGTCCAGATAGTGTAGTGGCGGAGTGAGCCGGGTCAGTGTCACAAGACTGACAGCACGCATGACTTTTCCATAGCGGCGTGCTGCAACATGCGACCTATTCTTCAGATCTCCCTCTCTCTCTCTCTCTCTTTTTAAACTGCAGCAGTCCTCTAAAGCTTGTAGCATAAGTGAAACTAAAACATCTTTATAACAACCATTCTGTTTGGTTATTGTGTGTCTGTTAAAAACATCCGACCACGACAAAGCCACCTGACGGGGGAGACAAAATAATTAATGAGGTGAATAGAAACTTACACTGAAACTAAAATCCCCTTGGGAATTTCACGATTTTATAGAGGGGACGTTTGCTGATGCGAGAACATCTCAGGATTTTGTCAGGTGGCACAACTGATTTGTAGAAAGCTCATCTAAAATCGGCACTCTTTCAGCGGTTGGTCTAAATGAACATACCTTGACTACATTGGGATTAACATTGACTGGGTCATATTTTTTTCACGGGTTGCTGGCCCTTGTAATAATGCTGATGACGCTGGTGGAAGGGGCGTACGGACGTAACGGAGACAGCGGACGCAATTCGGCAGAGGGAGGAGGAAAGACACGGGATGAAGCTACGTCACTGAGCCCGCGTCAAGTTAGCAAGGGTAAGATGGGAGGAAACCGGAAGTTACTCTATTGGAGCGTGTTAAAATAAAACTGCCCTTTGTGTTAATTTTGTGAGGCATAGTGGCAGACATCAAATGATTCTGGGGGTAGTGGTGCATATTCAGGTTGTAGAAAAACACCATTATATGTTTGGTAGCAGTGTGTTTTGTGACGCTGTCTCGCTTGGGGAAGGTTGAAATTTCCGAGTCGACAAAGTTTTATTATGAAATCTGTTTTTGTACCGGATATTTCCAGTTCTTTGTTTAAGTATTGACACTGTGTCCAACTACCTCGGTTGTGGCAGCCGAAGACGAGAATTTATAACACCAGCGTAAGACGGTGTGTCGCCGGTCGTTGTTATCACCTTATTACACGGTAACGTAGTGATGCGATGTGAGAAACCCTGCGAGGCTTGGACAGCGCAGCTAAACCGGTTAAACCGACAGTGGACTTGGCAGCCGCAGAGACTTGACTGACTTCGGATAAAAAAGAAAAAAAAAGAAAAAACTGCGATGTTTTCACATATTCCAGTAAGTAGCTGCCTGCACCTTACACCGTAAATATAGAGCACACGTTGTCTTTGGCTTATTATAAATCTTTTAGGCTATCATTGCTCTTTTTTGTCTTATTTGAGAAGATGTCAGCTGACTTAACGGTAGCCTGATGTGCATGCACGACTCGCCTGGTAGAGCTAAGTTCGCGTGGCCACGTTATTGGGGGTAGGGGGCACGAGCTACTGAATAAATATTCAGCACATTGTGTAATAATTTGCATTACAAGCTTCCTGTCTCGATGACAGCACACTCAAAAACTACCCGCTGTCATATTAACACACCAATTATTATAAAGACACTCAATTTAATGCTCTAATCGCCGATCAACCCCCACAAAGTGCATCTGTAAGCGGATGCTTGGTCACTTATTGAGTAAATACAGAATGCAGGGCCATGGTTAAAGTCGATGCAGCGGATAACTATCTTCTTATGGCTCACGCCGTTCCGTCCTCACTTAAAAGGCGAGTCCTGCATGGGCACATATCACTAGCACTTCTTCAACTGTACACACTCTAGATTGTTATATTTTGGCTTTAAATCTATTTGAACCCCCTTGAGTTAGTCTTCTCTCTGTTTTAACACACTGAACTGTACAAGACACCCGGCCTGCTGGATCAGGATTGAGGTTACTGATCTTAAGGCATAATCCACTATGGCAATTAACCTTTCACCGGTCTGAGATCAGTAGGCAAGGTCACCCCTGGGTGCTGTTCTTGCCGTCTCCACAGTGCGCCGCATTTAAAACCCTCAAACTGAGTATTATGTAGAGTCAGTATGATGCATTATCAGTGTCAAAGAACGCCGATGTCCCCTAACAAAAATATGATAAGACGGCTTTAAGACCATTAAAGGCAAAATGGTCCGGTTCGTGTTCTGTGCCATTGTAAGGCCTGTAAAATAATAGAGAAAATGTGTTCAGTAATAACATTTAACAACAACAAAAAAAAAGAGTTGGAGTTCATGGCTATCAGTAATTGTATTTATTGACTGTTCAACTCTTTATTATATCATTAGTTCAAATATGAATGTTTTTTTCTTACATTTCCCTTCAAAAAGATGAAGTTGTAAGTTTGGATCACTTCCATAGATTGTGAATGAAGTATCATAGTGTGTTGCAACATATTACAGTTTACTTGCTCAAGTTTAATGTTGCTTGAAAAATTGGGTCAGTCTTTGCTGCAATTTGACATTCAAGGTTGTATACTTTTTGTCCAAAACCAGTCACTTTAAATCTATAAAGAATAATTAAAATAATGCAACATACAATGCTTTATTTGTGAATGTTTATTAAAACAGGTCCCTTTAATTATTTACAGAGACTTATCTCCAAACTTCCACTTATGACTTTGTATGAGTGAGAGACAAGGTGTTGGCTTTACTCTGTCTGTCCTTCAAGCATTCCTGTGACTGTGACCTTTGGAGTGTGTCACACAGCGTAAGGGGGAGGGTACTCAACCAGCATGCAGAAATCTGGATAGATACAATGGAATACACGTCTTGGGAAGGAAAAGTCAGTGTTACAATTATACACATTATACATATGACTTGCTACAGAGAAGACAAAACTATTGCCAAAATATGTCCAAAACATGTGAAGATTGGCTTCCTGTTATTGTCAAGATCCCTTTAACGATCAATATATGCCACTAGTTCTGAGACATCATGGTTATTGTGAGGCTGTACAGTATGTAGGGATGTAACCAATAAAATTACATAAAGTAGTAAGTGGAAAGTGGCTTGGTTGTAAAGTCTTTGATGCACTCAAAACCCTTTGCTTACCTTTCAGGTGTCCTGAGAACTGCACACCTCAACTGAAAGCAATAGCACTTAACTGAGCTACCACCAGGAGTCCCAGATATACGACTACACAACTTCAAACCCCAGCTCAGCTTACAGGTAATCTGTTTTCACATCTCGTTATTGTTCTGATGAAACATTATGCTGTGCTTTTACAAGAGCTATGCCTGTTATTTGTGTTCTGTAGCCAAGTGCTTCCCATGCTTTAAGTTAATTCTTGAGTGTGATGGACTTTTAGATGGCAAATTTAACATTTTTCAGTCATGGATATGGAAAAAAATAGCAAAAACACCAAGACACTGATACAGAGCTACAATAAATCATGTAAGAATGTCTAAAATCCTCTGTCAGGTTAACTGGAGCAAACAAGATAGTAGTCTTAGGGGCCAAATGATGCTGCAACTTAAAAGTTTGTTGCTTTGGGATGATGTGTGCAGCCTGGAAAAAAAATTAAAGCATTCTGAAGGGCAGAGTCAAAATTTGTGCCAAAAAATGAGAGCCAGGTGCATTGTATTTTGTAGTTTTTAGGACACATTACAAATAAACATCAGTTAAATTAAAGACACGTAACAGTTAGACTGCCATTTCACATTTATATTCTTTTTTGTTTTCTGTTGGGTCAGAGGAGTGGAGACTTTTAATTTATGACCAATACACCGATAATATAATTTAGGGCCTTGTCAGCTAACCTTTTACACCCTGTTAGATGTCTATATCAAGTTTATATTTAGGATTGAACATACTTCCCCATTGTCACCTCTTAAAGTGGCCTTTTGTGATGTTCCTCCATCACATGAGAGCAGAATAAACATAATATCTGGGTGTTTAGCAGGTAGTTAATAGATGCCATATAAGCCTATGTAAAAATATTTTTTACATATCATTTAGCTCTTAAATAATGCTGAAAACTGTTTTAGTTAACTGTATTCGAAGAGCTCCATGAACAAATGTGTTTTAGCTCCAGTGCATCCAGCCATAATCATCTACCTGCTGTTAGAGAAAGGCGACTGTAGCCCGGCCCATTTCAACTCACAGCCGACACGAGCTAGCAGGCGCAGGCAGTCTGGAAACCGATTTTCTGTCAAACCTTTGCCATGATATCACACCGTGCAGAGACTTAAGTGCTGTACCAGTCACCGTTATCAGGTAAGATGCCGCCTAGTCCGGGTTAGAGTGACAAAAATAGACCTCGGCCCCAGGAGGAGAGAGCTGGTCAGTTGGGATTATCGCTAGCCTCTGCTAGCTTACTAAGCTAAGGCTAAAGGTAGCTACCCTAATGTTACAGTTATCACAATGTGTCCGCTGTTGTTGAAGCTAATGCTAACGCTACCCAAAACATACTCAGGACACGTTTCTTTCGCGAGTTAAAAAGATAACAGTGTATTCTGACCCACCTCTTTTGGCTTTACGCACTGTTTAGACAGCTTTAATAAATATAACAGCAACCATATAGGTTTTACAGCCCTCTTTTTTAAAACATTTTCTTGACTTAAACCGATGTTCCTTGTATACCAAAGCAGATGTGAAACTGGCCAGCGGTGCACAGGGAAGAGGGATACTTGTTGGTCTGCTGAAAGTCGAAGCAAAACTGAATCACATTGTTGAATTAAATGGGCTCACAAACTAGTAGAAGTTATGGCTGGTCCATTCACTCAGCTTGTAAAGTCAGAGCAAATAAGCTAAACTTTAAACAAGCTTGGTTTGCTATGGCCCCCTTGATGCTTGCCAAACAGTGCTCCAATCAAGTCCAGCGGGGGCAAACTCCAAATAAAATGTGGATTGTCAGCTACCATAGGAGTGGATTATCTGCTGTAGCACAGAGTATGATAAATGCATACTTGGTTTGCACTGAGTAAAATCTGGAACAAGTATTAAGTTCCTTGCTCAGTGTCTCGATGAGGATATCTAAGTAAAGAGTTGTCTAAAAGAATACTTCCCTGTATTACATATTTTTATTATGTTGAGCACAGTCACTCTGTAAGATCTTGTTTGCAAGTTGGGGAAATCACTTAATTGTCAATAAAGCCTTTGATAAATCAAGTTTAGATGTCTAATATTAAGCAGCTTTGATTGCCTTCAAATCTCATTCTCATGTTCACACACTGACTGAAGGATGAAAATGTTTAAAAGATAAGTTAAAAGACAGTGTCTTTGTAGTAGTCTGTTTATAAAATGAAGTGCAGTAAATCATGTCTTTCCAAGAGCAGCGTTCAATAAATGCACTCTGTGATGTGAAGTATATCTGGATGAAAAGTTATCAGTCGAGGTCAGTTCATTGTAGATGTCTACAGATGATATACTACTTATAATTATAGCCTTGAAAGCTGATACAGACTTAGCCACAATTCAGGATTTTTATTGATTATACATCATAAATACATTGAGTGCTGACTAATACTTTTGGAGTAGGGTAATAGTTAATTGGCTGTGAGACACACATCAGTGCTTGCCTTCATTTAGCTTAGTAAATGTTGCAAACAAAACAGACAAGTAATAATCTGTTACTTTATTATTTAGGCCTGTGACCTACTCCAGGACGTACAGAACCTTTAACTGCATATTATGTTCTTATTGTGGTTAGATTGAGGGGTTTTAGCATTAAACTAGCCATAAGCAATGCATTTTAAACATTGCAACACATTGTAAATGTACAAGCTGCAAGTGGATTATCAGCCCAACTGGTTAATGAGGCAGAAATGATCGGTAATTGCAGTGGATTGCCAGTATGTGCACATGAGAAAGTCACTTTAAGGTCTTAACTGGATTGAGGCTATTTAGGCTGCAGAGATCTCATCTCATCGTTCTCACTCAGTGATCTATTAAGTTGGAACAAGAGCTCAATCGTTCAAGTAAGGCTTTGCATTAATGTATCCATTGATGAGTTTGAGCCCAGAGACACACACACTATTTTAATTTGTGCATCTGCCCCATTGATCTTCTTCTCCTTTTTCACACAATTTTCTGATCCCTGAAGTGCTGTTGTTTCAATCAATTTATCAGCAGCTGAATCTACATTTCTGTCATAACTTGCCAAGAAGTCAGTTACAAGCAGTTAAATAACACGTGAACAATTCGTCTCTTTGTTTAACTATACAGCATACTGAGTGAGTCTCCTTATATGGGTGTAATTACAGTAGTGATTTAATCTTAATACACACCCCTGAGTGAATTATTTACATTATTCAGGCAGGGCAGAGAAATGGTCACTTTGCTCACACAAATATTCCCCCACCTGTTTGTTGAGTAACTTGAATGCAAGAAACCTCCTGACACAGATGGCCATGGGATATTACTATGTAATGTGTCAAAGAGATCAGAGGGCTTTAGAGCTAATTTAAACAGATATAAAGTATCATTGTAAGCTCACTCACTTATTATATTGAATCTTATTTAATTGATGAATCTTTCAATTTACCCAAAAAGCACTTCTGTATTACAGTGTCAATGTCGCAGTTTGATTTTCACATTTGTGGCTATCTTGACCTTGGATAATAAGCTGAGATTGCATTTTCTGAGAGTGAATGTGTGTTTTCGTGATTACGTGGACTATTTGCATGTTGTTATCTCTCTCATTGAAATGTAAAAAGAAAACTATAATGTTTAATTAATTGTTTAATGATAAGCATCAGAGATTCTGTCCTCCGCAGTGCTGAAATTTAACCACAGACACTTTTTCACATTAAAATAAATTACAGGATATGTGTGGAGGGTGCAATATACTGTTTTTATCTATAATTTTGCACTTGTGAGCTTCCTTTGTGATTGTGTTAAGATTCATGAACATTTCATTGTAAGTATGAAGAACTAGCTTTTCACATTCCTGTAATGAAACTGAAAACTGACGACAGCCTTGGCAGGCAAGCAGGTTACTGCAGTTCTCTTACTGCCATACTTGAATGTGAGTTATGTATCTGAATAGGGGAGAGCGGTCACTGTTCATGAGCAAAGCGACCTTCATCCAGTCACCTTGGCTATTTTAATGCCACAGACAAAGACTTCACGCTGTGGGGATGATTTAAGAACTATATAGGCTCATTTTAGGCTTGAATGGTTCTGGTTTGGTGAATATAAGGTGTTTTTTAATGGTTTAAAAGAACTAACTTATAAGAAAATAGCACTAACAACACAACCTATGAGCAACTGAAGAACTAAAGAGTGATGTTAGCATGCTGATATTGCAAAATTTGTATGTTTTACACATTTCTCGCTTCTAGCAAAGAAAATTGCCAATCATTGCCAAGTGACTAAACCACAGATAACTTGGTATGTAGTCAGTGGAGATAGTTTAGTAAAGATTAGTTGGGCTGGAGATCCTAGACTATCCCTCCTATGTTGATTGTATATTTAAGGCATAGGTTCAAACAGTAATAATTAGCACTGGTGGTATTGGAGCCTGCCCTTTAGCCAGCCACAAGAAAAAGGTGTGAGGTGAAAGGTTGTATGCCATTACCTATTTTGACCTTTCTTTGTTGCTTACTTTTTCCCCTCTAGACAACATGTCTTCCAGGGAGCGTCGGTCAGATGTCTACATAAAGGCAGAACCGAGCAGTCCAGAGGGAGGTGGGGGAGGTAGGACCAGCCCTGGTGGGGCCTCCTCAGACTCCTCTCAAAGTGGAGGTGGAGGAACCAAAGGAGATGGAACCAAACGTTACTCCCCACCTCTCTACACGCCAGCTCTGCGTTGCCACTTCAAAGATGAGGGTGGCGATGGGGCAGAGGAGGGGTCCACTGGAAATGGTGCAGGGCGATGCAAGTACGCCCTGAGCACATTGCCCAAGAGGCTGTGTTTAGTGTGTGGGGATGTGGCCTCGGGTTACCACTACGGCGTGGCATCATGTGAGGCCTGCAAAGCATTCTTCAAGAGAACCATCCAAGGTGTGTGCTGTTGTGAGGTTGAGGTGTTTGCGTAGCAGAACAACAGTATATACAGCTACACACTGCCAGTATTCTACTTTTTCACTGAAAGCTTTCATTAAACTACAGAACATAAGGGCACAGTTAGTTTAAAAAACTAAAATTAGTAAGATAAAGACCAAAATCTGTGGATTGCACAGTCTCTAAGGACCTACACTATGTACTAATGATGTCATTCTTTAACTTTGTTTAGTGCACTATCACTACAGCTAGCCCATCTGGTTTAAACAAAAACCATGAACACTCTGCAGTTATTGTACTTATTGTATGTTGGGTAATAGTGGGTAGTTAGTTTATGTGATGTCAACTTTAAGTTGATTGTTTGTTTAAAAGATCAGAAAGATTTAAGAATTAGAGGAAGGTGGTTTTCATTCATATCAAATAATCATTCATATTTTTTTCCTTATCATTGTCTGAACCTGGAGTTTTCTGTTTCTCCCTAAAGGTAACATTGAATACAGCTGTCCAGCATCAAACGAGTGTGAGATCACTAAGAGGCGCAGAAAGGCTTGTCAGGCATGCCGCTTCACCAAGTGCCTCAAAGTAGGCATGCTGAAAGAGGGTGAGTGTTGCTGTGAAGAAGCTTCGTAGCCAGGTTTTTTTCGTTTATTTTACATGTGAAGGGTCTCTATGGTTATATTTATATAAAGTGCTTTGTTAACCTTATTTTCAGAGCAAAAGAACTACAAATTCTTTAAATTTTTCACAATATAGGAGTACGTCTTGACAGGGTGAGAGGTGGCAGACAGAAGTACAAAAGGCGCCCAGAAGTGGAGAATGCAACATACCAGAGTGCCCCTCTACCACTAACAAAGGAGAGTGAAAAAGGTGAGTTTTATATTCTTGTCTTCATGATTTTATTTTTTAGTTCTACAAGCCAAAAGGTGCAATACTGTTAAGAAAATCAATATTTGCAAATTAGATGGAAAATGCACTGTTAGTTTTTTTAAATCATCAAATGGCAAATTATCAGTCCGAGAATATATCATCTACAGAGGCTGTTGCATGTTGCAGTGTACAATGACCTATCATTTTTTGGCACGCCCAGTCCAGTTCCCAAGGAAAACAAGCTAATTTTGTGGTTCTAATCCAACCTTCTGGCTACATACTTTAATAATTTTGGTCAGAATGTCCAAAACTATCTGTGCAAACCAGAAAGGAACCGTGTTGGTCAAGAAGGCCTATAGGATGTCCGGAAATGGGTTGTGCTTTTATTTCCTGTTTTTGGTTGGTTTTTTTTTTTTTTTGGTTGCAAAGGGCGTATTGCTGTTGCTAGGCAACACATCAACACATTATCAACTGTTAATCAGTTCTATGCTGACAAATTACATGGAACTACCAACAGCAGCTATGTTCAGGAAATTAAAAACAATAAGCACAGTCATCAATAGTTCGGTTCTCACCTTCCTTTTTCTCATTCAGAGGTAGAGATAGACATTTCTCCTGCTCAGAGTGGAACCTTTTTCTCTCTTTTGAGGTACTCTGAGGGGTCCTCCAAAAATGCAAGATGCCAAGAGCCTACAAGAAACACGTGCACATGAAATGCTTCAATCAAATGGCTGAGGAGTTGTACATGTTCAAAGCAAAAGTTACTTAGTTGGAATCATATGTTTGGACTATGTATTAATTTTAATTTTTTTTTAAATTTTTTAGGTTCCTCCAACATCATTGTGTCTCACCTTCTAGTGGCAGAGCCAGAAAAGTTATTTGCCATGCCCGACCCTCTGCAGCCTGATACAGCCCAGCGCACGCTCACAACCCTCTGTGACCTCGCTGACCGTGAGCTGGTTGTCATCATTGGCTGGGCAAAACACATTCCTGGTAAGAGATGCAAAGAGGATAAAACAAAAGTGTAGAGGCAGTGATAGTATGGCAGCAGAAGAAGAGATGTAATGATCCATTCTGACTGACCAGAAAGAAACTTGCTGTGCCATTTTTCACCCAGGCTATAACTTCAACACGCACACACACACACACACATATATATATATTTTTTTTTTTACAGAAGTAAGATACTAAGTGTTATAAGTGGCCTGTGTCAGCCAGATTCTGATGGGTGAACAGCCTAACTAATATCTACAAGAAAGTGAATAGGTCAGACAAAGTTTTGGAACAAAAAATACTGTCCAAACAAAGTTAATGAGCTGCATAGTGAGCATGGAGTGTTAGAAGAGGAGATGCTGAATTTCTGCTGACTGAATTCAACTGAACTGATGCAGTGCTTATCTGTATTACAAGCTAGAGCTGGGTCACCAGCTGCCTACAGTGTGTAGCTCATTATTTGGCTACTGTAAAGACACGAGAGTAGTGCTTACTGTGTCAGCTGACACCACAAATGTGAACCTATTGCCAGTTTGCCTCCTCTGCATGTAAATTCCTCCCCCTCTCTCTGTATATTCCTCTGCAGGCTTCCTGTCACTGTCTCTAGCAGACCAGATGTCTGTGTTGCAGTCAGTGTGGCTGGAGGTGTTGGTGCTGGGCGTAGCGTATCGCTCACTTGGCTGCGAGGACGAGGTGGTGTTCGCAGAGGATTTTGTCCTCGATGAGGAAATGTCACGTGTTGCTGGACTGACAGAGCTAAATGCAGCAATTAGTCAACTTGCTCGACGTTTCCGCGCACTAAACGTGGATCGGGAGGAATTTGTCATGCTAAAAGCCATCGCACTCACTAACTCAGGTAATTTGGCTTGTGTAGTTGAACATTTATGCACACATAGAGTTTTACTTTTCAATTGCACGTCATAGCACAAGTATCTAACTACAACCCTGACTCCAAAAAAGTTGAGATACTGTTTAAAACATGATTAAAAACAGAAACACATGAACTGTTAACTGACACTAGTTTCATTAAGTGTTTCTTTGCTGATGTGGGACTGTTCTTTATACAGTCATGTGTGTCACAAAGTGATGAACCTCACTCCATCTTTGCTGGTAACTAACTGAGCCTTTCAAAGATTCACCTTCCAGACCCAATCATGATCCTATCACCTGTTACTAGTGAACATGTTTATCTGTGGAATGTTAAAACAGGTGTCTTTAAAGCAACACACTTTAAAGTAACACAACTTTCCCAGTCCATTGTTGCTCCTGACCCAGCTTGTTAAAATGTGTTGCTGGGATCAAATTCAGAATAAGCACATATTTACAAAGATAAATGAAGCTGATGAGGTAAAACAGTAAATATTGTCTTTGTACTGTTTTCATCTGAGTAAATGTCAGAAAGGACTTGCAAATGATCACATCCTGTTTTACACGACTTTCCAATTTTTAAATTTTTTGGAATTATAGTTGCAATACCATAAAAGTATTGACAGTACTATACCTCTTTTGGCTTTCAACATCATTAGTCATGATAAGATCAATCTATAATCTTTGTTTAGTACAATTGAATATAAGTAGGAAAAAAATATTATGCTTATCAAACAGTGCTCCTCCCCTTTGCAAACAAGGCTCTTATGAAACTCTACATACAAGTACATGGAATATGTGGAAAATTTGTACAGTGTAACATATAGTACACTTAAGCCAAATTAGAATGTAAGATATAACTACACACAATGTTCAGATTCAACATACGCCATGGCATCACTCAGAAAAAATTCACCAGGGTGTCATTTTTTTCTATCACCGCCGATCGAAACTGAAGCCGATAAACATTTGAGACTGCAGAGTCATTTGACCTGGGAATGTTGAGCCAGTTTGAGGAGGGGATCT
Organism: Acanthurus leucopareius; assembly: GCA_029814765.1. Taxonomy (NCBI): domain Eukaryota; kingdom Metazoa; phylum Chordata; class Actinopteri; order Acanthuriformes; family Acanthuridae; genus Acanthurus; species Acanthurus leucopareius. The sequence goes on along the minus strand of JAQMCX010000012.1, from coordinate 6,127,684 downwards.
CTTGATGATTTCATTTCTGATTCAGAAGGCTTTTAACAATATGTAAATATACATGCAACAATAAACATAGTTTTAGGATAATTCTACAAATAATCTGAAGTTATGGATAGAAATCAGTCTTTATAGAAAAAAGGGGAATAAGCTGCATTAATTACTGAATTCTTCAGTTAATTTGATACATCTTACAGTCTTCTGCCTTTATGGGAATACAAAATAAGGAGGAGGCGGAGTGCTCAGCTGTATTGTTATTAACATTATGTCTCCAGCAGTGGAGAGCAGCGTCTATGCTTTGCCATGAGCTCCAAGGGAAGCCATTGTTGTACAATATGCTGAGTGGGTGTAAGGTCTTTGAGGTAAAACAGACTGAGCACCAAGTTATTTTCTTCACCAGAGAGTTGATTTAAGTTGTTCAGTGCTGCAGTGTGTAGTGTGGTCAGCCACTCTTGTTTATTACTGCTGATTGCTGGCCCACTCTGTTATTGTTAGTCTCTGAGTGACTGTATAGACGGTGTTCACAATATAATATATTCACGTGATGTCGGTTATGCTAATATAATCATTTAGACATTCAATCAAAACAAGCTTGCAGATGCGCCCCTTTTGTAAAGATGGAAATGGTAAGAGTTGTAAGATAGATCTAGTGTATGTGCACTGTAGGCTGTCTGGGTACTGCCTCCACCAGTTAAGTTCTGCCTTTTTTGTTTCATCTACATTAGTTTATTAACTGAATTTTGAAAAATTATTGTTTTTTTTTAAAAAAACATTTAGGAATCTCTGCCAAATTAGAATCAATCAAATTAGAATTAAATTGCATCTAAGAGTCAAACTAATTCCCCACGCTCACAAATCATTCATACTGCAGAAAAAGTCAGATGTTAGTGGGTTATTAGCACTAACTATTGCTTTATAATACTAAAACAGGGCATTAGTTTCAAGTATATTTGGTACATTATAAGGTAGTTGGTTAGCTAAGTCTAATTTTTATTTTATTTTATTAGGGCCTGAGCACCTTCAGTGCGAAGGCCCTATTGTATTTGTACTGTTTCTTCTTATTATTATTATGTCAAATTAAACCTTAATTTGACCACCTAAACATGCTCAAAAACTCACCAAATTTGGCACGCACATCAGGTCTGGTAAAAAATTTGATAAAATGGAAAAACTGACCCCCAAGGTGCAAAAATGAGCTCTGTACCGCCACCTAGGCACACAAAAATGCCCACTGTGGCCCACAGGAATGTCGTAGAGAGACGGGACAAAAACCTAATTGTAGTACTCATCAAGACCTACAAATCATGCCCGAATATCCCCCAGGTGAAAATCAACAGAAAATGAGTTACAGTGGTCCCTCGTTTATTGCGGGGGTTACGTTCTAAAAATAACCCACAATAGGCGAAATCCGCAAAGTAGTCAGCTTTATTTTTTACATCATTATTATATATGTTTTAAGGCTGTAAAACCCCTCACCACACACTTTATACACTTTTCTCAGACAGGCATGAACATTTTCTCACATTTCTCTCTTGTTTAAACACTCTCAAAGTTCAAACCTGCATAGATTTTAAAAAATAAGTACAGTATTATAGAATGCAACCAAAGATCAAAACCTGTTCTCAGGCCCAAACATTTCTTTGAGAAATAAAAATATAAACATTTTCCTATAAATGAATATGATAGCATCGACATTGTGGGTTTTGTCGGGGAGAAAACTTGCAAACATACAGCACTTCAGAGTCACACTGCTAGCGATTGAACATTTATGTAATCTTGGCAAGCCGAACGCATTCTGTACTGTACAGGAGACACGGCACAGAGGAGATTGATTGACAATGGTCTACAGTCCC
>JAQMCX010000012.1:6008555-6125740 GCA_029814765.1 Acanthurus leucopareius | reverse complement strand
AATTTGCAATTAATTTGCGATTAATCGCGCGTTAACTCAGGACACTAATGTGATTAATCGCGATTAAAAATTTTAATCGACTGACAGCCCTAGTTTTTTTGTATAGAGCTTTTGATAAGCTCCGTAGCTCTGTGGCCACAAGGTGGTAGCAGAGCATCTCTCTCTGAGCTCCAAGCACTGTTTGGGAGTGATCCTCTTACTCTGATAACTATCTTTGTTTTCCCTGCTGTTGCTGTGCAGTCCCTGTGGATGTTAGAGTGACAAACAGATTTGAAGTTGTCAGTTGTCAGTTTGCCAATGTAATATATGAAAAATAATACTTTGTTTTAGTATGGAAGGGTTTTGAATTACATTTATCCTAATGTATCACTTTGGATAAACTTGATTGGCTGTCTGATTTTTACTTTCAAGCAGTGAGTGCAGTCATGTTGTGGCCTGCCTGCATGAGAGAAAGAAGGCATGTACTGCACTTGGATGGCACTGTGGACCAAGCGCAAGCGGTGGGCCCTGTCTAGGTGGAGTCAGCACCGGGCGTGCGAGGGCCTGTCCAACGCTGCTTGCAGTTTTAATTTTATTTGACCTTTATTCAACCAGGAAGTCCCATTGAGATTCAAAATCTCTTTTACAATTAATGCAGAACACTGCAACAGTCTTACAATAAAGTCCACCTTCATGAAGTTTATGAAGTTCCCTCTGGAAACTGCAGTTTTTGATACTGCTGAATTATATTGTGTTATACTGGGAAGTGGTTCTTATATTTACTATACCCACATTGATATTATCTCAGCATAACACAGTGCAAGTTCAACAGCACCACAAGCCACAGCCACCAAGATGACCATATATTTGCACATTTATCAACACATATCTAAAACAGTTTCAACAAAAAAAAAAATTATAACCTAACAAAAGGGTTAAATTTATTGCAGGACTGTTTTGTTAGATTGCATCAGTTTCAGCTATGTGAACCAAATAAACTAGAAACTGCTGTAAGAGTCAGTTTTCTCGTCTTCATCCTACTGGTTCACATTCAAGTTATTTATTATTATTATAATTATTTTAGGATATAAACCCACTATTAGATTTTTGCAATAAAACTTCTTTTATGAGTGTGGTCTGCAGTTGTGGGATTGTATGTCCTATATGTAAGTATCTGATTAATCAGTGTAATCAGTCCTGTCTGCTGTCTGGCCTTTAAGCTTGATGGGATTACGACAATGTTAGAAGCCAAGGCCAATGGTATCAGGAGAAAGATCTTGTATTGCCAGTGTTTGTTGCAGTAAATGCTAACGACGAAATTAAAAGGAATATTTGCATTCCTAATGGTCTTCTTGAACTCAGCAGGCAGCTCTATCATGCAAAAACATACAGAAATGGGTCTAATAGTTGTGGAAAGTTTGCCCGTCATAGCCTATTTGTATACCTCTGTTAAAGATAAAGGTAACGTTTCTGTCAACAGCAGATCATTTTGCACAACAGAGCCACTGTTTGTTTTGTAAACAAAGGCTGCCATTAGTTTGTATTTGTGTTAAGTTACTGGGCAACAAAGGCTTTCTCTCTGTGGCAACGTTTATACACCCTACACTGTACCTTACCATGTGCTCCCTGCTGTTCTGTCAGACTCTGTTTACATCGAGGACATGGAGGCTGTGCAGAAGCTGCGGGATCTCCTCCACCAGGCCCTGCTGGAGCTGGAATGTCAGCGGCGCCCAGACGACCCCCAGCGGGCAGGACGTCTCCTTTTAACATTGCCTCTTCTCCGACAGACTGCTGGTCGTGCTCTTACTACCTTCTACAGCATCAAGACCCGTGGCGGTGTACCCATGCACAAACTATTCCTGGAGATGCTGGAAGCCATGATGGACTCCCCCTAGAGTGGAAATCAGCAGAAGTAAAGAGGATTCGGAGAAAGACCCATCAGAGACCTAGTCTTCAATGAGTGGATGAGTGGTTTGTGAGAAGAGAAAGTTTTATTAGAGAATTAATAATGAGGAAAATGGTCCCTTTTCCTTAGGCAACATGGAGAAAGGAAAAGAGTATGAGAAAAGAAAAACCTTGTGTTGTGTCCTAAAGTGGGAATTGGTAATTTACAGTAAAATGTAACTGCCAAACATAGTTAAAAGCCCCAAGATCCAAGAGTGAAAACATAACATGAATAACATGAAAACTTCTCAGTTTTAACTGTTTTCATGGCTTGTCCATTACAGCATCGATCTGCAGTTGCATAATCACTGAAGAACATTAAGGTACCCAACAACAGACTGCAGTCATGTGGCTTTCGAAACTTTAAAAAGTAATGCAACATCTACTCATGTAAGCCATAAAAACATATCCGGCGAAAAGGCTTGAGGGTCCAGTTTAGGGTCAGATTGACATGCACTTGAAGTGCTTGTATTTACTGTAGTCTAGTGTGCCGTTGTAGGCAAATTCATAGGAATTACTTGCAATATGTTAAAAGCAATATAATGACTCGATTATTGTCTGTCACATTTAAAGCTGGTTCAATGATGAGACATCTAATAGTGCATGTAAATCAGTGGCTCTCCACTCTCTGGACCCCAAGTGTCGATTTTTTTTTTTTAGCTTCTAAGTACAGACTGGTGTGGGTCTCGGATGCCATGTGAGTGGATTCAAAGTTCTGCTGAGAGAGAAAACCACCAGCACTTTTGGGGTCGAGCTGTGGAGTTGAGATCCACTGGTGTACATAGCTGGTGCAGGATTCTTTATAAAAGGTTGTGCAATGAATTTGTAGTCCAGAAGTGCATATGAAGACTGTGTGCTCAGAAAATGCTCTACTTGGAAGGTGATTTAATCAGTGTTGTATGTAAATTCTATTGGCACACAAAGAACTGGCTTCCATACAAGCAAGCGTGTGCGTCCGTGTGCAGTCTAAACCAATGAGCTACGCTGAGATCAGGGAAGAACAAAACTCTTTGACATTAAAGCCAGTGTGGCAATAACAGCGGTTCAAAGTGAAATGCTTATGCCTCATCTGCTTTTTTATACTCTCGTCCTCCACTAGGTCTAACCACTGTTTTGGACTTCAGCAGCTATGCTGGCTAAAAAAAAAAAAAAAAACAAGGTCTGAGCTATTTGACCTGTTTGATTAGTGGGCTATGTCTAACACTAACCCATGTGACTGATAAGTGTGTGATGAGATTTTTCTGCATTTTCTGCAGTTGCAAAGAACGTTGCATAAAAGAGCTCAATTGTTTCAATGTGAGATCCCTCCTTTGTGTTTGTACATCTGTTGAACTTGTAAATGGCCGTATTGGGCTCAGGACAAGAAATGCAACATATGCAACATCTTCCTTTTCAATTTTGAAACCTTGAGTGACAACACCCTGAAAGTCCTACTTGTTGTTCAGCAGGTTTGTATACTTCAGACAGGTATGATCATTGTAGAAAGCTTCACATGCAATGCAAGGGTACAGCATCTGGTGTCAAAATCAGATCTGTAAATATAATAATTAGTGGTCAAAGAGCCATTAATCTTTTAGCCATGTACAGTTCCATATAAATAAACAAAACATGCAATTTATAGATAATAAAGCCAGCAAATGTGATTAAAAAAATCCCCATTACAATTATATTTGTGCAGCTTACAGTGTTCTGAAATTTGTAAAGACTTGAAACTTGCTTTTTCATACATTTTCGTTTCTAGGATTTAAGGGTATTTTATTTACATTGTGACATGGTCATGGGTTTGGTATGAAGCTTTTCATTCAGGATAATATATATACTTTTTTTTAATGTAAGCAGTGGCACGATTTCTGATTTTCTGAAGCTGATTGTCATATTAGGGATCAATATACATGGCTCTATAGATTCAGCAGCATGGTGAGGCTACAGAGGGCTACCTCAGGAAGCAGAGTAAGCCAGATGGCAAAATAACTGTGGAGACAGATGTATTTGTTGATCTTTTGATTTGTCAATTTGAATAATGGGTTAATTGAATGTCTTGCAGTTGCGCTGACACCTGAGATCATTTTTTTTTCTTTTGTTTCAGAACTTAAAGATGTATGTGGCTCATTAATAATACTTAATAATTTGCCCCATGGTACAAAAGTCTCACACTGACAAGCCTACAGTTGGTATGATTCAACAGGAACAATGGTACAGCTTGAAAACGCTGGAGGTCTTTTACAGCAGTTCAACTTGTAACACACAGTTATTTATATTAGCAACAGCTAACACTGTGGAGCAGGTACTGATATCTAGGACTCTGTGATTCACCGGTGTGGTGACTCATAGATAACAGCTTACATATTCCTGTCATCTAAAAAAATATGTTGGTCTTTCATTAGTTTACTAGCCTAATTTCATATAGAATAGTCATAATTATGCAGCAAACAAACAAATACAGATGCCTGGGTCAAATTAGAGCTGTTGTAGTTTCTTCATCTTATCCTGATGACTTACACAAAGGTAGATTTTTTTATAAGCATACAAACATATTTTAGGTACAGTGGGTTAGGGTGCAGGCAAGGTCATTTGCAGTGTCACTTAAAATTATACAGTCATTTGTAATTTTATTAAATATGTGCGCATTAATATAAATGAGCAATACAATAAATTACCAAACCTCACACATTTCCTTGTATAGCCACAGTGTACATTTAACATTGCCAGTTATAATGAAGAATAGCAACTAAACGTTCTATTATGTAGAAGTTCAAATCAATGTTTGTATTTTGAAAGACTATTTAAATGATTAAATTCTATTTTTTACTCAATATACCGTTGTTTGTTGACACTGCTTTATTTTTTGTGTGTGATATTGGCTGTGAATTTGTGTGTGTAGGCTATGTTTTTGTTTCATTTAGATAAAAACAGTTTGATGTCCTTGTCTTAACATGTCCCCATTAAAAAAAATCACTGTGAAAAAAAGCGAGATTTTCCACTGTCTGACGCAACAGGAAGTGGATAATTGTAGGTGCTTTGTGTTGTGTAATAAATGGACACACCAACACCTCATATCATTGGTCTCATCTCTCCCCGTGTTTGTCTGTGTATGTGTAAGATGAATGTTAAAACTTTCAACTTCATTATGTATGTTTTTTTTGACCATGCAGTACACATATTACATTTGGACACACTCCTGACTTATGCTGATAATAGAGTCCTTCAAAGATTTTGCAAAGCACTTAGTACTATGCATACTTCACATGCAGGCTATGAGCATTTGAAGTGAATACTTAACAGCCGATGTAAGTAGCTCACTGCAAACATGACCATACTAGCATTATAAACAATTTGCCTCCATGTATTTGTGTATGAGTTTTTGCAGTTTTTAAAAAATAACACTAATAGCTTTTCCCTTTGTGGCTAAATAGATTCAGGGCTTGTAAGTAAGACTTAGTTTAACATAGCTAAAAAAAGTCATTTTTTCTTTTCTTATTCTAAATGTCAGTCTCTCTTGCTTTGCATTTACTTGGTAAGCAGACAGACAGACAGATTGAGATGTAAAACTAATTTTCTTCAACAGAGCTACAGTGTCTTTAACAGCTACTTCAGCCAGGTCCACAATTGCATCAGTCTAACAGAAACTACATTTGGCATGTGGCTTCTTGAAAGCAGATGGCGCAGCAAAGAACGATTTAGCGAGCAGGCCCAAATCTGGTTTGGTTAAATCCCAACAGCCAAACTTAATGTGGGACAGCAGCCCACTGTAAGCGACAGTGTAGTCCGCTACAGTGTCAGTAACGCTGTACATCTAATTGGAGGTGAATCTGCCAGAGGAAACGCAACAAAGGACATCCTGCATACACAACCTTACCGTTGGATATTACTTAAGGCTAGCTAGATATATAAGTAGCAAGCTAAAATGCTTTCAATCACATCCACCCTCACCAAGAGCACGCGCGTCCTCCAGTGTGTACGGCTGCTGCACGCCTCTCCTATCGTCAAAATGCCAATTCAGGTAAGACTAGCATATGTTCAGCTGTAACTTTTGTGCTACACGACTCATGCAAAGACGTGAGATATGTATTTAACTTAAGAAAACACAATTAGTCCTCCTCTCTGTAGCTAACGGGCTAACTTAACTATCCCCGTCGCCATGACAGGCATTAGCTTGGAATGTTCGAATTGATGTTGATGATGACCGCTGCTGTCCTCTCGCTACTTTACTAGCAACTTCCTCCACACTTGCTGGGGAGTGATATGAACGTTACATAATGCCAACTGTAAATGATTACACTTGCTGTCGTCTGGCTGGTCAAGTACTCTTTTAATAACGGCACACAGTCACTTGAACAAGACTGTACCCTTTCAAAGACCCGTGTATTTAAAATTGAACATACGTTACCCCGTCTAAGTTTCATGTATCCTTATGTGTATGCTGAATTTATAGCTTGGAGAATAAGGTGACTTAAAATTGCAGTTACCTGTTTTCATAACGTAACTGTAACGTCCTTGTCTTAACATGTACCCATTAAAAAAATCACTGTGAAAAAAGGCGAGATTTTCCACTGTCTGACGCAACAGGGAGTAGATAATTGTAGGTGCTTTGTGTTGTGTATTAAATGCCAATCACACTTTATATAATTGGACTCATCTCTCCCCGTGTTTGTCTGTGTATGTGTAAGATGAGTGTAACGTTACTTTACAACTGTCTTGTAAAAAGATACTGCAATATGAAAATATATTTTAGGACATAACACTACAAAGTACAATGTTATTTCTTAATTTTAATGAAAGGATTGCAAGCATTGAGTGTGTTTAAAGCGTGTCACTCTCATTACATCAACGTCACTCATAAATACATACATTCGGCCATTTTAACGAGAGAGCCGCATCTGTGCGTGGTGATTTGTTTCCCTCTAGTGGTCTACTACCTCAAGCGTGCGCCTCTTAAAACCTATCAAACCCTGTTATTCTACAGAATTTTCTGGACCACCAGGTTCTAATCTAAGTGATACTGAGATGTCTAATTTGAAACGTCCTCGAAAAATAATGGCTGTAGTGATGAAGTTGAGTAAATGTGGTATTTAAACATGTCTATTTGATCTATGGCACTCATTAATCAAAGTATATGCATGACTACACATAATAAAACAATATTGGTCTGCTTTTTAAAAAAAATATCAGATAAATAGTAACAATGCGGATAAATAAAGCAATCTCTCAAACTATGAAATTCTGATGATGTCCTTAATAATAAATGCTCACATGTGCATGCAGAATTAGCAGCATGTAAGAAGTTCAAAGCTCAAGGCTATATCTAAAAAATATATATTTGCATCATTAGTTTGTACTGTACAGAAGATAATGTGTATGCTGTATGTGTGTGTACACTTTTTTAACATAAGAAAGTTGTATGGTGAGATGATGAAGATAGTCTGCTTTCTTACACTTTGCTCTTTCAATCCTCAACAGGTTGATGAACAACTCCCTGCAGTGGAGGTCCAGGAGGGGGATCCAGGAAATAAGGTGTTAATGAATCAGCTCTTCAAGGGGAAGAAGGGAGTCCTCTTTGCTGTGCCTGGAGCTTTCACCCCTGGTTGTTCCAAGGTTGAGTCCAAGCTCTCCTCTCTGTTTGCTGTGTCTTATATACTATCGTTTTTGAATCATCTTAAGTCGTGTTTCTCTTGTTGCCTCTAGACTCACCTCCCAGGTTTTGTGGAGAAGGCTGAGGATTTAAGGAGCAAAGGTATAGAGGAAATTGCTTGCATTTCTGTCAATGATGCTTTCGTCATGGCTGCCTGGGGAAAGGAACACGGAACAGATGGAAAGGTAGTAGTTAGCCATAGTTCAGAGAATAATAATATTAATCACACACATTAGATTGATAAGAGTCAAGACAATTCAGTCAGACATTTTGTATGTTTAAAGTAAATTGGACATTACCACCCTCTTGCGATGAACTTGGCCAAGTAGTCAATCGTCAATCCCAGTAATTTGCTAAACATTATTATAGTGCACTGGCCTCTGTGCACAATAGAGGTTTTTAGAAATCCCAAATACCTAAACACAATCTTTTGGTATCTCTGATAATTTTATGTTTGGGTAGATGATAACAGAGATGAGACACCGAACTCGTAATCCTGTAAAGTCAGTTTCAGATGTCATTTTCTTCACATCTTAGTTTCTAAGTGACCTTTATGAATAAAGAGGTGAATGATGAAGCGGACACAGAAAAGATGCATTAAGAATGTTGAGCTTACTGCTACTTTCTTCTGCAGGTTCGAATGCTGGCTGATCCCACTGGAGCTTTTACAAAGGTAAACTAAATGTATGGTATGTTTAAGTTTTATATAATATGACTATGTACACTCAAATATCCTTCTTTTCTGTCTTTTAGGCAGTTGACCTGCTACTTGACAGTGATCAGATTGTGCAGGTACTTGGGAACAAACGATCCAAGAGGTAATGATCCTTTTGCCTTATCTAGTTTTGCAGTAGAGATTGATCACGTGTTTCATGATTTATCAAGAAGAGCAAACATGAATTCAGGAAATCACTCCGTACTCACTGTTATGGTACATGGTATTTACTGTCTGAATTTGGAAATGTATGCTAGATGTAGAGCTGTTTCAAAATGTACTAAAATGGCACAAACAAATCAGTGTCCTTGGTATGCATAATGTAGTGTATTCTATAAATTCAAAAATGGTGTGTGGGATTTTGTAAGTGTCTAAAATCCTTATTTACTGTTCACTGTAGAGTAAACTATTGGATGTCTGTCAAAAAGATAGTGGTGAATGAGTTCATGAGGGGGTGATTTCAACACAGTTGGAGACATCTGAGAGGCAGGCACACACATGCAGATTCATTTAAGCATGTGAGAGTTCTTGAATCTCTGCCATGAGACTTCTTACATGGTGCGGAAGTCAATGATAACATTAGTATTTTGAGAATAATACTGATAAAACCACAAAGACAAGACTAAACTTCATGTTCATAGTATATATTTACTCATTTTACTGTTGTTCAGTCCTGGATTAATTCACTAATTCACTTTTTTTTTTTACAATTAAAGTTTTAACTTTTTTTAAGGTGTCTACTAAATTACATTCATGATCAAGCTCCAAAAATATGGTACATTTTAATCTCGCTTAATGGTACATTTTCACATTTGTTATCATAAATGATTGTGAGTCCATCCTGTGTTTCAGATACGCCATGCTGGTGGTAGATGGAACTGTGAAGAAGATCGATGTGGAGCCTGATGGCACCGGGCTGACCTGCAGCCTTGCTTCCAATATTCTGTCTGGTCTGTAGGATTACTCATATCTCACTCAACCAAACTGCAAGCACTGAGTTACTGTTTAAGCTGCACTAACAAAGCCCTTTACGCCCTATCCAAGCTTCCTCCTTTTCCCAAAGATGGATGAAAATGTCACATGGATGCTCATGTTTAACATAGAGCTGGAATGAAACTAATGCGCACAACTATGACATTAATGGCAATCCAAAGGGACATCATCCTCTGTATACTGTTACTTGTAAGTAAATAAAGTTTACCCTGAAAGCAATAATCACAGTTTACTGTATTTCTTGTAGTGCAAGTTATGAGTCTGTTAGTTAAAAAAAAATGCCATAATTGATGATGGGATGAGCACGTTGTATGAACATATTATATGAACAATCTTTGTGTAAGACCTTAACTTTTCCTCCACCTGTGCAAAATCAAAATTTAAGAAGCACGTTGCTTCAATAATTTATAATATAATTAAAAATTAAAATTAAAAAATATAAATTAGTGCAAACTGTGCATCAGTATTAGCACATAACTGAGTTTCAAGGTTTAGCACTGCATGTAAGGGGACATTGTGACTCTTTTAGCATTTACCTAAGAAGGCTGTGCACCAGTTTTTGATAGGTTTGTTGTGATTTTTAACATATTTCAGATAAATATTTATCTGAATGCCATTGATCCAAAGGGACATTTGATAAGACTTTAACTAGGAAAGGTGTAAAAGAGTATTCCCCTTCACTAATTCTTCCATGTCTCCATGCAAAATTTGGGTATTTTGTGAGATGGTGGTCCAGATATTGAACTTCCTTAAAAGGACAATGAAGGTTGGAAGCTGGTGCTCTATGTTATTGTGTATAAAGAAAATTCTGATGACATAATACAACTCAACTACTTTTTAGCTCCTCGTATTATGAATGGCAAATTCATGATGTAGGAGCTGATCGATGCTATCTTGATTATCAAAAGAAATCAAAGTTCCCTGCCAGTACCCCAGCAATCTTGCACTCTGCAACCTTGTATTACTGTACACCCTTTTAAAATTTACAAAACAAAAAAGAGTTTTTAAGTTGTTGCTCATGGTTTATTTTATGTACATCTCATAAACTTTCACCTGCCAAGAGGTACATCACAGTTTATTTTATTTATTACTTGTATTGTTAAGCTTTGTCCTTTTCTTTCTCTATTAAGATGTTCGTTGAACAGCGTGTCAGAGTAGCTCAAAACCGCAGTCACATTAGCGGTATGTGTACACATAATCAGGCAATCAAGCTATTCGTATGTTGAAATAAGGTACGGTTACAGTGCATGCCACTGTTAGAACGTCATGTCTGTTAAGCCTGTAAGTCAATACAGAGGGCACAATCGACTACAGTTCACGCCATGACGTAAGGGCGCAAGAAGCGAGCGCGTTGAATTTTGGTAGCCGGTCCGTACAGAAACAGAAACCAAACGACTCTTCAGCAAACTACGGCGATATTCAGCCTTCGTAGATTACATGTAAGTTTATTCTGAGATATAACAAGTCGGGCGTTCAGCAGCGAAGGTATGCCTTAAGAAAAAAAGTAGCATAAGATGAAAACAAGCAGTAAAGTTAAGCAATTATCGATCTACGGTTGAAACAACGTTAGCATCAAGATAACTTGAGGGCGCCTAAAATCTGAGCTGCTATGGATGAATTGTATACTCTGGCTTCACAGTGCTAGTTTCGACTGAGTTGAAGCGAGGATTATTTCATGATCACGTATTGTTAAAAGAAAACGTATACTCCGCGAGAAGCGACATGAACGTGAACGTTAGCAAGTTGTGCTGTTAGCATGGAAAAGGTAACGTTGTGCCCGCGCAATTCAACACTGGACCGTTTTGTTGCTAGTGAGGTTAATTTAAGTGCACCGTTATCCGGTTTGATTTTTCTTGGTGTAAAACTGTCCAGATACTGGACAAACATGAAAGTGAACCAAAATAGTGGCCCAAGTAGTCGAGTATTTGCCGTGCCCGCTCACTCGCGGTTAAGTTCCTTGTTGAGGCAAAGGGCCTTGGATACAAAGACAAACTCACCAACGTTGCCATTAGCCGTTGAAGTTAAGTAGAAAAAAAGTTATTAGAAATCTCAGTGCTCATACATTTTTTGCAAAAACCTCTATGCCTCCGCTAAGCTGGGATTCACTCTTAAATACTGCGAGTTTGTGAATCGATTAATATATGTTTATACTAACTCATTTATCAGTTACACAAAAATTTTTCGAATTAAACGCTACCATGGTTTCTTGGTTCAGTGTACGTCGTTTATGTCAGAGTATATAAAGACAATGTGTTAAAAGCGCACTGGGTTTAAATTAAAACCGAAAGTGAAATAAAACCGTGAAACGAGGCCTTGATTAAAGATCAAGTTAACATCATGTTTTCGCCTGAGCGCGATCATTTTACGTTTGAAACGTTTAAAAATGCATTAAAATCCAGAGCATTTGTTAGCAGTTGGACTTTAACCTCTTTAGAGTCCCGTAAAACTTGGCAGTGCTCCTACGTTAACAGACGAAGCCATCTGGAGTGGAGGGGCAGATTGCTTCAGAGCAAATCTGCACACAGTCATGAGGGGAAACATTACCGTAATTTAAAGAAATATACTTGATGTTTTGTGAATTCTAGACTTATATGTTACCACATTTTTAAAAAAAAAGAATCTCAGTTTTAGTTTTTCATATATTTACTTTTCCAGTGTCTGCACACAGCTACAAGTGCTTCATTGCTCATGTAGATGAATATGGTTTTAACTGATAGCTGATAGTGTATTTTACTATATTTGTATGTCCATTGTGGTATTTGTGTCACAGTTAAGTAGCTGGTGAGCTGTGACCGCCTTCAAAGCAGCCATGTCGTCAACATCCCAAAAACATAAAGATTTTGTGGCTGAGCCCATGGGTGAGAAGAATGTAATGGCTCTTGCAGGCATCGGAGAGGTCCTTGGCAAAAGACTGGAGGATAAGGGTTTTGACAAGGTATGATTTGTTTTTTATTTCTCTACTTTTTTATTGCAATATACGCACATTTGGTATGCACCTCTCATATAAAAATGTAGTGTTCATAGAGGGTATTTATCCTAGTTGCAACAATGGTATCCTCTGCAGTTTCATCTGTGTCTTAAAAATAAGAACATTATTGAAAATTTGATCATAGCAGCTTATAAAATTCAGTCATATCTATAGCCCTACTCTATGAAAATGATTGTAAGTTCTGAATAAGGTCCATGCAAAATTCCAGCAGTAGAAAAGATGTTGTGTAAAAGCAGCTGTTACTCTGTTTCTGAGAACAATATATATGTGTATGTATATGGTCATAGCTGTAATAATTTCAACTTTCACTGTAGCACCTAAACCAGGATATCTTACTTACTTATCTGGTTGAAATCAAATCCAGCAAAACTTGACAACTGAGAGGTTAATGTTCTTTTTTTTTGCTAATCAGAGAAACAACATTCTCAGGTAAAAATGACTTCAACCTAGAGCTAACACAGCAAATGACAAGAATTTCATTTAATTTTATATGTTAGTGAAAACTAAGTTTCCTAGTTTTTATATTTATATTGTTTCTTCATGTTATCTAGTAGAAATCTAGAATCAAATCTATTTGCTTATCAATTTGACATCTTCAACCTTAATGTGTATGAATAGTCTTGCTTAAGACATGTTTCCACAACATCCCTAACCTGTCTAACCACATACCTTTCCACATTTGAATGTTCTATTCATACAGTCATTCTTTAATAGAGCTAATTAAACTTTCTATTGTGTATTCATCTCTCCTTTAACAGGCGTATGTTGTCCTCGGACAGTTTCTGGTGCTAAAGAAAGATGAAGAGCTTTTCAAGGACTGGCTGAAAGAAGTCTGTGGAGCAAATAGCAAACAACAAGGTGACTGCTATGGCTGTCTTAAAGAATGGTGTGATGCCTTCCTATAAACCATTCCATCATTGTTTTCTACTTCTGAAGTCCAAACTGTACGTTACCTCCACAGTTATCTTGATTCAATTCAGCTATTATATTTGTGAACTGACACTGTACACACTGAAGTTCATTGAAGGAAACTGGTTTTTAAATTATACTTAAAGGCGTTGGTGTAATGCTAAAAATGTTTGACCCCAAAACAGAATTAACACAAAAAGTTAAAAAGTTATAAACATAGACCTGTTCTTTGAACTGCCATTAAATTCTTAGGTTGGGTGGATAATCACAAAATATGTCAATGCTATCTGCCTCTTTATTCTACCAACTTTCAGTTTCCCTTTTTACCGCAGACATTTTGACTTGTCATTGTAGAAGCATCACATGTGTAGCTTATTACATTAATAAAAGCTTCTTTCCATAAGGGTTAACAAGTAAGTCATGTCACTAAGCCGGCATGGAGATTAGCAGGGCTGTGACTGGGACACTTAAAATAACTCAACCTTTATTAACATTATTAATTCTGTGCTTTGCAAGTCAAAATGTGTGCTGTGAAAACAGCTGATAGGTGAACTTGACACCAAATGTTCAGTTTCCAGTTTTAGGAAAGAGCTGCTTGAATAATAATAATCAAAAATGCCAAGATTGTTGGAATACTGTGTTTACTATCTGCTTAAGGTTAAATTCTAAACGTGTTGTTCATCCATTGTTAGCCACTTACTGAGATTTTACAGTTTTAAGCTAAACCTGGCTACTTTGTTCTACGTTTATACCTTCAGAGTGATTTCAGTTTATTAAACTTTTTTTTTCTGTGTCCTATAATGACTTCCCATCACAGTCCAGACAAAATATTTGTACTCACCTCCAACTCTTGGGCTTTTTGCCTCATTAACCTGTTTTTAAAACTGTTGAAAAGTTGATGTAAGCTGTATTTTTAAATGGCACATCATATATCACTTAGGTATCATGTACTGTCTGTGAACAATGTTAAAATCATTCTCAAACAGGTTGATTGTCTGAAGTGTTTTGTAGAAATGTGACACATTTATGTGACACAAAAAACAACTTTAAAATTGTTTTGACACTGGTCATTGCAGAAGAGATGTCTTCTTCTTTTTTAATGCAAAAAATGAAATTATTTAGTACTGCAAATGAAGGAGCAGCATGGACAGACCTCCTCACCTGGTCTGCTCAAAGAATGTTTGAACGTGAAGATGGAAAAGCATATGAATAAAAATGCAGATGAAACAAACTGAAAATAGTCAAAAATGTGTCAATCTGTCGCTTATTAACAGGCTGCTGTCTTTACATTGAAAATTGAACTTTCAAATAAGTGTCTACTTAATGGACCAGAAAAACAGTCATTTTGCGCCTGCCTCAAGTGCATAAAGCACAATAAATATGGAACAATTTTAGATTTACATGACTCATTGGTGTGTTCAAATGGCTACTATTACTTAGGGAAAACAAGAATTCAGTGTTGATTAAACAGTGTCATGATCAAACGACAAAACCAAAAGCAAAGATACAGTAATCAGTCAACACTCTTTTGTCCATTAACAGCTAAGCGGTTAAAGTAGTGGATGACAGAATGTGTTTGAAGCTGAAATCAAAAGAAGATGACCTTGTTCTGCAACTCTAAATCTGACATGAGTAAGACGAGACCCTTCCAATCTCTTACTCGACTCTGTCTTTTAATTACATTGAAACTAAAAAAGGCAAATTACTGATCTAAGTTTTGAATTGTTTCTAAAGGAGAAGTAACACTACTGTGTTTTTTTTTTGTAACATCCAATTATTGAGTTCAAGCCTTCATAACTGAGCTTGATGTTATCTTAGACTGTTTTTCTAAACATGAGATGCCTTAATGCATGTTAGTTTAATTGATATATCCAGATGAACAAGAAGATCTGCAGTGGTGCATGTCCACGGTGTGTCACAGTAACTTCCACGCATCACCAGCTGTTAGAAGATGTAACCATTGTTAAGCAGCTTTCTGTTGAAACACTGTCTGGTGTGTTTGCATTTGAATGTGAAAACTTCAGTTTTTATATTGCTGTTATTATAAAAAATAAAAGGCCAAGTATCAGTTTTGGACGTGTGTGTTTTTACATGTTCATTAAAGATTGCATTTCTTATCCAATAAAATCACAAGTGAAAGAAACCATTTGATAACAGGAGGTTTTATTTCAATGCCTGATATTCCATGGTTACTTATTCACCAACGCTTCAAATTTGACATTTGCACAATATTGAAAATACATTGTTGAGTAACTGAAATGATCCCAAGCAGGGGGGTTTCACCATAGTTTTATCATGTCTAAGTTGCAATGGCGCTCAATTGATGGGGAGCATGTCTGAGGGATCTCCAAATGAGAGTTTTTTTTTTTTTTTTAATGGATATGATTCAACAGAACTAAACCCATAGTTGTACTGCGTATGTAGAAATAAATATCCATGGAGGAAGTGAAACCTTTAATAAACGAGGAATTCTCAAGTTAATAACATCCGTCCTTGCTTCACATGAATGAGTATAGACGTTAGGCTGTTTTGTGCATTTTCTGGAAACCACTGAACGTACCCTCGGCTCTGCCGAAGCTCCCAAACCTGATAGGTTAAAATAATGCTGCACACCTGTCTTTAAAAGTACGTTATAACTGTTGTATTTATTTTTTTTCCTTTAAGAAATAGAAAATTGTTCATGTGACAGACTCATAACAGATTAGCTGACTTTGCTATAATGGCTTACTCGATATATTTAATGTCCGTTACCCCTGGAATGTTATTTTTTGGGTCTGTGTGCTATTGAACTATAAAATCTTGATTTGACAGTGATCAAATGCTCAGAATTGTTGCTAAAGTTTCACAATAGCACCTATGCACACACACACACACACACACTCGCACACGCCCACATTCACACTACAGCAACAGTATATAAATGAGCAAAATGCTAAAACCTTAATAAAACCTTGAAATAAATTGATATGATTATAATTCACTCATAAACAGCTGTTGTCCTTGGTAGATACAAGTAACTGCCAAAACAGGAAACACCCATGTGACTAAGGAGTACAAATATATTGACAATAAATATGAATCACTTCTAATCTAAAGGACATTCTAAATGGTGATGGAGACTTAAACACTCTGTATAAAGTCCCCTACTTGTAAGTAAATCATTAATCTGATAATGTTATTACCACTCATGGGTAGTTGCCAAATGGACACATTATTGAAAGACGGGGTTTCTCTCAGTTGCAAGATATGTGGGCGATTTATAAGGGTACTGACTGCCCTGAGCGCCTGAGACCTGTAGCACCACCACAATCCAAAGACCTAATGTGGGAACTCAGCCTCCCTGTTCAGAGTTAAAGGTGCACTCGGCAACTTTAATACAGGCCTGTAAACACACACACAGACAGAACTCTTGATACAGTAAAGAGTTTGCAAGCACAATGTTTGGATGTACTTTAAATGCATGTGTTTACATTTATAATGTTTACTAGAACAAAAAGAACACTGCCAATCTAAACTAAATGACAAAATAGTTACTAAAAGAAGTCACATTGTTCACCTCTAACTAGTGCTTGAGTACATATGAATGTCTCTCTGCAACGGGTGGAGTTAATTGAAACACTTAAAGCTCAGACTGTTTCCTTTTGGGCAGTTACCTGTATTTGTTGATGAGCATGAAATGTCTGTTTTCAATTAAATGATAACTGTTTTGATATTTTTTCTCCTTTACACTACTCTTCTTTTTTTAATAATAACTGTTTATTGATTGAAAGTTTTAGGCTTTGTGTCAATTTCCGATGTTTTTGTTTCATTCGTTCCCTCTAACACTGAGACAAACGCCAGCAGTTAAAGAATTTAGTTCAAGACATTCTGTAGTTGATTATGTACTGTACATCGGCAGCTTTTATGCAAGGTTACTATAGTACATTGATGTCTTATTTAGATTGGAAGTACATGTACACACTGTACATACATGTACATACTGTACAGCTGTACTTTTAATCACAACAATCCCTGATAGTCTCAAAGCAGAGCGCAGAAGAATTTCTTCTCCCTGAAAGGATTCTCTGAGGTGGGCACCGGGGTGATCAGGGGGTCGTCACAGGAGTGTGCGTCGCAGTATGCCATCAGGTCGGCCGCTGCCTTTGATACCTGGAGATCAGGAGGAACAGATTTAGGGTGACTCATGACCATGATTACATTAGATTATGATGTTATTAACAAAATGAAGTAAAAAGCAACATTTCATTTGTTGATTTTATTTAACTCTCAGTCTCTGGTCAGAGTTTTTAATGCATATGAAGACCACAAGAAATCAATTCTTCACGGGGAAAAGCTGTCAGTTTCCCTCATACTGAGGATGATCAGATATTTTTACATATTAGAAACCTATATCTTTTTTAAGACATTATGTAGGTATAGTGTTTTGTTTTATTTTGTTTTTTTTAATATATTTGTCCACGGACTATACATACCAAGACAAATGGATATAGTCAGGGCCATGCAGATACACAGTGTGTAAAACCCTTGTGAAAACCAAGTGTGTTGTCTTACAGCTCTGGTAATGACGGGTATTATTTACCACTATTGGACCTCTGCTCTTTGAACGATATTTTCCCTGCATGTTTTTGCACCAAATGGTTCAAGCAGATGTATTTAGTCCACAGTTTTTGTCTGGGGTTTATGCATGCCATTGTATACATGGAGACTGTTGTATTACCTCTTCACAAATAATGATAGTCTCCATTTACAACTTCTGAAACATTCTTGTCTTATAGGCCTAAGTATTAGTTTGGATTTTTCAGCCCAAATGTTGCCAATAAAGCCTGAAAATTACACAACAGTTCAAACCTAAAATTGTATTGTATGAAATGTTTTCTGATCAAAGCTGGAAAAAATGCAAATGTGTTTGCTGCCATAAATAATACAAGCTAGTATGTTGATGAAATGTATTGATTCTACTAAAGAAAATGGATGTTTACAGCTACAAGGTATCATGATACAGCATTGAACACAGGAGTAATAAAATACAAGCACAAAATAGTTAATGAAGTAATGTAGAATCTATAACAGCAGAGCATTAAATCTGAGGAAAAGTATGGGAATCAGTGCATAAAGATTCAGATTTACTACATTTTTACAGTTTTTATTGTCCAAGTACCCAAAAAAGGATTTAAGAATAATATGTGACGATAAAAATTCAAATATTCAACCTATCCAAATTAAACCTTCATCTAGTCCTAGAATACACTTTAAATTTTTCTGAATGTTGTTTTTATTAAAAGGATATAATGGTTAACATTAAAAACTAAATGTGTAACTTCTACAAATGCTTTTATTTTTTACTGTTGGACAGGCAAATATGAAGGGTGCTACTGAAACAACAGCAGAGTCTTGCCAAGTCTTGGTGAAAAAAGGAGGAAGCACATGTGATTCAAACCTTTTTAATGTCTATATGCAGTATTTTCTCTTCAGGTTATATTTTAACAGATTTAACAGTGGTTCCAAATGATCTCTAAATATAATGTCATTAGCATTACATATGAGTTTGCCCCTTACTTATTATTTACACTTATTGATTGTTCTTTTTAAGGAGGCAAGGTGCCTCAACAAGGTGTTTTTGATGCGGTTAGGAACATGACAAAAGCCAATACCATTTGGAAACTCTCCAACAGGGACATAAGGTGCATTTGAGAAGGTCACCAGTACAAACTGATGTTGATAATAAAAGTTTGTCAAAACTCTTTCAGTGTCTTCGGTTAACTTTGATCTGAGGTTTTATATGTCTTTTTCTATCTAAAACAGATTTTTTCTTATCTTTTCAATGTCAAAATAAGATTGAAAATTCCATTTAATCTGCTGTATTGTTCTAACACATCAATCAATTGCTGCTTTTATTCATATGTGCCCTGGGCTGTTACACCATCATGAATGGTATCTGATTCGGAGGTGTTTCAGATTGTCTTACCTTTATCCTGCAGAAACTAGCCTCTATCTTCAGTTGCTCCACCAGCTTCCTGGCTTGACCGACACTCATGGTGCTGTTCACTGGGGTGTCTCCTTTCATCCTAGCCACAAACACAGCAACATTTAAGCTTTACAGAACTGAATTGGATGGAAACACATTCTGTTCAAATTTTGCATATGTTTTTGACTGTTTTCAGTTATGGTAATTTTCCTATAACCCAGCACTGATTGATTCAGAAATCCTATAAATACAAGGCTTTTCACAGAAAAAGTGTATTTCTAAAAAACACAACAAAACATAAGGATGTATCAAAATGTTTGTAGGTTTCAGTAAGTATTTATAAAAATGGTTATTTCCTATTCAGCTAGGTTTACTGATAGCAAAAACAGCTCTCTATGACACCCTCCTGGATAGCTGATCAATTAAACCAAATTTGTGAGCTGAGACAAATACATTATATACCACTATTTTGTAATGTATGATAATAACTGTGCTCAAAAATGATAGTATTTTATAGCTAATCTGATGGTTTGCAGGCAGGCATAAAACCAGTCAGTCTCAAGCAGAAGTCTAAATATCCATCAATATTGTGTCATAGAATTGACACAGCTGCTTCATTATGTCATCTTTTATGGAATGGAAAACACATATATTTCATCACATGCAAATAAAATGTGTGAACTGGGCCAAATGATCAGATTTATCCACCATGGCCCACAGATTCTCCCACTACGAGCAAGAATATCCTCAGAAATTTCAAATGTGGAATGAGATAAGCACTGCAGCCACACAGACGTTTATAAAATAATGAATAAATATGCATATGACTGATAAGAAATGTGTCAGAGATGGAAAAGCAGGATGGACTCTCAACAAGCAAGAAAAAAAAAGAGCAGCATAGGAGCGAATCTATTTGAACCATTCTGGACCTTTCCCCATTGTCTTTTTCCTTCTTCCTCCATCCACCCCCTTTTCTCCTTACCCGTATTATATTCCTCTTCAGGTGCAATCTTCCCCCCTCTTCTCTTTCTTTTTCTTCACTCCTTTTCTGCCTCTCTGTGTCCGTCTGTAAGCTTATGTTTGGTGGTATCAGTGTAGCCGGACCCCACCCCTCACAGACAACAGCCTGGATGGTACCCTGCTCTGTACAGTCCAGTGCACTGCAATTCTGCCACAATGAGCACTAGATTTGTGGTGGATGGATAGGATCCCCCTCTCGACAGAGAGTGGTACCTACCAGACAGAGGGAGGGGGAGGCTATTGGTGAAGATTTTCCTTGTAGGGTGGATCGTACCATATCTGTAACTGGGAGATTGGGGCCAGTAGGAATCTCTCAGGTTACAATCTCTGTCATGGAGCAGGATGCACTATTTGGAGTGCGATTTGAGTTTTTTAATGCTAAAAGATGAAACAGAGCTTGGGATGTGAACTCCAGAGGCCTCAAATCATAACAAGTCTCAGTCCCTATTGTGATGCCCACCCTCTCCTCTGTTGCTATGGGAACTGCTGCAGTCTAGTGTAGTGGTTTACATCACAGTTTCAAATGTGAAATGAATGGTGTTTTCTTTTTTTATATACATAAAAAAAGACTGAATGTGTTACGGATGAAAGGAATATTTAATTTATGTGCTAGAGTCACTGACAAAGCATGAATCGTCCCTGGGAAGAGAAGCAGAGTGGATGTATATTTGTTGCTGTTACTTAATGACGCTCTCAGATCAGAGACCCTGTGGAGAAAAGAGCTCCAACAACCCGGCTTCTTTTTTAGGTTGTGAAGCTGTTTTAATGAACAATGAGGCGTTGTATGTTTGTAACATTAATTAAAGATTATTCTAAGAAAGTGTATTGCAATTAATATTGACTTCATGGTAATACAATCGGATACTCTGGCAGACAGGCTAGTAACCAGCCACTAAAGCCTGACTCTGCTCGACGCCATCTTTTCCAAGCCAATGTTTCCTTTAATGGCGCTATGATCGTGTTCCTCACTTCTCTTCTCCGGTGGTGACTTATCCTTCAGCTTTACCATCTCTGGAAGCGAGGTGACATTCCCGATTTTGGTCATTTGTCCATCCTGCTTGCCGTCTTATATGTTTGAATGCGCAGATGTTTCGTGGTTTGAGAAATGTTTGTGACTCTTAAAGCATTTCTTCCTCTGTGCTTTATAGTGCACTCTAAAAAAGTTTGCAAATCATGATGAAGTGTGCGGTGTATCTACTAGAGAAAAAAAAAGAACACAGAGCACAAAAAAAAACAAAAAAAAAAAAATTTTTGTAGTTATTAATGTTTTATATATATATATATATATATATATATATATATATATATATTCCAGTGCTGAGTATACCTGGTTACCGTTTAGCAGTCACATTCTGCATATTCGATCTCAGTCATAACTCTTTCAAGCCTACATTTTATTAAAAGATGTAAAACCAAAAAAACCCATTAATTTATTCATGCATGTCAGATGTTAAAATTAAACTACTATCTTCATGGATATAATGAATCTATGCCGTTGTAAAATGATTATTAAAATGAACTTTTTCAGTGTTGTGAAAACAGCAGACAGTAAAACGCTGCACATACACTATGTCTAAATCCATGTTTTATGTTAACATTTTTCTTTTTTACCGTGCTGAAATGACTGTTTTTACAGTCCTGATCTCACCATCAGGTATCACAGATGTAATTCATGATTGCAGACTAAGTAGCAGTTTGTGACAGGATTCATAAGCTGTAGCTGCAGTTTAAGGACTCCATCTGCTGGATGATGCTGGCAGGTTTGACTGTATCACTGCTCTGTAAGGGCCACAGCAACACAAGCCATCTCCTAATGAACCAGGTGTGAGGTATGTGAACCCCAGCTTCTTTCGAGGTAAACAGTAAAATAAAACAAGCCAAATTCTAATGATAACTTATTTTACAGAAGCAGTAGTGGTTGTACAATTTACAAAAAAATTGAGCATAGTGATCACATATAAAATTCAACTGAATTAAATGAACGTAACTTTCTTTCTCAAGAAAATTTAGATGAAATGCTCATTACTGAATATATTTACTTCTGTATATATCTGAAAGATATGTAGTGATATTTCATTTAAGTTGCTCTTTAGACATTCATTTAATTTCAAATGGCTTCTAACAACAATAATAGAACCTTTTATAGTCCTGTTTTAAAATAGAATTTTCATAAAAAAGAAAAAGCACAGGCATAACTTATATCATGATGGATTGTTTTGTATTCTACAAAATGTGTCACAATATACATGTGAAGCATTGTGTGTCTCAATGTGCTGGTAATTGTGTTACTCAGATCAGGGCAGCTGAGCTTTGACCTCTCTGCATCCAGTGGCAGGAGACAAACTCCCTATGTTAAATTTACTGTCTTAAGTAATCATTTAGTATTTGATTCACTAAAACAATTAAATTACATTGTTCATTTCAGTGGATCAAAACAGTTAAATAGGATCAGAAAACTCATTGATTTAACAATAAACACTTTATTTTAAACATAAATTAGCATTTACAGTCAGTGTATAAGCAACAAATTTTAGCACACAATTATTTAGCTGTTAGTAGGAATGAAGTTATTTTTATAACATCGAACAAGAAAGCTTAAATCATGTATAGTGATTTGTCAATACAAATTGTAAAAAAATATAGATGCAATGAAAAACAGTAGTATAAAATAACTTAATTCAGTGTCCCCTTGGTAGCTTTTCTGGAGCTATAAGCTCATCTTCTGGTCTTCCTCGTAATAGATTTTTAAGCTCAATAAAATCAATTGGCAGGTAAATTGACTTTAAATTTTTAAGTCTTACCTTTCTATTAAACATGTATTTCCTGATATTTCATTATTTGTGTATGCCACAATATGATATAAAATGTACTTATACGTTATGTGTTGCTACATTGATATATTGATGCAATGTGCATACAATATACTCTCCATAAATGTATAAAACGGTATACCCCTGTGTCTATAACAACAACAGAATAATAGTGAGTTTGAATCTCCATTTTAATTCAGCCATGACTTGGCAACATTGCTTGTAATTTGAGGACCAATTTAAATCCTTATAAACATTTTTTTGTTTTGGCACAAACTCTGAAAAAACAGGGACAGCAGGTACAAACCAGTACATGACTGCATGGGCCGTGTCTAAACCGCTCACCAGATGGTCCATGAGAGCTCCTGTTTCATCTCTGCAGGTTGCTCTCTGTTGTAATTAGTGTAGGTGCATGCCATCCAGCAAATAGGTCATTTAATAATACACTGCCATATTCAAAATATGTCACTGTTGAGGGTATATATGACAAAGCAACACACCAGTGAGCCTTGATCATTATTTTTTATATAGATAAATGAAAGCAAACATAATGTCCTTCCAAAACAAAAATGCAAAATGCATAGCACATTATTCCACCTCTGTTTTAACAAAAAACATAGCATTTGTTTAATTATTAATTCACTTGTATTTTTTAATGGTCTGTTATGCTAGAAGTTTGACAATTAATTAACTCTTAATAATTTCATTTTTGCTTAATTAATATTCCTTAATTTAGCTGGACTTAATTACTTTCTTGTGCACACTAGAGCCATCAAGTCTGGAGACCTCAGAGCGGAGAAACAGCCTGAGATTTCTCATGTACTTGATAATTTTCCATCTGCCATGCAAATACAGGCTTACAGTCAGGTAAATTTGACAGATTTTAGTCATTGGTAAATCTGATTTATCTAATACTAAAAGGATGTCAAAGTGATACCTCAAAGCTGACCTCTTAACTACCTCTTTAATGTCAGATTATCATTGCCCTCTCAAACAAACTGCTGTTTCGAACAAAACTTGTGTGACCCGGTCAATGCTTTGTTGACATTTTGATTTGAATCCATGCAGCAGATAGTGCAGTTCTCTGCCTCGAGGTTGATGTCAATAAATATTGAAACAATGTTGGTAAATGATTTTCATTTCAACCCATTTGGGCCATTGATTTCATGATTGGACCGGACGGCTAACAGACACTAAAATGTTGAAGCGTTTTAAGCTCAATTATAACTGTGGTGTTGATATTAAAAAAAACAAGACAAAATGCACACTGCATTATCTGTTTGACTCTGAATTTTAATGTCTGATGTCAAAGGGCTTTTTCAGCAGAACTGCATCCTAATGTTCTTCATAAGTGAACATGTCTCACAAAGCCATGGTGGCATTAAAAGTATAAAAATCAGTATAGTATAGTCCACTATAAAAAATGGGTACATCATACAGCAGTAGTTAATGAGCCTTTGTAGACCTTATTATTAAACCCAATTCTTAAAAAAGTTTCCTTATCCTTAGGGAAAAATGTCATTTGTGTGGCATTCATTTTCAATTTTTTACTTGCTTTTGTAAAACACTTGTATAGAAATATGTAATTGATTCATTTAAATACTGTAAAGATCATGACCCGTTTGCTACACCAGCTTACCGACAAGATGGTGCCTGTGTTACATCATCATTGGTTTTGAGTGAATATTTCATTTTGTACACAGACACAGTGATGCTTTAAGCTAAATGCTAACATCTGCATACTAACATGCGCATAATGCCACTGCTAACATTAGTAATTTTTGGTTTAGCTGGTCATATTTACTGTCTTTAACTTAGCATAAAGTTAGCATGCTAGATGATCTAGTATGTTAACATTTTTCTACTAGCACATAAGAAATTACAGCTAATTCTGATGGGACTGTTTTTGGTTTTAGCAAGTATTTCATAATTAATCAGTGTTGGTCAGCCTATGATTTTGGGATTTTAGTGTTGTATAACTAGTAAAAAGGAAGACATCTGCACACTTAGTCAGTGATGGAGCAGTGGTTCTTCAGTGTTGTACAACTAAAAATTTTCAATAGAGGTTGAAACAGGAAAACTTGGGGCCCCACAGTAGCTCAGCTAGTAGATTGGTGATGTATGTTAAGACTGTTTTAATGCCTCAGCTACATGTCATCCTTTCTCTCTCCTGCCTTTCCAGTTTCTCCAGTTGTCAATGTCTAACTAGAGCAGAAATGCCAAAAAGTACTCTTAAAAATTCTGTTTAATACAATCGGTACAGTTCTACTCCACACTGCACTGTAGTTATTGCAGTCAGACAGTGCGTTTGTTTTAACCTCTCTCACTGATCGATCCACACCCCCGGGTGCTTACTCTGCTGTGAATTCCGAACCAGCTCTTGTGTAATGATGAGCAAAGCAGATCTGGGTGGGGTGATCATCTGAATCATCAATTGCAATTGGCCGTTTGTATTGACGGTAATGTAACTGATCAATACTTTCCAAATAGACACTTGTGACTTCATACTGAGCATGCTGGTGATCAGTCGGCAGAGTGAGGTTCAGCCTAACGCATTGCATGGTTTTTGTATTCACAACCATTTTCAACCCACTCACAGAAAAAAACTGCAGCAAATTAAAGCAACAGATACACTCCAAAGTGATAATTTCTTACTTTTTTTATTAAAAGAGCCAGTTCCAGTGTGTTTACTAGAAATTAACATGGAGAACAACTTCACAATCCAGCCATCAGGTATTTGTACCGCACGCTTTAGGATGCTATTAAGGTAACATTATCATATTTGATCTATAACCAACAAAAGAGAAGACAAGACAGCAATTATGTCACTTTAGGAAAATCTTCAGTCATGTGACCAACACAGGAACCAGATTAATCAGAGCTACTAATCAAACATGTAAGAAATGGAAGAAAAAGTACATGTGTGAACCGAGTTTGTCACTCACACAGAGCAGCCACTGAGAGAGAGCATCCCCACAAAGGACCTTGTTTTTCAAACCTCTTTATGCAGCCACTTAGCCAATGTATTGCACAACTGTATTTACCTGGATGAGAGTTTGTCATCATGCCAACAAAATATAGTTACATTTGAGCCAATCACCAATTTTTAACACATCAGTTTTCTTGTCAGCTACATCCTTGTAACGCCACAGGGTGGATGCTGCCGTCAGAACCTTTTGTACTGGCCACTTTTAGAACTGCAACATATAAACTTCAGTCGTTTCTGGGAAGTCATGGAGGCATAGAAGGCCTTTGTATATTGAGATAACAATGTTGACACTGGCTGACTTGCTAGCTACAGGTTCTCTGAATTTTTTGCATATTATTTTGTGCTACAAGTTGATTTATACATGCATGTATATTTTGGGACTTTTACATCTGAGAACTACTTAAGATTCTTCCAGTTTATAAGCCCTAAAGCCAATGTACAAGAAATACATTGTTTATAAGGAGGCAAATTAAAGCAGGTTCATTTTCTAAAAGTGAATTTTGCCTCAAATACAGATAAAGGCAACACCATTGTTAGGTATGAATTTTGTCTACTAATTCTATTTTAAATCAACTTGACATCACATCATTAGATCAATCACAATTATTGTTTATGTTACCAAATTTAGAGACATTTTTTGCACCAGAGACATAAATCTTGTACATGCTGCTGACTCAACCTGTCAAGAAACAATCATGACAAGCAGTTTTATTTAATAAAGCTATAATTTACTGAAATCTTACCAATGAAACACATGCAGGTCATGACTGTTCATTAAATTAGCATATTTATATCACAATGTTTTGAATATGTGCAGAAGAATTCACTTTCCAGAGAGATGTCTCTGTAATTCAGTTTTGTAGGCTTACTTTTTTTGAGATGCTAGCCACTTTAGCATGGTACCATGCCATTATTTATGCAATAGCATGACATGGTGCATGCTAAAAATGCTAAAAATTGTATGGCACCATGCTAACAATTGTGAATTGTGATCTGAACACAAAGTTGAGTTCAGACTTGCAGGAATTTCACCAGATTTTCAGTTTTTGGTCATAAACCAAAGTACTGGATAAACTGAAATTTAGACCTGCAGATGCCGCTGGATGAAAACTATTTTTTCATCATGCTACAGAAAAAAAAATCTACGCATCATCAAAGTCAGGATGCATATTATGGGAACCACATATTCCACTGCTGCACAACTTATAGTAATCCATTTATCTGTTGTTAAGATTTTAAGACAGGGCAGAGCAGAGTGGTGGACAATTGACCCGTTTTTAGCTTACATTACTATCACTAGAATAATTTAAAGTAAGCCACAGCACATGTCAACACTACAGCTTACACACATGCACTTTAGTTACACATAGCAACATGTGATACAAATATGCAACTTGTCAGAATTTTTGTTCAAAGATTAATTATTTCGAGTCATTTGATGATGGAGTCTAGACCGGTGTCAAATATTAATGTTGGGCCATATTTCTCACATACTGTAAATCAAGTCAGGTGTAGCCCTGTGGGCAAAATCTGTCAAAATGAACACAGTTTCAGAAAAAGCAATTATGACAGTTTTACTGAACCACACACTGATCAATGAGATAGGCCTTTAGAATTATCTTACTGCTACATTTCACTGTCTTTTTTCTGTCTGTCATGCTTGTAGAGGAAGACCATCAGGAGCAGCTACAGAACCTACAGCTGTGCACACAGTCACTCTGAGATAAATACACTGCACCAAGGCAGCACAGTGAAGCCTGGACTGAATTGGAACAATATAGGCAGGGCCTCCATATTCTTGCCCCCTTTGTGTCAGTCACCTTCAGCAATAATGTCCACTTTGCATCAGCTGTATGTGATGTACAAAAGAAAAGTCTTTGTGATATAGCAGCATTGTATTAGTCACAGTGCATGAAGGTAAAAACATTGTCTAAATACAAGGACCAGTAACTACAATATGAAAATATTACATTTGCGTAAGAGAAACAATCCATTATGAAAAGGAAGAGGGAGAGAGAACATCACAGGTTAGATAACATGACTTTTTGGGTCTCTGGAGGAGGCAGGACGGCAGGGGTGAAACAGCACAGAGTTACTATGATAGTCATACCTGAAGAGTTCTTACCCCCGTTAGGAAGGAAGGAGGTGATCTGCTTTTTCTTGAATCATCGCATCATCATCATTGCTATGATCAATGTCCTTAATTCTATATTTGGTTATAACACAATGTTTTCGAAAATGAGCAATAAAATACAAACAGGAGTAATTAAGTTCCCACAAATATGCAATGCACAGATATACAATGTCCTCAAAAAGTTTTCATACATACTGAAACCACTTTGAACAGAAGATTTGTACACACACTGACACTAACAGAGACACTGGCCCTTCAGTTTATATGAATTACAGAGAAAATCTTCAGTTTCCTTCAACGTGTCTCTTGAGTACAAACGACTGAGGTCAGCATTGACTCAACTGCACAGCAAGTCCATACAGCGGGGAATAGCTTCAACAGCCATTTTGCATATAAAGTCTGTATAAAAATCAAGAATCAACAGCAACAGGCCCTCTTCATAGGTTAATACTACATCACTGTGAGCTGAGCTGGAGAGACAATGAACAGCATGTTTGGTTGAAGTCTCTCCTGCTGAAATAAAGGCGAGAGGTAAAAACAGGATAACGGTATGTTGACCCACGTTTTACTGAGGTCTGATAACAGTGAACCTGTAATACTGCAAATCAAAGCACAGTCAAAGATTCTTGTTGTCACTGCAGAGTTGGAAGATTTCATTCTGCCCAAAAGGCCTTTCATACAAAACAAAGAGTCATGTAAAAAACTGTAAATACACAATTACAGTATATGTGCATACCCAACATGATGACGAAGCTTGACTGTAGAAAAATATAGAGCCTATATCAAAGTCACTTAGCCAGAAAATAAATCCAACAAGCAGAATTCAGGATCATTTCACAAAGTCATATTCATATCGACAACACTGGAGGACCAAATTACACAAGGCTAAACTGAAGGCATTCTGGTTGTAGAAACTAGTAACAGGGCGTTTTCTTTTTTTTACAAGTTAAAATCTGAAAAAAGGGCGACTAGAATTGGGTCAAATATTACAATGATTAAAAACAATACAAACAAAGCTTGTATGTCTATATATTTAGTCACACGCTTGTGATTTTGATTTGTTTGGGTCTCTGAGCTCACTGTACTTTCCCTCTTTAACCTAATGTGTGTCAAATGATCTTAAATCAATAACAGCTGTGGACTTTCAGAGTGCCACATTTTGCTGTCAGACAGCACAACCATTTATTTATAAGCGAGGAGATCAAAAATGAAATAAAATAATAATTAGAGCACAAATGTCCCCTTCTTTTGCACCTTTGCATAAAGGGACTCATTATTTCCTTACATGGTCATATTTTACAGTGTTTAATAATTGATGCTTGTGAAAATTGATTTTAATTTTTTGCAAATGCTAAAATCATAAATTACTGTATAAATATAAACACCATGTTGTCAGAAAATGTGGGATCAGTTGGCATCAGTTTAGAAAATGTGCAAAATAATTCTTATTTTTAGCTAACAGATTAGAAAACATCAGTTCTCCACTGATCACTGTCTGCTCCTATAAAGCAAATGTACTGGTATAATATGGAGTTTTATAAGGGAGTTATGATGCTTTGAGAAGCCTGCAAGAGGAATATAAACTTTTTATCACATTGTTTCATACAGAGCCCCAGATTTACAAGCTGCACAAAACAGAAGGCAATCTGCACTGACTTTGTGTATTATAATTAATTTAAGAGCCACTTATGAGAAAGTTTTGGAACTGTTCCGTCAGTAAGTTACTTTTAAGAAGTCCACTGTTGGACTGAATAGGACTCAGGCCTCGAGCTTAACCATAAAGAATCAGAGTTCACAGTAAATTTAGCCACCTTCTTAAACCAATAATGCATAGTCATGAGGGACACAGTTAAGAAGCTCAGTAAAGACAATAAGGCATAAGAGCAGTTATCAACTAATCAGCTGTAATGTCACTGTCTTATCTTTTCTTCACAAAGATATTAAAATAACTAAATATATTGTAGATTTATCTTTTTTTTGTTCATGATGTAGCTAAGACATTGTATGCTGTTTCTCAAATTGGTACTTGGTTGTCAGTCATTTTCCGCTACGGCGAAAAATAATAACTGTATTGCGACACGGGATGTTTAAACAGGAGAAGCAGGTCAAGATTGGAATTAGGGAGTTACACAATAAAAGCTTATTTCACACAATTTTTCACCATAGCACATAATGAATATTTGGACTCTACTATGTACTCTTTTTCATTTCAGTAGAAATCTGTCTGTGCACCATAACAGGACTGTTTCATGCTAAATACTGAAGAAGAACAAAGTTGTTTTCACATCGTAAAAAAATACTTAAAAATAACACATTTCTCTTATGAATTAACCCCAAAATAAACAGTGCACAGTTGGAGAAGGTCTGTTGTTTTAAAGCACATTATTACAGCGGAATGATACCTGCAAACCCCCACCTCCGGGCAAATTTACTGTAGATCATGGTGTGCGTTAAAAAAAGATCTGAAATTACTGCTGAGCTGTAGTTAAAGCTCTGCTGTAAATGTGTTTAAAATGAACTCATTTCAGTTTATTAACCTGCATCTTAATATGTAGTTTTAATATTACACATTTTAGATTACACAGCATATTGTCACTGGGAGCCCTGGGAGTGACTCCCCCATCAGAATTTCTCACTGCAAAGCATTAAAGAAAGCATTTACGACCTCTTATACTTAAAATGATCAGCAGGTTGCTCCACTGAAATAAAACCATTCCACACATTTTAATGAGCTTTTTGTCCTTTTTATGATAAGTTTCCCAGGTTTCCCTGGTTGCTACTCAATGCTACCTACTAGATCCATGCCGTGCAACTGCACAGTTCCCAAATGAACATAGACAGAGTTAAATTAACCAAAAACAGTGACTAAGGTCCATGGGACTGATTCATCTCATCCTTGTGACCATTTAGTTGGTGATAATGAAACGAATGCTTGGGAAGTAAAGTGCATTGTAAAAAACTTGTGTGTTGCTACATGTGGTGGGAACATCAGAGTTGTGTTGTAGATAAACCCTTTCCATGTTTGTATTCCTGTTCTGCACGCATTTATGTTTAATAGCAACAAGTCACTGTCTTTCTGTGTGTGGCTGTGAATGTAAACAACAGGAACAAAAGGACAAATCATCTGAGTAAAAGAAATGAGATATCTGAGAGTTATGTAAGGTCTATACAAAATATTGGCACATTATCTTATAAACAGTTTACTGGATGATCATGTTGTCCAAGAAGTACTACTTAAACAAATGAAGCATCCAGTCTTTTGTCTCATGTTTCACAGTATTAAAAGTGCACTAATTGCCCAACGCACAACCATTTCCCAATTGTAATATACTTAACCGTGTCTGTCTTCTAAAATGTGCTGCACTCTTTCTTTAACACTCATTAATGCCACTTTAATCTCTCTAGTTTCTTTGTTTCTTTGTCTTTACCTGCCACAAGCATAAAGCTCCTGACCTTTGACCTGTCTCACACCTGTGTCTCCACACCGTTAAGTTTAGGCATCAAGATGCGAGGAGTCACCCCAGAGTTGAGGTCCCTTTCGAACTCCAAAAGCTGGCCCATGAAGTTTAGATTCGGGGACACAACAGGACGACGGCTCCGCACATATTTGTAGGCATCTGTCATTGTCATGAGGGTGTGCTTCATAAGGTAAGCGATGACAATGGTTGCAGAACGGGACACGCCTGCCTGGCAGTGCACCAATACGCCCTGTCCACTCTGATATGCCTCCTCTGGGGATAGGAACAACAAGACAGATGAGCTCAATTAGCTGAATTCAAGAGGTAAGAATTAGTACAACATTAAGTACAACATTTAATACAACCTAGAAGAGGACCACCTCCTTTTGTAGAGATAAGAGGCTTATTCTAAAGTAATGAAAGCAAAACAGTTCTTATTTTCGGGTAATAATACACTAATGTATAAATATTTGGAAATATTGTTTTTTATTTCATAAATATTCTACAAATACATTCCCCCAAAGCCTACACACTGGACCTTTAACACATCATACTGGCCAGCTGTGATCATCTGTATCAAGAAAGAACTTGGGAGGACCTTACAACAGGTATTATTACACCCTAAAAAGAAATGAAACAAGTAAACAACATGTTCCTGCTTTCCTTCAAAGTTTCTTAAAATATAAGTGACTGTCTGCACATTCACCACTACACCAATAGTACATATATTTCTTCCCATGTGCCACCTTTTTTACTTGTACAAAATTTCAGACAGTCACTAAAGAATCTTGTCTGAAGGTGAATGTCTCGTCAATGCGGGCATCATGAACAGGGTCAAGAATCATCTTCAGGGATGGTAACACAACAGCCAGTCCCTCGGCTTAGAGAGGAAACTAACTGTTGATATTAGAAGCCCATGAATGTATTCTTCTCTTTGTTCGGTAGAAATAGTCACAGAAAAAATCAGGTTACCAGGCAACAGTTAAACACTGACAACTGACTTCAACATGTTCATGTTCTATTACCATTCATAAAATCATTTATTATCTTTCTGCTAATTATCAGTGTTAGGCAAGTTACTTCAAAAATACCATTAATTTCTCTTTATGTATTGGTCATTGAATATTAGTCATATATTACTTTACGATTCATTTCACAGCTTATTGTAATCACTTAGGTACCTTCTTCAACTCCAAACCCTTCAAACGTCATATAATCTGTATTTAACACTTGAGGAAATAGAAAATGAATACTAAAAAGTTAAGTAGCCAGTCTATGGCTCTGGGGTACTTACTGACACTCAACAGATTAGCTTAGCCCTGGTAACTGCACACAGCACTCTAGTCCCAAACTCTGAACTAAACCCAGGTGTCTCCATGTAGGTTCACCACCCTAATATAAGCAAAGATGCTAATGACTTGCCAGCAGCTAAAAAGACACAACAATTCTCCTGTGCAGGTGGGGGCTAACCCCCTCTTACACCTTCAGCCCCTGAATCAAGCTAAAATCTCCCCTAAGCCTGACCTGCTCTCTCAATCAAACACAAGAAATTGATTTCAACCCTCAATCAAACTCTCAGTAGCACAACAAACAAACCAGCCCTCAGAGTGTTAAAGGAGTTAAGGGTTAGTGGTATTAGTAACTTTTGTGTAATCACTAAAGCTAGTTGCTGTCACTTATTTCTAAGAGATGCAATACTTCTGAACACTTCTAATCATTACTTTATGCTGACTCGCTCTCTACAACACACAATGTGCTCACAAACATGACAAAACCAAGAGTGGGGTTCTTCTCACCAATGAACTCAAAAACCTCCTCAAAGTACTGTCGCAGGTTTTGCTTGCTGTTATCAGTGGCTGGAAGCCTTTTGTAGCGCAGTCCAGAGTTGACATGGTAGAGGGGCAGGTGTGTGGTCACGTTGACCACATAGCCGATATTTAGGCGCAACAGCAGGTCAAGGTCTTGGGCGTCTCTCTCGTTCCCCAGAAACAGGAAGGGTAGGATGGGACTCACAACAGCGTTCTCTGCATCAGGGGTCATCACACTCTCATCAGACAGAGAAGCTGGCAATGAGGAGGAGAGCGGCAGAGAGAGGTGCACTAGGACAGGACAGAGAAAAAGTGCATAAGAAACATCATCCAAGTTGAGCCTGAGGACAGTTGTTTGCTGCCACAGAGCAAGACATTACAAATAAATCACCAGTGAAATTACTGATTCAAAATAAGATTACATTAGTTCAATCATATTAAGCTAATTGATGAGTATTCATAGTCTCTAAAAGAAGTCTTGCCAGTTAACTTTGACTATTTTATGACTTAAATGAAACAACTTGCTGAGATCCAAAGAATCTTGATGTTCCCAAATGTGGGTGCATCTTTTAAAAACCACAGAGCATAGTTATTTCACACGTCAAGGGGAGATGGCTGGGAATCATGACAGCATATGCCAAACTCAGAAAGGCTGAACTCGCAAAAAGGAACATCAGTAGCACATTAAAACTAACCAACAGGGATTTTTTGATGGATTTCTAATGTATAAAAGGGGTTGAAAAATGCACCTGAAGGACACTCAACCCGATCTGAACCCACATTCATTGGAGGGAAAGGTAGTTACTTTGTACTGTAGAAGTTAAATATTTAATCGCTTGCAAAGGTGAATTGTAAGTTATTCTTACTTCTGCTGTTCTCTTCATCTTGCTCTCTGTTGAGGGAGTTGAGGGCCAGGTGAAGTGACTGAGCCGATGGCAGAGAATGTCCTCCCTCCCTGTCTCTCTGCCAGGGTTTGGGTTTGATGAGTGTGCTAGGGGCGGATGGTGGAGGTGAAAAGGACACAGGTGATGGTGGGGAGGCAGAGCGAGGAGAGGGGGAATGTGGATATGCTACATCTCCATCTTGCTCAGGACCATCGCCCAGTCCTACATCCTCAGCTTTATTCAACAGCCTCTTCAGGGAATTATGGCCTTCAGCATACCCAGATCCCGATCTATAGCCAATAAAATCAAGGGCAGCCATTTTTCCCTGCTGAAGGCGACGGCGGCCAGCATGGTCTGTTAGCTGAGACTCTGCGTATTCCTGGAGGTTTTGACAGTCCAGAAGGGCAAGGCCTGTTCCGCTACTGCCATTTTGGGCCTGGCTTGCACAGGTTTTTCCGACTCCTACTCCCATCCCAGCACAGTGATTCTTTTGGGCTTTAGAGTGGGTCATCCTCTTGGCCAGTTCTTCAGGCCAGATAGTACGCACGCTGTAGTCATCGTCATCAGCTTGGAACATACCCATCTGATGAGCTGCTCCGATGCTTCTTCCCGGGGGCTTGCCTCGGCGAGGGTTGAATGTCACCACTATGGGGTCGCTGCTGCAGTAGCTGCAGGTAGAACTGCCTGTCTGAGAGGCTTTGGGGTTGCAGCCTGTGACGCAGCTCTGAATTGCCCGGAGAGGAGCAGAGGAGGACAATGGGGCACAGGGAAGGCATCCCCCTACCAGTTTTTTGCGAAGTATAGCAGGACTCTCAAAGGTTCCAGCCTCACCAGAGCAGGAGGCACAGCGGAGCGGTTTGAACAGGGTTGCACGGCAGTCTGAAACAGTGCTGTTAGAAGAGGAGGTGTTGGAGGTGGAGGCGGTGGAGAGACACCCACCAAGATTTCTCAGGCCCATTTCTTTGCCTCCTCTCTTCACTGCTCCAACATTGTGAGCACAGGAAAATGAGGTGGAAGAGCTTCCTCCACCTCCTTGGAAGC
The DNA here is from genome assembly GCA_029814765.1 of Acanthurus leucopareius. Classification (NCBI taxonomy): domain Eukaryota; kingdom Metazoa; phylum Chordata; class Actinopteri; order Acanthuriformes; family Acanthuridae; genus Acanthurus; species Acanthurus leucopareius. The sequence continues at coordinate 6,090,473 of JAQMCX010000012.1, read as the reverse complement.
TAGCAGAATGCCCCTTACAAGCTCTGCATCTTACCAACCTCCAGCAGCCACAACTGAATGGGCGGGTGCAGTCAATGGTGCAGGTATGGTCAGGGCTTGGAAACCCTCCAGCATGGGAGGAGCAGGGGGAGAGGGGTAGACCATGAAGAATGTGAGGCCGAAGATCCCTGTTACGGGACAGGTGCGATTGGCTGAGTTGCTGAAACGAGATTGGGACATGGGTGGGTTGGGAAGGTGGGGGTGAGGAGTAGCTGGAGTTTAGGATGGCAGCATGAGGTACAGGGACGGAGTTGTGGTGGTAGGGAAGACTGTGACTATTATGGCTTTGGTGGACAGTTCCCAGTTTGGAATTCTTTTTGTGTCCTAAAGAGGGAAATTCATGGTCACCTCTATCAAGAAAACTCGTGTTTTCCTTCTCCTTTTCACCCCTGAACTTATGCTGCTGTGCCTGAGCGGGGACGAATTGTAGCGCGCCTCCTGGGGAAGATGACAACTGAGTATTGCGACTCCGCTGTAACTTGTGTTCGGCTCCACCTGGCCTTCCTGCAGTTCCACTTTTTCTCTCACATTGTTCTTGATCCAACTGTGAAGAGGCACATTTCACTCTACCACCTTTTACACTTCCGCTGCGTCCTAATGAGTTGCTGAATCCTCCTGCTCGTCCTCCTTTGTCTACTGTCACCCTGATATCAATAGTATGTGTGTGGGAGGGTAGCCGTGGGCCGAGAGTTACTGTGCCATTGCTGTGACAGTGACTAGGGATGTGTCTTACACCCGCTGGGATGACAGGCTGGTCGCCCTTGAATTTCTGCACACGGGAGGATCTGCGCTTGCATTCCAGAGTCAGAGATTTGCAGGAGGGTGAGTAGAAATGGGACTGAGAAGGGTGGAGATGAGGAGGTTGGGTGACTTGTCCATTGGAGGATGCAGATATTTGTGAGGAATGCTGCTGGATGGTTTGTGGGGAAGCCTCACATAGGCCTAAGTTTTTAGGGCGCTGAATGACCACTATGCGCTCATCAAGAGGGAGGGGAGGCATCTGGGTTTATGCAAGGCTGTCCAATAAAGAGAGACAGAAAGAGAGTAGTCAGGCAATTATTGTAATTTCAAAAACACAGGAAATGTGGGACACACTTTACATTCCATCTGGTTAAATCCAAGTGGCAGGATGCAAAATTGGCAATTGAAAAATTATTAGAATTGCCTAGCAGCTATGAAATATTTAAATGATACAGTGCTTGCACATAATTGTGAGCATAGTTGTGCTTTATCAATTGATTGAGTATCTTGCAATGCTGTGAATCCATTTTGAAAGAATGAAGGTCCTTTTCGTGAAATGTAAAGTAAAATCCCAAATCCACCATATTTAAGACAACACATATTGAAAAAAAAACAAAACAGTACACTTTTATGTTTTGCAGTTGTTTGCAAGTCATCTCTAAAGTGTCTTTTGCATACAAAACATACCAGGAACACACAAAACTTAGCACCAACAAATTAGCATCAGTTTTGATCATTAACATCTCACACATATATTTCCTTTAACATTTTCTGTAAATGAAAGGAGAAATGACATGAAGATAAATATAACCTGAGGTGCATGTTTGATTTCAATGGATAATACCATAATTATTACTTTTCTTGAATCCATTTTAACATGCACATCACACTCTGTGACCTGCTTATACCGGGGCCACTTGCTGAGGATTTAATGCTCATACGTATATGGTAAATATATGGGAATTTTACATTTAAATTTAAACTGTTTACAAGTAATATTGTTACCATTAGGGTATTAAATTCAAAGTGAAAAGATACAGGACTGTTTACCTGTTTGCTAGCAGCAAAACATCGTAGCTAATCCTGAAAGCAGTGAGGCTTTCTTAAAGCTCAGTCACAAAAGCTGCATCAAATGAGAGGCAACAACCTTCATCCTTCTGATGAGTCCTCATTCTTAACAAGACATATCCAGTCACACGAAATAATAAGCCAAGTCAAGTCATGGCTGATGGTAAAAATAGCTTAAGATACTGTAAAAAATAACTGGACAGTGCATGTTCACTTCTCTCAATAGAGAGGTGCACTGCACACTACAATGATGCTAAACCTTGCAATTAAACCACAAAGCCACTTCAAATGCTTTGTGATGTGTACAATTTATTTTTATGTGATACCCTAAATGGAAAAAAAATCATATTGATTTGCCGTCTTTGTACTGCCTTGTCACAGAAAACCAACATGGAGCCTCTCAAAATGAGCTAATGGCTCAGTGGGATACTTCACTTTGAAGACTGTTTATTGCTGAAAAGCTGTGTGATTATCTGAAATGAACCACTTCCTGCTCCCAGCCATCTAGTCCTTTCATTCAGCCCCTGGAATAAACTAAATTAACCAAATCCTTTGGGGCAATTAGAAATGAGCATTTGTCCGGGCCATGGTATAAACAGAAGGTCACCACATACACAACATTACAATTCAGCTGGAGAGAGAGAGCTTTCTCACCATGACACAGCAAAAAAGAGATTAACTCAGTGTAGCTTATAAATATGTACTTTTTAATAATATACAAATAGAGGATTGTTTCTCTTTTCATTAAATTACCTTTTTGATTAATGTTGTTAATAACAGGTTGGTACAGTTACTACAGGACTTTAGATTTGAATTTTTTTATTGTTCTTCAGTACATTCATTATAGAGCTGCGCTTGGAAGTTAAGATGAAAAATGATTGTTGTGAAGGGGAAAATCTGATACACACAATTTTAAATACAATCAATCTGAGTTGTTCAGGGTGCCCAGGAGTGTTTTGTTGATGAAGTACTTTAATTTACCTTTTGCCACACTCTTGACATGGCTGTAGTTAGCCAGATGGGATAATGTTAGCATGCTAATGTTAGCATTTAGCTTAAAGCACAACTGAGGGTGGCAAAGTTTTGTGGTTTGTTTAAAGGAGGGCAAGAGGTATCCCAGCCAAGAAAAAAAAAAAAAAAAAATTCTGCATACGTGACGAGTATATATCCTAGTCTTTGAGGCTATTGGCATCTCTGCCTTTGAAAAGGCTTGTTGTCCCAACCATCACTTTGGTCAAGACTTAAGTATTTCAGTAACTAAATTATGTATATATATATGTTGAATGACTTAAGTATTTCAGTAATTAAATTATGTGTGTATATATATATATATGTTAAATGTCTTTAAATAGATTTATATGGAATTTGGTAAAGACATCTTTATTCTCCTACTTTTTCATGTGGCATCATCAAGAAATGTTTTTGTTTTGCACTTTTTTTTATGGAATTTCATTTCAGCAATGAAAAAAAAAAACTCAGCAACATGACCTTAAAGGTTTTTACAGAGTCTGTTTTTAACTAAAGAAACAGTCCCAGTGTCAACTGTTTTGACATTATATTCTCCATTGTTTCCACTCATAGCATAGGAATAAGCAAGACTTTTCAGAAATAAGATATCTCAAAACCCAGACAAGTAAAACACAATATTTCTGCATGGCTAGATATAGCTACAGTAAGTGAGAAAATATATTAAAAGTAATTTAAGAGATGAACGTAGAAGTGCCCCAACCTCACATAACACTGTTTAAAACCTTTTCTACTCTGTCTGCAATGTACATCATATATTTTATTAGGTGGACTTTTATTTCGCCCCTAAGCCCTTCAAGTCATATTTATGAAGAATTTCTCAGGGGGTTGACCATAAAATTCAGTGGAAAGAACAAATATTTAGGACAACACAGGCTGACAGAAACATAGTGGGTAGAGAGTATATACAGGGTCATGGATTATAACGTGACACAGCAAAACACAGACTACAGGGGAGGAGGGAACATGTCACAAATAATCTGGGGATGCCTTCAGTCCCAACACAACACAGATACCGACCCATAGAGAACTCAAACCAAGCTCCAGTGTCTCCATGCTTATATCCACGCACAGAGTCTGGTGATGGTATCCTCATCTTTTTTTTCCTTTTTTCAGCCTTGCCTGTGGTGGAGGGGGTGGGGGTTACATTGACCCAGTTTTATCATGGTGGAAGTCACTATCACTCTGATCACTTTTCTCTCACACACTGTAAACTGTAGGCTGGCTAGTGGCCTTTTCACTCACTCACAGTCATAGCTTCAGCAGGCAGTAAGGGCCGCAGAGGGAGATGAAAAATATACTTCACAGCATGAATAAAATATAATACAGACAGCTACATACTATGGTGAAAAACAATATGGCATTACAGCATCTGATTGGCTAGCTACACTGACAATAAAAGTGTGTATAATGAAAACTCATTAAATTTTACATTACTACATACAGTCAAATCTGCAGTGGAATTTGAAAAGGGCTCACCTGATGAAGCTATGTGGTCATGCCTAGAAGTGAAAGTAACTTTGTACATTTACTGAAGTACAGTACTTAAGTAAAAAAGGTTGAGATACTTCTCCCTTGATTAAATATTCTATTAAATTCTACTTCTTGATTACACTTCACAACATTTCAGAAGAACACATTGTACTTTTTACTCTGCTACAGCTCTATGTGCTAGTGACTTTATAGATTTTACAAAAATATAGATATATGCATATAATTAAAAAAAATAAAGAAATATTAAGGATTACAAGAGTGGTTCCCAACCTTTTTGGCCTGTGGCCCTTTGGGTTCCTTTCAGATGATATGAATTGTTACCAGATCCACCAAACATTTCCCCTATCCCTAATTTTTTCATGGTGTAATTTACATAACAGTTCAATTTACTAAATAGATGCTAAGAATAAAGAAATTTCCATAAAATGAGGGCAGATTCGTGTATGAATACTTTGTTTCGCTTTATTTCCTGTCACATTATTTATATCACCTTATTCCCATTATTGTGCAGTTCTTCGGAGGAGGCTGACCTTTAGGTTGGAAACCACTGAACGTAACTGCAAACTGAATATAAAGTAATCAAAACCAGTTCATTGATCAGTTATCACTGTTAAAATTCACTTACAGCACACTTCAGTGCAGCAATAATAACTATCTAATAATCTAAACCAAATAAATCCATTACAAGAGACATCTCTCTGTAGAATGAGTCATTATTACTTTTGACAAACATGTTTGCTGACAATACTTTTGCAGTTTTTACATAAATGCACAATATGTTATTTCCGCTGCTACACATCTCTTAATCAAAACAATAACAATAACAACAAAATAGATAGCTGTTGAAATTGTCAAGTAGCATGGGATCATGAGATTTGTTTATTTCTTTGTTAAACAGCCATCATCGCTGATTAAAATCTATGTGATTGACTCAGGCAAAAACATTGATTGGCAATGTAATGTATTAAAGTTTTATTCATGTTGTGTAGACTACTGCCAGAGCGTGTTTAGCGATTCACCTGAAAACTTGTTGAATTGTGTGCGCACTGTTGATTAGGAGGTTAATTGAAATGGTGTTCAATTAACTGTGTCTATGGAAAATCCCTCAGCTTGGTTCATCCTAATTAATCTGTCTTTTCAACACATTAATGGAGTCTGATAAGAGGTTGTTAGCTTCTTGCTTCTTGCTCAGTCAACATACACTACATGCTCAGTGCTGTCATGTGTTTGCAGCACAGCCTTTCAAGAATTAGTCGCCTCAGTCTGCTTCACTTGGAGCAGCCAAACAGCACAAAATGTACTAAGTGTATAGATTTGTTTGTCGCTTGTCAAATGAGGAAACTGTTGCTTGCATGATCAAAGAAACAGACTTGTTCTTTTTTTGTTTGTTTGATTTGTCAGTTTTTCATAATGTTCCCTTGTTAGTAGCTTCAACTGCCAGATCCCAGATCTGATGTGGCAGCCAATCTGACAGCTCTGATGAAGAAACACAACAGAGAGCAGTGGAGACAAAAGGAAATAGCTCATTACTGAGTAAAAAATAGTCAAAATGGGAACTGTGCTAAATTTGATGGCAAAAAAAATGATGTCTGGGGCCATCGGATAATCTGAATGTATAACTGTGTCAATGTATAATGTTTTAAACTACTGCCAGGCTGCACTGGGACAATAATAAACTCCCACACCCATGTATGTTGATACTTAAGAGGTTGCTCATCCTTTTGTAAGGATCCCAGCTAAGGCCCCAGCACACAACTCATTTCACTATGTGAGATTGCATAATATATCTACTAGGCATATATGACTTCAGAGGCTGACAGTAAAGTGTGAATAAGTTATGAGTCCCTTTCAGAAGAACTGAGGCAGAACAGTCACTGAGGAGACTATAAGAAACTTTTGACAGCCTTAGATACTTATATTAGTCTGAGTAAACAGACGTCGCAGGATAGTTCAAGGAGTGGAAAGGCAAATGCAAATGTATGCGCACGATTAGCTACGTATTAAGTGTAAGGAATGTATGCTAAGCTCTGCAATCACGTTCGCTGCTTCAGACCTCGAGCACATGAAAGTGTAATAAGTTGAAATAAGAACCTGCGCAGATAAAAAAAAAATAAAAAGAAACATTAAAGAAGAAGAAGTAGAAGAAGCAGAGTGCCGCTCTTTAGTTAGAGCAGCATGAGCCTGCGGGGGAGATCATGACGCCCTCCCTCAGCTCACTGCTAGCCCAAGAGCCAGTGAGAGGAGAGCAGTGCACATACTAATGTTTTTCCACCTGATTTAACTCTCTCCCAAAACACCTGAGAAAAACCTGCAATTTAATAAACAGTTTGCTTTGCTCCTCTGAACTGTGTAATACTTCATAACTTCAACCAGAGAGGGAATAATCATTTCATGTGGCGAGCACAAAAAAACACCTGCCTCACATAGAGGACAGGACGGTAATGTGACTTATGGCAGAGAGTAATTTTTAAAGCGTTTAACAGAGGAGGTCCAGGCAGCTCGGTGCACTGTGCGTCTCCAGCTGCAGAGTTGTTGCAGTGAGTGTATTTTTTTTCGGGTAAAAGCTGTTGAGGGGGCTGGTGTTTTCGGGAGCAGATGGCTGTCTGGCTGTGCAAGATTGATGGCGAACTTTCCATTCCCTTTCTCCGCCTCGGCTGTATGCAGCTCCTTCATCAAAAAAGCACCTGACAGCCAAACACCCACACAGCGGTGTGGACAACACCAGAGCAAAAAAAAAACCAGGCAATAAAATGAACATGCGCTGCTAAATTACTATAACCTCAATAAAACTGCTTGAGAATCTCCTCTTCGGCTACTTGAGAAAGATTATTTCTGCACAGTGAAAAAGGCTTTATGAGTTAGTGAACAACATGAAAAGTGGTCATCTGAGTCACTTGTTTCCAGAGGCTGATGAGCAGGCTGTTTTCTGTCAGAGGACAATCTTCATCTCCACGTTTTTACTTGTGTTTAGCTCTGAGTTGGCACAAACTGACAGAAGGCTGTTCACTTCTCTCTTTACATGGTTTTCCTCACACATAACTAAACTGACAGATGGACAGTAAGAGCTACGGGCGGAAAGCACAAAGGAGAAGGCACCAGGATGTTCATAAAACTACACCTAACAGCACTGACGGTCAAACAGTTGGTGTCTTATAAGAGGCTCTGCATTCATGCTCAGACTCGGGACATTTGCTGCTGATGTGACTGAAAATTAATGAACAGGTTTTTACATTACAACTTTATAATGCAACTACACAATGTCAAAACAAGGAGGCTATTCTAATACTAACTCTTGAAGAATACAAGAAAAAGACTGATTATATATGGAGCAGTTTGACAATATGAGAAATATGCTAATTTGCCTTCTTGAGAGGATTCATTCCGCTTTTTTGATGGACGTATTTCTTAGTTGGGAACAGTCAGTGGTTAGCTTCCTCGTGCTAATGACTTCAGGAAGTCACTGCTACTGGACAATTAATGACCAAGCTCAAAAGATACATATATAACATGTTAGTTCATAGTTTTATGGGTCACTTTTTGACAGAACCAGGCCAGCACTTCCCCCCTGCTTCCAGTCTACATGCTACTCTAAGCTAAGTTAAGCTAACTGTTACCCAGCTGTAGCTTCATATTTATCTCACAGGCAAAAAGTGATAGCAATCTTCTTATGTAATTCTCAGTCCAAAGTGATAAACTATCTCATTAAAATTTAGATTTGAAAAATAAAAATGAAAAACATGAAATGGACTGTTTTCCCTCTTGCACTGTGGAGAGACCGAACTCTGACTTCCTCTCTCAAAGAGCTCGGCTATGCAAATGATCCCTCTTCAGTTGTGAGATAAATACAGAGATCTTGTCTGTTTGCCATAACTGTTCAGCTGAAGGCTTGGAGTCATTCAGCATCTTATAAAACCTTACAGATCTCTTTGCTATGCTGAGTGTAATTTTTGCAATCTAATGCTCAAATATAATCATAGATGTTTCTTCTTGTTTCTGTTTATGCTTTTGCCTGAAAAAATATCTGCAAACGCTAAACAGATAAAATGTGGGGTGCGTGAGCAGTCTTGAGTCAATTTTCTCCTCAGCAGTTCAACCTTTACTTCAGACCACTTAACTGGAAGCGATTTAAAATGACTTTGTTTTCTCAATCTTCATGAAGGTAGAGTAAATGTTAAATCCACCGTAAGACTTTCTGATTCATTGAGATAAGGCATGATATGATAAATTGTTGTAAATGTTTTTGCCTCCAGTTATGAGCAAATATTCTCATGGACGAAAAGAAAGATTTTCTCAGGAGACCAAACTATGCAAAATCAACATTAAATCAGAGTATGATCAAGCCTGTCTTGATTTAAACATTACAAAATGACTTGGGATTAGATTTTAACAACCCAAGTGAGAAGAGAGACTCTGATGTTTTGTTAAACACAAAAAATACCTTTGATTTGTGAGTGACATGCATTTTTGTACCAATATGAGCTTAAGCCTACTTCAAAGAAACACAAATACCCTGCACATCAGTGTAGTGTGCCTTGACATTAGTGTCACAAGAGCATGTGGAGCCTCCCCTTCTACATGCAACGGGGTGGAAATATTAATTTTAACTGCAGCAGAAGGGGTTGTAAATGGGGGAAAGCAGAGTGTGAAGCACCTCCAGCCTACTGCAAAATAATATGAATGATAATGATTATTACAGCACCCTGTACTGAAGGTTTTGTGCCAAACTCTGTAAAAATCACTTTTTAATGAGTTTTTCGACCCCAAACTTATCATGAGTCATTTAGTCACCAACAGCAATACTGTAGCAAACAGTGTGCATGTGTTAATATGGGTTCAGCTTTATCTATTTACAGATTAAATAATTAATCAGCTCTATTCACACTGTTGCTTTGGAAGAACATTTAAACCCCCAGGTTTTTTACATATCTAAAACTATCCTGTATTAAGGTCCAAAGGGTGTGTTTTATTTTTGCATGTTTACTGTTTCCATAATAACTTGAATCTAAAAAACAAATATGGAAATGATTTGAAAATATGAAAATATGTAAAAAAAAAATAAAAATGAAACTATCTGGTATGTGGAGTGAGGCAACAAAACAGAAAGGACCAAATGAAGTTTAAGAAAAACAAGAGTACATCTGGGAAGTGACATCAACTTCATTATGTCATTATGACTCATGGGCTAATCAGGCTTAAGTCACACGTCTAATGATGTAAGATTAACTTGGGACAAAGGAAAATGACCTGCAAGTTCACATCCTACTGTATGTGGTGACTTGGTTGTGACTCAGTGTGTTTTGTCAACTATGCCACAAAAACGGTACAATAGTGACACACACAGATGAGCCTTGTGTTGATTTGTGTCATTAATAAAATGCCTGAATTACTGGCCTTAATTACTCAGACTAATTCCACATGACAACACTGCATTAATCCAATATTACTTCAAAATACAGATACATTTTATAACTAATGCTAATCTTCATTAGCCTAACGTTAAATGTGCTTTAGACTGTAATCTGCTTTGTTTATCTGTCTCATCAGAGCTCACACTACACACACTACAAGCTACTGGGGGAAAGTCAAAATAATTACATCATCAGATCTCCACAGTCAGCGGACAGAAAGTGATGGAAGCAACTTTCCAAACCAGCCAATCAGAGGGCAGCGTGATAGGGAACATTCAGCCATCTCTTCTTTCCCTTCACCATTCAGTCAATCTGAAGACAAATAACTTGATTTTGAGGTCACTTAGAATGAGAATTTTACACACCCAGGGACGAGTAATTGTTATTTTTCATTCTATTATTTTAGAAGAAGAAAAATGGAATTTGTGGAACTTTGGCTTAGAGACAATATTTCTCTGGTTGGTCCCTTGTTTAGACATATGAAAATCTGAATACTCTAACTAAGGAGCAGAGCAATGCCAATCAGAAAATGACAGCACCTCTACCAACACAATGATTTCTAATAATGCTCATTCAAAGAGAAATGTCAGCACAAGGTAATGGCACATTGTGAGGTTAAAGAATAAGAAGGAGTTTGACCTTCAGTTTGATAAGAATTGGAGAAAAAAAATTGGCTCTCCTAAAATAGAATACTAAGAATAGAAACTGACAAAAGCAGCTTGGAGAAGGGTTTTGTGGCTGGTTGGGATTTGAGCCCCGCTGTCACAGAAAGATAAGGAGAACAGTAATATGCTTTGAATATATTTTAAACTGTTTGAAGACTTATCTCTTTAAAAAGCACACTGTCATGGTTAGTGATTACTATGAAATTGTCAATCAGCTGACACTGGAAATCCCACCAGAGCACCACCAGAATGTATTCTGATGCTGGAGCCAAAGCATTTCAGTCCACCAAATGTCGTCCCAACTGTAACTTCCTAACATACTGGCTCTTGCAAACAAACAGTGAAAAATACAGACGAGGTGTGAAAAACACAATTGTTCAACAGAACTGTTGAAGGCACCAAATGAACAAATGTGGTTTAATATTACAAACTGAAAACCATTGTGTGAGTGTGTTGTTGTGGCAGTGTGTGATGGATGTTTGTTTCAGAGCGTCTCGATCTGAACTAGTGAAGCAGTTACTGCTTGGTAAGACCTCAGATACACAGGACGCCAGGAGCCCCAGCTTTTCTAATGGGCATTATACCTCCAGTGAGTCCCCAAACCTACCGAAAAATAACACCAGACGCGATCTAACACGCTTCTCTTTGACAGAGAGTCACTCAACTTGAACAAAACATTTAACAGCAACATCTGTTAGTTGCAGTGTGGTAACAACACTCTGTTTTTATTCCCCCTTTGGTAATTTATGCTACACCATCTTCATATCCTTGTAGAAAACCCCCAGGAAAGTATGAAAACAACAACAAAAGTCACCCTGAGGCTTTTACAGTGTCTCCCTCAGCATCACTGTCAGCCTGCAGCATCAACATTTAAATGAAGAAGGGACACTTATGAAATTATCATTAGTAGTAAAGGGAGTGATCGAAGACAAGCCAAAGCTCTGGTATATTGATACCCTAACATTAAAATTTAAAGAATTCTAATTTGATATTTTAACCTTGAAGAAGCTGTGAACAGAGGTATTTTAACTTTGGAGGCCTGTAAATTATTACTAAAAGCTTCATATCTGCTTGTGTCAGTGTGTTTGTCTTTTACTATGTATTACTTTAAAGGGTTAAAGTATGAAATAAAGTGACAGGGAAAAGGTTAAACTGTCGCCTGTAATCACTCATTTAGATAAATTCACTTTTGCAGATGTGATGGACATTTAAGCTACAGTAAATTAAGGTGAAAATGCAGCTTTTGAACTCATTATAAAATTCAAGATGAATGACAAATCACTTTTTTTCCCTGAACAAGAATAAATCCATCACTTTATTATATTTATAGCCTTTGAGCACCACAGAGCCCAACTTCTCTTGTGTGGTCCACAAATAATTTATCCACTGTCTACCTGCTCCGTCCTGTTCAGACTCAACAGAGATTATCCCAGCATGCACTGGGAAAAAGGCAGGGAAACAGGACAGGTCATTGCATGGCTACCAAATAAACAACCACAGTCTGTCTCCACACAGAGAGTTTGTAGTCTTCATGACCTTTAAGATGAACAAAAAAAACCCCAAAATGATGATGTGACCTTGAGGCATTATTATTGACATTTTTTTTTTACAATTTTCTTAAGTTCCAAAGAAAAGATACTGATTTCTAATCAAGAAAATAATAAAAATCAGGCTGCAGCACTAATGCAAAGTCCTCACTGTAAAGACCAAGACTTCGACCCTCATTTTGTTAGGAGATGATATGAGGAATACTGAGCCGCTATGATGTTACTCTTCAAAATTATTTTAGTAAAATATTTGGCACAGTGGTTCTTTGGATCTCTCTTTATAGTAATCAAAAAGTAAAACAATAGCTGTATATTTCATACACATGTTTCAGAAATATCTAAATATGTTTAGGGTAAATCATTTCCTCTGTCTGAGCAAACCCTTTGTTAAAATGTAAACAGATCCTTTCAGAATTAATCAGTTCAGTGTTTTTTGTTAAAAACTGAATTACTGCAATGATGTAGAATAGAAAGATGTGATGATGCACCAGTTTTCCTTGGAGAAACAAAGTCGATAGAATTATTTTTCCGTTGAAACATTACACCGGTGCCGGTAATGACTGCCCATGGTTGTATACGGGGGCTGGATAAAAGCACTGAGTCAACTTCACAGTTTGTAGTTCAGACCAAGAAACCAACATTTGAACTAAAGGCAGCTTGTCAGCTGCAGTGTTTGATGATTGGTCAGTGAAGTGGTCACAAAAAGTGACCCTGTCAGGTTACAGAGCCATGTTAACATCAAAAATATAGCTTAATGAAAGTTTAGATTTTTTTCCATGGTTGTAAAAGTCCCTGCTTTGGTCAGAGTGAAACAAAAGTCTGTCTGAAAATATACTGCAGTGGTTCTTCTGTGTCTTTCTTATTAATTTAGTGCCACTACATGAACAACTACCTCACACTGACCATAGTCTTACCACAGTAAATGTATGCAATACAGTGTTGTTTTTACTAATATTTTTGAGAAAATCATAGTTGACAATAATTGTAAGCTTCAACCTTAAAAGAACTCTATGTTTGATTTACAAATGGAGCTTTTATCAGTCAGTAAGCATAAGAGTGTGTTTGCTCCTTCATCTTTCAGCAATCAATGCCATAAATGGAAGGCTCATCCTTTTACATAGATTTCCTCTGGTTTCTGTTGGATTTATGCACAACTGACAGAATAGTTGCTTTGCTATTAAATGTAAATAAAAACACCACTGACTCTTGCTATTTAAAACATGTACAACATGCTCACATTGTGCACATCTCTCCTGTTAAAGCTCTTTGCTGCATCTCATCAGCACCACCAAGAACGGATATTGATAAATAAACCTGATATTAATATTTACATTCTTCCTCTGCATTGTTGTTTACAGGGCTGTCTGCAGGCTAGTCATGGAAAATCTTAGTTCCTGTTTACAATGTCGCTAGATGGCGCACCGCCTAATTTCCCTGTATTTGAAACGCATCTCCGTTGCATATTCTCTGAACCTTTACTATGATGAGAAGTGATGCTGATGTGGGCGACAGGGCCCGAGCCTGCAGGCCTGTACCCTCACTCACTCACTCTAATTAGGTGTGGATGTGTTTAATTAGGGTTTTATTCTATGGTTGACTCTTTCATTTGGCTGCAGATATTTATCTCCATTAATAATACACGCAGCTGCTTATAATGGCAACAATCATAATTGCTGACCTCCCTCTGGTAGCGGTGACACGCGGATCCATTGCATGGTTTTAAAATGTAGTGTATATTTTACTGAAAACTGAAATAAACTGGAAGCATCAAGGCATTACGGAGGGGATTTTTTCTGAGCCCTGTTAGCTGAACCTGACCAACACGTAGTGCTGTGACAGCCGCTGCACTGAAGCCAGCCGGCTGATGGGGGACTCGCAGGCGACAGGCCGAGCGGACCGACCACAACAATGTGTAACGTTACTAAAAAGACACATTACTTACATCAACAGTGGCAGTCTTGTAGTGTATTCATCATTTAAGCGCAGCGGAATGAGAAATCCTCATGTCTGTAGTGGCCAGAGTTGCGCGACTCGATGCGTTGGTAGGATCCAGATGTGAAGCACCTTCCCTGCCTGCTTTTTCTTCATGCATTTACGTAAAAAAAAAAACAAAAAAAAAACACAAATAAAATTATTTTAAAAAAAGACCGTTTTGATTAGCGTCTGCACAGCTGTACCGGACTTTCAAATAAATAGATAAATAAATAAATGTCATCAGGAGTGCTTGGCTAACTCAGCTGGCGTCACGTCTGAGCGTGTGTCACTCCGAGCTGCGATACGTGTGAGGAGACAGTGACGGGGAGGTGGGCTCTATTGTCTTCACTGTGGATGACATCATCTCAGACCAATGGCGAAACACACGAGCTGAAAGGCTCAGGGGCGAGCACGCAGCACGTGCGGGCTGGTGGAGAAGGAAGAAGAAGAGGACGAGGGGGGTTTGGGGGGGGGGCACTTTATTTCGTGATGAATTGTTTGTTTTTTGCTTTAATACTACCACTACTACCTAGATAAAGGATCTAAATAGTCCCTCTAATTAGTTCAAGCACTTAAATCATATTTTTCATGCACTGCTGGAACATCAAATAAATGTGTTCATTAAATAATATATTTTCTTGAAGATAACAAATTTGACAATGCAGCTAATTATGTTGATTCTTAAATATGATATATTATCTATTGCATAAATTTAAGTTGTGTGTAAATCTATGAGAAAATAGCGTTAAACTATCCTTATATTGAATACTGATAAGGTGCAATTAAATACCTTTTTTAAATGATTAAGCTCATTCATCAATAAAAGTTCTGCTTTTTAAATGAACTTACACAAAGATAAAAAATTAATTCACCAAATCTGTCTTTAAGTATCAAAAGCTGAAATGCTTATTTTGCACCAGAGTGTCCCTCTAAGAGATTTATGTTATTTACTGAAATATTATTACTGATGCGTTAGAAAAGTAAGCAACATTGTATTTAATTTTTAAAAAATATTTATTTATTTAACAGGGGCAACACATTAGCTAATCAGTTTATTTTCATCAGTAGTCCCTGGGCAGGTCAAGATGAAGTGATGGCACAATATCACCATCACAGCCCTTCAATAAAGCACTATAATACAAAAACTATACAGTTATATCTTATAGTAAATCTACCGAAGGACTGCAATGATGCCAGACCATGTGCTATCATATAAAAGATTCACAAATTTAACATACAAAACATATTAACATACAAAATGCATGGTTAGCACATACAATGCAATACATGGAAAGCAAATGAGCTGCATTTGATACACACACAACATGCACCATACACATTCATGCACAAATAGACACACATGTTTGAAAGTGCATTGTAAGCTACATCCCATACAAACACACACACACACCATTTACACATAAACACACACAACATGTGCGTCCTCGAACACCAATCTCTGTGAGTCCCATCATTGATCTGGTGCATTTCATAGCCCTGTTCCCAACCTTAACCATCCTAACTAAATGCCTAACACTTACCTCTAAATCCTAAATACCTTAGCCTAACACTAACCCTTTTTTGTTTAGTTGCACACTTTTTTCTTAGTTTTCTTTTTATGTTAGAGAGCTAACATGAATATGATAACTTGAGCCACTGCCTTTCAGATGCCTTTTGGTGTCCCTAACCCTAACCCTAAAGACAAGACTTGACCCTTTAAACTTGTTGACTCCAAAATGATCTCCTTCAATAGAGTTAAACAAAACACACACAGTCACACCATGATCTGTATCAGTACATTTGCTCTGACAAAACTATCAAAAATAGCACTTTTCTCTTTCCACAGGAGAAGATTGTCATGGATTACAGGCAGATCAGTAATAATCTTTTTATTATGTAAAATCATGAAGCGCAGTGGAGCCAGCAGGTCCGCACTAATTTTAGCATTTAAAGAAATTTTAGCTTTCAAGGTGACTAAAAAAGGCTACAAGTAGAGACATTTAGCCCAGGTTTGTTTTTCTAAATATTTTGTTGCTTTTTGTTTTTGTTTGCATGTGTGTGTGTGTGTGTGTGTTTGTTTGTTGCTTTTTGATCTACAACTGATTACTGGCTACAGCCTGATTGACTGCAGTGAGTACCATCACCATATAATTAACCATATAATTTTGAAGCCCCTATTTAAAAGTCCTTTTAAAGATTCCCATGGTTACTTTTGTAGTTTGACAAAGACATCAGTGTGACAGACCGTTGCCAAACAGCTACTTGGCACAAACCGTATGCTAACCAGCAGGCACTTTGATGAACTTTGCTCACTTGCGGTCTTGGAAAAAATCCCTGGCTGATGGTTTCTCAAGCTGTCCTTCCTCATGCACACCCCTTTTGTCAAACCCTCAGATCACCAAAGCTTTGATGATTGCACCAATTACAGGAGCTCAGTGGTAAAATATTACCTGGTTTCCTCTATTACAGCTACATCTGAGCTGTGCATTTCTACTGCAACCTCTAAAATGTGTGTCTAACAGCCTCCACAGTGAGAAGAATCAGCTTGTTGTCACATTGGTCCACTTATCTCCCACTGCCAACGCTGGAGACACTTCACCCACCAGCCTCACTTCAGGCTCTTTCACAGCTGTTACTGTAGTGTCTCTCAGATCCCCAAATTAACAGCATGGGCCAGAACACAGTTCACCTCCCAGTGGAGAAATTAAATACATGCTAGCACCTGCTCCACTTGGTAATATAGTGATGTGTAAATCTGATAATGCCAATTAGCATTAAACATTAGCACATTTGACACCTGCACTGTAAATTAGATGTAAATGTGCTTTTAAATTTATTGACTGAAAACATCTGGAAACCTCTAAATGTGTCGCAGTTAAACAGCTGCAATGACTCCAATCCAGTGAATTAAACAGAGCTTGTTTCCTTAATATATATAATCTGTTTTAATAACCCATTCTGTACTGCTGAAATGATTTAACCTCCCTCCAAGAATTTTATCTTGTCCTGACGTGTCTCATACAACAGGGGTTTCATTATTAGTGGTTCACATTGGCATAGTTCTTCTTATTTCGGAGCAGCAGGCATGGAGGGACAGTGCTGAGTTTCAGTGTGCTTCTCAAACCTCTTAATATCTGATCAGGAGGTTAAGGAGCACTGGCCAAGGTTCTGTTGCATCATCCGGTCCCATGAGGTGTAAGTGACACCTCCTGTAAGCCTGTTGAAGAAGTGAAACAGACTCTGTAGACTGTGGAGGATTTTTAAGCATGTAAATTATTCATCAAATGTATTAAGGAAAAAGTAAATGGAAAATATGCTACTTGTGCTAAAGAGTCAGCCAGAAAGAGAGTTTCCTCAGCAGTAAAATGACAGCGTTGGTCATTTGTTTAGCTGCTAGTCTTGCTTACCTTTTTTGACCAGCTCTTCTGGTGTTGATTATTACTAATAGCATGATTAAGTTTTACAAGCATCAAAGCCTTATGGGGATATAGGGTTGCATGACTCTACTCAGTCTGATCAGTCAGTGAGACTGGACAACTGCAGCAAATGCAAGGTTGTGTTTCTCAAGGGGTTGATTTTGTTTTACTTTTCACCTCAGGGCTGATGTGTTTTTCACTTTCAGAGCAGCTTGTGGTCTTTACTAGTGCAGCCTAAACAGACTGCCCATGTTAAGATTAGAATTAAATTTTTAATATTTTCAGTAAGGTTTGATTTGGTGTGAACGAGGCTTGAGACTCCAAAAAGCTGGCCTTTTCTACATAAACAATGCAACAAAACCTTGTCATTGAAACCTCTAAAGCTCACCTGTTCACACGTATATGTTGTTTTATTTAATCTGTTTGTTAGTCTTTTTCTTTAACTGCATATTCTATCTGAAGGGTTTGGATTATATCCCAGCATGCTATTGGCAGGAGGTATGAAACCCACCCAAGTGCTTTTGTATATAAGATCCCCCTCAATTTGATTTTCTGCTCAAAAAGCAGGGAAATATAGATGACAAATTATAATCCTGTATTCGTAAACCTCAGCTAAATTAATAATTTTTGCACGAAAAAAAGAAAAAAGAAAAAGACTATTTTTATACTATACTTTGTCAAATTAGGGCAAACTCCTCTTTCCCTGGAGACTATTAAAAATATTAATTTGATTTAGAGGGGGAAAAAATTTGATGAAAATGTCTATTAAAAATCATCCGTTTCTTGCTAAATGTCTTTATGGCACTGCAGTGTAGGCTACTGCAAGAACTCAGCTTGGCTTTTTTTGTTTTAGTTGTTTTACTTGTTTTGATTGAGGTTATTGTGTCAGACTTACACTATACCCTCTAAAGACTGATGCAGAGGAAAGGAAATCCACTGGCAGTGTTAACCTGAACACTGTTCAGTTATCAGACCATCATCACATACAGCAGGAGTGACAGTCAGAGTGCTGTCAATGTGTTGAGCCCATTTTCTTGTCAGTATCCATAAAAAAAAAATTACTTTTGAGTTACTGAGCAAAGCACAAGGTAATCTCATGGTCCAAAAATTCCCTCTGGTGACATAGTGCCTACAAGAAATAATGAACCTGTATCATAGTGGGGGTTCTCAGGTAATGTGTTTGAAATTAGTACATTTTTATGCCTTCAATAAAAAAATCAGGACGACCTGTAAGGTACATCATAAGAAATGATTAGATTATTTTCATATTAAAGCTCTCTTTTCTCTCTCTTTCAAATTATTTTTCTGTAATTTGTTGCTGCTGTTGAGCATCAGGCTAAACAATCATCAACATGATACAACTGAAACACAAAATCAGCTAAGTAGAGCTCAGAGGTCCTTTTCACCAGAGACTCACCTCATCAGTGGTTTCCCTTAACTGTGGTTTCTAATTATCCATCCATCCATCCATCCATCCATCCATCCATCCATCCATCCATCCATCCATTGTCCTGCTGATTTGCAGTGACAGCAGATTAAACAGGGTATTGCAGACAGCCCTCTCCTCTGTAATGATTTCAGGCTCCTTCCAGGGGAAACCAAGGAATTTCCAAGCCCAGTGAGATATGAAATCCCTCTGGCAGGTTCTTGATCTACCCTGGGTCTCCAGTAAGTGGACATGCCACCAAAGGGGGGCGCCCAGGAGGCATCCTGTTCTTATACTTGAGCACTCTTAACTGATTCCTTTCGATGCAGAGGAGCAGTGACTCCACTCTGAGCTCCCTCTGAGTGTCTGAGCTCCTCACCCTATCTGTCAGGTTGAGCCCAGACACCCTTCAGAGGAAACTCATTTCAGCCGCGTCTATCAGCGATCTCATTCCTTCCTTCCACTTCTCATAACTCTAACCATAGATAAGAGCTGGACTGGAAAATCCAGAGCTTGCCTTCTGGCTCCGCTCTCTCTTTCACCGCGATGGTAACAATACCCACATTACTGCTGTCCATCTCGCTTTACTTTCCTGTCACTCGTGAACAAGACCTCAAGATACTTAAACTCCTTTGCTTGGGACAGCAGCTCAGCCTCAACCCAGAGAAGAGGAAGTTCACTCTTTTCCTGCAGAAAACCGTGGCTTCAGACTTGATGGTGCTGACTCTCACCCCTGTCACTTCACACAAGGCTACAAACCACCCAGGAGGTCACAGACTGATGAAGCCAACAGAACCTTGTCAATTGCAAAAAAACAAAGAAGTGATTCTGAGGCTGCAGCCCCTCGGACCTCCTGGCTGTTGCGTCAGGAAAACCATGGGCCAACCAAGCCTGAGAGGTCTCCTTTCTTTGGGTTAACAGCTCCCTTTAACACTTGTCTTTTATAATAGTAATCTCATGATGTCAGAGAATGAAAAAAAAAGACAAAAGTGTAAAAATGTGAGTACAGATTTTGTGTTTTTTGATCCTTCCAACCCTCATCAACCATCTCACAACCCTGACACTTATTTGTGACCCTTTAGAGAAGACACAACCTTAAGTTTAAAAGCTTCTGGATTAAACTACCAGACTGTCTGACTGTATCATGTATTAAATATAATGTATATCAATAACAGCAACCATTATCCTGTAAAACTAAGCTGCTGATATATTTTATCAGCTTGTCATATGGCCTGACAGCTTCAGAGACCCCCACAGCCCACACCTTCCAGACATCACTACTTCCTTTTGATACTTAAAGTACATTTTGCTGATGATAAATCTTCTATGTCTCATTCAAAACAATGAAAACAAAGGACATGGTTTGTTGATGTCGTGCAGTAGCGTGGGATCATAGGATTTGTTTATTTCAATGATAAACAGCTACCACTGCTGATGGAAATCCATCTGACTGACTCAGACAGAAATGTTCACAGACGAGGTTATGTATAAAAGTTTTATTCATGTTATGTTTAGTCACATTTTCCGACTTCCTTTCTCACTCTCTGACCAGTTTTACCTGGATGTTACCTGGATGGAATAAAACTTACCATTAACTTCACAGAAGTTATTTATTTCTTTGAGCTTTAAAATTGTTTGCAGCATTTGGGATTATGTAAGTGCACAGCTCAACAATAAACAGAAGCCGTTTAAGCATATTTTAATTTGGAAATATGACATGTATGATTATGTAAAAGATCAGAACTTCAGCACTGTGCTGTCGGTAATGTTGACAAGTTTATTCTTTTTCAAATAACCATCTGGTTTTGTACTAAACCTCTTTAAAAAAAAGTTTATATTATGATAAAAGTAACAAGATAATGTGCATGAACAGGATTTTAACTGTGTGCTTTAGTGCTTGTATAGACATAATCTTGAAAGATCTTCACTGTTCAGTTTGTTTTCTCTTGTAATGTGGAAACAAGACAACAAGGCATCTGTCGGCATCATAAATCAGCAACATTTATTTCCACTTTTTTATACATTAAACGTGCATATCAATAAAAGTAAAATTGATCATATAAATACCTTTACTGTAATACTGTTACAATAAATATGGCTCTACAGATTCTAGGTTAAATAAAAAAACAAACTTCAATATCAACTGCTGTGCGACACAAGGACACACTCTCAGGAAATACTGTACATTTCTTCTCTTTTAGCACATTTTCACCCCAAACGATGGACATGTGTGGGGACTATTGTGCTCTAATTAGGACGTAATAACACCTTCTAAATTCATCTAAAAAATGGCCCCCCCGCTCTCTGCTGTGCTTTTACTAAAAGTGATGATGCTGAAAAAATGTTCACAGTGTCAGAGCGACCGATGAGAAAACTGATGTCTCTCTCGTAATTGTTCTTAGACTGGACTTTTTTCTCTTTTTTCTTTTTTTTTTGGGTCATGAGCACCCGTAACGTTTACATGGAGTCATTGACCAGATGTTGCCATGAATTTGCCAAATTGTGCTGAAGAGAGTAGTATCACACACACATGCACGCACTCAGTCTCTCTTTTACTCGCGCACACACCACTCTCCAACAGTTTACACGTCATAATACAATTTAAAGCCGGTACTCTGCTCCACGTTGACTTGTGCTGTAAAAAAAGGCATTTTAAACCCTGACTATGTCAAACATGATACTGAGGCGTTATGGGGAAAGGGGACCAGGCAGTGAAATATTATGATACAGCTGTGATTCACATGTACAGGAACACGTCAGCACATCCATGTCAAAATATTACATACAGCACTTTAAAATAATTACCAAGAAACTCTTAATCTGATAGCGTGCAAAAATAAACACACCAACTCTTTCACAAAACTCCCACGCACAATGTTCATCTTTTACATGATATACAATGAATAGTTAATGTATAGATTGTGTAATAAATATCAACACACAAATAAGTCGTACGGGTCACTTCAGCCTAAGTATTGTTTTTTTTTCCTTTTATGTAAATGTCAAGTATAATGACGTCCCATGCACCACTCTTTCAATTTTAAAACAGCCTTCAAAAGACAAGGAATCTTTTGAATGCTTGTTTTAATCTTGTGCTTTTTGAACATAACAAAAGTGAATTACTTGAGTATCTGTCCACACAGAAAGAGGACATGATGCCAGAAGTTTTATGCATCAAGTGACTGAAGGTTGGATGTGATTTATGCTGATAGCAATGACTGGATAAATGTCCAGAAGAAAATAATGTTTCAAAAATAAAGAAGAAGAGTTAAGAAGAGGTTCAGTGGCTAAAGCTATACTTCACAGCATAGTGGGTGGTAGCAAAGATCCAAAGTCCAAAGATTCAAAGTCAAAGAGATATTGTGCGGTATCAATAATAACTAATGATACAAATAGTTATAAACCTTTGTGAAAATAGACAAAAACAGAGAGAAAACACATTCAGTAGACTGTAAAAACAAGGTGAGGAGCCGTGTCTGTGTGTTTCCCTCAGTCTCAGAAGCCAGGCACGTGGCAGTACGCCTCCAGGGAGGCCAACAGGATGTAGATGAACCAGAGGGAGAGGAACATAAAGAAGGTGAGGAGCTTGGGTGTCCGTGGGCCACCAAGCTCTCCACCGGACACGCTGGGACGCCGGCGGTACAGCAGCACCAGCACACATACCAGAGCCATGATGGTGAAGAGGGTGACGGAAAAGGCCAGGGAGCCCGGGTTCACCTTGAACACCTTGCCTTTGGTGTGCCAGTAAACCGCCGCAATGGTCCACGCCACTCCGATGCCCAGGAACACATTCACTGCATTGCTGCCAGTCACATTGCCGATGGAGGCGTCAGCATATTGGTCCTGGATGGCAGCCACTTTACTCGCAAATGTATCTGTGAAAAAAAAGAGATATGAGATAAGGATTGAAAATAAACAGAAAATAGGTAAATTTGTGCAAATCAGCTACTATTCAAATCAGTGATGTGGAAAGCAGACAGAACTCTCTAAAGATCCTCCCTTAAAACTCACAACTACCAGCAACTTTAAAGCCAAAGGACAAGTACTGAACTGCAAACAATATATGCATGAAATATTAAAAAACTTTGAAATGTCACTGTGGGCACAGAGAGGGTCAGACAGTTTAAAGTAAGCCAAGGGATATGGTGCTTAAATGATCTGATGGTAACAAAAATAAAACTTGGTTTATCGGCAGTAAAAATGGCTTTATTTTAATAATTTGTCTTTATCGTTCTTTTTGGAATTTTAGTTCTACAGTATTAAAAAATAGGCTCTAAAACTGCCTGTTCTGACACAAACCAGAGACGCCGTGGTTCATGGTCACTGTCTTAAACCTTAAGCTTTACTGTGACTTTATTAATAGTTAATAAATTACTTGCATTATAGATTAGCTCAAGACCATAAATAGTAACATACTTTAGACCATTGTCTTTACTCTTTAAAAATACACATTCCCTCCTTGGTAGAGAGTTGTAGATCTGTTAAATATAAAATATCCAGCAGCGGGTCAGCTTGACTTGGACAATGCCAGCAGGTGATGAAAAACTGGGCACTCAGGTGCTTGCTACGATAAGACAGCTGAAGAGGAGTGTTTGGTTTGTTGTTTGGTGGGTCAGGCTTCATGCTGCAGTGATGGCAACATGTCACTGTCTAATTCAAACTAGTTAGTGTGATGTTAGCTGAGGGAGTTCAGTTCTGAGCATGGCAATGCAAGCTGCAGAGAATTTGTAACTTTTACACCTTAGCTCTTGTATAGACTAAATAGATATAACATGTTAATTTTTGATTTACAGAGCTGTTGGTTTATATGTTTTATTATCTCTAAAAGGAGCCATGCTAGTTATTTCCCTCTTTTTTTGTTAAACTAAACTAAAAGCATCTTGATTATAGCTTTATATGTACTGTATGGACATGAAAGTGGCATTGATTCTCTAATCTAACTCCCTGCAAAAATGTCAAACTATCCCTTTAAGTTGAAACAAAAGGATTTTGGCAAGATTCTCTGCAAACACTTGACAGAAGGCAGCACTCTAACGGAGTGGTCTTCCTTTGTCATTTGAGAGTTATACTGATATATTCCTCATACAGATCTTACCATGTACATCTTAGATGAAAGTAAATCACAACAAATTGAATAAGAAGAGAGTGTCCCTGGAACTTCCTGCCTACCTAAATGAACTTATAACCATGGCTAATACGATCACTACCTGTACATACTGTAACGTCCTGATGGTCGCCCTCTTACTAATTCATGTGGGCGATTTCCAGCACAACTAAATCTGGCAGCTTGAAGGTGAGTGTGTGGGATTTACTGAGATAAAACCTGTCAAGACAAATTTTCATGCTTTCATTCGTGCCTCTCTGTGGAAGTGTTTAGGACACAGTGGACTGGGGAAAACAATTAGGCAGCACAGAGGGACTAACAAGTGAAACAGTGTATTTCTTGGTTTACAGCTTGTTAATGTTCAAGTCTAGAGCTCAGCAGACAATTACGCTGACAGCACCAGTGGAGGCAGAGGTTAGAAAAGTCTCCCATTTAGAAGCAGCTGCTTCTGTTGCGGGAGCAAACCACAGAGGAAACCAAGGACAAGTCCGTTGTTAGAGCTGTTAGACGCCACAGACTCCCACCTGGAACAGAGGTCCCGAGGGCAACAAACACCACAGCAGTGACCGAGTCTTTGAGACCGATGGTGCAGCCAAAGTGGGAGGCCAAGTCTCCGGTCACAGCTGTCAGAACGCCGATGAGGGAAATGGACACGAAGAAGCAGGCCCAGCCGTTCCAGTACTCAGTGGGCGGGACAAAAGCAAAGAGGACTTTCCAGAAAACTGTCAGGAAGTGCATAATGTAGTCAAAGCAGGATGGCAAGCGTTCCTCCCCGCTCTCTTCCTCATCGTCGTCACCTGGCAGAGAAAGAATAGATAGATGACAGCCAGCGAAAAACATTCAAAGACTTGCTGCTCTTGTCTCTTCTGCTGACAGATTACCTGAAGGCCATTTCCTGCAGTGTACAAACCCAAATCAGACCTTTAAATAACAACAAGTATTATTTGAAAATGACATCACATTTCAGTTTAGAAACGCTTGTTTTAAATATCAAATCATTAAAAAGTTGGTGAAACTAACGTAGTTGAGGCATGCTTTAATCAGACCTAATAAAAATGTAGCAGCAGAGAGCAGAGATTATACTTACCACACCACATTTAAGCTACTTGACGAATGTGTGGGAGCTAACCTTTTCATATAATTATCTGTATATATAGCTATGACTCAGTGATTGAGACGTACATATAAGCAGGAAGCATATTATCTATTTATATATACAGTCTCAGCATGAAAATCTTTGTGAACTCAACCAGAGAGAGAAAATGAGAGAAAAGAGTGTATTAACAAAGTGACACATCTCTGGTGTCTCAGTCTGCTTTTAGCCCAAATGCTTTGTGCACTCGTGCAGATCTAAAAAGGTTCACAGGGCCATGTGAGTGGCTTTCGAAAGGGCAAAATAAAAAGGGTTCATTATACCTCACGCATCCACATAAATTCTTCAGAGCCATTAATTGTCCGGGCAGCGCAAGTTTAGTTTTTATAGTGAGCCGCACAAGGAATTCACCATATCATGCATTTTTAATAAACTGTCTGGATTAAAAGCAGCAAATCAGCTAAGAATTGCCAAATATATTAAAACAGGCTTTGTTTTTGTAAGCTCTTTCATTTATTATTTGTTAGATTAGGCTTTTAAAAAAATCAGCCAATGTCAAGCAGGAGCTTTTGGGACTTAATTAAAGAAGTATCTAAAAAAGAAAACAGCTCAACAATGAGGCCGGTGAGAAGCAGCTGGTGGGTCAGATCCGGCTGCAGGCTCAATCTTCCACAGGTCTGGTCACAAAGGGATGAACAGATGAGACATTTCATTACGCCCCGACTCACCTGCACTGACAGTGACAGCACTAACAAACTGCTCTCTCCAGCTGCTGCTCCCAACCACCAGAGCCAGGTTTGTCTTCTTGATCAGTTTGTCCACTGTGCTCTGCAGATGGACACCAGACAAAGACAGCAAAGGAAAAGGGACATGTTGGTGAGATGCATCTCTGCAGGTTCAAGATTATTAATCATCACACTGTCATATGAGACTAAGGACACCAGAGTGGTGAATTAGGGTGCAATTAAATGTGTCACTCCACCCACTGTGGTACACAGTGAATCACCGAAGCAGATGCAGAGGAGCACAAAACCTCGCCACCCTTCAGGAAAAAGGCACAGTGCCAGTTAAAAACTACTTTACACCGGTGCAGAAAGCGGAGCCTTAAGTATCAGTGCAGTGTGATGTTACAGCTTAATATTGGTCTTAAAGCAATGCAACATCAATTTCACACACGAAGATCAGTTTACTTTTTTGGAAAATTACTAGACAACATAGTTTAATATAAGATCTTCTATGAGCTTTCTAGTGTCTAAGAAAAAACCCCTGGTGATGTCAAAGTGATGTCATCAGGGTTATCTCAGTTTGTGCTAAACACAGGCTAAACACAGGGAGGGTCTGAAGTTGCAATTCATTTCCAGGCTGGAGGTCAACAACTTTGAATCAGAATGGAAAAAGCATAGATGCCTGCAGCAAACTGATGTTTTTTGCAGAAGCTTCACAACAGTTTTAGCAAAGTTTAAAAAAAAGAAAACGAGGAGAAGGTGCTGCATGCTCGCCAAGACTTCTACCAAACACAGATCACTTCATGTTTACTGTGTGTGATGCCATATAGCTGAGATGTCATTTTAGTTTATATAAGATGAATCTGGCCTGAGTTTCTGACTTGATATTCTGACTCAACCATTCCACTGCACTTCTTCATGTCAGATGTTTTTTTTTATGTTCAATGAATCAAAGCATATGTCACTCTTGAGTTGCAGTGAAGGATTCAGCGTTTTTTTACAGATTTAAGTCAAGATATCCTGGCCTCTGCTTCATCAAATTTGAGCAATTCCTCTTTCTCCTTTGTTCTTTAAGAAAGTACAATACAAACTCATTGGTGTAACCCTTTAAATGCTGCAATATAGTTCGATGATACAATTTTCTCAACATATTTGACTATTCAAGCTGGATACAATGATAAGTGAGTCCCTCTACTTTGCAGAGCCATTAGCTACATGTACTTCACTTATAATTTAACACTCATTTCTAGTTAGATTAAAAAATAATCTCCAACCGTTTTACCCAAAATATTGCAACACAACTGATATTGGTCTAAAATAGCAGTGTTTTGACCAATTTTGTTGCTATGCTCCGGCAACACTGAAAACAGCGCTTGGCAGTGCTCTCTGTGTGACCCCACGGTACATAAAACATAATAAAGTGCCCACTAAGCTGCCCTTTCAGTTAAGAAAATGTGTTGCAGTGCATTAATTTGTGAAATACCTAGACTTTTATTGTCATTTAAGCTGCCCTACATGCTCTGAAATGAATTGGCCTCTAAATGGTTAGATAGTTAATAGTTCGTTTTTATTAAAGAGGTCTAGCAGTCACACTTGAGTCACCTAATAAAATAATTTTATTGTTAACCAGGGTTTGTGCCACACTGCATGCAGCTAGTGCACTTTTTATTATTTTTTCCACTGCCCCTCAGAAAAGGCAGCACTGGGGATAGTTACTAGAAAATATATTTTATACATCTGTGGTTTGTTTATGAGCTATGTATTATATAGTTTGACAGCTGTGACAAGTTTGATGAACTGCTGTGATGGTTATTCAGCAAGAAAAGAGCAGGTAAATCTTGCATGAACAAAAAATGGTGGCATTCATCATCATGATCATTGTGAGAAGTTCCAAAGTCTGCAGACATCATACATACAAAGAGGTGGGTTTGGCTCTGAGGTGAGGAGCCGCTTGTTTTGAGTTACCTTGAATTCATAAGACTCTTCAATGACCACCTCCAGCTTAGTGTGCTCGCCCAGACAAGGACAGCCCATCTTTGACACGTCCTCAGGTCCCACTGCTGTCTTGTTGTCATTGGTGTCTCCTGCAGCAGAGGAACAGGTGTGTGATTTCTCAGTCAGTGTTTCCCACAGGGGCTTCAGTAACAAGTGTACTGTTGCAAAATAAGATGCTGTAACTACTAATAATAAAACCCGGTTTTCCACGTTTGTATGAGAATTAAGCATATTAAAGGGGATAGTTCCACCCAAAGTCCTAAATCTGAGTTTTCCCTCCTACCTGTGGTGCTGTTTATCAGTCTATATGGTTTTATGGACCCACACAGAGGGAAATGTCTATCCAACGCTAGGTCACCTAACACCACTGAGCAATACAGCTCAGCTTAGGGGGGGGTTTATATTTACATCTCGCACTGTCAGAGGCTTGAGCCTTTTGTACATGAGCAGATGCATGTTTCCTTCTGTATGTTGATACAAACAGTTGACAGATTGTTAAGTTTTTAACAAATTAATTTTTCTGGCACTTTGGGCATCACATCAAAGTACAGCCTAACATCACAGTATTATGAATAAAAGGAGAGATATATATTTTAGATTTAGGAGTGAAATTTCCCTTTAAAGGTCAAATGTGAGATTAGGGTTCATGTTAACTTATTTGCTGAGAACAGGACACAGCAGTTCTATTGAAAAGTGCTGCCTGATTAATTTGAGTTTTTTTTAACTTCTTATATATTCAAGTTTAGTTGCTGATCATTTCTAACACGCTTTCTGTGTGAATGCACCCAACAGGTGCCGGAGAATCTATGCAGTTTTAATTACTGTTGTCACTGCAACAATGTTGACTAAATTATCTGGCCATTATGTGAAGGATAGAGACACACTTGTCATAAAATCAATTCTAAAAATTTTATTGTGAAATCTCCACCTCATTTAGCAGAGTTGCCCCTCATCTTAGTACTAATTTAACTGTAAAACAAAACCTGAAATCAAGTTTCTACTTTCTTTTGCAAGGTTGTCAAAGTCATTTAGTTTTTTAAATTACAGGATTAACGTGCAGCGATACAAGGCATGTGGACAATTGCTATTTTTTTTAGACAGCCCCGGCCCCTTGCAGCCCAAACTTTGATCTAACTTCTTTACCTTGAGTTATTTTAAGGGGCAGAAAAAGGCTGGCCATGAAATACAGCAAAGGGATTAAAGAGACCACAGCTTATCCCTTTGAGTTGTCCTACAATTAAGAAGAATTTGTATCAAGGGATACAAAATAATTCAGCCCAACAATTCAAATACAATTTAGAAGAGAGTGGATGCAATGTTAAATTAATTTTAAGCCATGAAATAATGAGAGAAATAACTCTGTTGCTGAAAAAAGCAGCTGTGGCTTCAGCTCACCATGTCTCTGTCCCACCTCCAGCAGGATGGGCTCCTCCAACACAATCGTGAAGATCTTGTTCTTCTCGTACTCCTCGTCATCGATGATCTTCACATTCAACAGCTTCCTAAAAGCACAAGGGTCAAGGAACAAGAAGAGGATGGAGCCAGACAGACAGAGATGGAGGAATTAATTTATTAATATTATATAACAGCAGCTGTCAATCTGAATTTACCTGCAGTATTGGTTTATCACCTTAAATTAAAATATTAAGTCAAAAATAGACCCAGCCAACCAGTGAGAGCAGTTTCTGTGCTTTGGTGCATTCGGATGAAAACATCATAGCTGAGAGGTAGACTACCTACACAATGAATCATGAAACAGAAGAAGCTCGAGTTTTTTTTTAACAAATTCACAAAAACCCCATAGTACAGAACAGTGTGTACTAAATTAAAAAATATATACATTTCACAGTACCCCACAAGGGGGAGGACTCCATCCACACCATTAATTCCAATAGAGCACAAGAGATATGTAGTGAAATAGCCCACTCCCCACCTACACACTTCAACTTATGAGTCCCAGGAAATTGAATAATGACCTTGTTCTCAGTGGAAATTAAGCACCGCCTTTCCGAGAATCAATGCAGGTTAAAGAACTGTCTTAAGACTTCTATAGTCTGTGCTGTGAGATCGCAGTGCTGCAAAAAAAAAAACACGTGAGGAAGCCGTGTCAAACTGTGACCGACATATTTGCCTCAGCCCGCTTCATTCTCCCACACTGTCACAGTGAGTCTTTCTCTCCCTCTCTCGCATTCTCCCTAATGATATGTGGGTGGCTGTCTATTTCTGTCTCCACTTATACACTCAGAATTCGACAACATGCAGGAAGAGGTTTTTTTGCCTGCAGAAGAGAAGGAGCTTATTTTAACCATGAATGATACGTCATTGGCTGTCTGATGTCAGGGAAAGTCATGCCAGTGGGAGCAAAAGGGAATCGCAGCACAGCCCAGAGTCCTTACAAAGGAAACAAAAGAGTTCATCCTTTTAAACTGGCTGTTATTTCCAGTGTGATATGTGCAGGAACGCAGCAAGATCCCTTTGAGGCCTTAAAATAAAATATCATGGTTCTGTTGTTGTATTGTATTCACACAGCAGCCATTTTGATATTACATTACACTTTGGGCAGATACTGTTGCTCCAGCTTTAGTCTACAGTGAAGTAATGTATCGAGATAAGCAGGTTATAACTGCAGGGATCAAACAAACATTTACATTTAGCAGAAAGCCAGAAATAAAGGGTTTCAATAACCAGCAGGGAGAAAGGTTCACATACTGTGTCAGGTTGATGGGGTAGCATTTAAATTTTAACTGTTATCAAAGTCTAATGGCCATTTGCACTCATTTTAAAAAAGAGGTTATAATAAAACTAATGGCAAAAAACCCAAAACAATAGTGACAATAGATTCAAAAGTAGGTTTGTGAAAAAGAAAAAGGAGGGGAGGTTAGCTTCATGAATTAGTCTCAGAAGTGAAACATTTCTTTTTTCATCTAATCAAATCATAAGTACAACTAATTAGCAACTGATTTGGAGATTTAAAAAGCTTTAAGTAAACCACTGCAAATCATCTACAAACTCCAAAGAGCATTTTATTAACACATCTGCTATTGAGTGCAAAATTACCTGTAGAAGTTGACCAGTGTAGACTCCAATCTCTTCACGTTGAATTTCTGATAAGTTTTTGAATCAGTTTGCATAATCTTGCAGCTTTGTTAACATGACTCACTGAGGCTTGTGGGCAATCGACAATCAACAAAACAAAAATACTTTAAAAAATACTCAGAACCAGTAGATTTAGTTTTACACAACACAAAAGAGCCACTCTTTATCAGTGTGACTCTCATGTTTCTAAAGAGGGTTTCAATGAAAAATACATGTTGGTTCAAAGTGTGGGGAGAATAACTCTGTGTAACTTCTCAGATTTTGTAACTCTGTTTCTCCTGAGGATCACCATAAACTAACCTAGATCATCTAGCTAACTATAACAATTAACTAGTTAAAGAAACAGTTTTTGGTAAAGTTACTTTCCTGCCAGGAGTTACACAGGGATATGGATACCACTCTCATGTCTGCATGCTGAACATAAATCAAAACCAACAGTTGGTTAGTGTAGTTTAACCAAAAGACTGAAAACAGAGAGAAACAGTTAGTCTGACTCGATCTAAAGAAAATTACAGTTCTGCTTCGTAAGCTCTGTATCTCAGTAGGTCGATGTAACTCTTATTGCTGGAGGCACAGTTAGATGCTATCGAGACAGTAGAGCCTTCAATTACTGGATATCACATTTCAGTGTGTATTGGCCATCTCTGTCTGCCCAGTGGCTATATTCCTGTGGTAAATCTGAAAAGCCATCATGGCTAACATACCCTGCTATTGTATCTATACAATATCTGTATTGTAGCAAATGGACTGCATTGTCTGAGCTCTGAAGATTGATCCCTTTTCTATTTGAGACAACCATGATCTCTGCTGCATTTTCTAAGAATAAACTGTGCACTGCAGAAAGTCTGGCTGGCTCTTTTTAGTTCCAATAAAAATGTAGAAGATGCCCTTGGATTTTTGTTCTCTTTTTCTCACTTTTTCTGACTGCCTATTGACTGCAAAAGAGTGTCATTTCATCTATAAATTAATTAGCGGGATTAACTTGGATTAACCTGTTAAAAAGGCTGAAGTAAGGGAAAAGTCAGCTGGGGCCCCGAGGTGGTGTGGTTCTTTAGCTGAGACTGTCACCTCCAGAAAAGAAGGACTAGCCATCTGTGGGACCTTTTTTTCTGTATTTGGAGTTTCCCTCTCCTCCACACTCTGCGTTGGTTTGATAAGGATGCTCCAGTTTCCTCCCACAGTCAAAAGACAGTACAGCACTGCAAGTCATGAGGACTGGAGACTCCAAACTGCCTACAGGTATGAGTGTGAGTGATTTTATGCCTCTATGCTCACCCTGGGTATCTCTGCTTTCCACTCTCTGTATGCTGGGATAGGCTTCAGCCCCCCCACCCAAGAGCCTGACAAAAATGAAGTCAGTGGGGAGAATGAGTGAAAGCACACATGCAGGACAGTATGTCAAATAGCCTCGATTGAACCGGGCACTGCCATTCAGATAAAGAAGTATGCTTCAAACCCATGAGTCAGCATGTATCTGCCTTGCTGAAGTGTCCTTGAGCAAGATACTGAATCTTACCAGAGAAACTGCTGAATATGAAAATGAAGCGGCACAATGCCACCAAGAAATATGTTTCTCATAACTACGGCAGATAAAATATGAACAGCTAATATCTCCCCTGGTTCTCATGTACGGGATATTTATGTGGAAACAAAAGTTTTTTGACGCTGATATGATAGATGACTCTATCTCTGATAACTTGCACTTGCAAAAAAATGTAAGGCAACATTACATAGAAGAGGGACTTAATGTCGAGGTGTTAATGTTGACAGTGCAGGCAGTGCAGCTGCTGTGGGGCCTGTGGGTTGGGGGGCCTGTAGAGAACACAGCAAACACAGCTCCAACATGGTTCTAATTTTGGGGGGGGTAAAACAATTAGTAACAATCTTTAACAAAATTATGGGCAAACTCTACATTAATATATTAAAAAACAAACAAGAAAATGATAAAAACAGTTCAATTAAATAATTTCTTATAGATGTTTGTATATCTTTCATGTGCAGTAAAGGTCTCTGAGTAATGTGTTTGTTAATGTTGTCCAGGTCCAGTGTTAGATCTCTATGTGATAATGTGACAAGCTGATATGATACATGGTGGCTCATTAAGGTGGAAAATCTTTCAAGTCTAAGAAGCTGAGCACATTTTCAAGCTGGGCCAGAACTCATGTCTTTCAAACATAAAAGCTGCAGTAAGAAAATACAAGAGAGAAAAGAAAAGGAGGAGAAGGTAGAAAAGATCCTTAAATTAGATTCATTTGGCTCTTTTATAAACAGTCGCCAGCCCACAGATGACACCCCTCCAAGCAGCAATGCAGCAATTCGGCTGGCATTAGTATTGCCACTGTCGTCAGGGATGTGGCAACAACCACTCCACAGGTAATGTTAGGACCTGTCCTAATCACACTGAGGCCCACTGAAACTATCTTACACAACTGGTTTAATGATATCTGAACTAACGAGCACTGGATGAGATGCTTGAGATAAAAAGAAATTGAGTGTAGGCTGTAACACAACAAGACCGCAGCTGCCACCTATTTTAAAACTGCTCAACAAACTGTCTAATAGCTTCACAAACTCCTTTTCTTTGCACCTTTCTGACACCAGAATGTCACTTTACAAAACTAATAGTCCAACTTTCAAATCCACCTCGCATTGTGATTGGTCAGAAGTTAGGTGGCATGAGAGGAGCCAGAGTTTGAATGTCTCTTTAAAGCTCTGTTGTTGTTTACTGTAACACCAACGACTCAGAGAGGCTAAACTTGCTTTAAGCTAAATGCTAACAATAGCATGTTAAAATAATCACAATAACAAGGCTAAGACGCTAAAGTTTAGCAGATATCAATAAATGACAACCATCATCTTAGTTTAGCCTGTAAGCATGCTAAAATTTGCTAATTACAACTAAATACAAGTATTGCTGGGGCTACAAAATGTGATCAGCATAAGAAAATTAGTTGATCATAAGCAATGGAGGTATTGGATGAATAACGTTTTGAACTAGATGAAAGGTCAGAGTTATTACAATTCATAGGGATATAGATGTGTTAACCAAATTCAAGGAAGTCATCTTATAGTTGCTGGGACATTTCACTCAAAACCCCACATTTCAGCCTCATGGTGGCGCCAAATGGAAAGTGGGGGGATCATAAGAGTTTATCAAGATACAGCATCTGGGAACCATGTCTATGCTAAATTTGGTGCCAAACCAATCTTACAGATTTTAAGATATTTCCTAGACTAAAGGAAAGCTTGGATCTGCTGATGGCACTAGAGGTAAAGTCAAAGGATTGACAGAGTCATTAGGATTCATCCTCTTTTATCATTGTTTGCATTAAATGCAAAGGTTTGCTGAGAGATTTCAGTTTGGAACAAAGCGACAGACCAACTGACAGACAGATGTTTCTCACTCTACAGTCTAATGCACGGGCTGTAGACTGTGGGTACAAACCTGCCGCTGTGTCAGTATTTCAGTCTGCTATCTGAGTGTTGGGATTACAGGTACTGTCACTGCATCCTGGTCTTAGTGCTGCCTAAGAAGACTGTGATTGGTTTTAAGAAATAAAACCACACCGGAGCATTTTTGCAGAGTGATATGGCAGAATAATGTCAGGTGCTGCCAGACCTTTTTCTCTAGCCCTGACACAGCGCTGTGGAGACAGGGCTGGCTATGGAAGACTACCATCTGTAGAGCCATACTGCTGGCTAAAAAAGCGTAGCCTTATAATGTCAAGAATTACAATGAGACAAGAAGAATTGCTGTAAGCAATAAATATGAGAATAAATGTTTGACAAAAGGAAGCCTTTTAGTGCCACTCAAATGGAGCAAACCTTTTCTTCTGCCTTGTAAGGTTTTAACTGTTCCAAATGCATAAACGTTACCAAACTCTGACTCCGCTGCTCCGCTTTTATCCAAGTATGTCAGGAATTTCAGGATGTTATTGATCCCGACTACATTAAGCGTGAGAAATAAAGAATATCAGGGTATTGATTTCCCTTTTCGGTAGTGATCTCCTCACATCTCTTTCATCTCAGCTTATGTAACTGCCCCTGTTATCCACCTCAGCCTCAACTGGTGTATAGTGCCACACATTCTAAGGCGCTAAACAAAAACAGATACAGAGAAAGCTTCTCAGAAGCTTCAAAGGGTCTGAGCAGATCTTCCTCTAATCCATAAACACAGAAATGAAAAATGGTTCTTTATGTCAGCCTGTTTGATTTGGCTCTGAGGCTGGTGTCTGTACATCATAATCTATTTACTGCAGTGCAGAATTTAGATGGTAAATTATTATTTAACTGCTTGCTTGGATTTTTAAGCATTCCTTCTGGCTCCATGTCAGAAGAACAAACTTGCCTTCCTCTTATTTTTACTCCTCTGTTAACGGGACAGGCAGATGCACATAGACACACAAAAAAAAGACACACACAAGCGAGAGACACTGTAATAAACACACACACACACACACAGAGCTGCCTGGAGGCCTGCTGCCGAGTGTCAGCTCTTTGTCCTGAACGCCCTGGGAAACACTTGGGTAGGGAAAGCCAGCTCTGTTTGAGGGATGAACTTTGGCAGCCTGCTGAGCAGTACAGAGCACAGATACACTTTTAACACAGAGCATGTGCAAGCGTGCCTGCTTAAAAAACAAGAATACATGCATAAAAATGTCCCCACCAAAGCTGATATGCTTTCAGATGACAACTCAAAGACACGCAGAAGTTGAGTTGCACCTTCCATTTTTTAACAGGATCGACTGAAGGCTCCAAATTAAACAACCTCATAAAAAATTCAGTCTGACTGGAGCATCTGAGTTGCATAAAGCAGGAGCAAAATGTGAGACTTAGATCCTTCGAATGCTGCTCTGCTGGGGAACTTTGACTTAATGGCTTAATGGTTCAACTCAGACATACAAAGACAAATGCTGCCCTTTTCCCAAACCATGAAATGTCTTTCTGTGACCTTCTGACAACAGGTATCTTAAATTAGATTAAAAATAAGCCGTCTATAAAAAGATAAGTATGCTGCTGTGACTTGACCCAACTGGTCCTGACAATTCCCACTCAAGATCTGAGTCAAACCTCTTTACCTATGATCAGAGGGCTCCTGCCTTCCACTTCAAGTCCTTGTTTGCTTTTCAAAGGAGCTGGGAGCAGCTGAGCACAGCTTTGGCATTTCCAGCTGCGTTTTGAGGGGCTTTTTTAGTGGATTTCAGGTAGCAAACTGTCTTGTTCTGTTGGATCCTGTTCTCCACAGTCCTTCCTCTCCTGCTGCACAGCAGGTAAGCATGACTCTAGATAATATAAAGCGTGCATATGCTTGTGTCACTCTCAGCTTGCCACAGTCAGATGAGCAGCATCTTGGCTCAGTAGGTGAGTATTTTATCTAATGCTAAGTCTCCATTTGAATGCATATACAAGCTGCCAGTCTTTTATTTCACATTGTTACACATTCCTCTCTCATTAACTGCAGCTTCTGTGGCTGTCGGTGCTATGTGGAGAACTTATGGGACTCCTATAACCCCTCTTCACTCCCTTTAATTGCTTCGGATGCCTTAGAAGCTCTTTTTAGTTCCCCTTTGGAGCGACATTCTGTTTGATGTGGGTTTAAAGCGGGTTCAGCACACAGACATGCACACGAACACACTTAAAATTACACACAGGCATACGCGCCAAAAAGGAAGCACACACGCAGAGAAAAATGCGCACAAGCAAAGTGAAAAAACCTGACAACAAATATATTCAAATCTCACCTGCACTGCGAGGCACAAAAGAAAAATAGGGAGATCTGCATTCACTTTGACACCATGTATTCACCTGCCTTTCCTCCCACTCAGCCGACCTACACAATACACCCACGCACGAGCCCTGAAATCCTCCTCGCACAGACGCTTTCATTTGACACATTTTATTCCTTTGTTTTGTCCTTCGGTGTGCTGTAATTCATTTTGTGATGAGCTTGATACAGTTATGGGCATTTTCTTGTTTAAGCTAAAAAAAAAAATTGTGGATAATTGCCAGGCCCTTTTTCTCAACAGATCATAAAGCAAACACTGCAAGTGTGCTCGCCATTCCAAACCTGCCACACGAGAGAAAAACTGGAAAAAGATCACACTTTCCACTGCTCTTTCTCTCCACTCTCTCTGCTCCTTTTATCTGCCTCTCTGCTGGTGCATCCATGACTCCTTTCGTTGAGTTTATCACACAGGCTTTATCACATGCACCTGTTTCAGTAGCTGCTCAGCCCTCATCCCTTCCTTGCTGCTGTGTAAGCCACCTGTCTGATTTTCTTCCCTCTACTCTGTCACTGACATACACTTTCTTTTCTGCGTTTGAGTTTTCATTGCTCTGCATCGCAATGAAACTCCCATCTAACCTCCACAGAAATCCCAGAGGGCTGCATGTTAATCCATTCACAGAAAGCAGCTTTAATGCCTCTTCTTCTCCTTCGTTCTTCTACATCGGCCACATTATCTGCCTCACAATTATATCCTCTTATCCGCCCACGTCATCCCTCTGGAAGATCTAAACTTCTCAAAGAAAACGTATCTGCGACTCATGAAAACAGCCCTTTTATCTTTTATCAGAGTAGATAACTTACAGTAATCTAGCAGGACAGTTTAAACATACCAACGAGTGGGCTGTGATGTTGGATCAAGTAATGAGAAGCAACATCAGGATATCACATCAAAGAGGCTGAATTCTCACTCACATGGTCTCGTCGTTTTGAAACTCCAGTTTGCCGGACACCTCCTCATAGTCCTCCCCGGCTTTGGCAGTGCCCTCAACGGTGTGGTAGGGAACCGCCACCTTGCCCCTCGCCCCGGACGTCCGGTGGACCTTCACCTGCATATTGCCAATGCTCTCGCTGACCCTCGTGGAGTTACTCTCAAATGTAAAAATACCAGCGTGGTCGTCGTCATAGATGGTGACCGTGGCGGTGTGAGCGCTGCCCAGGGCGGCCTTTGGAGGAATGTGGGGGGAGATGCCCACCGTGCTGTTGCTGGAGGTGATGGAGCTTGGCTCCAGGACGGAGACCTCAGCTCGGTGCACGATGCGTGGATTACTAAGGCGCACGTAGAAGTGCTCATCCTCTTCAAAAATATCATCATCAATAACACCCACAGTGAACTCTTTGGTTGTCTCACCAGGCTTGAAGACCAGAGTGCCCTCAGCAAACTCATAGTCTGAGCCAGCATTGGCAGTCGCATCCTCTGTGCGGTAATCCACCTGTGGGCCACAAGCAGAGTAAGAAATTTCATTTAATATTTAGAGGGTGGAGTTAAAATAAGATTCTGAATTATTAAAATTTTAACGCCTCAAGCTTGTAAAGCTGATTTGAAGTTGACCTTGAGCAGTAATTCTGTCATTACTTCATCTTACCTTCACAGTGCAGCCACTTTCTCCCCCATGTCGGCTCACTGACAGCTTGAGTGAACCACAGTTCTCAAAGCACTGGTAGTGAGAGGGTTCAAACTGCAGGTAGATGGTGTTGGGATCCTCCTCTTGCCCGCTTGCCTCATGACAGCTCACCACCTTCCTGGCTTGGTCAGCGGCGTGCTTTTTCAAGATGTTCCCAGCTCCGATCATCATGCGTGTGGCTTGAATGCGATAAAAGGCCCGGCTCTTCTGCTGCTGGACCAGCACTTGGTAGTTTGCCATCTCAATCAGTTGCTCCATGTCTTTCTCCGGGTGCCGCTGTTTTAAATCTTTCAGAGTGCGAGCCATCTCCCTCCTGGCCTCTTCCTCTTGATCCTGCTCAGCACTCATCCCTCCGCCTTCCTCCACTCCCTCCAGCATCCCATCTAGAGCCTCTTTAGGATGAGTGTGAGAGTTCACACCCTGGCCGTCCATCTCCAAGTCCATTTTAGTGAACATGGCATCTCCCTCTGACTCGATGATAATGCCACGGGTCTTGTCAGCCCGATACCGCTTATGGACGTACTTGTAGAAGAGCAGACGCCGGTCTGCAATCCAGGCTTGCAGCACACAAAGAGGGAAGAAGAGGAAGGTGAGGACGGCCTCCCAAACCTCCACCTCTCCTGGGGAGGACACAGAAAGGATGAGATATAGCCAGACGTAGGCGAACATGCTCCAGGCAGCGGTGACAAAAAACACCCGCAGGTGCTTTATCTTGCGGGTTTCATTTTCTGGCACCACGTAGACACAGATTGCGATGATGATGAACATGTTGAACGCAGCGCTGCCCACTATGGTGCTTGGACCCAGAGCTCCAGCCTCAAAGTTATGGCCGATCACCTCAATGACAGACAGCAGGATCTCTGGAGCAGATGAGCCCAGAGCCATCAGAGTCAGGTTGGATACCGTCTCATTCCAGATCCGCACAGTGGTTGTTGTTGTCTCACCGTTGGGCTTCTTGATGGTGATCTCCTTCTCCTGAGAGGTGATGACCTCGATAGAAGACATGAAGCGGTCCGCGATGATGGACATGCCGAGGAACATGTATATGAGGGCTGCAAAGTAAACAATGGCGCGTGCCACCTTGTCACCCACTGCAGGGTTTTGGGGGTTCCACATGGGCAGCACCACGCCATCGGAGCAGTTATCTTCACTGGAGCAGTTGCCTGGTGTGCTGCCGATATCTTCATGGCCGGAGCTGCCTTGGGAGAAATGAGTGACTCCTGGGAGCAGAACCAGCAGAACGGAGATGAACATGCATGGTGTGAAAGATGGAGTGAAATTCAGGATACACTTGTGCAGAAACATGGCAGAGGGATGAAGCTTGAAGCCTTCTGATGCCCGAGTTCAATCCACGTCTCATGTGGAGGTCTCTGTAAGACAGAAGAAAAATAAATTTTGTGTGGAGGATGAGATCGTCACAAAAAACTACGTCAGATGTTCATCTCTCAGAGTTCTATTCTTGAAATAACCTTTACAAGCACAGGTTTAACAAAAAGTACTCTCAGTCATACTCTTTTGTATGCAAATGACGTGGGATCCAACGGTTTGCTGGGTCCGAGTTTGGAGAGCTAGAAATATTGGCACCTACTAACCATTGAGTCACTGGTATTGAACTACCATGTCAAACTCCCACAGATATAATGTGGTCATTTTGTGCGAAGCAGCAGTAGAAATGTTAGCCTCTGCACCTGTAGTATTGAGGGAAAATCTGACTCATGTACTGTCAGGTTAGATGGGATTCCATAAATATCTTCCCTGACAATGAGTGTAACAAGAGAAAAGCAGTTGTTCTCAGGCAGGCCAGACCTTCTGATAAAGACACTATACGATTATTCAAAGGAGAAACACTTCTGCTCACATGCTGAGGTGTAGCACACCTCTCAACTCTATCCAGTAATTGCATATTGTTCGGTGCTAAAAAAAAATGATGCAAACATTTTTTTTCCTTTTATATAATTTAAACTCTGTCAAGGGACAACTTAAGAGAATTTGGTTTTCTTGGCAGCAGAATGGTCATCAACAGCTTGTGTGAACTGTTCAGAGAGTACAGAATCAATGCTGTCCACAGGATTAGCATGTGCATCACTACGAACAGAGAGAGGGAGGAAAAAACACCAGGGAATGTAATCTGGTGCTTCCTAATTAAAATTTTAAGACCATCTCCATCTCAAAAATAGGTTGCCTACCTGCAGCAGAAAAGATTTGACAATGCTTTCTGTGCAACACATGCTCTCATTGACATGCAGCAGAGAAAAGCAGCAATCTTCATTCTGACCCGCATATGAGGAGTGCACGTTTTCCATCAAGGTTACATTTCAGGGTGAAGAAGCACGGCATGGATGTGGAAATTAAGTTGTCGTGTTTCAGTTTTCTCTTTGGCGATAAATAAGCGACCAGCAGATTGCATTTGTGCAACGGCAGCGGCTTTATGCAACAACTGAACACCTGTCTGCTGATCAGGCCGAGCAAAAACATCAGCATGAGCGGCACCATGGACAGCGACTTCTGCCACAAGCAGGAGGAACACAACGACACAAGAAACATGTGACCCTCAGTCTGCTTTTCAAAATGTGTTTTATCCATATTCACCAAAGCTATTTCTGATAGTCCTGACATGAAGTTTGAAGCTTTAAAAGCTTTAAAGG
This sequence comes from Acanthurus leucopareius, assembly GCA_029814765.1. NCBI lineage: Eukaryota > Metazoa > Chordata > Actinopteri > Acanthuriformes > Acanthuridae > Acanthurus > Acanthurus leucopareius. Next base: position 6,049,601 of record JAQMCX010000012.1, on the reverse strand, counting down.
TCCTTGATATTAGAGAACAAGACTGTGCCCTTCATGTAGTGTAAATACATCAAACATTCAACAGCCCTTATATAATATAATATAATATAATATAATATAATATAATATAATATAATATAATATAATATAATATAATATTTCTTTAATCTGGCTCACAGCTCTGCACAAATTTTGAGTGGGTGAGGTTTCTATGGTAAAAGCAAGCTCTCCAACTGGTGGGAATGAAACAGTCATTCTACAATACTATAGAGACTAAAGGTGTCTGCATATTATCATATCTTCTAGGTCTGCCATACACTGTAACATGCATTCATCTGTGGAGTCAGCAGATATAGCAACAAGGTAAACAGGCACAGAAACCGTTAAAGGTACTCTGTTTTGTTTTCGTGAAGAACACGTGATTTTTTTTTATCAACTCAAAAATGTTTCACTTCACTTTGAGTATTTGCAAATTGTGAGACACTTTATAGACTCTGACCATGAGATCCCCAATTGGGACCAAACCATTTTAAAATAAGAATTCTGTGCAATACTAATATTTATCATGAGTTTCTTGATTAAAACAAGCCATGTTTAGCCTTCATTCTTTAGCATCTACTGACAAGCCCAACAAGAGGCCGGTTTTACATTTCCTGCAATTTCTCATTCAACCTTAAATAATTCCCCAATTATCTAAATCTTAAAAAAAATCTTACCCACATAAATAAATTAGAATGATTTCTCCCCAAATGCGTTCCTGTTTGGTAAGCAGAGGTCTCATGTTGGCAAGTAAACACTTGTACATAATGAGTCACACTCTGATGCCAGCATTGGCTTTATGAGAGAATGTGTTTTTCTTTTTCAAATGGTGGCAGTCTCAATTTGTAATCAGACTCCTCATAAATGTCATTTCTGCTATCTTGGGGGATGAAAAGTCATAAAAAATAACAAACAAAAGGAAAATAGAGCAGAAAGAACGTGCAAACAAAAAACTGACTGTTATTAGAAAACATGACTTCCTTGAGACCTTGTTTTGAACACAAAACGATGTCAAGACACATAAATCTAAACAAAAATAACAAATTAATCATAAAACATGTGCTGCTAGTTTGCATGCAGTGATGAGTTCAAGAGCCCAGTACAATGAAAAAAGAAAAACAGGATGTTCATCGAGGAAAATGCTACATGTTTTGCATTTTACATTTCCTATTTTTATAATTATAACAAGGAGCATTACTCACCTAGGTGCAGTTGTCAGTGAGTCAGCTCAGTGTGGAAGTTGTGGCCTCAGGAGATGAACTTATCTTTCATATCGCTCTGCATAAAGACAGGTTATCTTTAATGAACACAAAGAGAGTTTTATAATCATCATGAAAACTAGCCGGAGAAGATTCCACAGGAGAGAGTTTTAAGAAGCTCATTAAAAAAGCCAGATCGGTGGGCTAATAGCAAGTAGAATGAAAAATACAAACATCACTGCAGACTGGAGACAATTCAAAATGTTAAGTTGCAAATGGCTTCAGAGACAACTAGATTATTGGGCATTACAGATGCAGGAGAAGGAGAGGGGAAAAAAGCCGATTATCCCATCAGTAGGCTGTGCATGAGGGACAAATAGACTGGTCCATTTGGTGCGCACAGCAGTCCCACACATACTCACAGAAAGCTTCGAATCTCAGCTGGACCCTGGACACAGCGTGGCTACCCTGCACCAGTTCAACAGAAGAAGACACCCCGTGTGCCATTCAAACAGCAGACTGGTGTAATGGTGTTGGCTTGTTGCGCTGGTGTCTTGGAAATGACGCGTAGCTTTCCGCGGCGCTTCTTCGCTATCTTTTTTTTCTCTCTCTCTCTCTCTGACAGGTACACTACCTCAGCAAACTTAGCACTGTGAGATTAGTTGGTCTTATTAAACCCCTCTTGTTCCATCGCGGCGACACCTTCCGCAAGGCTAAGTGATTTTCTCAAAACCCACAATGCGTTTTCAGCTTCAGCTTCATCCTTTCCAGGCTACGTGCGATTGTTGATGCGTAAAATAATAAATTAAATTACTGACTGTTCTCAATCGTCCCGCTTGCATCAGTCAGAAATTCCTAAAAAACTACCCATTCAGAAAATGTTTTTTAGAGAATTTCTTTTATCCGGTAAAAAAACAACTGAGTGAAAAAAAAATCCCCTTGCTTTTTCTGTCTGAACTGGATAACGCAAAGAAACCAAACAGTACTGCACATGAGAGTAGGCGAGAATGAATGGTGAAGGATTGAGAGGACGCAAAAACCACACAGTAGCTACACGGATCAGGACAAGATGGATATCAAGCAGAGGGATGGTGGCAGAAAAGAAAGAGGAGTGTGCTGTTATGCGAATGGAAGTCTTGTCTTACTCTTGCGGTGGGCAGCATTGGCACAAGAAACGATGAGCGAGAAGGAAAAAGCAGTAACACTGCAGAGACAGGGGAGGAGACGTTTAGAAACAGCGCTACACGCACGGCTGGTCCTCCTGACTGCGCATCAGGAGTCCAGGATGAATGACCATTTTACTCCTAAACACCTCACAATTTGCTCACTATCGTCATCAGCCACCAGCACAGATAACCTGCTCTAAGCTGAGAGCTAAAGGTCTGATATTCCTTTAAAGACTCAGAAATCCCAGATGCTGTTGCCTGTGGGTCTGCTGTGGGTTGGTGGTTTGGTTTTTGTTGTCATCTGGATGCTTGAAGACAAAGATGTTAATGGAGAAATTGAAAATAAACTGAAAAAATGTTTACCAAGAATTAATTATACTCTTCACTAATATGTAAAACTGTGAGAAGTTAGAAAAATGATCTATTATTGGAGAAAACCACAAAACAAACTCAATCTGGCTAAAAGTCTCTTGGCTGTAGCAGCCTCATCAAAATGCTGAATATTCACCAGCAAACAAAATTCTGGATGATTAAAAAATAAAGAGACACATTAAACATTCTGATTCTCACCACGGAGAAGGTAAAAAAAAATAGAAATAAAATAAAATAAGAAGTTAACCTTTAGGTTAGTCAGAATAAAAGCCACCTATGTCAGATATAAAGTCAGTCTGCCTCTCATGAGTAAATACTCAAACTATGAACAAAGTTCTATATAATCTGATGTAGCTCTAGGGGGGGTTAGGGTTAATCTAATCTGACCAAATGACTCTAATAATGTCATAGTGAGTCATTGGGGTTATTTTGAGTTTGACTTATGATTTTTCAACAGACAGTGCAGAGAAAATGCATAAAAGCTGTAATGTGATTGATGGGAAGGTCTGAAGGTCTGATGTAAGATGCAAATGAGGTGCATTATGGGAGTTGTAGGATCCATCGTTTTTGGTCAAGATTTTTTGTCCTCTGTCTTTCTATTTATATTGTAAGACAGCTCGACCGTCATTAATCTAATGCCTCTAGCTAAACCCTCATGTTAGACAGCTTATGTGCATACAGGTGATACGTCAACATGCAACAGTTATTTAATACAGACATTCTAACATTTAGCTCATGGCATTAGGTATATTGCTTTCTCTGAGAGTTTTGAACCATCGATTGACAGAACAACATCTCCTTCCCTGGAGCCACACTGCTAGCAAAGCTAAAAATATTGCTTTCATTTGGATAAAATTCATTTAGCTTTTATTGGTGGATGATTGCCTGTAATAAGAGACTGAGAATGTGGATTACCCACCTGAAGGGATGATTATTGCAAACCTTGGAGAGAAATAAAAGAGATTAGACTGAGATCTGGAGGACAGGGAGAAGAAGGAAAGGGCATACACCCCAAACATGATGAGGAGGAGCAGCTCACCGGAAACTGTGAGGAAGAGTTTGCGCTGTTCCCTCTGGAGATGCTTCACGTGATCAGGTTCCTTACAACACTGTGTTCATTCCAACACATCTGTGCAACAGAGTGCTGCCCAGAACAGTCACTCAAAAGCAGCCTCTCCTCTTGACTTTGCACACATGTTTTTTTGCAACACTGACACACACTGTTCTGCTAAAGGAAGAGAGAGCCTCTAAATATAACTCATCCTCATTAATGTGAAGTGATTGACCCTCTCATTTGTCATATAAACATGTAGATCATAGCCAAAAGGTTAAATAGCACATTCCTCAGATTCGAGTAAACATAGAGAAGCACACTCAAACAACATAAATCAGATTGAATATGTGGATGAATATAAATACAAAAATGAAAATCTTTTTAGTGAAAACATTGTCCCATCTTTCTTTTTCATCCTTGCAGACTGTATTTTGTTAAATACTGAGGAGCATCACTGTAGCTTATTCACTAATTGTTAATAGTATTGTTAATAGTAGCAGAAGATGATGTGTGTGCCTATAGCTTAACAGAGGAGGTGCTACTCATTGTAGCCATGATACTGCTGTATCCTTCCTCACATTCACTATCACATTCTCTAATGCCTTCAGATTAGCAGATATGTCTGTCACAGGCCAGTCAGTGTGAATAATGTCACTATCCATCTTTCATACTGCAGTCAGTGTCAGTCAGCACCATGGACAGCTCCCCAGACCTTCTATAACACTGAATAATAGCAGACAAAATAACAGTGGCTGTAAAAAACAACAAAAATAATTACTATTCAAGAACACACGCAAAATATAAACTCAGTGATCTTTAATTATGTGTTATGGCTGAGATCATAGGCTCAGAAAGGCTGGCTCTGAATTGTCCCCCTATTTAAGTACATGAGGGGTCAGAATAGTAAAAATACCTTTGGATATAATGTGGTCCAGTACAACATGAACATTGAGCATAAGGTCAATTCAAAAATATGTAATTAAACTAACATCCATATCCAAATGTCAAAAACTACTGAGCATAAAAGTAGATTTTAAAGCCAAACATTGGACTAGATTAGATTGTAAAGGTAACATGAGTGTATCTTTCTATCCGTTTGTTCCGGTGATTGAAATAAAGAGTTGAAGGCCATTCGTACTTTGCCCTGACCTTGAGATAGCGTGAGCTGATAAGAGATGATATCCAAGGTCTACTTATTAGTTTTGTCTTAGCCTTGTTGTCTTGTGTGTGGAATTTAGTGGCATCTAGTGGTAAAATTGCAGATAGCGCCTGACTTTATGTCCCTCCTCTCACCCTTCCATTCAAAGCCTGCCAAAAACGGCTCCCGTAAGCTATTGTTTGGTTTAGCTAATGTACAAACATGGAGATGCATCATGAAAGAAGAGCAACACCCTGTGTAAATATAAAAGGTTAATTTGAAACGATGAAAACATGATTGTTAGGCAATGCAAACGTTCCCATGAATATCACATTCCATTTCTGCCATATTTGACAATTTGACCCATCTTAATCCTGCACACTGGACCTTTAAACTGCTTCTCATGGTCTTCATCAACAAATCACAAGCTCAGGTGGCATCATGTGACCCATTAGCTTCACACTCAGATTTAACTCCCATTGCTGTGACATTGAGACCAAAGTTTCTTGATCAAATGGGAAATTTTTCCTGTATTGTTGACAGCCTGAACATCCAGTTTCTGATGTACTTTGTTGAGTACATCGACCTCAGTTTTCTGATGTAATCTAAGAGTAATTCATATTGCAGCAAGATGCCAAACCTTTTGTGAGTTATGTTCTGTGCAGCAGCGTCTTGGTCTTTTGTGATTTTCACTCCTGCTGCCCTCTGGCCACAGAGTCCAGCACTTTGGTGCATGTTGTTTGATTACTTATTTCATAAAAGAATACAAAACTACATTGTTAAAAATTTATTCAGCTTGTTGTCTCTTACTGAGATGTTCAGTTTAGATTTTTCACAAAGCTTTGGTAAGCAATGAACATGCAAAAGAGCCCACCAATAGTGCGTCCCTAATGCTTCTTATTACTGTATTTATCTTTTTTTTCCTGGTAAGTGCTTGCTTTCTTCTGTAATGTCAGTTTTCTCAAGTTACTCATTTTTAATGAGAAGCATCTCTCAGTGCATTTTGATGAGTACACAGTCACAATGTTATGAATACAAAGGCTAGATTTTGTGTGATTGTGTCTCTGCATGCACCTTATTTTCTATCTTTAAATGTTTTTCTTTGGGTTCAAATGTAAACTCTTCTGTCAGCAAGACATTTTTGGGTGTAAACAATTAAATTGGGTTTCATGAAAAGTTAAAGCTTGACTATAAGTCGTTATGCAGAATGGAGCCTGATATTTAACTCCATAAAGAAAGATGGCAACAGGTGGCTGCAGGACAGCATGGCATCATTTTTTAACAGATATTTCTGTGAACAGTACTTAATCATTTTTACATCTAGGAAAAAAACAATTAATTTCAGTTGTTTTTAGACCTACTTGAATGCTATTTTTAACATACACACATATTGCCATAAAACACGTGGTATCTCCTTGTTCAGTTTTCTGTTCAATCATCACTCATATTTTTCATTCTCAGCTTTTTAAATTAGCTTTTTATTTGAATAAGCTGATTCTTTCTGAAATAGAAGAAACCTGTTTCACATAAAAGGTATCAATCCTTCAAATAGTCTTTGTTAACTTCCTAAATTAAATTATCTAGTTAAATTAAAATCCAGTGATACCTTGTGCCAAAAGAGAGCTCACTGCAAAACAGAGAAGCCAGTGAAAACATGGAGACGCCTCAGGATTTTTTGACCTGTATTTAAAGGGCACAAAACACTTGATTTGTGGTTGGAGGCTGAAAAGCAACCTGACTGGATTTGTTTCGGTTGCCGTGGTAACTGTTTAGCTACTGTGTAACTGTGGATGTTGAAGATGCATTTATGGTTGTGGTCCTGCTGAGCCTTGTTTTGGCAGACACTTGTTCTTTTTTTGATGTGCAAAAAAATAATCAAAAGTGTGATTATGTTTTGCGAACCAGTTCTTGTGTTGTTGCTTCACATCAATCTATGAGAGCCACTCATGAGTTACACACAGTCCCCTTTGTTTTCTATCATCGAGGTCAGTAGATAGCAGTAGTCACTTTGACGCCACAACATAACATAACATTAATACACCAACTTTTGTTTGTGTCTTTTATGTTCCACAGACAACAAACCAAAAGGGCATCATCTGCATACTTGATTCAGGAAATGTTTACTTTATTAAAATTTACGGATGTTTGTACAGCATGAAGGGCAGTCAGATAATGCATCATAATCCTGCAGTATCACAGTGATGAAAGGGGCTCGTCAGGACGTTCGAGAAGCTCCAGGAGGTTCTCGACGGGCAGCATTCATGCACAATTAAACTCAGTCTCCAACAGTTACACACAAAGCTGTTTGGTATTCTAAACTTGTCAGTGGAGGACAGTAAAATGAAATTTATGCATTAGATTTTATGCACCTATGGCACACCGTGTGCTTTGGGTGCTCTACTAGTTTATTTTCATTGGTAAAGTGATCAATAAAGCTGTTAGAAAAAACATTTCATTTAGGCCCAAAGAGCACCAGGTCAGGAGACATTACATTGACCTCATCTTGTTTCTTAGAGTATTGGCAGCATATCTGATGACATCAACAGCACTCTGTACCCTTGGGAAGGTCTTGATATCTAGTAATTGATGCAGTATCCCACTAAAGACTGCCCTCAGCTCTTCAGTGCATTGAGCTATAGTGTGGTTTAATTCCCACTTTGACTGGGGTTGATGAGTCATCAGTTCAGCTTGCAATCATAACAGTTCTGTAGTTTTTCAGTCAGTGCAGACTGAATAACTGGACCCCTTTTCCTGTTTTTTATTTTCTTTTAGACAATAAAAGTAGATTTTTTCAGGTCCTCCTCTCACTTATCAATGAGGATGCTTTCTCTACATCATCTGACTTAGTGTGGATGCTTCAGAGCCAAAATGAAGAACAAATACGATAAAACCATCAGAGGAATTTAGGATTCTGCTGTGAGAGTGAATAGATTTTTAAATCAATACTGCTTAATGTGGCCATCTGTTGCTACCTCTGCCTCTCATATGTTGCCATCTTGTGGACAATTTAAAACCTGTCAGTCTTTATTTGCACTAATACACCAATTAAAATGTTTTTCTGGACTCCCACATACAGATTTGATGCAGATGAATGAATTACAGTGTCAGTCTTCATCGCTGGAGCAGCTGAAGCCGTAAACACACCTGAATGGATTTCTGTCCTTAAAAACACAGCAAATCTAACTAAACTTAATGCAAATATAACAATTTTATGCAGATGTCTAAGGTTATTGGGCCTATTTTTATGTTAATGTATGTTAAAGCATCATTTTTTTTAGTAATGCAGCAGTAAACACATCAGTCTAACGTGAGACTCATGATAACAGCATAAGTAATGTCAGTTTGCCATGACCCTTATCACCATTAGCATGTTTTCCAGATCTGCATAGCTGACTAAAAGGCTTGAAAAGCTGATAAGTGGTGACCATTGCACTTAGATTATCATAAAAAGGGAAAGAACCATTCTACTCAGAAATATTTTCATTCCTTTTTCATGTATCAGTCTGTTACAGTAAAAAAATAAATAAATAAAAGTGAGTCCTATCTATCCACTTATATACGAAAAATAAAATCATTATTAAATGTGTTTCTCATCTGCAACATTTTTTAACTTAAAGTAAGAAAAAAAACAGAAATGCATTAATATCAGCCCACATTGCAACATGTGTCCTGTTATATTGCTAATTATGCTCAAACCTGACTCAAGAAGTTATATGCTGGGAATTTAAATATTGTTTGTCAGTGTGAAAGGCGGGGGTTCGGAGCACATCAGTAGTTGCAGTCACTTATTATCACCACTAGAGGGAAACCTAAAACCAGCACTGAGACACCAGTATGTCACATTTTCTGTGGGTATCAGGAGACAAAACATCTTTCTAGGTTTTAGCAAAAGGTCTGATAACTTTTTGGTTTAAAATAACATGTACAGGAGTTATTAAAGCAGTAAATGATGCTCTTTGCTTGGGATGATTTATCTATATATCAAATAGTTTTCCTTAACTTATCAATGCACATTTTTAGGTATCTTGCCTGTAAGGAGTTGGTGTCTGAGATTGTTTCCACTTTCGTGTGTATAATGTGTGTAAACACCTGACCTGAACACATCCATACTTCAATTTAATTTCTAACAAAGAAAAAAAGTCCCATAGAAAAAGTCAGAGGGAAGACTAAATGGAGAATACATCCACATGCAGTGTAAATAATGCAGGATGGAATAAATCCTTCTATCTGACCACCAAAGACTCTTTCATAGTGACAGCAGCTCATGAGACCAGCAGCTGTAGATGGTCCTTTGGTCTCACTTTAACAGGTGCCTCATTCTACTGTCAAAGGCAAAAACAGGATCCAGTTTGATACCCATTTAATTGAGAAAGCAGCAAAGATGAACATAATGCATTTACAGTGTTGTACTCTTTGTCTAAAATGGAAAAATCAGCACGCTTCATGAGGATGTTTTCTTAGTTTTAATGGTAAATGTAGTCCATTGAAGCGAAAAATTTCTCACTGCATGCTAAATTTACCGAGAGCTGAGTTCATCTGCTCACAGAGCAATGTTGGCAGTGCTTAAATGTACCAGGATGAATTAGATTGAGCTTTGGATACCCACGCACACTGAACAAAGGAAAGAGAATAAGTTTTGTTTCTCAGCTGTAGAACGCCCCCTGGATACTAAAGCTAAAATAGCCTGTAGTTCTTCTTTGACCCCAATGACATCACTGGTGTCAGAAGATTTTGCAGCATGAGGACTCAACTTTGTCAGGTGATATCATGCAGTGAGGAATTTATGACTTCAACTGATTACAATTACCATCAACACTATGTAGTTTGTCTCACAAGATGCATTTTGGGTAAGCCAGATACTGGGCAACAATATTAGTTGGCATTCTCCTCCTCTTCTGCTATCTGCATGTTTCTATTTTGCAAAGGTGCAGCATTCTGGGATGGATGATTATGACTGGTATAAAGGAATACAAACGAGTCAGACTGTTTCTTCCCCTACAGCAGAATAATAGTGTGTGCAGACAGACCTCTGTGGTTTGCTGTGCTAGACTAGAAAATGTGCCATTTTTTCCCTTTAATGTAGTGTACAATCTCATCTGACTGAGTATCCAGTAAATGTGTAAGTTTTAATGAGAGCAAATTCAGTATCGTAAGCGTCCACTTCGAGGGCCAGACGACTAACCTCCTTGGACTTCTTCTAGTGGTTTTGATCCAGACACACTCATCTGGTGTTTATGATTTCTGAGCTACTGGCTCACGTTGAGGCCAAACCCACTCAGCCCAGGGTTGTCTGGCAGCCTTCAGCACCTGTGACATCTGACTGCAGTTCAGTTCACTACATTAATAAACTAAGAAACTGACAAGCTCGATGTCCCCCTGTGACACGAAGAGCAAACTTAAACCTATTCGTGTGTTTCTCACCAACTGTCGTTTCTGGTTTTGCTTGTTTAACAACCAAAATGGCTTAAGGAAAAAAATGTGAGCAAGAAATAAATTTACATTGCTAATATATGAAAATAAACCAGACTGTAGGGAATCCCCAGCCATCAACAACACACAAACCAAAATATACCAGCATCTTCTGTTTAACCATTAGATGGTTAACACACTAACCCAGATAACCCCTCACACACTGCTTTGTACTGTAACCCAGATCGGATTCTTCACACCACAGTTACATGACAAGCCATCAGCCAAATGCACCGCTACGTGCTGCATATACAAGACTGATAATCACACTGAGCTGCCTTTTCTTTTCCCTTTAAGATGTGGGTGGTGACTCAGAGGTCTGGTACCAGGCTATGTATATACAGTCATGTAACAGTGCAGATCAGAGATGTCTCCAGAAAGATACATGCAGCATACCAGTCTTTCTTTTTCACTCATTTTAGTCCATTTGTAGAGATTTTTTTTTTAGTTTTTCACTTGCATTAATTAATTCCTGTCTGATGTCTAAAATGCCAGAAAAATTCAAACTGATAAATCATGCACACTGTTAAAGTTTACAGGATTTATCTTATATCCAACAATATTTTAATAGTATCAGATTTAAACTGATTAGTCTGATTTTTACAAGATTGCAAGCCAGATGCTTAAACATTTAAAAATCTCATGTGTTTGAGGAGGTGATGTAACCTCATCCCTTTGTTCTTAGATCAATGAACACCCTAATGAGTTCAAGTTAAAAGAGCTGTTTCCCAAACATTCATGACTTTGTCTCAGTTAGGAAAAGAAGTAAAAAAGACTGAAATCTATTCAAGTTATATCTTAAAGAGGCTCCAATCAACAATGAGTCCTATGACTACTTGTACATCTGCCATCAAAAAGGAGCCACTTGTGGTTCACCAACAAGAGAATTATCATGTAACCCTGCAATTTTTGAAGTTTTAATTAATATTTCTGCTCATTGTTTAAGTTTCACAGGTCACTGTCATTATTGCAGTCCCTTGAAAACAGAAGACAGAGAAAAATGTATGACAAACCCACAGTAGGTTCTAAGCTACTTGCTCAGCACCAAACGGCAAACAAAGTCACTAACTAGCTGATGAACATAGCAAAGCATTTAGTAACTCAGCAGACACAAAAACATCTCTAAATGATTAATGTTGCTCTGCATGTGTGTAACAGAAACTGTTGGTGATTATCTGTTGCTTATAACTTGTTTCTAAAGCCAGCAAGAAGCCAGAATTTAGTGATCACAGAAGTTAGTTGCAGCATGGGGTCACTATGCTGATAAGTGACTGAAGAATTTCTTTGATTTGGCCAACCTTGGTTATGATATTGTGAATCAGTTTGAACATTCAGCTCTTAAAAGCAGGGTTAGGAAATAATTTTTTTTTCCCAGGGTGACAAATGAGAAGCAACAACTGCTGTTGGGGGCCAAGCAAATATGTCATGTTGTATGCTAATTTTATCACATCATAAAAAAGTAGAAAATAAAACATAAATAAAATAGAAAACATATTTTGTATTTATTATCCTTGATTTATGTTATTGAAAATATCTCCAAGCATCATCTTACATGCACAAAGTCTTTGAACCTAATGTACAGGACTGACTTTTTTAGGGAAAAAGGTTAATATCTAATGAACAAAACAAGAAAAAGTTTTTGAAAAAATTATGCTCTGTAGGTTCAAAAAGGAAGGTTAAAAATAAAACCAAAAAAATCACATGCACATGTTGCTTTTTCTACCATTTTATGAAAACATTGATTTGTTTGTTGAGCATTCCACTGTAGCTTGTCAATGTAAAAAAAAAAAAGTTTGATAAAAAATAATGTTTCATACATACAGCACATTTAAACACGTGAAGACCTTCCATAAGTGCTTGGAATTGTATAAGCAGTGTTAATAATTAAAAAATTAAATAACCAGCTAGAAATATGGATAAACAGTCACAACAACTGGATAAAAGTAACGGACTGTTGACAGCAGAAAGCAGTTGACATAACTGTTGGCTAAAAGTGGTAAATAAATAGTTGAAACGCCTTGATTAAAGTAAGAAAAACAGCTGAAATAAATAGCTTAAATTAATGGGTCAACATTTTAACAAGAGGATAAAAGTAACAGTTGACATGTCTGGGTCAAAGTAACGGCAATGAATTAACAGTTGAAACAACTGGATAAAAGAATTAAACAGTTGAAATAGTCTTAAAAAATCAACAGATAAACTGTTAAAATAACTGACAGTGGTGAATATGTGGTTGATGGTTCACTGTCTGCTCCTCAAGGTGGTAATACCATTGTAGACTACAGACCAGCTAGTAATACAAGTGCAAAACTTGATCAATATTCTCTTTGATAAATAACAGTCTTAATAACCAGTTTGATGTCTATCAGTAAGAGTAGAGTTGGAGTGTAACAGGTGTCAGTGAAGGGGTCCTCATCTTTTAAGACTGTGGGTCCGTCAGACAGAAAAATAAGCTGCGTCCAGCATCACATCTGTCCTGCCATCTCCATTGAACAGTAGACATGTATGACAGCGAGGAGACAGTGGTGAAGTCATCATACGTCAAGTATTTGTGCATATGGTGTTTTTGTGATGCTGTTGATCTTTGCAGACTGAGGCGTTTGTCAAAGACATACTAACTGCAAATCAACATGGAGAATCAGTGACAATAAGTGCTTTTAACAAAAGACAAGCAGCATTAGGGAGCTTTCTAAAATCTATTCAATAACACGCTGAGGTTCGGGGAGAAAAAACAACTGAGATCAAAATAAAGAGAGAAGCTGAGGTATTTAATAGTTTCAGAGTGAACAGCTAATAGCGCAGAGAACTGAAAGAAATGACAGGTGATTGAGAGCAACACCCTCTAAGAATCAGACTTACATTTCATAAAATGACGGATGACTAAAGGCTTTAGTGAAAGGGAAGGAGGGAATGAGGAGAGAAATGGAAAGAGAGAGAGAGAGAGATGCAGACAAAAGGAAAAACATTTGCAGCCTGCCCTGCCCCCTCATCACTCTCTGGGGAACAAGGGATTATGGAAATGTATAAATGCAAGAGAGAGGGAGACTGACAGACAAGGAGGAGGAGGAGGAGGAGGAGGAGAGAGAGAGAGAGAGAGAGAGGAGGGGAGAGAGCAAATAAGAGAGGGAGGGAGGCAGAGCGATGCTATTGGTCGACCGTTATAACATCAAGCGTGATAGAAATATTTCTCTCTCAGTCTGAAAAATATAGGAAGACAGACAGAGACAGTAGACTCAGGAAACACATTCAGGTCTGATTTCAAAATCTGTGGAAGAGATTTGAAGAAAGAGGACTTAAGAGAGAAAGAGAAGTAAATTAGAAAGGGGGGGGAGACAATAGAAAGGTCAACTAATTAACTTATGACTTCTGAGGACTGTGGAGATTTTCGCTTAACAACTGGAGTTATTCCAAAATCATATTAAGTGCGACTCAACATGTAGATGTTTTGCAGGTATCTGGTTAAAATTTCCCCCTTTTTTTCTTTTTAACTTCCCCTTCAGAATTGAAGAGTTTACCCTGAATGTCAGCAAAGACAGACCTAAATGTTTTTGGAGAAGTCTGAGGGATGCGTCTGAGGGAAAGATGCAGAGCAGAGATTTCTGACATGGTGCCGACCCAAATTGACAGAGACAAGGACAGAGTGGACTGTTCGGTGGCAGACACGTCTCCAACCAGGCACAGGTATTCTGCACTCGATACTAAGATCAGCAAAGATATCGATCCATGCTAAGTGAAACTGTCGTTAATGTTCTACTCTTTACTGTAGTGTCTGTGAGTCCTCTTGGATGAGTGATATTGGCATTGTGATGTTAAATAGTTGTTTTATTTCCAACCTGATTCCAATATTTGCTCACTGACTTACACTTGTCTTTCTTTATCTTAAAATCAACAGTGGCAACCTGTAAATGTTTTGTCAGGATATATGAATAATATCTAATATGCAAAGCAATATCTTTTATTTTCAGCACATGTTCAGATTTATTTGAAGATAAATAGTTTCTAATAATTTTAGTAATAAATTTATCAGTATACCAGGAGGCTGTCTCTGTAAATAATAACTTACAGTTTTCCTGCAAACTACTGTTGTTTAGTGACAAATGTGTTAACTGTGTTTTAGTCACATGCGTCATTAATGGTGTTCTTGATTTAGAGCAAAAGATAACCTGAAAGCCATACAACAAACTACTGAACTATCACAAGCCATAACCATCTTAGACAATAATCCTCACTGTTTTCAAAACGCACTGCTGTGCTTAGTATCGACAAGAATCCTGTGCTTCTGTTGTCAGCGTGTCAGTCAGACACTTGTGGTTGTGTTACTGTGAGGCAAAAAAAAAAAGAAAAAGAAAAAGAAAAAAATGTGTAGGCTTTTTCTGAAGAGAAACTACATGGAGGAGGAGGAGGAGAGAGACATTTTGCCTGTCAAAGACTGAAAAGAGGAGCGTCAGGCCAACAGCAGACAACTGTGGCTGTGAACAGTCATATAAGTGCTTCCTAAATCACAGCCAGAGAGGGGTGGTCCTGCTAAGAGGTACACAAGAAGAGACAAAGACAGAGCCTGAGTGGAAGCAGTGAGCCACTGCTCATGCTGATTATTGATTGTTACTAAAACTGCGCTTTGCCCACCTGGACGAAACAGACTCAGCTCACATCGGAGGGGAAAACAAACATTAACCTGCACTAAAAGAAGCAGGGAGAGTGGGCAATAGCCGACAGAGAGGCAGAGAGCAGGGGGGGGAGTTCCCTTTCTCCCTCTCGACCCATCTCGTCGTCAGGCTGGCTGGCTCAGCCATGGCGTTCACCTTTGCGGCCTTCTGCTACATGCTCACCTTGGTGCTGTGCGCCGCTCTCATCTTCTTTGTCATATGGCAGGTGAGTAGCACTGTGCACACACACACACTGGAACAAGAAAAAACGGGCAAATGTAGGGCCTGTGAACGTCCACACTCCTGCCATCCCACACAGGCAGACGAACACATCAACCTACACACACAGTTGTACAACACTGACAGGAACACGACATACACACAACTTGCTCAGGTACTCTGAGAGGTAATGACACGCATAAATCTGTCAGCTGGATTGGAAAGAAAACCTCAGTGGGACTGTACTTCAATGTGACTGACATTTTGAATTGCCTCTTAAAAGCCTTAATTGGGTGAATAAATATAATTTTTTTTGACCACATTAGATCACAGAGCTGCACGAGATGCACAAACCTGAAAACACAGGAAGTTCAGTCTGAGTTTTTGAGATTTATTTATTTATATTTATTTATGATTTTATAGATTTATGTATGTCCATTTTATTACAGTGATTGTAAATGACCTGCTTTTTTTTGCTGGTTTATGGCTAATACAATTAACCGGAGCTGCTCTGATCAAAAAGACAGCTCCGAACCGGCTCCATCCCTCTGCATTAAAACAACATATGATCGCTGAGAACTGACAACAAACAGCCCCTCAAACCAGGTGTTCAGGATTCAGCAAACTGCACAAAATGAGTACAGGGAGGCAGCTGAACATGATAATCACAAACCTTACTGCCAGACTACTGTGAATCTTCCGCCTGCAGCAATTTGAGTGGAGTTTGCACACATATCGCTGGATGGTTGCCCCCTGTTTGCTGGTTACACAAGTGCAAACTCTCTGATCTCTTACCTTTAACATTTGATCCTTGGAAGCAGGAAGAACTTGAGATACAAAAACATATCATTATGGATATAAGACATGAAATGACTAACGTACCAATTGACTAAGTGGGTGAGACTACATATGAGTCAGGCGGCATGTCTGCGTGTGAAAGAGACGAGAGAAGCGTGCGTCTGGCTCAGCACTCCACCATGTGATTGAAACGCTTATCAAACCGATTTTGTTCACCCCTTCCCCCAGTCTGCCTCCACCCACGGGCACAGCACCCCAATTATACGTGGCTCTCAACCAATCAGAACGTTTGTTCACTGCTATAGTAACCATGGAGCCTACTGAGGGGCTCACCAGGTCGCCATGGAAACTGCATCTGTTTACAACAGTGTGAAGAAGATGAGTGAGAGCTGTATAGACTCGTATTGGGAAATGACCACCAGGGGTTTTTATCTGTTTCAAACAGATTGAAGTGTTCTGTTTTCATATTGTCAGTCATTGTGGATGCTCACTTATCTGCAAGTAATATGTTTTTTTTATGGCTTTTTTCAATGAGCTGTCAAAGCCAAGCTTCACTGTTTAAAAGCCTGAGTGATGATAGCGCAGCAGGTGGTTGTTACGCTGAAAATTATTAGTATTTTTTATGGAGCTAATTATCAGAGAGCTGGTGAGATGATCACTCACAAGAAGCATTTTATGAACTGTCAGTGCAGTGATAATTATGATGTTTTCTCTACTAATATGTTGCTTATTCTACAGTGTCCATTATGTAACATACTTTGATTTTTTACTAAAAAGGCCAAAGAAATCAAATTGATGCAAGATTTTATATAAAACTCCAGGAAGCCTTAACCACCTTACATACATATTTAAGAAAGTGTGCATTCAACTTTTCCCAAACATGGCTTCTGAAGTGCATTGATGTTTTAATCCTGCCAGATTATGATTTTAAAAATTAGGAGTTCTTTTCTTGTTGCTTGTTGCAGCTAACACCAGTTTGATTGATATTCATTGACGTGCGCCAAAATGAATAAAAACACTGATAACTGTTTTTGCAAATGAACCCTTCAAATGCAAATTGTCATTCAAATGAGCTCTTTTGACAGCTGTCTGTTTCTTCCAAGATATTCTGTAGTTTTTAATGTGAACTTTATCATCAGGCTTCAGTAAGGGTATGGGGTATAAAATTTAAGACAAGATGGAAAAAGAGGGAAATGATCAAATCCAAACCAACACTGTGACATCATGGGGGGAATTTAAATCAGAATTTTAGCACTTTCGAAACTGGATAATGACATATGGTCTAAACTCAGTAGGAGCTTGTATATACAGAAGCTGTAAGTTATTGTACATGTGCTCATTCACCGTTTAATCACCATGTGTGCTTGGACACTGTGAACAATATGGCTGCAGCCGTATAAGATGCAGTGAGTTCCCATCCCACATTGACACCAGGCTGAGACTTTTGAATTTCTATCTGTGTAGACTTTTAAAACTATTTCTTTATTTGCTGTATGTACGGTAACAGTACTTGTATTCATTCGTATTCTGAAGGAATCTAAAGGAAACAAACCCTTGTGTCTCATTTTTCAGATCATTGCATTTGATGAGCTTCGCACAGACTTCAAAAACCCCATTGATCAGAGCAATCCCACCAGAGCGGTAAGAACCCTGCTGTTTCACTTCTTTCAACAATGATCAAACCCTCATGTGCACACAGAGATCTCTTCTCTTTTAGTTCCAAGAAGATTTCTTAGTGGTTTACACAACAAATTGAGGGTTTCACTCCAACAATGTTGCAAATGACCAGAGATTTATCAGCCACTAGTTCACCATTCCAAAGCAGGGTTCCTGTGCTTCTCCTAAAGAGCTTATAAAAATGATTTTTGCATTTTTATCTCATGCCTGCAATCATGCTGAAAGAGCAAGAACCATTTATTGTATAACCAGGTTCTGCATTTTTGGAATGAAATCTTAAAAAAAAAATTTATCAGCTACATTTAGCTTGTCCATGAATTTATCAGCATCAACATATTTGTAATATCGTATTATTATTATTTGTATTGAAAACAGCTCCTGCTGATCCAAGCCTCCAGGTGACTGTAACAGAAGCATTCAGGCAACATTTGCTTGAAACACTCATTTGCATGCAGATTGAAGCAATCAACCTTCTGCAAAGACGACGGCTCGTTGGCTTAATCAATTAAAGAGATTGATGCAAATGACGCTGCTGTTTATACAATGAGATACTGTGCTGTCGCCAAAATAAAAGTGCACATGCAAGGGTTCACATCACCGTAACAAGAGCAGACTTATTTACTAAAGTCACATTTGAAAAATAAACCTGAGCTCTAAAGTGAAAAATTATTCTGCCAAACAGGCTTTAACTAGTTATTTAAAACATGGAAATTTGCCTTCCAGTCGCGTAGTGTTGCTTATGCAAAGTGTGTGTGTCTGCTGTTTATTAATTTTTTACAGAATATAAAATGAAATGATTCTAAGTCAATAATGCATTAACGCCATTATTCATATAACAAGTTATCAGCAGCTGTGAGTCTCTTTTTCACAAGTTAGCTAATGTCCTGGCAATCATGCGAACCTGCATCTGAACTGCAAAGTGATGAGGAGTGGGAGAGGAAACTGTGAAAGCCGACTGTGGGAGTGTGGAGGCACGCCAGCTACAGGGGGTGGACACAATAATTGGAACCCCCTGTGAAATACAATGCAACTTAATACAGTAACTCTGCAATAAATACTGTTGTTTGTATAGTTTTAAAGCAGATGTGTTATTTTACCCTGGAATGAAGATGAAAGGCTTGTTCTTCTGACAAAGGAACAACATTTATTTAATATGACAAGCTAAATAGCCGCAGAATTTGTGCTAAGGCTATTGTATTGCAATGCATTAGATTGTACAGGTGTTTTTTCAGTCCATTACAAACAGTCTTAACGTGTCTACTTAACTGATGTCAACATGTCAGATGCTTTTGGAAGGAACATAATTAGGCTGCATAAGATGCTGCCAGACCCTCCAGAAATCAATAAACTGCACAAACAGAAGAAAACACACGACATGGCACCAGCCAGTGAAAATAAACGGCAATTATTTTTGAGAGCAGTGCTCACTCAACTATTGTTATCTACAAAAAGACACGAGCAGCATATTTTTCAATGAGAGAGAAAAAACAAATGAATAGAAAATGAACATGAACATGTGTCTCCAAATCCCACATCTACACAGTTTTATCTATAGCAATTAATCACAATGAAAGTCTGAAAGGGGGACACATTGCTATTGTACAAACACTGTGATTGGTTCTTTAATAAAATATAATACTAGTGGCTATATGAAAATAATGCAAGTCTCTGTTTATTCTTGCTTTCTACCTCATTTGACAATAATTAGATTACTCTTTGCACTGCCTCTTTCATGTGTTCTGTACATTGTGAATGTCTCCACTGCCTTTGATTAATGTCTTCAGTCGTCTCTCCTCAGTTTGGACAATTAAATATTCAGAGTGAACTCTTAATTAGGGCACCTCAGGGAGGCTCCAAGCTGCAAAATCCAAGCAGACTTACTGCAAGACAACATTTTAAAAGTGCAATTATAAAGTACACTGTGTACAGTAGCTTTTGCTGGAAGGTCTGGCAGTTTGTACTGTTACATTTTAAGGCTTAGTATTTTGGAAGAATGTGATACAAAAAGCAAGTAAAAAGGGTAAAATAACATAGAATAAAATAAACCAACAACTGCAAATAAACAGTAAGGCTGAGGAGCCAGTGACTGGTTTGGAGGCTGGATGCTGTAGATTCAGGGCAAAATCCACTTTCAGGTCACCGGGGGAGTTTGAATTCATGTCCACAAGCATAAAGGAGCAGCTTGCGGCTCCGGCTTAACAGACCAGACATCACAAATGCTCCAATACTGAAAGCCATCACCCTGTAACCAAGACTGATGTCTCAATATGTCACAGTATTACAAAACAGAGGAAGCAAATGCCGGTGCAGCTTATATAATTATTGTAAGTCATGCACCAACAATACAGCAGAACTATTACGATTATTTATTGGATTTATTTTTATTCCAGAGAGTAAATGAAGCAAAATAGACTGACAATCCATCTGTTATATACCTGAATATAGGTGCTCTTATTTGTCTGCACTCTTGCCCTGTGAATGGCAACTAATCAATACAGCTAGATACACTGCAGCAAAACATCTCATTTGCCTTGCTAGCTAATCGATTGACACCCAAATAAAACATCACCGTTAAGGGGCAACTAGCTGCTGGCCAGTAGAGGCAGCAGAAGATGGATGGCTTTCATTTCAAAAACTGCTCATTGAGTTCTTGCTCACGGCTCACAGGAGACTGCAAACAGCACGGTGAACAAGGCAGAGTGCAAAAGGTCTGCGCCCAAATTCACTGACCATGTTGCTTCAAATGTTGCTGCTGTGTTTTTGTACTCAGGACCAGTTTCAAGCTGTTTGGCTTTCTCAACAACACGCAATTTCTTGTACAACAAAATACAGTTTATAGTCCCTAACATGCCACCACCAAAACAGAAAATAGCAGAGGGGTGAACAGGCAGTGAGGTGGCTTGGGGCAGGAGTTTTCTTCTAATACCCTTCAGATGGGTTAGATCCAGGTAGTTCTGATGTACTGGGCAGTGTCAGTCACCTGTTGCATGGACTTCCTGTCCTGGGCCGTGCACATCCTCTGCTAATGTGTGATGTCTCCGGTCAGGATGCTTTTTAAATGCTCCTCCGTTAAAGTTTGCAAGAACTTAGAACAAGAATTTTGCTTTCTCAAGTTCTCTTTGGAAATGAAGTCATGTCTGGCCTTTATTTATTTATTTATTTATTTATTTATTAACCAGGGTAGAAATGTAAAATAAACATGACATCTCTTTGATGGGTGATGATAGTGGTGTCATCTGCACACTCTAAAATGGAGACTTGTCCATGTCTGAAACTGCTTAAAATAAAAAACAATATAAAAAAAAATGTTAATAAGACTTTTTTCATTTGCACTCCACAGAGGGAAAGGATTCTCAACATTGAAAGAATCTGCAACCTGCTTCGCAGAGTGAGTAATGGCTGTTTTTCACCTGCTGCTGCTGCTGCTGGATGACTAAAACAGAGAGGGTTCAGACAAGTTTAACCATTTGTCTATCTAACCATTGTGAGGACCATGATGCACTCTGAATCATTTCACTTGTGCATGTAGCCCCTCATCACAGCCCACCATCAGCGCTCTGCAGACACTTGGAGAGGGAGAACACTGAAGTAGGCTTTCTATATAATGTGATGTGTTTTTTTTCTTTACATTATGAGGCTTTCAGAAACAGAACTCAGTGTCCACGAAATGTCTGTGAAATGTGACAAAATGTGACAAAATGTGGAGGCCATTTTGAATATGATTGTGTTAGAAAATGTTTAATAGCATTATTTATGGAAAAGAATTCTAATCAGCTCAAGTGATGAGATCAAGAAATGTACACAAAAGTATGATGTAGTATGGTGTTATTTTACAATGAGAGTTCTTAGGTTATAATTTGAGCCATAATGTGTTTTACATCTGTGGAAAGACAACATTTTTATGATTGATAGAACAGTTAGATAAAAATGACTGTCATGGGAATAAAATCTATTAGCTTTGGAGGGAGAAAAATGATTATTGGAGTTTTATCTCTATGGAGTCACTCATTCGCAGATGTTTTCTATTGACTGACAGTTTGATATATCAATTTGTTTCACAGCAGTGCACAGCAAGGATTTTAAGTGCCATGGATACATACGCCCCTCATCACTATAAAAACTAAAAAAGAAATGTGATGATACATAGAGGGATATAAATTTTTTCTCACAACAGATTAATTCAGCTCAAGCTGTGACAAGAAAAAGCTGTTTCCTAATCCATTTTTAAATAGAGATGTGATCAATCAAGCCACATAATTAGACAACATTGCTCTTGGTCTCCACATCTTTGTTCAGTCTGACATAGTGATCACGCCATCGCTGCCTGGAGGTTATCTGCCCACAGCCAATAAGCTGTGACACTTCTGTCCCATCCACAGTATTGTCAGTCAACAGATAAGTTGTAGTGGTTGCTTTTGGGCAGATAAAGGTGCCGTTTTTAATGCTTTTATTTCTTTAAACTGGCTATAATTGCCATTTTTACATCAAAAATGGATCACACGACTACTTGCAAGTCAGAGGAAATGCTTGTACTGATGAATTATCACCTGACTGTGCAGCTTCTTTGAGACGCAGCTGCTTTCATCAAAAAATTACCGACCGTGCTGTCGATTTGCTGTTTCAGCAGCAAACACACAGAGTTTGTGACTAGTTCTTGAGCATTTAGCTGCCAAAAAGGTGGACATTTCTCACAGGAGTTGGTTTGCAGCTGGATGTGTATACAAGCAACTGTTAGCAAATAACTTCTTGTATGTCAGTGTTTTATTTACTTTTTGAGTCAGATGTCTGGAAGCAAGCTAGTGATCTGAACAACCTGAAGCATGTCCATGTCTGACTACATCATCTTCTACTAACATCTTAAATCCAGTCCGCATGGGTTTGAAACTATATTTGTGCTCGTAACAGCAGCAAGCCATGAGTAACATTAACACCCTCTGTGTGAAAGTGTTTGCCTTAGAGTGTCATTTTGGTTCTGTGGAGCATAGTTACAGCACAACATGCAGCCCATCATTGTTTCATTTGGTTTCTGAGGAGTCGATGCAGTGTGAATACTGATTCATTCTCCAAGTAACATACACACCTGTGACCTAACTTCCTGTGTCTGTTCTGGTTAGTTGGTGGTACCGGAGTACTCCATCCACGGGCTCTTCTGCCTGATGTTCATGTGCGCTGGAGAGTGGGTCACACTTGGCCTAAATATCCCGCTGCTCTTCTACCATCTGTGGAGGTACAGTCCCATAGCAGATGTCTTGTGTGCTTCTGTTGGTCGGCAGCGTGAGCCAAACCTCTCTGCTTTTTTCAGGTTTTTTCATCGGCCAGCTGACGGGTCAGAGGTCATGTACGATCCCGTCAGCGTGATGAATGCCGACATTCTCAATTACTGCCAGAAGGAGTCGTGGTGTAAGCTGGGCTTTTATCTGCTCTCTTTCTTCTATTATCTCTACAGGTAAATGCAAATTCACAAACTTCTCAATACTCTGTTGTTGGTTAGGTTTCATTGGTGCTATTCAGATCTGCAGTGATGTTGTACAAAATTGTAAAATTTGCAAAAAAAAAAGCAACACAATTACTGTTTCCTCCTCATTTTTTCATCTGATGCCCAACTCTGTTTCCTGCTGAAGTATGGTCTACGCCTTGGTGAGCTTCTAACAGACAGGACATCTGCAGAAATAAAAGGAGATCACGAGGGGAAAAAAATGGAGAAATGAACTCTTCCTCTCTCCATGTATCCTCCCCATCACTGGCTTGGGTTTTCATCTGTCTAACCTCGGACAAATAAAAAGACCAATCTGAGTGATAATGTGAATGTAAAGGTGTTGCCTCCGCTCGATTATAACGCTTTACCCCAGACGCTGCTGTCGGACGGCTGGACACATTTTTGAGGGACTGAAATGGAAGAGACAGAGGATGCAGCAGGAGTTTGTGTTGCCTTTGACCCATTCTACGAAAATAACAATACATATTACTGAAGGGCTGGAGTTTTCCCGTGCTGCTCTTACTGATCCAGTCGCTCAACTCACTGTGAATCTCCCAACACTTAGGGGCTGGAAAACAAAACAATACGTCTGTATTCTTTCACTTTGAAGCAGGATTGTTCTGGTATCAACCCATCTACGAGTATTTCAGATGATAAACACCTCCAATATGAAAACCATTGCTTTGATTGTTTTAGAAGTGCATAAACTTTAAGAAACAGGTCAAATCATGCAGGGGAAATTTTAAAGCACTGTAAGAAATGCAGATGACCTGGCAGGGAAATAACAGATTTGTGTGTGCAGGGACACCTTTAACCACGATGGACATAAAGCATAAACCAACCCTGCATCTCCTTGATAACAGCCTCTGCAAAAAGTTGAATTTCGCACTAAAACAAAGACAACAAGGAATTAATTCATCATAAGTTTGACTTCATGGGTCAGTGCGTGTGATGTGCATTCAAAATCAGTCTGTAGCCGTAAGGACGTATTTTATGCTACACGCTAAATCATGCTTTCCAAAGAGCTCCGTGCTCACACATATAATGCCAAAAGTTTATGTCTGAAAAATATTGTGCCAAATGAAGAAGTCAATTAGGACAAGAGGGGAAAAAAGGAATTATTAGGCCACAGTGTGCTTGCAGCGTCTCATCTGCATGCTCAAGCACTGCGAGGCCTTGTTTTGATTTTTCACTTACTTTAACACATTTGATTTTGGCACAATGTTTTTTTTTTCTAGAAAAAAAATAGAAAAAAAATGTTCTGTTGTAGTTTTTAGTGTGCAGAGGGCGCCTTATTACTATTTCCAGTGAAGTTTACTCTTAGCTCATTTGCATCTATACTCTAGTCATTTTAGTACAGCATTGTTTCTCCTATCTGAGGTAGAATATAGAAATCTCATGTACAAAAAGCAATTAAAAACAGCAAACAAGCAATGTAGTCAGATTCCTGAGACACACTAATGCAGTGTTATTCAGTGTATGTTATAACAGTGAGTGGGACACAAGTGGCAGATGACACGATAATGACTCCATGACGATGTTTCAGTTATTTTTGACGTGTAAAAAACAGGGAAGACATCTCAGTACGTCTAAGAGAATAGAATTCAGAAGGGACGGACATAAGACGTTAATGTTGCCGATGACCAAGATCTGTAAACAGCAAAGCCTTTCCTCAGCTGGTGCTGCCTTTGCTATCATGTGCTCATTAGTTCAATCTATTTGTAGATAAGTGATGGTTATGAAAATGTGTCATTTTAACATCGATAGAGAAGCAGAGACTCTGGAGCCTGAGAACAAACTCTGATGTTTGTCATGCCGGCTTCACATGTGGTAAATGGTGGTGATGACACGTCTGGTATGTAAAGTGAGGGGTCGAATTGAAATAGTTTTTAACTAGGTCAAGAGAAATAAACTAAAAATCACACCTCAACATGAGCTCACAAGAGCTTAAACAGGCAAAATAACCTCTGAAAACAACTATGGATACTAATGTGAAATAAATAGCAATACCATAGGAAGAGGTTGGTATATTTCTGTTAGTAACAGAAATAGTTACAGTAAATCGTTTCCATAAAAAGAACAAAACCAACAAAGTGATTCAGTGCTACTGACAATATTTTCTGTTTCCCTAAACTGTATGTTGTACCAATATTATCTGTGTCAGTCCAAAGCCCAACTGTTTCTATTAAGGACATCCACCTTTAAAAATCAGTTCAAAGTAGCATGTAATTTTTACAAATGCTAAATAATTTCCATAAAACAGCTGGATGCTGTAATTTTTGCAAAGCATTACTTAAACAAGAATAAATAGTGCATTTCTTGAAACAATTTTCCCCAACCGATTGATACGCTGGGTTTTGGTCTTTTAAAGGATTTGTTGACAACTGGAAAAATACAGAATATTAATTAGTCTTGTTATTTAAAAAATATTTTTATTCTCAATCCAAAACTGTTATAAAAAGTCATACATACATTGCTCAAAAAATGATGTTCTACATTAATCTGTGGTGACTTACAATTAACATTACATATACCTTACATTACAGTTAGCTTCTTTTCTTTTCTTCAGTTGAAATGTCCTGTAATTGTTTCACAGCAAGAAGTTTTCAAGCTTAAAAAACATTTTGTACTCACTGATGTGAGAGTGTTTGTTCTGAAACAATAAGTGGGACCACATTTGTGTGTGACAGAACATTTTAATGCAGCAGAAATGAAATGCTCATTCAGAAAGCTCAGTGGTAGATCTCAACACACACACACACACACACACACACACACGCACACACACACCTCTTGTGTCAATCACAGTCCTTTTCATGTTTCTTTGGTACTAATGAGAGGTTTAGAGGGAGCAGCTCAAACTGCTTGTGTGTGATTTGAATTTCAACTAAACTGCAACATTTACTTGACTGAAGCAACTTTAACAGTCTGTCAGTGTTCCTGAAGACACACAGCAGACAGTACATGTTGTGCCAAATGATGTTCCCATTAAAATAATCACAGGACACAGAGACCTCAAAACTCTGCCAACAAATGTGAGTGTGTAGAGTCTGGACAATCACTACTAAAGCACAGGAACACAAGATAAGGAGGAGAAATACAGAAATACAGCTCGGTTGAATGTCGTTAACGTAGTTGCTTTAAACAAAGCATTTTAGAAAACTGTATTTGAATATATCTCTTTGTATCTGTCTTTTATACATTTATCATCAATGTACGCTGCAGTAAATTTGGTGGATTACTTTATATTTATTAGGTTACACTATGATGTACAGTTAATAAACAGCGATTCTCATGCCATATTCTAATAAAACAGTAACGCCAAAAAAGATCATCTCCAAGTTTTGTTATTTCCTGTCTGCTGAGGGTCAGTGTTTTGCCCATCTGTGAAGATGTGATGCTCTGCCAGCACTAGAGATGTACAAGGGGAGAAAAAAATGTAACTCTGAGGATGATGAGGGGAATTTATAATGAAGGATACTGACTGGTGCTTTACAAGCAGTACACAGGATGAGCTGCCACATGGAAAGCTGTCCAAAAAACAGCTGCATTTAGAAGTGGTTGCAGACACATTCACACAGGCTCTTAAAAAGCACCGAAATAACTGAATTCCCTGAAAAGGCTGCACTTATGTGAAAAGAGCTTCTACTGAAGAGGCAGCAAAGGGATGCTGATAACCTTTCATTAATGTCTGTACTTCTAGAATATTAAATTAAAGAGCACTGGATGCAAAACGAAACCAAATTGTTTATCTCCACAGCAAGAGATTGCTGATGAAAATGCCACCACAGCTACAAAAAAATTCAGCGTGCTTGCACATTTTTAGGTCTAGCAACAGTTTTGTTTCTTCTGACCTCTGACAGAAACACAACATAAAATGCTGAGTGTGTCTCTGAGCCGGCTTGGGGAC
Source organism: Acanthurus leucopareius (assembly GCA_029814765.1). Lineage (NCBI taxonomy): Eukaryota > Metazoa > Chordata > Actinopteri > Acanthuriformes > Acanthuridae > Acanthurus > Acanthurus leucopareius. The sequence goes on along the minus strand of JAQMCX010000012.1, from coordinate 6,022,459 downwards.
TCATTTGTAGGCTGTGTGAGGTTTGCCAGGTTATCGCTTGTCTAAATAATGATTCAGACGGAAAACAGAGCAACAGCGAGGCTTCAAGCTGGCGTTTTCCCTCTGTTTGAAAAGGACGTATCATTCCCTGCTGTCACCATGGAAACTAAATTGTATTAGAGATTCCTGTTGACTCACTCTGAGGCTCACACTCAAAACACACGAAGCTTCTGTTCAAGTTCCAGACAATGCTTTTCAGCACAACACAATTGTTTAAATTATTATTGCATCCGGTACATATGTAACTGTTTCATGTACGTAGTGATGATGACCACAACCCTGATGCTTTGGTAGGTGACACCTGCTTCTCTACAGACACGCGCATGCACACACATGCACACACATGCACACACATGCACACAAAATTGCTCTCTCACTATGCTCACAGCACATGCATCTGTTTCTTGTTCTGTCTCATCCCACGGTTCACACCGTTTCACACTCATCATTCTGGGCTCTTCCTGTTTCAGCACCCTCCACCACGATAATTGTCTCAACCCCTCTCCCCTCATTCCTACGTCTGTGCTCTCCAAGAGCCGTTACCATGGAAACTGGTTACAACTGATGGGCCTGATACGTCACGATTGGCATACACAATTGGCAAGATTTGCACGCACACCCAAAGATGCATGCACACGCACGCACTTTTTGCTCATTCATTAATATTCAAGGCACTCTGGGATGTTGCATATTATTACGACTGCACAGACGTGCAAACAGAGAAAAACCATAAGGACACACTCTACGTTAAGGTCTGCAGCTGATAAGAAAACATGCAACTGAAGCTCCTCATGAAGCTTCACTGACAGACAATTACTGCGAGAAGACAAGAGAGACTGAGAAATTAAACCAGAACTCAAAGGTGAACCATTCATTTCAAAGAGGAAAAAATAAATTGCAGGAATTTGGTTTGATCATTTTATTTAGACTTACTTTTTGCAAATATTACCGAAATTATTATAAAACAAAAAAATAGTCCCCACTTCCCTCACAAATCAACTTCAGCCATTAAATTTATTTTGCTTGATCATTTTATAATTAGATCATTTCCATTTTTCCATCACAAAATGAAGACCTGTGTTTGCTGTCTTTCATGCTAAGAATGAAGCAGGAGCAGATGTGCTCTCTTAACGGTGGCTGCTTGTGTCCAAGAACGTGTCAAACCTGTTCACACTTATGGATTTTTTTTGGACTGTGTCTCGTCCGTCCAGACAGAGACTTGAGCGTGACTCACTCTGTCAGCTGCTGTCACTTTTATAAAAATATCTATTGCTTTCATCTGTAATTAAAAACTGGGTTCACTGTCAATTGATTGCCTTATTTAAAACAAATTGTGACATTTCATTTGGCGATTATGTACAAATTATTCATAAAAGCAAATTAAAAAAATGTGACCTTCAAAATGTGTTTTTCTGCTAAAAGTGAAAATTTAAAGTGCTGTTATTTATGGGCCATGAATCTGTTATGGCCCAAAGAACACTAATGTTTTTAAATTTAGACTCTTTAGGACAGGTAAAATGTGCAGGTTGTTGATATTTGGTCATTTTTTGAGACATTTTTAAGGTTTAGGCTCAACTGTAATTGTCTTTTTAATCAGACAGGTCTGCTCCCAACTAGCTTAAAGATTAAATGTTAAGATCAAATCAAAGTATATGTTTTATGAATGAGAGCCCGAGGCGTTTATATCTGAGGTTTCTGCTGTGCCCCTTTTGCTCTTTGTAATGATAATGACAGTGTCTAATTTTACCCCTGATGACAGACTACTGAAATATTGATCATAACCGAGGTTAAACACTTGGAAGATCATTATAACTTTCTATGAGTAGGAAGGGCACTGCAACTTTTTTCAGTAAAAACACACATTTATCGTCTGAATATCAGATAAGTGTCATACTCTGACAGATTTAACTGATTTGGATGTTATTTAAACAATTTCGACGGATCAGAATTTTAACAGATCTTTGCTGAATGGTCAGAATTTGAGTTTGACGTTTTTTTCATAATCTGCGTGTTTGCAGATCTTTATTTAACTTATAGTATTGATATAACAACGGTAAGGTATTCCACTAGATTAAAGTCCCAATTTTACCATAATAAAAGTACATTAGTATTACAAGCTAATATTAAAGCATGTGTTCTGCACAGAAAAATGTCCACTGACTGATATATTGTAATTTTTTACATTGTTAGATTGCTTCTACAGATGTATTAATGTGTCAGCAGCATTCACTGTTGCTGCTTGTGGAAGCAGAGATAATTATAAATAGTAAAGTTAGGTAGTTAATCTAAAACTTTGACTTCGTTTGGAAATACTGGCTAATTTGATTCTATCGGAAATTCGCTATAAAGCAGAAAAGACCCCCGAGATACATCATCTTATTTTATGAAACAATTATTTAAATGAAACAAGTTTTAAACGTAAAATCCCTCTTTAGTCAAACTGACATCTGTGATAAGGACCCTAATTTCCCTTTTTGTTATAACTGAACATGTTTAAAAACCATTGAATATTTCAATATCATAGTCTATGAGGTTATCTGGTGTTTTTAATCAAAATCGTACAAGCTTTTGATCTGAGCTGAGACTAGTATTTATCTGTGTTGAATAAATTTAGTGGAGTAGAGTACAATGTTATCCTCTAAATAATTGTGGAACAGAACTATAAATTGAAATACTCAAGCAGGGTGCAAGTAACTCAAAATTTTACTTATACATAATACTTTAGTCGAGGTATTTAGTTACTTTTTCACCATACGTTTTACAGCATTATAAACCTTAAATACTGGAGTGATTCTCCATTAATATCTGCCATTGTTATGATAATCAAATATCAACTAATATCCCATTAGAATAACAATAATAAAACATTTTATCACACACTTTTCTTAACAGAATTGTGAAAAAATAATCATTCAAAAGAAAACAATAAATACACAGAACATTTACTGTACATTCAACCTAAGAATATAATTCAGCATGAATCCAGCCACTATGGAGAAAACTATGGCTTTATACAAGTACTCCTCTAATTTGCATTCAGCATATGATAAACAACACAAAATAGCTTGAGTGCTGTGTAGGCGAGACCAGAGGCCAACTGTACTGCAAATGGGCTTCAAAGGTGAAAAATGAAGGTGTGCATCAGAGGAGGACTCTGTCATCTGTACGCCTCATTGCATGTGAGAGAAATATTATTTGCAGCAGGGTCATTTATAATTGAAAGGGGCGAATTTGATGCTCAGAATTTTTAGACAAACTGTGCTGCCTGTTAATAGTTAGGGCTCTAGCACTGTTGGGAAAAGTGGCAACAAACAGTTTGACGATGTGACCCACTGCCACGTCCACAGTGAACCAACTTGCTCTCATAAAGCTTCAAGGGGGAACACTGCTTTCATGCAGACTGTGAGGCCATTTTTAAGGAGCTCCTGACTGCATTTACATGTACTAATACAACCCATAGAGTACCTTTTGTTCCTTCAGAGTAATTTAGAGCAAAGCATATTAAAAGCAAGAGCCTGGCAGATGTTAAAGGAGCCCACAGGCTTGGTAAAACGTCTGCTATTAAAGCCTGAAAGAAAATCCATTCAAACAGGATGGTGATAACAGGTTTGAGAAGGTTATTAAAAACTGACACAGCTATTAGCTGCCATCTTCACAGAGAAGATGGCAGCTAATAGCTATTAGCTGTTCTGGTCCTTCAGCCATCAAGTGTGGATTCAAGTCCTCATACAAAGGAATGATTCATTTTTATGCACATATATAATATAAATTGAAAACATTACAGCTCTCTCATAGTAACACAATATTACTTTGTGTTTCCCACAATGCCCAGAGGAATTCAAATAACTGGCTGTCCGACAAATGCAATTAAAATGCTTGAACGGGTGTGATTTGCAGTTTGAATTTGTTTATTTCAAATGTATTTCAGACATAATAGCACATAAAAAAACATTGACAAACAAAGGACGTTGTAAAATAGTAAAATGGTAATAAAAATGCTGTGACTCAGTCTTTTTATTACAAAAGGCACTGATATTTATATGGAAATGCATTTTTAGGGTAAAATGTTTTCTCATTTAAACAAGATTTTTTTTGACAATTTCTATGAGAAAAGAATCAAAAGTCAACATTGTTCTTACAACAGCTTTAGCTTAAAGAAAAGTGTGCAATGCAGACTGACTTTACCTTTAACACAATTGTGTGAAATCTTACAGTAAAAATTCAGTTGATTTAGAAATAGCTATCCAATGAGCATCATCGCGGCTGATATAAGCTGTGAGCTTCCTGCAGATTGTCAGTGGCAGCACAGGTCATGACATGCGCCCTGTGTAACTGAAGATGGATTTACATTTTGAAGTTATCGCTAAGTTGTGTGGACTTGCTGAGTCACAAGGACGTTCTGTGACAGCGCTGGTCTCCCTTCATTATCCATCTGCTTTCCCCGTCAGTATATGTAAGGGAAGATCCTGTAGGGGACACGTCGACAGTAGGTGTCCCACGCTAGTCCGTATTTGGCCCTACATTGTCTCTCATCACGGTCCTCCCGGTGAATCAGCAAGATGGTGAAATATATGACATAAAAGTAAGGCAGGAGATGTGAGAATCCTAAAGAAAAGAGAAACATACATTCAGTGTAACCTATGGTAAACCTGTACAAATGATTAAATAGGGCATTATGTAAAAGAAAATATATGCACAATGATGAAATGTTTATTCAGTTGTTGTCAAAGCAGAAAAAAAACTAACACCTTCTTTTACAGCTGACATCAGTGTTCATGATGTGAATAACATGAAATGAGCTGTATTCAGGTGTACACCCTCCTCTGCAAATAGCTGTACATCTTCTTTTCAGTCTGCATCACACAAAAGCCCTGCAGTGAATAACAGTTTGATTGAGCCTATAATGTTCCCAGTGATGATTCATCTCGGGAGGATTTTTTTTTTTTTAAGGCAGCACTCGTCAGTGTCTCTGAGCAGAAACCTTTTGTCTATCAGTCGGTGTTTCTTCAGTAAGGGTCTGGATGTGACCGCTGTTCCTCTTTGTTAGTTCAGCTTTCATCCGTCTGGAATATTGCCTCATTTTTTTTTTCTATTTGAATGAATAATTTAGCCATTTGTGACTTCTGCAGCTGCAATTAAGGCAGAAACTACAGTGCATCTCAATTACAAAGGCAGCTGCACAAGTTGAGTCACATCAAGTTTGAATACTAATGAGCAGAAAGTGTCAGCTGTAACAAAAGTCTGACAGTCACCATTTCAAGAAGTGAGTTTTTAAGAGAACATAAGGCAGCTTACAGAGGAACAAAGAGAAGAGACTGTTGCTGCCTTTATTGCTTCTGCGTCAGTCACAGACACTGTATAATTATCTAATAAGGAAGGAAATCTATAAAAACACATTGGCTAAGGCTGGCTTTCAAATTGAATACACTTTGGTACCAACCAACTTGTTTCAATAGCACAGAAGTATCAGACACTTTGAGTTGCTGAAAATTAGCATTAAATTCAGTCATATTTGTTCTTTTGTGGCCACAGCAGGCTGCTGTGTTCACTGAAAAGCTTTAAAAACTCACTGCACACCCACTGCTGAGAACCAAATGGCACACAGAGTTGCTAACTGATAAAAAACATAGTAAAGCATTTGGCTGTATAAGAGTCAGATATTTCCCTCAGGAGCTGGTGGTGACCAAAAACAGTGCTAAAACAAGGACAAAGCAAAAGACTGGAGGAGAGGAGGCAAGATTCACATCAGTGAAGCTCGGTGCTCACTGCACCCAAAATCAGAAAAAATGCACAAAATTATTTCTTTGATGTATGAAGGTGATTCATATGTCCTTGTGCAACAAACCACATGAGGATGTATTTGTTGTAATATAGTAATTTTGCTAGTGGGTGGCGCTGTTTCACTCTGCTTGTCGGCTGTGTTGTTGTTCTCTGTGCTTGTCGCTAATAAAGTACACGTTCAAACCTGCAACAGGTTATGGGCCCAGATCGACGCTGAAGAAGCTGTCTTTACACTGAGTTTTGTGTGAAATAAACAGTGTTGTGGGGTTTCACAATGGATGAGAAGCTGTTTATAGACAAGCTGAGCGGACCAGAGAATTGGGCAACGTGGAAGTTTCAGATGGAACACTTGCTAAAGGCTAAAGGACTTTGGGGTATGCTAACGGAGACGGACACGCTAGCGGTAGATGCTAATGCTCAAGTCCAAGCTGAATTCGCCAAACGGAGGGAGAGAGCATTCTCCATGTTAGTGCTGAATGTAAGTACACCCCAGCTGTACCTTATAACAAGCTGCCAGACTCCTAAAGAAGCGTGGGATACGCTTAAAGGACATTTTGAGAGAGATACTTTGGCAAATAAACTGTTCCTAAAAAAAAGGTATTTCCGATGTGAAATGAAGGAAGGAGATCGTTTAACTGAACATTTGAAACAAATGAAGGAGCTAACTGATCAGCTGTCAGCAATAGGAGCTGTTATTGAAGAAGAGGACCAAATTGTAACACTTTTGGGGAGTTTACCATCAAGTTATGCCACCATTGTAACTGCACTTGAAACTAAGATTGATAATCTGACTCTGAAGTTTGTTCAGCAAGCTCTGATAAATGAAGAGCAAAAGCGGGTAAATGCTACTGAAAGCCACAGTGTTGTCATGTCAGGGGCAGCATCAGCCATGTCAACACAATTTCGGGGAAATCTGCAGGACAACTCCGGGTCAGTGGGAGCAGAAAGACCAAACTCGTGGCGGTGTTACAAATGTGGGAAAGAAGGTCATATTAAACGCGACTGTCCAAGCTTGAAAAATAAAGCAAAAAGGAAAACCCACAAGGCTAAAAGCATGATGTGTGAAGATGCAGAAACTGAAAGTGCTTTTGTCACCAAAGAAACAAATCCAACTGACAAACATCAACAGGATGAATGGTTGATTGATTCAGGAGCATCAAAACACATGACTTGTGATAAAGAAATTCTTCAAGAATTCCAGCAATTCACAAAAGCACAGTCTGTGAAGCTCGGTGATGGTAAGGGGGTTGATGCCCTAGGAATAGGAAGTGTTAACATGAAAATGACTTTCAAAACAAGTGATGTAAAAAATGTCACAATGTATGATGTACTGTATGTTCCAAAGCTGTCCAGCAACCTGTTTTCAGTGGGAGCAGCTACTAAGAAAGGAAATACAGTGCAGTTCAGGAAGTCTCACTGCTACATACGTGGAAAAAATGGAAGTCTTCAAGGAATGGGAACTCGAAGAGCTGACGGACTTTATCAGCTGAATGTTGAAAAAGGGTCACCTGTCACTCATAGTGCATCAGTCGCTGTCAGTTTATGGCACCAGCGCCTGGGTCACACTACCAAACTGAAGGAACTAAAAGATCTGGTGAACGGAGTAAACCTCTCTGCAGAAACAGAAGTTCCTTTCTGTGAAGGATGTGTGGAAGGCAAGCTTTCAAAAAGGCCATACAAGTCGATTGGAGGAATCCGTTCCAAACACAAGATGCAGCTGATTCATAGTGATGTCTGTGGTCCCATGCAGACTGAATCTATAGGTGGAGCAAAATATTTTGTGACTTTCATTGATGATTACTCAAGGTGCTGCAAAGTATACTTCCTGAAACAGAAGAATGAGGTGCTAAACAAGTTCAAAGAATTTGAAAGAATATTCACGAACGAGTGTGGACAGACCATCAAGAGACTGAGAACAGACAACGGTGGTGAGTACACATCAAAGGAGTTTCAAGAATATTTGAAGGCTCAAGGCATCCACCATGAAGTGACTGTACCTCACTCACCACAGCAAAATGGTGTTGCTGAAAGAAAAAATAGGACATTAGTTGAAGCAGCTAGAAGTATGCTGTCACATGCAAAGTTGCCAAAGATGTACTGGGCAGAGGCTGTTGCCACCGCAGCTTATATACAAAACAGGCTGCCCACATCTGTCTTGAAAGAAGAGACACCATACGAGAGATGGTGTGAAAAAAAGCCTGATATGAGTCATATGAAGGTGTTTGGATGCGTTGCTTATGCACATATCCCGGATGAGGAGAGACGAAAACTGGACAAAAAGGCTCTGAAGCTTCGTTTCGTGGGATATGCAAACAATTCTAAGGGTTATCGCCTTTATGATGAAGAGAAAAGGAGGATTCTAATCCGCCAAGATGTCATCTTCAACGAAACAAACTTTGATTTGAATCAGGACGCAAAACTCTCCTGCTCAGAGAGCGAGATAACCATGGACACAGAAAATGAAACACAAGGTGAGGTCACTGCAGATGGCACTGTCAGAACAAGCAGCAGAATCAGAAAGTCTCCAAAGAGATATGGATATGATGAGTTTGCTGATACAGTTATTGTTGATCATCATGCCAACATGTGTCGTGTGACAGAACCACTCACAATGAAAGAAGCAATGATGGGTCCAAATGCAAAAGAATGGCAGGAGGCGGCTGACTTGGAATATGAGTCGCTGATGGAAAATGAGACTTGGGATTTAGTAGATTTACCAAAAGAAAGAAAGGCAGTAGGATCAAGATGGGTGTTTAAAGTCAAGCATCACAGTGATGGACGAGTGGAGAGATACAAATGCAGACTTGTCGCCAAAGGCTACTCACAGCTGTATGGTGCTGACTATGATGAGACATTTTCACCTGTAGTACGATTCAGCTCTGTTCGTACATTACTGTCTTTTGCTGTTCAAAACAATCTACATGTGCATCAGATGGATGTCGTAACTGCATTCCTTAATGGACACCTGGAAGAAGAAATCTACATGGAGCAACCAGAAGGCTACATCAAACCAGGACAGGAACACCTGGTGTGCAAACTTAAAAAGTCAATCTATGGACTTAAGCAGTCTCCTCGTTGCTGGAGTAAGGCGTTCACAGAGTTCATGTTGAAACTGGGATTCACACAGAGCACATCAGACCCCTGTGTGTTTGTGAGATCGAGACAAGAGCTTGAGATTCTAGCAGTTTATGTGGATGATCTCATCCTGATAACAGAGTCAACTGAGAGCATGAACGAACTGAAAATGGCTCTTAAAGAGCGCTACAAGATGAAAGACATGGGTGAGCTGTCATATATCCTTGGCATCTCTGTGATTCAAGACAAAGAAAAAAACTGTGTTTTTCTTCATCAGAAGCATTACATTGAAGCCATACTTCAGAAATATGGGATGAATAATGCAAATCCTGTCGCAACTCCTGCTGATGTCAATGTCAAACTGAAGAGAAGTGATGGTGTTAGTCAGCCAGTAAACCAACAAAACTATCAGTCGATGGTTGGAAGTCTGCTGTATGCTGCAATGGCCACACGACCAGACATAGCTCAGGCTGTAAGTGCTGTATCAAAGTTCAACGTGAATCCTGATGCTGCACATCTGACTGCTGTGAAGAGGATCCTTAGATACCTGAAGGGGACAATGAATCTTGCCCTCAAGTATGACAGATCAGAGTCTGGAGACTTGACTGGATTCTCAGATGCTGACTGGGCTGGTGATCAGGATGACCGTCGCTCAACAACGGGCAACATGTTTCTACTGAGTGGAGGAGCAGTAAGTTGGCTCAGCAAGAAACAAGCAACAGTTGCACTTTCAACAGCAGAAGCTGAGTATGTTGCACTAAGTCAAGCTGCTCAAGAGGGTATCTGGCTAAGACGTTTACTAAGTGATCTTGGAATGAAAGCCACACCCACAGTGATCCAGGAAGATAACCAAGGAGCCATCGCAATCGCAAAAAATCCTGTGGACCACTCCAGAACTAAACACATAGACATTCGCTACCATTACATCCGTGAGTGTGTGCAGAATGGACAAATAGAACTGCAGTACTGTCCAACAAATGACATGAAAGCGGATATCTTGACTAAACCTTTGACTAAACAGAGATTTGAAAAGATTAGGGAAGTGATCGGACTTTCTCCAGTGTGAAGAGGTTGAAGAGTTTGTGCTTGACAGGTGTACGCCGAACGCTGCCTGATCAAAGCAAGTCTGAAAAAACGTGTGAAAAAGAGTTCCAGTTAAATCATTGTAAACAAAAGTTAAAGAAAAAGAGTTCCAGACAGTGGTTGTGATTGTAAACATGTTTTAAGATAAGTGAGGAGAATTTTAAGTGAAAATGACAAGTTTTAAAGGTGAAGCAAAGCCTTTTGATATTGTTCAAAGATTTATTTTGTCTTGTCATTTTGTAAAAAAGGAGCAACACTATTATCATTTAAAGGTTTGAAATGCCATTGCAAAATTAAGTGGGAGTGTTGTAATATAGTAATTTTGCCATGGGGTGGCGCTGTTTTCACTCTGCCTGTCGGCTGTGTTATTGGTCTCTGTGCTTGTTGCTAATAAAGTGCACGTTCAAACCTGCAACATGGAGAAACACTGAGGAGTGACGTGAAAAAAGACTTGGATGATTTCAAATGAGATATAAACCAACAACTAGCTAAAGTCACCACTGAACAGCAGCTACAGAATGGTAAAATCAATGAGGCTGAGTCGCGGATTGAAAAACTGGAATACTGGGCACAGGAGGCTAACAATGCTCTTATTGTCTCACTGAGAGAACAAAAAGCTCTTCAGGACAAGTTAACCGATTTGGAGTCCAGATCGAGGAGAAATAATCTCCGTATCTACTGAGTTACAAGAGGGAGAAGAGGGTGAGTCTGCTGCCAAGTTTGTTCAAGACCTGCTCAGACGTGAACTTCACCTCCTGAAGGATTTTAGCTTACAAATTCAAAGAGCGCATCGGTCACTTGCACAGAAGCCTGCAGATGGAGCCCAGCCGAGACCCATCATCGTGAACTTTCTGGAATTCACTACCGAAGAGAGAATCCTGAGAGTGGTATGGCGAAAGAAAATACAACTGGGAAACAAAGTCCTGTCATTCGATCATGACCACGTATCCAAAAGAGAAAGGAGTACAACGCTGCTAAAAGAATCTTGAAGGTGAAAGGCGTCCGGTTTCAGACGCCATTCACCAGGATGAGGATCCATTGGAAGACGGGAACTCAAACCTATAACAGCGCGGAGGAGAAGGTGAAGGAGGAATTGGAGAGACGCGGACTCGCAGAGAAGACACTGACACCGACAACCGCGGACGGTCTGGAGTCACGGCTCCACACAATGATGGAGTGGCAGCGCACGGATGGATCCCGGAGGAGTTGCACATAAGCAGCGATACGAGCCAAGGAAAAACTGCAAGAGTTCCAAAGATTCTTTGATTAAGAACAGAGAATATAAAAAGAAAAAAACGGTAGGAATTTTCTAATTTAGCCTGTGTTTTTAGTTTTCAGAATAATGATTAACCAGCTATTCCTATGCTAAAAGAAAAGTGACTGCCGGAGCTCTGGGTTACTTAATTTTCCTTTTCAAAGTTCTGACGTTGGACTCATTTAGAATGACTAAAATCCTCACTGTAGGTCCAAATAGGCCCCTGTAGGCCCCTCTTTATATAAAAGGGTTTCCCCTAAATTCGCCAACGGGATCAGACTGCTGGAGGACGGAAAGATCCTCCATTGTTTGGAAGTTCATCTATTTCATTTACTCTGTTTGTTCCATGCCACCGTTTTGGCAATGTTGGTGGGGCTACAGATGTTTTCCTTTGTTTATGTTCTCATAAGTGATGCAGTGTAACAATGTGAGAATAGCGTCCTTAAATGTGAATGGCTTAGACAATCCAACTAAAAGAGGAAAAGTAATGGCAAAAATGAGAAAAGAAAAAATTCAAGTGATATATTTACAAAAAACACATCTACCTCAGCAAGAACACAATAAACTGAGGAAATTTGGATTTAAAAAAGCCTTTTTTAGCTCGTTTAAGAAAGGCCCAAAGAGAGGAGTCGCCATATTAATTTCCAACTCTGTCAGCTTTGAAGTCATTAAAGAAATAAACGACAAAGAAGGGAGATATGTAATAGTACAAGGGAAAATGGATAATAATGGAGTTACTTTGGTCAATGTCTAACAAACCTCAATCTATGTGCCACCTAATTCTGATCGAACATTTTTGAAATTACTGTTTGAGATCATAGCCCTGGAGAATGAAGGAATTCTAATATGCACAGGGGATTTAAACATTATTTTTAATGCTAAACTGGACACAACAAACAACAAGAGAAGTAAGACTCATCTGTCAAAACTTATCAGCACCTCTCTAACTGAACTGGGGATGTTTGATGTTTGGAGAGAACTCCATCCATTAGAGAGGGACTACACGCATTATTCTGCTCCACACTCAGTGTACTACCGAATAGACTACTTTTTTATGAATACAATAGACAGATATAGAATAGAAGAATGTGAAATAGGGGTAACTGATCTGTCTGATCACAGTATTACTTAACTCAATGTCCGTCTAAATAGGAGAAATAAAAATACACTATGGAGACTAAATGTGGGTATGCTGAATAACCGGACAACACAGGAGGAGGTTAAGAAGGAGATTAAACACTGCATAGAGGAGAACAGGGACAGTCCAGTGGATTCTACCATACTATGGGACACGGTTAAAGCTGTAATGAGAGGGAGGTGAATAGCGAGGGCAGCTTACCTTAAAAAGACTGGAGAGGAAGATTATAAGAAGTTGGTTAAACAATTAATAACACTGGAACAACAACATAAAAACAATAAAGATGAACCAGCTTTACAACAAATAATCAGTGTGAGACGGCAGATAGATATCATCCTAAACCAAGAGGTTGAGAAAAAACCAAGATTCACTAAACAAACCTACTATGAATCACAGCAAAAGGACAATGTGAAATGAAAGAATTCCTTGACTCATTGGACTTACCAGCTATTGGAGAGGAGCAAAATAGAAAACTAATTTCCAGCATCATTAAAAAGGAACTAGATGCTGCAATTAGCAGATTAAAATCAAACAAAACACCAGGTAGCGATGGATTCCCCAGCGAGTGATTTAAAACATCTAGGGAGGAATTAACCTTCCTTCTCCTGAATTCTTTCAATCTGACTCTGACAGAGGGCAAACTGCCCTCCTCATGGAAAGAGGCCATAATTTCAGTTATACCAAAGGAAGGAAAAAATAAAGAACTCTGTGAATCCTATAGACCCATTTCAATTCTAAATGTGGATTATAAGATTTTTACTTCAATAATTTCCAAAAGATTCGAAAATTTTATGTCTGACTTGATAGACGAAGATTAGTCAGGTTTTATAACATGCAGGCAGACTCAGGATAACATTAGACGTATCCTTCACATAATAGATCAGATCCAAAGACAGGGCCTGAGAGCAGCACTAGTGAGCCTTGATGCAGAAAAGGCCTTTGACTGTGTCAATTGGAGATTTCTGTGTCAGGTTTTGGAGAAACTTCAAGAACAGTTAATACAATGTATCCAAGGCCTCTACCAATAACCTACAGCGAGGATTAAAATTAATGGACACCTAACTGATAGATTTATTTTATAGCAAGGAACTTGTCAAGGATGTTGTCTTAGCCCTACCTTGTTTGCTATATTTATTGAACAGCTGGCACAAATGATCAGACAAAGTAACAACTTAAAGGAATCTATATAGAAAAGCAGGAGCATCTCATAGGGCTCTTCGTTGACGATGTTATTGTGGCTCTCCAAGACCCGAACAGGACCTTTCCTAAGCTGATGTTGATACTAGAAGACTATGGTAAATACTCAGGCTATAAATTAAACATAGCAAATATGTCTGTGGAGATTCTCAGTCATCCAGGTCATGATTATCTTGAAGAGTCATTAAGACTTGGATTGTGCAGTACACTTGGAGGCAGTACACTTGGAGGCAGACGGGTGTCTAAATGTGGAAGTTTTCCGAAAACCTACACATACAGACCAATATCTCCTCTTTGATTCACACCATCCTCTACAGCACAAGCTGGGTGTCATTA
>JAQMCX010000012.1:5881623-6008455 GCA_029814765.1 Acanthurus leucopareius | reverse complement strand
TTTCACTCTGCTTGTCGGCTGTGTTGTTGTTCTCTGTGCTTGTCGCTAATAAAGTACACGTTCAAACCTGCAACAGTATTGGAGTATATGTGAGAGTAATTTTTTTTATTGTTCTTTTATGCAAAGTTTATGCTATTCTGTGTCTATGCTTAATTTGTGCAGCACAAAGGGCTAAAACTTTCTCTTTGTTGTGTAACCCTGTGTTGTACAAGGATGAACGAATCACCTTGATACCATGAAAAGTGGAGAATGTTTGATTTATTTTCATTAGCTTGACACAAATGCATCTTCAAATGAATACTGCTGTTGCACTTCATCTCATGCTCATGGTAAAAAAAGTAAAAAACTAGTAACTATTTGCAAAAACTTTGCAGTTGCCATTTCCACAAGTTATAGCTAAAAAAATCCCCAAAACAATTATTAAATACTTAAATCCTACATTACTTTATTTTCATTAAATTATTGAACAACTTGACTTATTTAAAAAAATATCTAACATTTAAGAAAATGAGCTCTTTTCTTAATATAAGAAGGTTTTTATAAAAAGCTGAAGTATATCTTTTTTGCTATTAATACAAAAACTTGCTTTGCAATGTATCTGAACAAATGCTGATTAATAAAGAAATCAAGCCCCCAAAAAATCTAACATTAAGCAAAGCTGTAATGGTAAAGACAGAAAACGTATTTCACAACCCTACAAACATAAAGTCTTTTAACTTGGCATTTCCATAAATTAATCCTCTGACAGCTTTTGCTGCAGGGCTACAGGACTGTATTGAAAGTTGTTTCTGTTATTTTGTCAGGTGGTTGTACAGGTGGAAGAGCCCAGAGACGGCAGGACAGAGGTACATGTACACTTCCTCAATTGTGTTGCAGTCCACTTGTGCTCTTTTATGAGTCAAAATAAAATAATAATGATATTATGCAGATTAACATGTAAAGCAGTGCAAATTGTGACTTGTGTTATGAAAAGCACCATCGCATCTATTTATCCTAATGATAAATATGGATGGATATGATTAATACTCTATGACTTCATCCACAGTTTAATGAAGACTGTGTGTTGTAAAACAATCCTTTCAGTCTTTTAAGCTGTCTTACCACATGGAAGGGACCAAGCCAGAGCCATGAGGAGGTCACCGAGGTAATTGGGATGACGAACGAGACCCCACCAGCCTGACACCAGCAGTCGCTTCCCTGTTGCCGTGGCGATGGTCTCCAGTCCTGAAAGGAGTCATGGAAAAGTGAGTACAATTTGCAAGTCACTTCAGAGATCAACTCTCTTGTCTCCCACTTCATCGTGACACTTAGACCACATGTTCTCTCCTCCCCCTCATATATACAGCATGAGGTGAGGTACATTGTTGCAGTTAAGATGTAAAACAGTATCACTGAGGGTATGTGTCTTGATTTAGAAAATACATTAAAATCACTTATAGAAAATTTAGAAAAAGTGACTGACTTGCGACACTTGGATGTGAAGGGTCTCGCCTGAACTGGTTCTTCTGTGAGTTGGATTTTCTAAAAATATAATATCCAATACCTGAGGATGAAGACAAAATATATTACCATCCCCATATTTAACTGTGATTCCAGCCTGATGAAAAATGGCTGACTCACACTCACCATTTAGTGCTATTATTACTGCTGCTCCGAGATAACTGAGGGTCTGTGGGTGCACAACCAGGAAGGCAGCCTGCAGGCTGTATGTGAAGGGAACCCAGGCCAGGTCCCCAAAGACCAGCATGAAGCCAAAACCATCGTGCACAATGTCCATGGTTGTCAGAACAGCTTCCTGTTTTTATACAACAGAGCACAAGAATAAATGACCAAACAAAAAACAGAACAAAAACAAATAATAATTGTAAAAGCAAATTCAAATGCATATTATGTGTATTGCAGGGAGTAGTAGAGTGTTGGAGAGCCAGGCAGAGCTGAGGGAGAGACGCCAGCAGACAGCTGCTGGGAGTCAGACTGCTCTGGAGGGAAGAGCCGAAGGCAAACTGGAGCCTCTGGAGGGACAAACACCCAGAGTCACACCGGACTCTGTTCTGATCCAGAGCCTTTTATCAGCAGTTGAAAAGCTCAGAGTTTTATTTTTTAAACCTTTTGGATTAAAAGGTGGATCCATCTTTACTTGTAACAGTGTGCAGCATCAAACTGTGGAGTGCTGACCTCTACTGTAATTAGTTTCTCTTCCTTGACTGCTTACTGAAGGGGGGGAATGTACTTTAGTTCATGAACGCACAGAGACAGAAAAAAAAAAATGACTGGGAGAAAATATCTGAAAGAACCTCAGTTCTGAACTGAAAACAAACACACAGATTCACTCTGCGTCGTTGTCTGCTAGCTCACAGCCGATGTACAGTATTTGGCTAATTGAGGTGAATGAACACAAATGATCCTGCGATCAAACACAGGCAATTAAC
This sequence comes from Acanthurus leucopareius, assembly GCA_029814765.1. Classification (NCBI taxonomy): domain Eukaryota; kingdom Metazoa; phylum Chordata; class Actinopteri; order Acanthuriformes; family Acanthuridae; genus Acanthurus; species Acanthurus leucopareius. The sequence continues at coordinate 6,006,026 of JAQMCX010000012.1, read as the reverse complement.
ACAAGGTGAAAAATCTGGGTTTTTTAAGGGTTCTGATATCATAAAATATACATTTCAGGCATCACTCGAAAACTTAAACTGAACCTTTAAATGTATAATGATGACATTCAATGGAGCCATCAACTATTAGCTGACTGAACATTTGGTCATTTGGTCTACCATTTCTTTAAATGTCTGCAGAACTAAAATAAGAATTCATTTGGGAAAATTGGATCTACAGCTTTTAGCATGGTCTTTATCTCTGACTGTGTCGGCCCCTCACCTCGTTCCACAGAGCATCTGCCACGTACAGCAGCTGGAAACCATTGACCAGAATCATGGCGAGTGAGGGGGAACCTCGAAGCTCCACCTCTTTCATCAGCATTCCGAGGTTTATGACCACCTGAGAGGGAAACAGGTGAATACTGATTCACATCAAGAGTTAGGCACCATTTTTAATCTGAGCATCTCGGGCACTGGTAGAGGAATAGATTAAATGATCTACAGTCACAGACCCAAACCACTAAAGTGGCAACTAAGTGTGTTAAATAAGACATTTTATTTAGAAACTATATAACATTTACAAAGGCTCATTCTGTAAAGAGCAAAGTTGGATCTTTTCATTGAGTAAATACAAGAAATATTCTGTATAAGTCATTGCATTAACCCTTCAAGAACTCATTATCTGGGACATTATCAGAAACTGTGAGATGTTGAAAGTCAAAAGTAAATAGTTTGAACATTCAACAGGAAGCAAAAATCTCCCACACACTGTCTGTAACCAGTTGGAGGGAGCTTTTTCTGTCCTCTCCTACGCACCTGGCTTTAAAACATTCACATGTGCAAAGGTTTTACTGTTTACTTACTGTAAATACAGAGAAAAAAATGTAAATAAGAGACTTGTTACATCAATATTTTACAGCATTACACTATTCTTTTACTATCTCTATGCCGTTTCTTGTGACTAGTGAAGATAAAGAGAGCCATGTTGTAATTTTAGAAACCTTATTTGTAATTCTCAGCGGAAATTCAATACTTTGTCTTACTGGGTCTGATGACTCAGACACACATAATGATGCGCGCTGCTGTCCTCTAACAAATGTCTCACTGGGTCAAGTCATCAGGGAGGAAAGTGTCCGATTCTGACAGTACCAAAGTAAGACTGCAAATTATTATGGAAGATCAAGGGAGAGCAACATCGCCACCTGTTGGTTTTGTTGAGCTCTTTGACAAAGATCATCATCACTGTTTATTAATGTTATGAGGAATGAATCTTAAATTATTCAGAGTTACACATTAAGTTGAGATTTAAAAGTATTTTGTGTTGTATTTAGCTACAGCAGCTTCACATTTTAATAGACACATGGATTTGTTGTCATCTTTGATCTTTTTAGTTCTTTCGCTTTAAAATGAAAGTCTATTGTTTGCTGCATTACTTCTTCTATGCATCAGATAATGATATGAGAATGAAAATGTAAATGTAAAAAAAGTGTATATGATTCTTTGAACAGATATTTTTATTAGTATAAAGGTTTCTACTTTTAAAAACTGGAGGGATTTGAAAGTTAACAGATATTTCATTCCTGTATGTTAACTCACCCAGCCAATGAGACCCGGCCTCAGCTCACAGAAATATTTAAGGTCAAAGTTTCCAATGCGGGGGTTTAGCTCTCGTCCGATGAAGAAGTCATACAGTGGATTTCCTGGGCAGAAGGTTGAATGTGTTAAAAAATATCAGGAGCATTTGACATTAAAAAACATAACCGCGTTCTTACTGTCTGCAGGTTTTTGCTGTGGATAAAAAGTAGGAAGTGCATTGATATCAATTTTTCAAAGGATCTACTGATGCCATGTCGTTGACTTTATTTTTTTTAATAATCAAGTCATTCAAGTAGCAATTAGCTAAAACTTATTTGAAAGAAAGAGCTGTTTATGCATATGAGCTCAGTGAAATTCACTGTGTGATACAGTCACATTGTCAGATACAGCATATTTACAAAAGTCACAGTAGGAGAAGCACAGCTATAATCAACATTAACTGAAGGCTGCATCCATTTAGATGTGTGAGTTCAAAGTCCCAGATTTATTTTGCCTACTGGGATACTTAAATGAAACACATCTATCATTAACAGCGCAAGTTCAACCTGTGCTTTTCCTGCAATTACAAGTCAAAATGTCTGCTGTGAAAAAGGCAATAAATATGGGATGCAAAGTAGGTTTGTTTGGGTTTTTAGCTAATCATATACAGTATTCAGGTTCCTGTTTTGTAGGTTAACTACATTAATTACACAGTAACTGAATTACCAAGAAGCCTTTCTCTGGTTAACTTAATAGAATTTCACTGGAAACAACTTGTTGATGAAGCCTTGTTTCTTTCTTTTCACAAAGTGGGATGAATAAAATCATCAGCAAGCAGGAGCCGAATCATAATAGTGGATGCTCTCAGGTTTCTGCCTTTGGATGCAGCAGAGCACTGTGTATCTGGTGTAGCAGGGTCAGCCTACTTGAAAGAGCGTTCCTGACGCCTGTAGGCTCCTGCAAAGCTCGGCTGTTAGATAATTACCCACAGGAATACCAAAATCCTCCACCAAACAATAACACAGGCCTACAGATGTACATTGCACCACGAGTAACAGCGATTACGCAGTGTTTTAGATGGATTTTTCCTTTAAAGATGAACCCCCACTCTCACCTGTGTTGCCCCCCAGAGCGAGAGCATTAGTCGGAGCCAAAAAGGAGCGGATGTAGAGGTAGACGGAGAACACAAACGACACCGCTATTGCACAAGCTGCCAGAGGCAACAGCAGCTCAAACAGATACCCCAGTGGAGCCCCGAGCCCCACTAATAACATCAGCAACACAACGCTGATGCACAGGCCATGAAAACCTGAGGGAGAGAAACAAACCAAACTAAACGCTGTAGCCTGGGGAGAGAGATGAGCAGACAGACACAGGCAGGGAGAGAAGAAAGGTAAAAGTAGGAGGAAGAGCTTTAGATTGTGAAGCTTAGGTAAACTTTAGCTCAAAGTCAGATCAGGCAGGAAGTGTAGAGATTAAACTAAAAATAAAATACTGCTGCTGGTGAATTTTACAAGAGTGAAGCATTACAGATGTGAACAAAAGAATTTTCACTTAAAAGTTGTAAAGAAACTTGAGCTTACATGTGAAACTATTACAGGGATCACAGTATCACTTTATAGTACTACAGTGTTTTACACAATAATGTTTAGGAGCATAAGTATCCTACAGTTTAAACACAAATAGAGCCAGAAGTTTGTTAACATCAATATAACACATGAATTATAACCAAAAATATGTAACTGCGTCATTAACATTATTAAATTAAAATAAAAAATTAAGAATAGTCATAAAAATGTGACCCAACATTACCATTAATGGGATACTTGAGACGTGTTCCATCCCTCAGCACTAATCCCTCAGACACCTGCAGGTGAAACACTCATTTTGAATATGATCACGTACAACATATACTGTGCATACACTAGTAATTGGAAAAATAATTGGCTCGGTCACAGCAATAAGAAATTTTCCCTTTTGGTTATTAATAAAGTCTAAAAACGTTGCCAGCGTGGAAGTGTGGTATCTTTGTGTTTCTATGCCTATAATATACTGTCATGCTTTATAAATAATAAGACTTGCATTAATATCATTATATTCAAAATAGTATGATTCTGTTTTTTAGTGTTTCATGGTGTGGTAAATGTAGTATGATCCCAAACAAAATGATAAATTAGGCTTCTGTTCAATAGAATGAACTGTTTCCACCATTTGAGCATCACATAAAAAAGCTGCAGTGAGAACATGTAATATTTTAAATGGTAAAATAAGCATTTCCCAGTTAACAAATGAACAACTCATAAACAATCCTTGCTCCATTAAACAGACACACGATCTTTGCGGCAACAGGTTTGGTCTTGTTAGCTTGTAGTGGCTAATATTAAGAAACCCTTTTATCAACATTCTCTCACCAACATTACTAAGCCTGATTTTATAACATTTGTTCTGCTTTTGTTCTGCCTGTAATATTTTTTTTACACTTTCAGCAGCTGGTTGGCTTAATTTATCACAGAAACTGGAAACAGCTAGCCTGGCTCTGTCCAAAAGTAACAAATTACACCTACAAGCACCTCTAAAGCTCATTTATTATAGCAGTGTTTCTCTTTATGTAATTTATAAGAAAAACTAAAGGTGAGGGCCATTATTTGGCTGGCATCAGTAACGTGCTGTATTCTCTGCTGCTTACATGGGAACTGCTCCAAGCTCGACAACAGCTGGAAAAAAAGAGGCAAAACACTACAGTTTTTGTACTGAATAAACAAAAAGGATCTTATGTTTTATAGCTTTAGAGCTTCAGAGGTTTTGCTTCGAAGATTGTAACAGTAACATCTGTTAAAGCCAGGCTGGCTGTTTCTCTCTGTCTCGCTCTTTATGTTAAGCTAAGCTAACTGGCTTCTGACTGTAGCCTTAAGCTGAGTGGACAGATATAAAATTCATATTAATTACCACATTTAACTTTCTGCAAGAAAGCCAACATGTGAATCTGAATCAAGAGATTGCTAAGAAAAAAAGTGCCCTTACAGAAACTGGTTGACCACAGCAGCTGATATTCAGCACAAGTTAAGTTTTAAGAACTTATTATACTGGTTTATAGTGTTAGCACTCTCTCAGTGATCTTGCCTATATGATTAAAGTTGATATATGCTAATTACTATTGTATTAATTAGTAATAAATTACCATTTACACAACAGATGATTTTGTGGTTGTCATGCATGCCCTAATAGAATCTTCCAGAGGCATCATCTTGATGGTGTGTTTGTCTGAAGAGCTGAATTCAATGCAAATTTAAACTGTGAACGGGCTCATGAACGTGTCATACCTTTCCCACTGGCATCATATAGAGGAGGGCATGCAGAGAGACCCATCCTATCAGAACCACGACAGCCAGAGGGTCCCACAGCAGGTCAGTGGAGGGGAGAGGAGGGGGCCACTGGAGCACACTGGCCTCAGGGGATCGACTCACACAGATCAGGAAGAGCACCGTCAGGGGAAGAAAGATGGGAATGCAAATGGCACCTGAGAGACAGTCACGGATAAAAGTGAGATTGGTGCATTCACTGAGAGGTAGCATCACAGAAAACTTCATAATGAGGCACATCTGACCAATAAAACCATTAAAGCAGGTTAAATTACTGTGCAGAAGCAAAACTACACCTGTGTAGTTTTGTGTTGCATGTCGTAACTTCCAACACAAAACGTGGTCTACTTCAGTATTGTTTCATTTCAGGTCAGCTAAGAGCCAAGCTGTCATGTTCAGAACTGGATTTTACTCTAAAAACAACTGGAGAGCAAAGCTGAAGTGATGCTGAGTTAAAAAAAAACACAGCAGGAGAGTCTCCCACAAACAGAGGCTGTGATGAAATGTATCCTCTCATTTCAGTTCATGTCTGCAATGACAAATCTTTCCTCAGTGTTGGTGCTGATTCTTAATTAGAGCTGTGATGAGCAGTCCTGAAGTGATGGAGTTCATGCTGTGAATCTTTAGAGAGTTTTGAGAGGAAATAGTTTTGTGATCTCATATTTTTGCTGTAGCAAAGGTTTTTAGATCTACCAGAAAAACCCTGCTTTGGGCAGTTTTATACAAAACAAATATTATGACATTGTGTGTAAATCAAAAGAAGTAAATTTGTATTCAGCTCTTTTGTATCCTGGCTGTTAATGTCACCGCCTTCTTATTTTTATCAAAATTTGCCTTGGTTCACTGGGATACGCATGTAGCTGTTTTTTACTTAGGGTTCATCTTTGTTGTACAGAAGGTTATATAGAAAAGCAACTTTTTCTTATAAGTAAGCATAAAGGGACACATGACAGAGTGCATAAACAGAATAAAAAATTTTTGTTTATTTTTGTTTTAGCTGCAGCAAATGTAGTAGACATTTTTGCTGAATAATGTAGAATTTATGGTTATGTTCAGTACAAAATATATAAAATGAAAAAAACAAAGTGCAGTGATATACAGTGAGACAGTCTGTGACTCACCCAGAGTTCCTCCAAATTCCCTCTCTGTGTCATGTGAGGTTTTGTGTTTGAGTGTTTGACTGCTTGGACTCATTGTTGGTCTCCTGTGAAAATATTAAGGTGGATGTATTTCAGTCAAAATTAAGACATTTGGGTAAAAAATGGAAACAAATAAGTAGTATGAATCAGATGGCAAAGAAGTAATGCTTAAGTTACTAAAGATGTTTCACTTTTATGAGCAACAGAAGTTAGATACATTTCCCAGAATTAAGCTTTTTTGTCAATTACAATAATCTTTCTGTAAAATCTGCAGTAAAACTTATTGCAATTCACCTCAAAGTTATTAAGAGTCAGTGTTCCTCTTTAAACTAGCCATAATTGTTTTTCATGTCATTCTTTACCTTGACACAATGAGGGCTAAGACTTAACACAAATGAAAATAATTCATAGTTAATAGCAGCAGCACAAAGTAATTTAACACATTTACTCAAGTTTTACACCGCAGCACTACTAAGAGCTATTTTTATGTTATTTACATATTTCCAATTTAAGCTACTATGCACTTATTCCACATTATTCTTGCAGATATAGTACCACTGGTTTTACATATGACCCATATGAGCTGTGCATACAGCATGAAATTATACATTATTATAGATTAAAAGGACCTGAACACCCACACAGGTTTTTATTAAATTCCTGATTAGATTTCTACAGTAAACAGCTGCAAAACCATACTTGGATTTCCATTTAGTTCCCAAACTGTACTTACAGGAATGATAAAGTTTTAACAGGATAGTGAGATGGATGCCAAATAGCTGATTATAAAATAGTTCAAAGTGGTTTCACTCAATCAGCCACGTTAAAATACTGCCTTCCATTTACAACAACAAGAGCAGTAATCCACCAATTTATTATATCCAATATTTTAAGAAGAGATTTGACTCTTCAGGTACATTTGCTGGCAACAATTCAATACTTCAGTCGTTGTAACAGACTGTTTTAACTGTGCATAATAGTCTTTGTACTAGTATTATGTCTTCTTTTATGATGTCTAATTCTACTATTCTCTTAGACTTTTCAAACTGAAAGGTACCTCAGTTGAACACAAGCAGACCCAGTTGAAAATACAGCTGATAATTTTGATACTTTGACTTGAGGTCAAAGGTATCAGCTAGGCGATGTCTGAGTATCAACAATAGGTAGGCTACATAACCTTTTTAAACAGTCGCTACAATTATCTCAGTCAGCTCTTATTTTCTGTACTAGTGATGAGGTGTTGTGATTGCTGTCATTGATAACCAAGACAAAGTTCAGGTCAAACTGCCGATGTGTGTCCACGCTTTTCTGTTAAACCTGGGCCATTAATGTCTGTCTAATTATCGTTGATGTTACAATGACCTGAGCGCGCGCGAGATATAAAGGCTCAGAAAAACAAAACAGCGCATGAAAAAAAGCAGTTGATGTCTTGTTTTGTCTGTAACACAGTAAACAGTGTCTTACCGGTGCAAGGCATGGACGCGTAGAGAAAACTGTACTGGTTTAGTAGTGCATCCATCTAGCAACCTGCAGACAGAAACGCCCCCTAAGAAACGTGTAATAGTGCAAAACGGTTTCTCAACCAATCAGATCACTCCAAGGTCATCATAAGAGGGTGGAGAGAAGAAGGCTCAGCCAATCAAATGAACTCATCAGGTGGCGACAGGCAGCAGCGTTCTACTGGTGGAATGGCTGACATATTGTGAAACACACCTTAATTACATTAATACCTTGTTAGATTGTTAAATTAAAAAGGTTATTTTTTTAAAAAAGTCGCCAACATTGAAGCAAAAAAATGCTATTGCTAATGCTGTGCAAAAAACGTGTAATTACAACAGTATGACAACAATATGTTTTTAATTTGTCTGTTTAAATATGGTTTTATGAAAGAATACACACTTTGATTTTTAAGTCTTACACTTTTATTGTAGGAGTACATATTTTACCCATTCCTACAGCATACTGTTTCTTTATGACAGACATGCACAGAAAACAGAGACTCAGTTTACCTGAAGGCAAGAGACACAGTTTAGTGTTAGTTTTATCAGATGGCATTTTGAAAGCAAATTATTCAGAAAAAATGAAGTATTTATTAGTACATGAGATTTCCACAGGACACAACTTTACTCATTAAGTCATTTATTTAGACTCTGTATTCATATTAATTAAAATTCCTTCAGGGGCAACATATTTAGCTTGTTTCACGAATAATTCATTTAGTTTCTATCATCACCAATAAAAGAGGTAAGAGATTTTTTTTTTGTACTCCAAGTACCTGGAATGTAACGTAGATCTGCACCAAATACATTTTCGATCACCGACAAGTTATTCTTGACAACATAACACTCGAGTGTTGTTTGGTTCTCTTTAGTGTTTCATATTTTTATTACTTCATTATTCATATTTTTTACTTTTATTCATATTTTTTACAGTAATGAAAGTTTTAACCCCTATACCTCAACACACAAAAAAGGTGTAATGCAGAGATTTATTATTGTTCCACTGAGGTCTGTAATCACTGGAGTTCAGCTGACTTGTCACAGAAATATTTAGATTTTTACAGTAAAATTTCAATCTGAATTTAAAATTTAACAGCTGTTAAATAACACAAAGACTTTAAATTTAGGTGCTTGATTCCAGTGTTAGTTGTAATTCGGTCTATATTTGAGATATAGTTTTAGGTGTGCACTGTCTGCACTGTGCTGTCTGTTCTGCACCATCTGTGCGCTTTAACCTCGTTCACAGATGACTTCAATCACACTCTGCTCCATAGGGGCTGGATCCAGACAGCGGTGGGCTGAGCTCCCCACAATCTCATCCAGCAGGAAGTGCACGAGGTTTTCATCGGAGACAAACCGCCACAGGTACATCTGCAGGTAGTGGCAGTCAACCTGGATCTGCTGCAGCCCGTAACGGCCAAAGGTACGCAGGCGGACACACTCCAGGAATGTCTTTAGACTGATTTTAATAATTCCTGTCATCACAGAAACCTAGGAGAGTGGAGGGGTGTGAGTGTGTGTTTATGAAAGATGATTTTCACAGTAGACTACAACAGCTTTGCATCACCGAGACCTGCACTCACCTTGTTGAACTCCACTGAGCTGAAGATGTCAATTCTCTCAGAAAACAGCTTGTGTATGTTGCTCAGTAGATTAGTATCCATGGGAGCACTGCAGGTAGACAGAAGACAAATCACTGGAGTAAATCCACAATTAACACAATGACCTTTAATTAATATTAAAGTCAATTCAAACACAGTCTTCCCCTCGGCAGAGAACATGAGAGAGGTAATACAGATTAGCTGCATATGTCTGTGGGCTGGTTGCTTATTACATTACTCTGGCATTGAACACCCTCCAGGAGAGACTGGCTGAAAAATGTACCCGCTATTCCAATATTTAAACAATATCCCTGTATTTAAAAGATATTCTTACTACGCCCTTTCTCTGACTGCCAGCTTATTTCTCTGCTTTCAAACAACTATTAAGTCTTAGCTTATGACATAGATGACTGTTGAACGAATCTGTTATTTTCTATTACAAACTGGTCTCTAAGATCTGGTGTATATGATTTAGTAGCATCTAGCAGTGAAGCAGTGATTAATGTTGATATGTGTAGCTGGTGGCTGTGTAGTGATAGACTGTGGCTTCAAATTTCAGAACAAGCTCTTATATCATGGCTTAGCTTTACATAATTTCCATTCTAAATTATGCATCTGGCACATTAGAAAAATCCCACAAACTCATTAAATTAAGTACAAAACTAAATTCTAACACTGGCAGAGTATGATATGATGTAAGTATATTATAAAGACATTAAGCCAAACACACTTAAAACAGCAAGATTGCTAAACTGTGTTTCATCACTGTAGCATCCTGTTTGCAGCTGGTTTACCTTGGAGTGTAGCTGGCAGCGTAGCGGGCCTGCTGCCTTGAGCTGCTGTAGACAGAAAAAGTCCTTTTGCTGGAGTCACTGCTGTGTGCTTTCCTCACCCCTTCTTCGTACAAAAGGCCGACCTACAGTGAGCACAGAGGAATTATAAGGTGAAAGTGTAATGAGTGGACCTGAGGACATAATGTAGATGGTGATAATGCGATGCAAACCGTCACCTGCACATCAATTGAGGTGGTGTCCTCTACAACTCTCTTCATCACAGCACGGACGTTTCGTGGCTCTATAGTGTTCACCCAGTCTCGTGTTTCCACGCTCTTCCTCAGCATCTGGGAGATAATCAAGCCCTGAACCTGTGAAAAAAACCCCAAAAAATTCAATTTTTAAAAAAAAAAAGTTTATTTGAAGAAGTTTTATGTCCTGCACTGTTTTCCCTCAACATGATAATAAATGGTGAAATGTTATTAGGTGAAAACGTACCTTTACATAATGGTTCAGTAGTTTCTGTGCAGCCTCTCTGGCCTCTGCACATAAAGTCGTGACGGGTGTTACGGGGCTGTGGTGCTAAAAAAAAACCAAATACCAAAGAAGACCTGTGTTTAGGTGGTGGTGAAACCTTTTGGGAGTGAAGCCTGTTTATTTTTTTAAAAAAACTTTCAAAAACCTACATACTATTCTTATTTCTCAGAATTGATTTTACAGTGGAATAACTTTTTTGAGCATGCTGCTTTCATTCATAAGTTGGCAAGCCCCTCACCTGCACAAGGAACTGTTCATCTGTGAGAGTGAGTATGTAGGAGATAGTCGAGGTTTCATAGTCCAGGCAGAGGCGCGACAACAGCAACAGAAGGGCCGGAGGAGTGGAACCTCCCTTGTCTCCCGCACTCTCACAGAACTGGCGAGAAGACTGGCACACAAACTTAATAAAGCTCACCACCAGGCTCTCACGTACACCCTGACTGCAGAATTCACCCTATGAGGAGAAAGGTGACACACACAACTATCACTCACAACATTAAAATTACACGTCAAAATGTGAATGAATGTCAAAAATGAAGGGAGCTGTTCTTATCAACATGAAAACTCATTCATTATTCTGTCACTCACAGTGTATTCAGTGGTGCAGCAACTACTGGTTAAGTTTTAGTTCATTTTGGGTGGAGCAGAAAATAGCCAATAGTAGCTGCACGAATAACTTCTTGTAGTAAACTGTTCATTTTATGGCAAATAAACAGCTAAACTATTCACCTTGAAGTATGGTTTGTTGGAGAATGTGATGTCTTTAGCTGTGAAGAGATGCACTGATGCCAGCACAGACTTAATCTGATTGAGAATGGAGGCTGACAGGGAGGAAAGCAGCTCTGGCAGGCTGTTTGGAGCATCTCTGCCAGAGGCCACCCCCCCTAGAAGAGCTCCGCCTCCAGCCACTGAAGCGCTGGCCACAGAGAGACGAGGTGTTGCCAGGGCCTGCCTCACGTCTGTCAAGCTGTCCATGTAGAAGCTCTGCAGGGCAGAGAGGTACTGCTTGACTCGCTCTGTTGCGGCCCGGATCACAATCTCAGTCCCCTGGTTTGGCACAGCAGAGCCCGGCAGCAGTTTGGCCACTGCCTGAAGTCTGCGGTGGAAGCGGTCCAGTGCACGGACCAGAAGGGAGTTATCAGCGACCCCCTTCTCCTCTTGTATCCTCCGCTCCACAAGCGAGAAATACCGAGCAGCCAGATCATCAACAAAGGCATGCAACTTCCCATTTGCCATCTGAGGAATATTTTTAGATGCTAGCTCGCCTTTCTGAGCATGGTTGATAAATAGTTCTTGATAGGATGTAATTACTAAACACAAACTGCTAACAAACTCATTGCAGCCTCTATCAATGAATTCCAGGATGTCAGTGTTTGAGGTGGGAGAAGGTACGATGTTTGTTACAGGAGAGTTATCATTCGGGGATCCTGCAGCTGCAGTAGATGACAACCTGCGTACAGGTGCATCTTTCATGGCTGAGACAGGCGGGTACGGTCTTATCTCTGCTTCCAGACCCTGGAGGTCCGACTCAAGCCGAGACCGCGCATGGCTCAGGAATTTATCACAGAGCTCCTCTGCAGGCTCATCCAACTGTAACAGCAGCTCCACACACTCAGATAAATCTTTGGCGCTTGACCCGCCATCCCTGTCAAAAAACAACAACAATAAAATAAGTAGAAATAGATGAGAACAGGAAATTTAAAAAAAAAGGAAAAAGAAATCTCATTTTAAACATTTTATACATGCCAACATGGCATTGAATATTTACAAAACATTTGTGTTACGGTAAATGTTTTCTGAATTGTGTTTTTAGGTTGGTAGCATGTCATCTTTGATACAATAAATCAGCAACATTATTTTGAGTGAAAACAGGGTTAAATTTAAGCCTAAAAATTAGGTTTTGTAAATTTATTGATAAATTATTTCTATGCATGAAATATATCACAGTGAATTCATCCGTCAGAATTCTTCAACATGACACTTCACGTTGCGTTTCCTTACAGTTGCATCTCTAATCTGAATGTTAGCTGACAGATTCACACCTAAACTTCTGTCGAAGCTCCTGTGCCAGTTTGTCCATGATGGCATGACAGTCGTCCTGTATTCCCTTGAAGGAGGGCAGGTGGCTGTACTGCTGCAGCACACAGCGGGCTCGGCGGTGGGATCTCACCGCCTGAGCGTAGGCCTGCAGCTCCAGACACTTGTTTAATCGAGCAGGCAGTTCAAACAGAAACTGAAGCTTCCTTAACAGAGTGTGAACTCCTGAAACATAACACGACAAGAGAAAAATGTCAAAAACAATAATCATCATTAAGTCTTCCACAACTTACTCAGCAAAAAAAAAATAGGCAGTTAAAGTCTCACCTGAGAGTTTGGTAATCTGTGCATGCTGATCTTGAAGAGTACCACTGATGCGAGCGCTAAACTCAGTGATGGCTGCCATGTTAGCAGACAAGCAGTCCATTTCATCTTCCATCTTTTTGAAATCATTCTTCATCTTTCTTATAGTGTCTGGAAAAACATGAATAGATGGGTTAACATTCCAGAAAAGCAAAATTCAACATAATTCAACATTTCAGTAGTAACTTCACAGTGAGTGTGATGTTGCCACACCTGTAGCAGATATGAACTTGTTGTAGTTTTCATACACCAGCGTCTGCATGTCACTGTCCAAAGAACGGATCTGTTTGACCATACAGGTCTCCTGGTCCATCAGCTCTGCCAGGGAGCACTCCCTTCTGAGCTGAATGTGGACACAAAACATAGCCACATTCAAAACCAATGCATATTAAATAAAAGGTTTAATAGCAGTTTTAGCTAAAGCAGAATTATTGTTAACTGTGTGCAGTCACTCACAAGCTATTCCCTTGTGGATATTGTTTCGCAATAAAAGTTATTGTACTGACTGATGATTTGTTGTATAATGTGGTTTAAGCTCTGCTTAATTTATGCATTGTTTGGTAAGGGAAACTGAATTATTATTGTACTTAAGATCGTGGTTCTTCAGCCTTTATTTCAATTTTCTATTTAGTTCCTACCTGACTGCCAGTGGCAGTAAACAATTGGGATACGCCTTTTAGCTCTGTAGGTCGAAATCTTGTATAAATAGTAAGTGTTACTGTGCAGGCTCCCTGTGAACCCAGTTACAAATACCACATGATCACCCACGTCCAGCCTATCTGATAATTCTCACTGTTTGTCTGACATTCTAGCACTTTTTATATTGTTTGAGGTTTGTCTTTCTGCTTTTGACTCTAGTGCATTTCGATGCCCTCTTTAGGCAGTGTTTGACAAGCTTTCCTTCCTCTTCTTTCCAATCCAGAGGTCGTCAGGTGTCCTTATATTGTGCTAGCTCGCTAACCAGCCACACCAATTGTCTTAGAAAGTTAATTGTTCTAATTGATTCCTCCAAATGCCAGGCGCCCTTGGCTACCCTGGTAAGCTAAGAGAATAATTCAGGCGAAAGAGGAAAGAAGCAGGTTGGATTAGCTTGACTGGCAAGCTATTCATGCATGTCCTTCAACGCCCCTAGTAATGCCCATGCTTCACAGATTTAGACTGCAGATCAAAGAATTTTGGTAGTGGCTCCAAAGCAGTCATCAAGGACAAGGTTTTCCACTCCTCTCGGCCCTCCAGCTGGGTAAGTGTTTTGGCATTCATTACAGGGCCTGGACATGACCATTAAGTGGGGCTGGACACTCCTTACTGATCCTAAATCCTCAATCCGTGGCACCTTGCAGAGTGCAGGGGCTCCTTCCACCAGACACCAGAGACAAGGAGTTACAGGGTTCTGTTTGGGATTGGGCCCCTGTTTCCTGTCATACTAAACCTCTGAGGAAAATTCTGGGTAATGGTGTTTATGTGCAGTAAAGGAAACAGAAACAGTGACACTCATTTGCATTTCTCTAGAGAAGTAGCTCTAATTATTTACACTGTAGTTTTTATATTGAATAACAGCAAATAGAAAACTGAGTAGCTCCAGATATTGACGGTGGCGCAAACAGCATAACAGTGCAGACACAAGTTATGTGAGTTGTATCACAGTGAAAACAGTTAACATGACAGCGGTGGTCTCTAACCTTGTTGAGGAAAACCTCTGGGTCGAAATGCGGCCCGTTGATGTCGCAGGGATCCAGGGACTCCGGCTGCTCCTCGGCCTTTCCCTCCTCGTTCAGCCCGTAATAGAGCTTCAGCATCCCGTGCACCCTTCGCCTCCTGCCGGGGCCGGAGTCCTCTGACACCGCAACCGAGCCGTCCATACTGTACAGCGGCCAGCTGAGAAATGTATAAATAAAATGACAATAAACAAAGATGACGAGGATCCCACTGGCAAGAGAAAACTGTCAACCACTGCCTCAAAACTTTAACTTCCTGCTCCAGAGTTACTGATATTCGTGTAGCTTAGCTGTTTGCATCAAGTGAAAAGGCTTTTCAAATCAAATTCACGAGAAAATGTCATATTTCTCCCATAACAAGAGCAACTAGCTTGAAAACGTAACTGTTTCCTGGTTTGTAGCCTATCCGGTGCTACGTCGTCAGAGAGTGTATGTTGACCGTTGTCGTCAAGAGAGTTCACCATTGTGCTGAGGAAAACCGGAAGTGCACTACTGCGCAAGTCACTGCGTTACGTAGGCTAGCACTCCAACTGAACCATGACAGTAACTAAAAACGCACTAGCTTTATGAATTTGGCTATTGATGACTGGACATTGTCAAAACCAGTATGATAAAAGAGGATAAGGGCTGCATTTCTTTGGGCGCGCTCGGGGGGGGCTTCTACACTACTGAAGACTAGTAGTGGAAGTAATGGTTATAACGATTTTTTAATATGAAATGATATGAAAAATGAAATTGCTGATGAGGATGAAGAAAAGGTGATATGAAGCCCCGCGAAAAACAGAAACATAACTTAAGGACAACAAGCCTAATATTTATAGAAATCAATAAATCAATTATCATTTTTACGGTCTAAGATTCATTTAGTTATTAGCAAATACTTAAAGTAAATTAAAAAAAAGTATAAGCTGCATTTAAAAACAATTTCACATAAGTATTCAGTGCTTTCTAAATATGCATAAAACAGTCTTTGATAACTCACAGCTGTCACTTCATCCCTGCATATTAAATTACCCGAGCAAAACGTACACTAATACATTCTCTCAACCCTTATTAAATTCACCCAGTGGAAATGTCATAGGCGGTCTAAGCAGTGACTTGTTGCTTTGATTTCCATATAAATCTCTAATAACAGAGCAGTACACATGGCAGGTCACAGGTTGGCCAAAGGGTGAGAAGAATGGGTCAAAATGGAAAGATACAAGGCATGCAGTGCCAAATGCAAACTTATTGCTTTATTAAAGAAATTATAGCTTCAGTATGGTTAGGTCAAATAATAAACACACTCTGTAACATATTTCCAGAGAAATGGGTCCATTTTGCATATGTTTATTTAAAAAAGGTGTATCACATAAATTTTAAGGATGGCAGAAGGAGCGACAATACACTGATCAACAGCAGCCCAGTGTAGTTATCCAGGTGAAATGTACAGTTAGTTGAAAATGTGGAAAATATATTACAAAACACATTTTAGATTTTTAAACCATATTAAAAACAAAAAATGTCCATTCCTTGTTTCCGATCACAAAAAATGTCATTCAAATGCCAACTCAGCAGAAACAAAAAGGCACTTAATGTTTCAGAAAAGTGATTGCTTGAAAAGGTAACACTTAAAATGACCTATTTCTCCACTTCATTTCTGTGTACAAACACTGACAAGTATATGAAAATGAAAGTAAAAATATTCTCTCATAAAAGCTAACAAACAATACAAAAAAACATCTGCAGATGTAAAAGATTTATAAACAGTGGATTAGTATTAATAGTGCAGTATCACATGATGTGTAGTCTGTCGGAATGCTATTCTACAATGTGACATGCATAGTGTGAGTTAGCAACAATATATTGGACTGGGGTAGTTAGGTTACAGACTGTAGCTGACAATTATTTGTAAAAGCTTAGAAGTAAAAACATTCTGCAGTTTGCATGCTCAAGAGCATCAGGAAGAATAGCCAACCCCATCTCAAATCAGGACATTAGTTCAAGTGGAAGGCAGTATTATAAAGATTTATACCTTAGTTTATGGTGAGGTGGGCTTGTTAAACGTACAGTAAAGACAGAGACTGCCTCTAACAGCATTAGATTGTATTTCAGAGAGACACCAGAAGGGTATACTACGAAGCAAGATTGATGGGTTAGTGAGGTATATTGAGCCTAAAGCCAGAGTTTTACGTGTCACTAAGGTGGCTCACTTTCATTAAGGTGGCTAGATCATCATGGTAACTAAAGCTCCAGATCTAACTTGCTCAGGACCAGGTCATGTTCAGAACTGTGGCCTGAGATTGGCTAAAAAGCACCTGTCACTGATAGACTCTGTTAGAAATAGCAACATGTTACAGTCAAGAGCTGATCTATGAGCAA
The DNA here is from genome assembly GCA_029814765.1 of Acanthurus leucopareius. NCBI lineage: Eukaryota > Metazoa > Chordata > Actinopteri > Acanthuriformes > Acanthuridae > Acanthurus > Acanthurus leucopareius. Next base: position 5,989,085 of record JAQMCX010000012.1, on the reverse strand, counting down.
TATAGAGTCTCAGTCGAGGGATTATGTCATATATGCTGAGAGCCTGGATTAACAGAGCAAGTTGATAACCACTGTGTGACACGTCATCTCTCGTCGAGGTTTTAGTTTTTGTCGAGCCAGCTCACACAAAGAAAGCATGTTTCTGTCGAACCCACTTCGTAGTACACGCCCCTGGAGGTCTCTGCCATGTGGTGGACAGGGAACATACTTTGCAGTATGTTAAATAGGCTTGCTTTGGTGTACAAACTGCGATGTCAATAGCATAGTCAAAAGATTTAAGTTAGTTGTTTTGCACCATATGCATAAAGCACAAAACCGCTGTCCAGTGAAAACCATGTATCTCAGAACCTGGTGATCTAAAGTCTCTCAGAAAAACTGAGGAATTGAATATTCCTTCATCATTCAAATAATTGTCCTATGTTTTGATTAAAAAACAAACCCCCCCCATTAAAAACCCAGCAGGTGTATGTAAAAATGCATTGTCAAAGCTGAAAACAGCGATTGGTAGTGTTCCCTATTTTCTTTCAAATAATGTCAACCCTGATTGTTTGCAACAAAAGCAATTATTTCAAATGACAGACTAAAACTTAAAGACATGCAGGCTGCAGTTTCAAGAGGTCAAACTTATTTGAACTTCCAACTTCTAGTGCTGAACAGCTAAACATGGTCATTTTAGTCTCTCTCATGTCAGGAGAAAGACAGCGTTGCATCAGTTACTTTAGTAATTAGGTCTGACCAAGGAAATTATAACCAAGTCAAACCTGTGCATGAATGTGACTTGTGCTATGGCAAATTAAATGCTTAGAGGAGAGCTTTTATTCATTTTAACTTCTTCTTACTTACTTGCTGAATTATTTGGGTGGAGTGCAAATCTATTCATGCTCACCAATTAGATTTGATACCATGAATGCGTAATTCTAACTTCTACAAATGGATTCTGCAAAAGTTTATTTCTATTATTTTTACACATGTAGACTACATTATGCCATTTTGGAAATAAAAAAGTGAGATATGCCACCTGTGCTTCCTTTCCACAACAACCAGCCGTAAATATTGGCAAATCTTAATCATGTAAAACTTGGAAAAAGCATGTACTCACAAGAAACTTCCACAGCACACATAATGTGCTGCCATGCGGACTCTTTATAATCAGTAACACCAACCACTAAACGTTTCTACCACTACTTTTATAGTGTCTTAACCCTTTCATGAGAACAAGGCACTGGCAGTTTGAGAAAGCTGAATAGTTGGAACACTCCCTTAGCTCTTCCCCTGAAAGTGTTTGTCATGCTGACTGTATAGAGTTTGTGGTAAGTCGTACTGTTTCTGAGAAATTACAAAATGCTATATGGGGATATACTGAGATGTTCTTGATGCTATACCCCCAATAAGTGTTAAAGTAAAAAGAGGTAATGCAGTGGTTATATTCAAATGAGGTTGACATTTTTGAATAATAGCAGTATAAACAGCTCCAGAGTGCTGCAGAAAGGGCAAAAAAGGTCATTAGATATTATACAGACATTGATTGGACTCACTGTCTGAGGATTTCTTTAAGGCTGCACTCAGACTTATTAATCAATAGCCATTGAATGAATTGCCACTTCAGTTTAACCTTGAAAGCATTGCTGTTAATAGATTATTGTGTTTTTCACATTGCTGTACTCTCTTAGTTTACACAACTTCTGAAGATAAATATTTTCACTCACACACATCCCTCGCTTGGTCCTTTGCATGTTCATATATTACCAGTTAAATGTCTTAAGCTTGTATCAAGTCTTTTCTCTAAATCTCAGTGTAAAACGTTCAGGTTTGGTCTTTGAGAGGCATGGATCAGAGCTGATCAGTGACTCTAACCCTGCTCCAGACTCTCTGTAACTTGCACGGCAGAGTATGCAGGTGTAGACACCTGTCGGGTGAAAAAGGACGCAGCTCTTTTTGGCTTCAAGCGTTTGATTTCTTTTCCTGAAAAACAACAACGGACAGATATTAATGCATAACCTCACCTGGCGTTTCAACAAGGTGACTGTCTTCTGAATCTAGACATATTATACTGCAACTAGGCTGCATCTTCACTTTGAAAACATTAGACTCACCGTTGTCCACGTAGCTGATTGTGTTGAGTGAATGGACCCGACTGCACACAACACTGTTCTGCCTGTGCAGCATCCCACGCCGTCCTCCACGCCCATTCTTGTTGCTGCCTTCTTGCCCAGCAGTCTGCTGGGACACACTCATCTCACCGTCCATTTTGGCTGCAGCCCCTCCCTCAGACGCAGATTTCAGCTCCACACAGTACTCAATGAAGCCGCTCATTAGCTCTGCCTGGTTGACAGAAATAAATATGCAAATTAACAAGTCTCATCCTAAGAAGAATACATGGTACACAGCTGCACTTTAATTTTTGATGGTCCATTAGCCTTGGATTAGGGCCTGGTGCGATTATGTATTGCTGTCTCTCCCATTATGTAACATCTCTTCACCATCTGTCGGCTGACACAGTCCTTTTCAGTGCAACAATCACTGAACAAGGATGATACACAAAAGCATACAAAAAATATTTAAAATCTATTAGGTTTCAGCTCTAATATTAAGTTGTTGTGCTCCTGTGAGAACAAACAGGCTTAGCAGCTGCACCTGATCCTGAAGTTCTCAAAAACACCAGGTGCAGTGTGCTCTCTTGAGAGGGCTGTGTATCCTCTCTCCTTGTTGAAAACATTTGAAGTGAGACACACACAAGAGGACTGCATCTGTTTCCCTCTCTGGTGGCAAGTTGGTCTTGAATGAGGTTCAAACTACAGCAGAGACCAACCTCGACAGGTGCAACCCAAAGCAGCCAATCAACACGACATACTTAACAGAGGAAATCTGAGGCAATCCATCCAACCACAGCATACGAGCTCCATGTATGCTGTGATTCCACTCAGACTTCACTGCACAGGTGCTATCGTATATACTGGTGTAAATATAATTCTATTTGGTGATTTGTGAATTCATTGAATTTCAAAAACACTGTCTCACTTGTTTAGAGTAGATCTTTAGCAACTTGTTGACAGGAGTGCCGTCTTCCTCTCCATCAAACTCCAGCCACAGAATGTGCGAGTCCCCCTCCTCCTCAGGGTAGCTGTGGTCCCAGGAGAGTTCACTGAAACGCAGGCCAAGCAGCACATGCTGCAAGAGAAATGAAAACGGCTGTTTACATTTCTGCAAAGTATAAGATGTTTCTCCAAGTATGCACACAAACAGGTTGAGAAACATTTGTGTTTTGTTTTACAGAGCTTTCATCCTAGCACTCACCTTTTCTTTGACATCCATCACATAAACTCCCTCCAGGCAGATCCCAACATTCACAGCTTTGCGTTTACCCCTTTGGAGAATCCCTTGCACTGGTTTGTCAATCTCCCCAAGGAAGAAGGCGCAGCTGTTTGTGAAGTTCAAGTAAAAAAAGACATGACAAATACGAAGTGATTTCATGTATAAAAATGAAATTAAGTTCTATAGACAAATATAGAGAATCATTGGCTCATTACACAAATTCTTACCCATAATAAGGCAGAGTGTGACATGTGCTGAGGTACTGGTGTAAGAGCTGTGTGGGCTCAGGAGAGTTTCCAGCAGATGTGCAGATCTTTCTGTACTCCTCCAAGAGGTTCTGTTCCAGACCTGCCTGACGGCTCGACTTCCCTCTCAGCGTGGAGAGCAAACCTCCGCTCCCCATGACAACATGTGCGGGCAGAAAAGAAGACAGCTTCTTCTCTCTGTGAAAAAAAGATCAAACAAGTTTTTATTTTGCATTTACAGCATCTCTTCGGTACAATACTTGGCTCAGGATCAAATCAATCAATTAATTCATAATCCTTTTTTTAACATCTGACTTTTTTTCTTGCTCGATTAATTTAAATGGAAGTTTGAACTGGAAGTTTGTACTACAATGCACAATTTAAAAAAAGAAGTAAAAGCTTCCGTTTCCCAGCATCATACAAGGCATCAACGAATGATCACTGAAGCTCATCTGAAAAAAAATATTTTTAAAATACAATTTGCAACCAGTAATGACAATAGATCAAGATAATCACTCTAATAGTTTGTTGTTTTTTTTCCCTCCTCAGTGGTCAAATGGTCAAATCCAGTCACTTTTCGAGAAACTGATCAAGCTGTGATCAGGAAATGTTAAACATCATGTGATTTATAAGTGGTGGATAAATTAAGTGTCTTCTCTCATCTCTGGTGTTTGAAAGGTCCTAATGTTTATTTTAATTAATTGTCTATTTTGGTTTAAAGACAATTAAAGACCAATTATTGAAAATTTGATTACAGTATGAAGCCATAAAACAGTTTAGGGAAGAAGACACAACACACATTATGATAACACTGTAAGCAAACCAGAGAGTTCCTTAAAAATATATGAAGAAGAAGAAGTTTGTTGATATTATCTGCAGGCGACCTGTAACATGTGTCTAAGAACCCAAAGTAAGAAGTGACTACGCTCCTTTAGTACTGCAGTATTACACATGCAGGGATATAAAGGCTCTTTAAAAGATCTATAATTCCGAGGCCTTTGATCATATTTAATTTAGGTTAAGACCACATCAGAGACCAACCAGACAGGTAACCTGCAACCTGCAACCTGAAGACAGTCACCACAACATACATTTTGAGGTCTCAAAGAGGCTTTACAACTGTGCAAAGTAAAAAAGTACACAATGATCTTCCCACTCCAGTCAAAAAATGCTTCTTTTTTTTTTTTTTTGCATTCTTGCACTTGGCCCTTACAAACCTACAAGCAACTGAAAAACACTCTGTATCACAATATAAGTGCTATCAGCATTCTAAAAGAATCAAAGCAGCATTTATCAAAAGAAGCGTTGTTGACCTTTCCACAGAGCCTGTAAATTTTCATCAAATTGAAATGCGTTGTCTGACGCTGCTTGTGCCAAAGTACTTGAAGCTGCTCTTTAGAAAACGTGGGTTGAGGGACAAGAGTTTTGATTTGCTTTATTGTGTTGTTTTTTTTTTCCTGGTGCATTTAGCTGAAGTGAGGCGTCCTCTCACTGTACAATATGAACTGCAAGGGTCATGATGTACTTCTTCATTTATCTAAAAGGCGAACTAAAACCAAGTCAACTCTGAACTTTACACAATGCTCATTTACGTGCTTGCTGGATCAGAGGAACTAATGGTCAAGTAGGATTAGTGTTGAGAAAAAATGCAAAGAAGTGCTGATTAAATGGCACACAACTGGCTCCCTTTCAAGTTATTATCACTGTGGGTGGATATGGTTACACTACAGTTACAACAAGTTTTTTAATTTTGGTAGGTGGATTCAATGCAAACTTTAGATATCATCAGTTTACTTTGAAATAGGCTAATTTATTATATTAAATTAATTATTATCATTATTATTATTATTTTTTTTTTTTTTTACTATATATATTGATTTATTCACAGGATTGGTTTTTCATTTTGAGAATTATGTCTTTTAATTTTCTAGTCTAATATTAAATAAGAAGATACAAACAGCATTTTCATGTTGGTCTGATAAATAGGAAGTTATGACCACATGATGGATGGCTTTACTCAGCATAAACACTGAAGGAGGAAACAGCTAGACTTGCTGACCAAAGGTTAAAAAAGCCAAAATAGAACACGGGGGGTTAAGAGCTGGTCTGTTTCTTGGGCATATACAGTACATTTCTGAGATTGTTACTATTAGGTTGCCAGGTAAACAGTGGAGACTCAAGTTTTTCTAACAATTTAAACAAGATAAAATGTGTTTTAACTTATATTAGAAGATGATATACTGTTAGGCTTTTGAGGTGCTGGTCAGCAGATTTTATTTACCTTTAGACAAAGTCAGGCTAACATTTTTTTCCCAGACCCAGTCTTTGAGCTAAGCTAAGCTAACCACCTTCCGGCTGTAGTTTTACATTGCATGGTGTAGATCTTCTCATCTAACTCTCACTGAGAGAGCTAATAGACTTCAAGTTCCTTAAAGAGAAACTGATAACTTTGAGACACCTCTAAAAGTCAACGTTAGAAATGCATTTAGCTATTTTTTTTCAACCAACTTTTTAGACTTACTTTATAGTCGTAGTAAATTGTTGGCCATCAAGAACAGTTCCCTCGTCAAGAGCAAGAGACAAGGCTCCGAGACCTGCCCAGTGTTCGGGATCGCAGGGGTAGCGACCTGTGAGAATGTTGCTCCTGGCCTCCTCATATAGAAGCCTCAGCACCCCCTCATCTTCTATCTGCTCAGGAGTGAGACAATGACTATTATTAATTCAGACACCCAAAAACCCTCATTAGAACACAGTCAGCAGTATGCGCATCACTGGGTTTCCTAACTACAATAGACCACAGTGTCTATTTATAATAACTTTGTATCTTTCATTGATAAATATTCTTGGGGAGAATTATGGTTCATAGTACCTGCAGCTCTTTGGCTTTAGGATAAAACACGTTCCGACGGTACTGCATATATGGTTCATCTGAGGAAAAAGCAGAGGACAGGGATGCATTTGAGTCAGGCTTCCACTTGTATTTCCAATTAGTCTCACCTTTACGGGGTGAGAACTCTGTTGTAGATATATGGGGGTAACTATCACTTAAGCCTCCTCAAATCCACTGTGCTTCAACTCATCGTCCTTTAACGTGGGTTGAAGCCTTATCTACTCCACAAAAAAAACAAACATAACATTTAACAGATGATGCTTGGTGTTGATATTTTGTTTTATTTGTGATAAGCTGTCTTTGGCAATCCACTTTGCAGTCATGTCACCAGTTCTTTTAAAAAGGACGCGACACACCACAAACGAACAAGTGTGGGTTGTTCTACTTTGACTGTCGAAAGTAATGACAAATAATACCAGACTGTGAGTCAGTGCCTGACACCTCATTTACAACTCATTAAAACTGTGTTGGTTGCCAGAAAATCCATCATGGCTGACAATTTTGGCAGAGCAACGCATTTCTACATACTTTGTCAAAATCAAACTTTTGTTTCATCTCAGTTCTGTCTTCTCCCCGGAACTTAACAGGAAGATGTGGGCTGGACGACATTCATCAGCTGCATCAGATTTTCCTTTGTCAAGGCTGTTATATATGTATATGTTTTATGAGCACTGCTGTAGTTCTTGATTAGGAGTTGTAAAATTTGCATATTTGGCCATAATCATAAAATGTCATCATAATAATAATCATACTGGTAACACTTTCTGACTTTTGTGGTGTAAGATCGTAACATTATAAAGGTATGTAGCTGTAAACGCATTATGCACACATCTGAATGGATTATGCAGCTGTAACACTTAATAGACAGGAGATTCATGTAAACTGCATCATGCTTATTACAAGTTTACAGCTTGTTACAGGCTCCTTCATGATGCTGGCTGAGCTGTTGTGAAGGACTGTAAGACAAAGAGAAAATCAGCACTGAAAAGACTAACCTTGAAGCCTCATAGTAGCTTCAGCTGAATTCAGAGTGCTTTTCTTCACAGGACTTAGATTCAATTTTATTTTTGTAAGTAATTGGTTTATAAAATGTCACAAAAAGGTTAAAAATACCCATCACAGTTTTCTTAAGTCCAATTTAAGAGTAAAAAAGCTTGTTTAGTCAATCCATTAATGAAAATACCAAACATATTTTCCTTAACATTACATTGGAAAAATAGAGACACCTTTTTGAAGCTGGTCCTGCGTCATTTATGGCATTTTCGCTTGATTTTTTTTTTACGCAGATATGAGAAGTACTTCAAAAAGATATCTGAATGATATGATGAAAAATAAAATCTCTATGCTGTAAAATTATTTAATGTTGTCTAAATTCATTTGGTAGCTAATAAAGTCTTTGATTTTGCAAGGAACAATATTCACTAAAATGCAACAACTGTAATTTCTTCTTATTTGAGTGGTTTTCCTTCATGTAGTTAGATTTTTCTACATGTTCAAGCCTTTACTTTGTTTGTTTAGCCACAGACACTTATTCCTTGCCATGCTAACAATATTCTTCTCCTTATATTTATGTCCAACAAAACTGACTGACTTTTGCCTTTATTTACCATGAGTAAGCTTCGAAACATCAACAATTTATATTTAAGCTATAAACCCACAGAGAGGAGCTGTAGAGAACTATCTGTGCCTCACATGCAAATACACAGACTGTTAATAAAATAGGGTACTGTGAAAAATTTGCTTTAAAATTTCATTGTAGAGCATCATGAATTAGCTCAGCCTTTTTCTTTACCTTTCCCTCTGTGTCTGTGTGTGTTTCTGTCTCTCTGACACCTGACCAGTCTGTGAGTTGCTCCTCCTCTTCATGCACAGTCTCATTCACAAAACGATCTTTCAATATGTCATTCTGGATTTATGGTAAACATGTAATGACCTTTCCTTTTATTGTTTTGCACTGCAATCTCAACCCCCGACCCCTGCATCCTGAATCATTTTCAGACACAAGCAGAGCAGGTCGTCCACCTACCAGAGAGTTAGTGATTAGATTCCTGGCTCCTTCATTCTGAATGCCAAAATGTCCTAAGCAAGTAACTGAACCGCAAGTTGCACCAGTGTGTGTGCCACCATAGATGAAAGTGTGTGTTTATAAGTGAAAGCTTATTTTTTTAATAAAGCACTTTGTCAGCCATTAAGACAAGAGTAGCGCTCTATAAAAGCAGCCCATTTACCATTTACAAGCGCACTTCTAAGAACTCACATTGCGTATACACTGCCAGGACATCATGTTTCTCAAAAACAGAAATCTGACTTTAAAAACCAAGCTCTCTAATCCTTAGCTAGAGGGAAATCTGAAAAAAATGCAGTTTACTGAGTGCATTTAAACACGCCAACATGCTGATCAAACTCTCACCTTGTGAAATGTCTTCCTCTGACGCCTCAGTGAAGCGATACAGCAAGTCCTGCCACTGTCGGCACAGTTTGTATGGTTGATGCCTCGCCTTTAACTGCAAATCTGAGGAGTCACGAGGAGGCAAATAAAACACAGTGAGATGTGTCTGTTTCCTGCTCTGGTTCTCCTGCTGTTTGCCACTCTAATACTGATGTATGGTACACTTAGAAGTTATATGGCTATTTCAAAGGCAAAGCTTCAAAGTAAAAGCAATTAATTTTCAGCGACTAATTTCATTTTTAAATGAAATTATGCCAACTGTAACAGCTGAATAAATAAATTAAATTTACTTTACAGTACTGTATAAAGGCTATATCACTTAAGCTTAATTGCGCACCTGGACACACATCCTGCCAAAAATAATGATATATCACATCAGGTAATACACTGTGGTCAGAATATGATTTTGGAGAAAAAAGCATTCACATACATATCAACATGCTCATAAAATAGATCTCCCAGACAAGTACCAAAATTTCTCAGATTAAAAAGTGTGCTTCAAAAAGTTCTTTACCAAGCAGTGGAGAACAAAGCCAGAAGGCGAAAGCATCCTGTGCAGATTCAGGAATATGAAGAGCCTCACGAACACTGCGGCCCAACTCCTGCACACTGACACTGCCAAGCCCCTCTACTGTTAAGTGTACTGCGCTCTCACCAAACAGGTAAATAAGCACATCTTGAGCTGTGAAAACAAGAGCAAATAAAAAAGACAAAAAGACACAAATATATTACAAATATTGAGAAGAAAAGTGAGCCAGAAAGAAACAACATCACCTCTAGATTTAAAGTTAAAATGCTATCACATAATTAAACAATAAGTTCATGAGTTACATTAGTATTTGCTGAATCTTACCACGGGAAAGTGTAGCAGAAGAGGCAACACTTCCTCTTTGTGAGTGATCATCTGATGAATCTGGAGGAAAGTTGCAGTCCTCTCTTTCCATCTCTAATCTGAAGCACAATGACCAAACACATAAACAGTCACAATATGTGTCCAGTAATAAATGTGTAAGATGGGTGAACACATGAGAAGAATAGCCGAAAAACATCAGGCATCAATGGGAACTCAACAAATGTGGCAGTGCTCAGGTGTGAGGCTGTACCTTGAAGAATGAGATGCCAATATGGCAACAGCACATCTGCAGCTCCTTCCTGTCTAGTCATGCATAATACATTACCCATACTTCCTAAACCTAACTATAGAATTGGAGCAGGGTACCTATAGGGATGTGTTTGATCTACATGACTGATGGGTTTGGAGGCAAATATTTTCTTTTTTGTCAACGCAGACCCTGACGATTTGTTAAAATCCAAGTTATCTATGAACAATTGGCAAACCAGAGTGATCAATAACGGGGTGCATGTGAATGTTATGCTTAAATAAAGAATAGCATCATATACCCAAAAATAAAGATAGAGTAACTGCTTCGGGGGTGATATAGGCCAGATATTCACAACAATGATACCCACTGACACATGCCTCTTCATCCACATCCTTTGGTCATGTTAAATGAACAAGTAATCAGGCTAAATCAGTCCCTGTCTCAATCGGTCACAATATGTACCAGCGCCACCATGCGGTATTAGAGTGAATCTGAAAAGATTCCGTAGAATCAGAACATCCTAACCGACTGTTGACCTCACCCCGTTGAACTAGAGTTAACGTCTGGACCAAACATGTCACAGTTATTCAGTCCAGTTCATATGGTATCTAACAGGGCTTTGAACACTCATTTATAGCATAAATACATAGAGGAAGTAAACACAGAGACATGACGGGAATAACGTTATTCTAGGGCCTGTGGGATAAGGGCTAGCGAGCTACCCAAGTCTAATTGGATTGTCCCATGGTGTTACATATTCAAACAAACGCAAACAATGGCAAAAACAACTCAAGCAACTATGCGCAACCTTTAGGGTTAAATTAAATTTAGCTAGCTAAAAGGAAGCGACAATGCTAGCTATTGGCGTAACGTTAATGGGGTTATCACTTACATTGTACAGCACCTTACGATTTAATAACGCATGTTTAGTCATCAGTCGACAGTGACTTGGTCACTAAAGAGGTTGGTTAAGTTAGCTACCTTTTGGTGTTTTGTTCAACAGTCTGACTTACTGTTAATAGAAAGTAACTTAAAGGAACAAAATGTATTTTTTGTTCGCTTACCTGCCAATTTTGGTAAATTTCCTGTCGCTTTCTCTTAATGTACAAGATGGGATCCTGCTAATTTTGTAAATACCGAAGCTAAATACATTTGCTGGTCTAAAATTTGCTGTTGTTCCCCTGGCTACGGCTAGCCAGTTGTCTAAAACTAGCTGTCCGGGCAGCTGCAACAGTTTGAGTGTGCGACTGACGAATGATTCGCTTATTTTGAACCACTCTTTACTGGGTGTGACAGTCACTCTGGAAGACTTGCGATACCACTTTAAATAGATATTTATGAATGCAGTAGTCACTAAAACAGCAAAGGGCAAACAACCCAAGGAGTTTGTCTGTAGATTATTTGATATAACAATGACTGACACAGTATCTGTATATTTTGAACGTTTGATACATGGATTGAGTTCAAAAAGGTCTAATCCTGAAACGAGTTGAGTAGTGAGCAAACTGTACGGGGGCGCGACGGTGTCGCGTCACATGACCAAACGTCATCGCATTTGTATTTACTCCGGCCGCGTTTTAATTTGACATACCTGCTGCAGAGGTAACTTTCCGGCAAAGTGAAAGCATGATTTTAATTAGAATGTGATTAACAAATTGTGCGCCAATAGGCTCATTCTTATACTCACAGACGATTGAAAATGCTCTCCAGAATACACTATGCATGACTCAGTGGACTTTACTACATACTTAAAGTCCACTGAGTCATGCATGAAGTATGTGGTAAGACTAATATTTTGAACTGTTGTTGTGTAAAGTAACATTCTTGTTTTTTTCCCTCAGAAAAAGACAGAAAGCCACAAAAACCACCTATCTCTGATGCAGTCCATTAGAGAAGTATACAAAGATTGTTGTAAGCTACAGCCTCAAAAGTGATTGGAAAACAACACCTCTCTGACAGAGTCTCAGTAAAATTTGTTCAAAAAACTCCATAAAAGTATTATTTCTTGTAAGACTCTAAATTACAATGGGTCTAAAATTGCTCAATTTTTTTTTAAATCTTTTTGTACAATATATTAATTATCAGGTTTATAACCTACCACCATATTCAAACTTTAGATAATGGCATAGTTGGACATATCAGTACTAAACAACAATACTAAATTTTTTAAACAGTAAATTATACATTTCACTCAAAGGATGTGTTGGAAATATTGCACATCTAACGGTGAGAATATGCAGTCACATTAAAAAAAGACAATAAAGGCATATGAACCAGACAATCAAATTACTTACCAATCAGTATCGATTATTTAAACACACATTGCAGGTTTTGCAATAACAATAAATAGGAGGCTACTCAGATTTTTGTGGGTGTCTCAAGAACCAAATGTATTACTGGATTCCAGTCAGAAGAGGTTTGCCTAACCCAGAAAATCACTTATGACACATTCATGTTTTTAAAAGGACCTTTAATAAAGCTATTCACATGGGTAAACATTATAAATAGATTCAAGTGTTAAACCACTGTTTTGATTTAGATAATAAAGTCAATGTTAAAATATTCTCTTATATTTTTAATGGGCTGGCCAGGGACTCAAGTCAAGAACACAAATTCATCACATTGTATTTGCATTTGAGAATTTATATTTTAAATTTATTTTTTTTATCTGTGTTTAGATTTTTACAAGCAAACAAAGCCTTCGCATAGTTCATTCTGCATCATACATCCACACAGGTATCTAACTGCAAGGGCAGCAGGTTGAGTATTAACAAATGGGATTAAAAGCTTTAACACAGATGTCAGAACAGAGGACACACTTGATAGCTTTCACTGCATTACTGACACCGATTAACCAATCTTCATAATCCTACTCCTTTCACTGACAGGGAGAAGGCAGAATTTGACCGTTAAAGTAGAGAAATAAAGAATGCATTTACTTCATTTGTGATGTTCATCTGATAATAAAAAAAAATCTATTCCTAAATTTGTAAAATTCATAGAAATTTGTGATCAACATTCCTTGTCTTTTTTCTTCAAATTGAAATAATTCCTCATAAGTTGCCCTCTTATGTAAAAAATATTTACATGTGTACATCATTTGTGGTTTAGGTGGTAGCTGGGGCAGCAGCTGGGGCTGGGGTTCCCTCCTCCACCTGGTTTGTAAGTAGGAGGAACTTCAGCACTGGGTCAAGGTACTCCATGATGGTCTCTTTCACTCCTTTCTCCAGCAAGTACCCCTCTGTTTCAATCTCTGTGTTTTCCTTCCCTGCCACTGCTTCCATGGAGGTCTGCAGGAACCGCAGGCTCACCAGCACAGAGCCCTTAGAAGGAGGAAGTCGGAAAAATTAGGGAATGAGTTAGATGTTGTGCAATTTACGTTAAACTACCAAATAGGAGTGGTGATTGATGGATAATGTTGAAAACTGTGCACAGTGGACCCAAGAAATTAATGAGGATTAACTGAGGTTCAGTCTCAATCAAGTCAGGATTCTAATTCATGAAAGTTTTGAGTTATACAGCTCAAAAATTGTTTTGTAACTTTGTATCTGGCTTTGTATATGCTTAGTGTATACACTGAATGGTGCTGCTTTTACAGTGCTTGTAAAACTAGTACACAGTTGCAATTTCAGTGTTGTTTTTAACTTATTGGCAGTTGTATTGATCCTTCAAAAGCCAAGCTAAGTCTCAGCCACCAAATTCAAAGCTCACCATAGCACCACCAGCTGCCTAAATTCACATAATTGTTCTTATCATTAGTAGGTGACTTGAAGAGAGGATGAGGGAGGATACCACCCCTCTTTGTAAGAAAAATGATTCTTGTTTATTTGCCACCCACCCCCCCCCCCCACACTCAATCCCCTAGTAGCAGAGAGTGTGCAGCGGCAAAGGGATTGTTTTGATGAATATGTTTGTCTAGTCTACCTGATTTATTGATCTCTTATCTGAATGAGGTTTGTACATGTTAGAACCTGTGGCCATGACACTGGCACTGAATTATCAGGAGACCAATAGAGCTGTTATTGATAATCCATAGCACTGTCCATGGCTCTGAATTAGCAGACTCTCTTAATTATATAAGATAAATACTTAATTCTAAGCTATATTTTAGCCTTTATATTCAAAAGGTTTTTGTCATATTCATGATTATAGTAATTATATTATTATATTATATAGCTCATTACTTTAATACACAGTTACAATAATTAGAGAAGGATGATAACTGGATCAAATGGAGTTGTGAATTTAAAAATAATGGTTGGTTGGGTGGTTGGTTGGTCAGTGGTTTTGGGCCCTCCCCTCTAATAAAAAGTAACAACTCTCTGACAACTCATTGTCTACCTGTAAGAGGAATACTGACAGTACTCCAGCCCCAATGGTGTTCATCAGGCCCATGTAATAGTGGACCAGGGCCTCTCTACAGCCTCGGAGGTGGATGTTGAGCTCCTCGGTCTGGTAGTCATAGTTATAGTGAGCTGAGTTGTTGGTGAGCTGGTACTGGATGCATGGCCGTGGAGAGCTGGGGTTGCAGCAACTGAATGGGACCCCATCTACTAAGTAACGGCCATCCACGTTGCTCTTGATGCGGCTGAGAAAAAAAGGGAAATATTCATATATATAATATTCAGATTACAACATATAACTTAATGCTTGTTCACCTGTGCTGTAATCAAATGTCTTCTTACTCTTTAACTTCCTTAGAGCTGAAATCAAGGTAGCGGTTGCTGATCCACTGGACCTCAAACCAGTCCTTGAAGTCATTGTTTCCACAGCACTGAAACTCCATCTGCAGACGATCGATGTTCTGTTTCTGGAAGCAGCGGCCCGGGGTGTCTGTGTCCTTGTAGAAGCGAATGCCGTTCCTCAGACCGACCTTCAGAGATGACTCTAGACTGCCTTTCATTGCATAGCTCATGATGACAGCTAGCAGCATGAGGACAGTGAAGAAACAAGAGACAGCGAAATAGGGCTTCAAGAAGTTCTTCCAGCGAGGAAATCGCCCGGCATCGAGAGCATCCTGACAGATCTTTGAAGCAAAGTAGTTGATACCCAGGGAGGCCAGGCCAACAATCATGAGGGTATTGGGCACAATATGTATGTCTGAGTTATCCATTACCTGTAAGTTTGTCACAAAATAATATAATCAATTTCAATTTGATTTGATTTTCTCAAGGTAACAAGAAAAATACACATAATATATCTTGTTTAAGACATTGCATAATCTTAAATTACCAGAAAACTCACCTGGAAAAACATGCTTAACATCACAACATGAATGTTGATGAACCCTCAAGGATTCAAAAGATTCAGAAGTTCAGCCTTAATTCATAAAGGGCAAATCTCCTCTATATCTTTCTGTACTTGTGTACTTACCAGTAAGTTTTTTATAAATCTCTGTTTGGAGCATATATATGAGAGCTATGCTTGAGCAGTATGACCCTGTGAAACCTCAAAGATCATTGGTGAGTGGACTGTTGATGGAGCCTGGAGCAAAATTTAACCAAGGACAAGTGGCTTTTAATTAATATGCAGCACAGCACAGAAACAAACTGTCTGATGATCTTGTAATGCCACAAACATTGCAGCTCTAAAATTTAAACTCAAAACCTTTCCTTTAATTTTTTTTTTCATAAAACCCAAGGCCATATTATCAGTATTTTAACTTATTTTGTGTTTTATCTCTGTGTAGATTTGTAATTGATTTTTTTCACTTCTGTGTTGTTTTAACTTCTCTATGCAACACTTTGAAAATTCAGTGTGTATGAAATATGCTGTATAGATAAAATGGCCTTGTCATGCCTAAATGCATGCCTTCAACTGATTCTAAGCTACATATTAGATTCAGAACTAAGCGCATTTCAGTTTAATTAGAGTCAACTCAGCAGCTCACTTCAAGCTATTGGAGCTAAGCCGTTTCGCTCAAGGGCACCTGAACAGTCACTGAAGTCGCTGAGAAGAAGTAACGCAAACAATATTTACTCACTCAGGCTACTTTTTGTCAATAGGATTTATACATACGATCTGTTATGATCTGTCCTCTGTTACATGTAGAATCACTCAGTGGGGTTTTATGTGAGATGTTCGTAACTATTACTTTCAACTGGTATTTGCAGGGGATCTTTGCATTAACCAGAAGTGCATGGCAAGCTTCCAAATTTTTTTTTTTTTCTACCCAAAATTAGAAACCCATAATGTTCTCAAAATTTGTGAACTTTTATAAATGCCAACATTATATTATTCTAGTGACTTCCCTTCAAAGAAAAATTATGGCATGAAAATCAGTGGTGTAAACTAATATGTTATACATGCAGTCACATGACAACACCTCGAAAGCCTCATAGATTCTCATAGTTATTTATTCAGAAGTCTGCCTTTTTTCTGTTCATTCAACGTATGTGTGTGTCCAAAATATGTGTAAAACCTTTCTGGGTTTTTTTTCAAAGTGAACAGGTCAAAAAAAGCTCTATTTGCCTAATTTTTTAATTAAAAAAAGATTTCGGTGACTCTAAATAGCCTTAAAAGTTGTAATATCGTGTGCATGGGTGAAATTTTTAGATGTTAAAAATAATTATATTGTGAAAGCTAAATGTGGAGAAAAATAAATAAATATGGAAATAAAATACTTTTAAAATAAGCTAAAAACTATGATGGTTTGTTAATAATGCAAAGCTGTGATGAGGGCTTCAGCAGTAAGGATTAGAGTGATTTAGAGTGACAGAGCCTGGTTTATTATATGATGAGTCAGGGTCCAAAGTGGGTCACAGGTGTATCAACCTCTTGTTGGCCTTCAACTAACAAGGACATGTCTTTGACAGCATCAGAGTGAATTAATCCTCACAAGACACTTTTTTTAATTTTCATTTTTCTCCCACGAACATCGGGCCAACAGTTTAAGAGTATATCAGGCACAGATGGCATATGACAACTGTATTTCATGTTATTTGTCTAATGCCGTAAATTAGTGTGTAAACAACTTTATCATCTAACAAAATCAAGAAATGCTGTTCCTCACTTGAAGTTATTGTGTGTGTATCTAAGTATAATCATTCTAAAGGCCCTGAAGTGTATTGATTAAACACAGATGAACTGTCTTTGTACCAAGAAATACTACCATTACATGTCACTCACTTTTGCAATTTAACTGTGAGTAATTAAACTGACGATTGTTGCAATTCATTGGTAAATTAGATTAAAAAAAAACAATTACATAGCCTCAGAATTATTTTTCCGTGTACTAACATGTTGAGCTTAAAAAGTACCTCTGCCCTCCTGCGGAGCTCTGTCTTGAGGATGCAGCCCAGGCTGAAGGTCATAGCCCCGGCCACTGTGGCACTCCAGGACAGGAGCCACAGTCCCTGGGCTAGCTTCACCCTTTTCTGAAAGGGGAACTTCATCTTCATCACCACCATGTTTGCAGCGAGGGAGTCCGAGTCTTACTGGGGGAATAGGGGAAGGAGGACAGCTAGGCAACGAGGGACGATGCTTTGCTATGTCTGCAAGGAAGAAGGAGGAGAGGTGAGAGGCATAACTCTGAAGATCCAAAGATGAGGATGATAAATTTAAACTTAACACTGAATTTGAAAAATAAACTTGAAACAACATTGCAATCACAATCAAAACCATCTGATATTAGCTGAAAAACAATATTTAGTCCTACAGTTGAAAACGTCTGAGAGTTGCAAAATCCTTAGAGAATAAAATTTTAGAGCATCACATCTCATGAACTGCATAAAAGTTTACCTTATTTGTTTTTCCAAATACTGCTGAAAAAAGTCCAGATATCTCCACCAACCTCTATGTGCGATCCAGTGTGCCACACAGCGGATTTGGCACACTGGATTTGGCAAACCTGTATGCTGGGAGTGTCTTATCTCTAATGCTTACCTATCCTATTAAACTGGTGTGTGAATCCTGGCCATTGTCTGCTCAGCACCCATCACTCACGCAAAGAGACATGGACACCCAAACAAATTGAAAGTGACAGGGGGATGGATAATGTTGTGAGGCATTAGCTTGATATCTCTTCTCTTCACAGTACTACTTCAAATACACACTTCAAATGAAATACATTACATACAATGAAATACATTAAATACATACATTAAAATGAAAAGAAACATGACAAAAAATTAGATGTGTATTTAAGTAAAGTTTTTTTTAATAAATATTTGACCAGAAAGCTTTACATTTCATTCATCTATTCCCTATTTCTGCCTCTTAAAATTATGTGTATTGATTTAAAAGGATGAGTTAAACAAAGAGGCAATATTTTCATTATGGTCAGTGAATTAAATTCACATTGGAATATGTTCCTATATTTCCATAAGGAGCTCAGAGGGATTCTCTTACCTTGGACACTCTTTGCTGATCATAATGTTGGTTAGTCTGCAGTACTTTAGGAACTTTCAGACAGAATCATGACAGCAGTCAAAGACTTTTCTTGCCACCTTGAAACTGGTTCTGCCTTGGTTTTTTGCCCAAACCATAACCAGGTACAGAATCCATTATTTTATATTATTTCTGCTTATTCTGTTCGGAGATGTAGTTCATATACTATAACTGACCCAGAGTTGGAATTAAAAGTTCTAAATAAGTACTAAAACTGTATTCTAAGCATACTTTTGTGGGGATTGAAATAAAATTGCACATTGTGTGAAGCTCTTCATACAAGAACAAGACAAAGAGTCTACAAGCATGCAGCAGCAGCAGCTCTGTATGGCTGTACTTTGAGCTTAATATTGATGTTATCATGCTAACATGCTCACAGTGACATGTTACCATGCTAACATTTGCTGATTAGCACAAAGCACAAAGTACAGCTGGGGCTGATTTGACTATTTCTAGCTTTGCAGGTTTTTGGTCATAAATGAGAATGAAAATTTTGGCTTGATGATAGAGCCCGAATGAGAGACGACTGAATCATCAAAAAGTTTTGCAATTTATCCTGACAGGAGTACAAATATTTGTACAATGTTTCATTGCAATACTGTATATCCAGAAGTTGTCGAGATATTACAACCTGGAAAAAACTCCATCAAATCCAATGAACGACTCTTAAACTAACACTGCTATCTATGCTGTGCCACAATGAAACATGACCAAAAATGTACTGTCAATTTGGTAAAAAATACACTAATTGTCACATAGATGTATAGTTTTTGTTTTGAGTAATAACTGATCAATGCATAAAGAACTGATATACGAGAAAAAGAATTGAATTGCGATGCACCTGCCCTTCATAAAGGTCCATAAAACACATGCAGAAAAGATTAGCCAGCTTTAGTGTCCCTCTGTGGAAATAGCTTTAAAACATGGACGTGATCCAGTCTCGAGGATTGAGAAAAACCTGACATACTACCCAGTTACTATCTCAATGATCTTTATGAAGATGAGCTCAGACGTTGTTTGGCCTGCGGAACAAGTTAGTCGGTCACATAATCTAAGCATGTCATAAAAAAAATATAAAAACAAGTCTCAAAGACCATCTGGAAAGTTGAGTTTAGCAAAGTAACTCCTCTTTCTAACAACATGTCAGGTCAATCTGTTTTTCAGTCATCTCAACTTTTGAATAACTCCTTCATGAATCTATCTTTAACCATTCATATTCACATTACTCATTCAAAGAAAGCTGATCAGAGACAAAACAGAGCAGTCAGCTGAAATGATGCCTTATTGTACTTTATTAGATGTCACTTGAACAGAATTACATGGATTGCATTTCTGCGAGCTTGAGAAACTTATTTAATTACAAGCATTTACTTCAGTAGGCTAATTATTGTAACCAGAGGAAATGGATGTTTTACTGGGCAACACTTTTGCTAATAAACATATTTAAAGCTGTCGCTAAACTGTATTCATAAGGTAACATTATGGTATGTAAGACATGTCTACTCAGACTATTTGACAGAACTAGGCAGTAAATCACTGATGCTTACAGAGTTTAGTTAAAGAACAGTTCACCCCAATATCCAAAGTGAGTAGAGGCATGGTTCTTTCTGTGCAGTCATACCGTTGGCAGGTGCACTAAAGTAGAAAAAAATAGTTCCAGTGTAAAAATTGCTCACCATCTTGAGTATTGGATCAAGAGATATTGCTACTAAGTTTTTAAAATGTACTTTTATGGAATTTTGAGCATCACAAGCTCATTGCCATTTAGTTCCTTTATAGTCAAGAGAGGGCAAACATTCATATAGCCTGTAATTCTAACATTCTGCAACTCAAACCAAACGATCAGAATAGATGATTTCATTGCAGGTATGGGACAAAATAAGTATTTTTCACTTTGGGGTGAACTATCCCTTTAAACAAAGGATTACACGTCACATAATTATAGCACCTAGACAATTGTACACCCTATGTAAATACATTATGTTTCATGCAACAAAGCAAAAAGATTAATAGAATAACAATGTTTTGCAATCTGCAAGGAGAAGGAACAGGAAAAAAAATCTCTATATCTGCATTTATACATTAAGCACACATTAACATTTTACAATTAAATGACCAAATCCTTAGCTGAAGAGAAAGTTTCAGGTACAGAAAAATATAATTTATGTTTATGCTGTACACTCCTTGTCTGCCTCCAATTCCATTTAGCAAATGTTAGTTGAATTGATCTAATTTTTTAAGGCTTGAATAAAACTGCATTAATTTATTTGAGAGTAGATTCTTACTGAGAAATAAATGAGGAAGCCCAATATTCTTTCTGAAATGAAAAATGTTAATTGGAGACAGGCTACGAAAATAAATTCAGCAAGTCCCACAGTTTGAAGGCAAAGGTCGACCCTCCTCAAAGCACATGTTAATTAAAGGGGCTGAACCACTGTGGCACTTAAAAAGAGCATCACTGAGCTTTTCCAAGTCAATTAAGATTGGAGAGAATTAAAATTTCAGACACAGTGAACACTGCCTTTGTGTTTCTTTCACAGCTGTGTTCGTTCCCCTTGCAACACCTCGTCTGGAATCCCTCCCGTCCAGCCGTGCACCTTGGCCCTGCCCTGACATTTCCCTTCACCAGGCTGCTGTTCACGTATGAAGTGGTTGAGCATATGCTCAGCTGACTGCAGGCTGGCCAGGCTGTTATCTGCCTCTGACATCCTGCTTTCTATTTGCCTTCCAACTGCTGCATCCCTGTCGTTGCTTGCTCTCCAGTGATGAATGATCTCGTCATCTAAATCTTCAGTGGCTTCATTCCCTCGGTGGTGGAGGTCCATCATGGCCTCTGTGCCTCTAAGCTCCTTCTGCATGTGATGGCATGCTAGAGGGATTTCCTCCAGGCTAGCTGACCGGATCAGAATGGCAGAGCTAAGGGTTGGACTGGTGGTGATCCTGTGGGCGCTCTCGCCTGTCATGCCATCAGATATACTCTCAGTGTGGATGGTGAACTGGAGATGAGGTATCTGCAGTGGGCATGGAGAGTGTGCTCTGACAATTTCCTCACTCCCTGATTCGCTGTCTTTGTCCACGTCTCCTTCTCGGTTTCTCCATGCCTGACCTCTGTTTGATCCTGTCAGAATAAATCGTGGGGTCTCTTCTCCCATCTCTGACCAGTCAGATTCCTCCTCCTCTGGAACTGAACCTAAAGATTGCTCCTGCCCGCCGGCTTTGGCCTTTCCATAGTTTCCATGGCTGTCCATGAACTGAGCCGGAGGGGGAGTGATGGGGAGAACCACCTGATTAATGTCATCATCTGACTGAAAATGGAGTTCGGTTTTGTGTAGCAGTGATGTAACCTACAATAAGTGGAGGTTAAAGACTTATCAGTTTATTGATTAGATGATGCAAGTCAAAGAATAAAGCAAAGGTTTTTTGTATGAATAGAAGAAATCATCCTAATGCTGAATACTGTATGTGCAATGTCTCACAGTGAAAAAAATATGTTTCAGTCATAGTGGCGGTGCCCTTTTCAAGCTTTCCTCTTCAGTCTCTGAATATGTTTGTGACTGCATAGAATTAATGAGTGAGGTAAAGATCTTACATTGAATGTTTCCACACTATTGGCAAATTTTACATCAGCCAGCTTCTCAGACAGCGCTAAGATACGCTGGTTCAGCCTCTCACGTTCTCCTTCCATACTCTGAGCCTGACAGTGAAAGTATAGAAGAAAACGTTAGCACAGATGAGACTTCAATAAATGAGAAGAAGAAGCCCCTTTCAAGAGTTTTATTAACTTTTAGTGCTTAATTAACTTTCTACATGATTCAAAACTTGTTTCTGTATCCATGATTCTGGTTCTAATTATAGAGGCTTCAGTACAAGAAGGATAGAAATGCCTCCAATCTCACCACTAAATGAAGCTTTTGTTCCAGAAGATTATTAGTCTGCTGTGTGGAGGAGCAGTCGTCATGTAATCTAAAACAAGGCACACACACACACAGAAAGACAGACCTTTAAGTTATACAATATATTGTACTCTACATGACATATCCCTCACTGTATTAGATTAAGCACCATAGGTTTGCACGATATGTAGCTATGGTTTCTGGTCTAAAACTTGAGCTGGCAGATTTAGCTACGTTCACATTGATTAAACTGAATCCCACTTCAGATCTCTAAAATTGTTCATTTGCATTCAGTGCCTAAGTAGTGACAATTGTCTTACATGTCCTGACAAACTGCACATTCAAAAAGGATGTAAAACTGAGAGAGAGCTCAGCTTTATGTCTAACAGGTTAACTGGTTAAGGAATAAATAATTCTGAAGGTTATGTATTATGTCCAGACCCTTTACTGTCTATTAGAATGCATAAGCTTATGTCTCCCTAATGAAAGATAAAAAAGAAATATTATCTCATATCATTACAGCTTCATTTCACCAACAACTTTTGAGCATATTTATGGCAATAACATAGAACAGTTTGAAAAAAAAGAAAAGATTTTGGTCTATTTACTCCAAGAAATCTCATTTTTTCTAAAAAAAACAAACAAACAAGCGAGCGAAAACCCTATTCATAACCCCATGAACTTAAAGCTGCATTTGGAAACCCAGGTAATACTGACAAAGAGTTATTTTCTATGAAAGTTACCTTCTTGACTTGTACATAAATTATTTCACATTCTTACATATTGTACCTTTAGAAAAAAAAAAAGTGTTTTCTGCGTGTTCTTTACCTCTTAAACCTCTCCGTGAGGTTGCTGAGCTCCATACGCGTCCTCTGAAGTTCTGCCTCCAAAAGCTTTTGGCTGCTCATGAACTCCTCTCCCAAACACTCCATCCTCACCGCTGTCTTCAGCAAACTTTGATGCAGCCCTACATTCTGCTCCTGGAGTATCCTATCAAGATAGACAAAAAAGAAAAATAAAGAAAGTGAAATAAAGTAAATCCACTTTTCATGAATTTAACAACACTTTCATTACTAACATTTGACACATTATCTGTAATATTGTACAGGTCATTATCTTCTGTATTAATCACCAAAATAATTTGAGTGTGCAAGCAATTTATCTGTGGGCAATATCTTAGTCATGGTTGTTTACAAGTGGTTTACCAGATTACCAAACTCAGAAGAATGACATCACACTTACATGATTTTACCCAGTTCATGTGCCTTTTCCTGTTGGATGGAAAGACAAATTAATTTGAGAAATAATATTTATGCAGCCCAAAGAAAAAAGTGGAAAAAAGGAGGAAGAACAAAGGACATCAGTTCGGAATACCAACGTAGTTTCCATTCGTTTTTGCAATATACCTAATCTATTATTCTGTAATAACTAATGTAGCGTTAACAGTGACATGCAAATGTTCTCAAAATCAATAGGCAAGCAAACGAGTGGAACATTATTACATAACTAGTTAATCAAGCATTCAAGGGCAACTATTGACTTGCCAATAATTACTTTATGGATATACTGTAATGGGGATTTCACAAATGAGTATAGTCTTTACCCCTAAAGAAATGTCATACCTCATGTAATGATGGGCCAGTGAAGCTGGTCTGTTCCTCTTCCTGGCTGAAGGGGCTGCTGGTATTCCTGTGTGAATCCCCTTTGCTAGACAGAGACTCATGCTTCCTGTGTGATGGCAGACTGCCACCAGACAGCTCCTTAAAATGACTATTGTGGTCATCAAGATCATCATGGTCACGATCATGGTGGGGTTGATTAAGATTCGATTCAGAGTGATGTCCTTTAGAATGACTTGTACCATAATAATCACTGTGATGATGCTGCTGAGTTTCATTGTGGTGGTCTCCATGGTGGTGATGGTCTGAACTGTGGTGGTCCTCATGTTGACGGTGATGGTTTCCGTGTTGATGGTGGTGGCCAGGACTGTGGTGGCCACCATGTCGATGGTGATGATCTGAACTGTGGTGGTCTCCATGTTGATGGTGATGAGATTCACTGTGATGGCTTCCATGTTGATGGTGATGGTCTGGACTGTGGTGGTCTTCATGTTGATGGTGATGGTCTGACTTGTGGTGCTCTCCATGTTGATGGCTTGGACTGTGATTGTCTTTGTGTTCATGGTGATGGTCTGAACTGTGGTGGTCTCCGTGTTGATGGTGATGAGATTCACTTTGTTTATCACCATGTTGATGGTGATGAGAATCAGTGTGGTGGTCACCATGTTGATGGTGATGAGAATCAGTGTGGTGGTCACCATGTTGATGGTGGTGAGATTCACTGTGGTGGGTTCCATGTTGATGATGATGGCCAGGACTATGGTGGTCTCTGTGTTGATGGTTATGGTTTGAACTGTGGTGGTCTCCATCTTGATATTGATGTTCTGAACTGTGGTGTTCTCCATGGTGATGGTGATGATGTTCTGAACTGTGGTGGTCTCCATGTTGATGGTGATGGCTTGGGCTGTGGCAGTCTCCATGTTGATGGTGATGTTCTGAACTGTGGTGGTCTCCATGTTGATGGTGATGGCTTGGGCTGTGGTGGTCTCCATGTTGATGGTGAAGGTCTGAACTGTGGTGGTCCTTATTTTGATGATAAGGAGATTCAACGGGATGGTCTCCATGTTGATCTTGATTGCTTGAGATGTGGAGGTCTCCATGTTGATGGTGCTGGCCAGAAGTACGGTGGTCTCCATGTTGATGGTGATGGTCTGACTTGTGGTGGTCTCCATGTTGGTGATGGTGACCAGGACTGTGGTGGTCTCCATGTTGATGGTGGTGAGATTCACTGTGGTGGTCTCCATGTTGATGGTGGTGAGATTCACTGTGGTGGTCTCCATGTTTTGGGTCATGGTGTTCTCCATGGTGATGGTGATGGCCAGAAATATGGCTGTCTGCATGGTGGTGATGATGAGTTGTAAAAGTGTGATCACCATGGTGATAAGCATGGCCATGATGGTCTCCATGGTGATGTTGATGAGGATGACTATGGTGATCTCCATGGTGATGGTGATGAGCATGGCCATGGTGTTCTCCATGGTGATGGTGATGAGCAGGGCTATGATGGTGGTGATGATTAGCTTCACTGTGGTGCTCTCCATGGTGGCAAGCTGGGCTGCAATGGTTTTCAGGATGGCGGTCTCCATAATGATGGTGGTGAAATGTGCCTTCATTGTCTCTGTGGTTAGAAGTGTTGTGGGGGATGCCGTGGTGATAAGTGGGGCTGTAGTGGTCTCTATGATGATAAATGGGGCTGTGGTGGTCTCTGTGGCGATGGTGGTGACTTGTGTTGTGGTGATCTCTGTGGTGATGGTGAGGACTTGGGCTACTACAGTCACCATGGTAATGATAATGACTTGAAGTGTGATGGTCTCTTTGGTGACGATGGTAGTGGTGCTTATGAGATGGTGAATGAGTGCGTTGCTGAGGGGTTTTAGACCATGAGTGATGCCTTTTCAAACAGCTAATATCAGTGCAGCTTCTGGACCTGTGATGCAGGTGATTGGATGAGTCTGCAGAGTTGTGACTGTGATGACGATGAAAAGATTTAGAGTGAGAAATTCCAGTAGAGTACTTGCTTGTATGGGAGTACTTGCTGGAGCTAAGTGAGTCTGCACTTGTGGGTCGACTCCTCTGCTGTCTGAGTTTCTCAGTGCTGCTCTGTACCTTACTGGATTTAACAGAAGCTTGCCCTGGACTGCTGGGTCTTTGAGCATCAGTGACTCCAAGAGTGGTGAGTCTCATCGGGCTGAGCACCTGCCGAGTGATCTCATTGAGGAAGGCAGAAAACTTCATTTTTTCCTTCAATAAATTCTTCCTGGCTTCACTTTTTCTTCTCTCTTGTTCATTTTCATCTTCATTTCCATGCCACTCTCTTTCTCTTGGTCTTGTGAGAGCCTCCATTGATTTGGCTTTACGGAAACTTCCCTCATTTCCTGAGCCTCTTGTAATCCTCCCTTTGTTCTTCCGGGTACCATGAGTGGAGCCGCTGTGAGAGGACTTGCCTTTCTCCCGTTCATGTTTGGCAGGGTGTTTGCTTAGATAACCACTTTTATCTATCAAAGGAGCTGTGTCATCTCCTTCTTCAAAGTACTCATGTTTCCTGGGAATGTCAGTACAGGAATGTGAAAGCTGGGTCTTCCTAAGAGGATGTCTATCTGAATACTCACTGCTTGTCTCAGAGGACAAGCTAGAGGAAGATGTAGAAGAGGATGAAGAAAAAGAAGAGGAGGACGAGGAGCGTGATGTTGATGACGATGAAGAAGAAGAAGAAGAAGAAGCAGAGGAGGATGAAGAGGAACCAGTTGAGGAACTCAAGGGGGGCTCTGATAGAGACCTGTGACGATGGTTTTGCTTACGATGGTGATGGTGAGAGTGAGAGGAGTGAGTTTTGCCATAATCATACTCATGTCGACGGTTGGTGTGATGATCACTGAAAATACTGTCCTCTGCTGTTGAACGGGTGCTGTTTATAAATAAAATACATGTTAAAGATGTATCAAATACATATGAAAGGCTGAAGAAAGCTAATAAAAAAAAGGATAATTATTTTCATTTCAGCTTTTTTTTGTAATGGCAGAGCAAATTTTTAAAAAGAAAATTCAATAACAACAAACAAATTTAAAAACAAATACAGACAGTTAAAGTATGTGAGTCTATTTTAAGTTTAGGCACAAATAAAATACATGAAAACATGCATGTTAGAGTGAAAGACAATGTCCAAACTTACTCATGGCTGTCGTTGTCATCTGATTGTTGTATTTTTTGCTGGTCATGGTGATGATGATGGCCCTGATTCTGGTTATGGTGCTTCAGTTGTTGAGGTTTTGAAGTAGCAGTCTTTCCATGCTTTCGGTCTTTTTCTTGATGGTCACACATTTCGAACTGGTGACTTTTGTAGTCTCTGGTGTCCTAATGAGAATGTAAAGACCTGTAATTTTTTACCATATGAACAGGTGCTTGAGATGAAAACCGTCTGGAGAAACTATTTCCTGAAGAATCTCCTTGTTTTCCCTCTTAAACATAACAACACATAATTCAGTCTGCCGTAACTTAAATCTTTTTTTATCCACCGAAATAGTGACATGGTAACACTTAAATTTTGATCAAGAAAACTGTATTAAATTATTTTAAACATATCTATTACAAAAAAATCCACTAATTATTACTACAAAATGTTTAACTAATTTCATACCTATTACTTATGATAAATTTTATGCACCTCATTTTTGAACTCTACTCTCATATCCATTCAAAAAATGAATAACTTATGAAAAATTAAAATGAAACATAAATCAGCACTACATGTTAGTTTTAAAAAGTAGCAGATGGCAGACTTTAAAATGGCAATATGCAACTTTAAACCAATCAACATGGACTTTTAGGCGTATTTGCACAACTCAAATAGAAAAGCTTACAACAGACAACTGTCAGGCCAAATATTTTAAATATTAATACATTTAAATCTTTATAAGCAGTGCTTTACATATTGATATAGCTTAAATAGATCATTATTGCTTCAGTGAATCTGATCAGAAAAAAATGCAAGCAATGCTATGAAACATTTAATTTTAAAACAAGTTTGAGGTTTCTGATCAATTTTAATTCAGGGAAGTTTATTCAGATATTTGCTATAATCAAACCAAAGAGCCAACATTTGTACTTACGTTTTGGAAGATACCACAGGAATGAAACAGGCAGTGGTGTTCAATGAAATGAAATGACTCTCTCTCTGATGGACCGTCTCTTTGAAATGAGAAGCACATGTGAAACCCACTCACACATCAATATATACTCCTGTGCCATCCAATGTCAGAGGGGCCAGTTGTTGCATGCAGCTTTGACCTGCAGTAACCTCCACTGTATGTTCTGCGTATTATTACATTTTATGTATTTCAAAGATACTAGCATGAATGAATAACAAAATGAACATGTGCATATACAACATAACCATTAAACACAACAGATGATAAACACATATATTAAATATTCAAATCTTTAAAAACGATTACAAGAAGGACAAAAAATTACCACTGCATCAAATCCACTTGAGAACATTTTTTATTATGTTGAATAAATCACCATACTGCCCTGCATCAATGTAACAACACAATGTTTTGCATTTTGTTTCCACAATATAGTAAATCTTTTGATATATTTTTACTTGGAGATGCCCTACACACATAATAATATATGGATGTCATCATGTGTAGGATCTAAGTCACAGTGGCAGTCAAAGAGAAAAAAAGAAGCGTCAACCATTTATTCCTTTACCTGCTCAGGGTCCCTTCAGTGTGACACATCAAAGGTAGAAAGGGTATAAAGGAAAGACTGTCAGATTTAAACTCTGCTGCTGAAGTGAGCCTGTGACTTCAGGCATGGTAGTGAGTGGGTGTCAGATGTCACCAACTATCTTCTCTTAATGCTTACGTTTTTAGAATATTCACAAAATTATATCTTACTAGTCAGAACAAAGTAGTGCTTGCTTTGTTATTGTGAAGACATTCCTGTGAAAAGGCAGAGCTAAGAACTGTCAGTTTCTCTCTATAACTGTCATCATGAGAGCTGTGCAGAATTAAATTTAAACTGCACTGCTTACAATATGCAAGTTAACTACAAAGTGTGAAGTTATTGATCGGGATGTCCCTATTATGTCAGTACAATGGGCAATCTAATAACTCAGAGTTACTGAGAAATACATTGAACTCCAATACAGTGACAAAGGCAGGCACACGTCACACGACATCATGTCATATTAAACTAGAAATGATTTAACCCATTTTCAGATGTCAAGAAATATATCAGATGATATAAACCACAGCTTTGTGGTGCATACAGATCTGTCATCCTCACTGAAATTTTTTAGCATGTATGTTTATCGCCGCAGGCAGCTAACCCTGAATCAATGTAATATGGCCCAGATCCACTGACAATCAATGGCAAACCCACACTGCTGTGACGGTTTGGCCAACGCAATGGAAAGTTAGATGAGGCAACTAACACTCACATGCTAACACGTGGCGTGTTTGTGAATATTGGTAACACTGATAGATATACACTTGAAGGGGGTTATTACGAGGATTCCGGAGGATGGCATGTGCAAAAGTTACATCATACAAGATGTAATCAAGGGCCCAACAAAGCAACAACTCTCCATGGAACTGAAACGCAACAGCTCTGACATTGCCGTGTGTGGAGCTACTTACTGAGGACATGTTTGACATGCAAATAATTTGCATAGCTCTCAGTGAATTATGTGACATTTGTGAAGAGATATGACACGTACTTGTAAATGACAACAAATCTGTCTCAGGTGAATAAATACATCTCAGTTTTACTAGTAGAAGGTTAAACAGCTATATCAGATGTGACAATTCAGTGCATCTCTCATGGTCACTCACTGAGTCTTAGACTGACTGTTGGGATGAATAGCTAAGTAGATTAACATGCAGTCCTCCTCTGCTGTACTGCATCATACATTCTGTACAGCAGCACAGAGCCATACACCATTAAGAAATATTCAGAAAATTTTGGAATGAAAAAAAGAGCAAACTTTCCACGGTGAATATGACATTAAATTGAAATGTAAGTCTTTTTTTTTTTTTTTTTTGCTATGATGGTGCCACTACTGTTATTTGTCATTCGTTCAGTCTTTTGACCACTCAAATAGCTTCACAATATCAGTCATTTGCCCATTAATACATTTATGGCATGGGTGTCTATACCAAATGACAACTTGGCCATCAGGAACACACACATACTGTAATAGTTATAGCTCCAATATTCTGATAAACAGCCAGTGTCTGTGAAAATTGTCCATATGCCATAAAACACACAATACCAGCTACTACTGAAATGAAACAATGAAATCAATGGTAGCCAGTGTCTGTCTGTCTATCCACAGGCCTGACTCTGGTCTCTGTCCTCTCATTAAGCTTATTGACTTTCACAGGACATGACTGAGGTTCTGTACATACCACCAGGGGGAGCAGTGTGCAACATATTTGTGGAGGAGTGCACAGAGAGTCTATTCATCAGGTTTTATCTAAGAGGCAGGTCGCCCTCTTTCTCACATTCTGAGGAAAAAGTACATGCAGTGCAGTTCAAGGTTGAAGTATCTAATATCCAAGTTTTCTCTTTTTGTATGTCCATTCACTCTTTGTGCACCTGTGACTTTGCCAGTGTAAACAAATTATGTAAGTCTATGTTTTTACTGATTTCCTGTTGGTCAAAAACTACACTTTTCCTCATTTGAATGTGTCCCCCCCACATTTTTTGAAAAACTTTGGCAATCTGAATGGTTAAAAATATTTTATAAAATATATATTGTGACAGAGTCTGAACTGCAAGTGAGTTTGCCCTTCCAAAACACAGAATTGACAAAAAATGAGACCTAATGACATTTTTCTTTGTAATTCCTGACTCTATAAGACATGTTAACATGCCTTACAGGTAGAAGTCCCATACTGTGTTCACGAAAACCTTAGTGTGCATGAGCTTGTACAAAATGACTTATTTTTGAATTACCTTTATCAGACAGACATATATGTAGTGTCTTGCCACAATAGGAAACTCTATCCTTAAGAGGAGTGCAACAAAATACTGTGCAGCACACAGAGAGTCAATCACTGCATCTAGTTTGAGATTTTATTCACTCTCATTGTAACTGGTCAGTGAAAGCATGGATATGCTGCTTACAGCCAGCAGCAGCCTCATGCGGTCTGGGCAATGGAATAACAATGTTTCTGTCTGAAAAACAGCACTCAAATGTGCAATAATAAGACATGACACTCAAATTATTCATTGTCACTGAAGGTGCATTACAACTGACCAGTTCTTGACTCTGGATAATGCTGTGCATAGCAGTTTAAGTTGGTAACAAGTCATGGACTTTAAAAACTTTATACTGAAATTTTGTAGTATTCCCATTTAATACAGTCAAAAAACATCAAGAAAATGTACATACAGTTTGTATGGCAAATCTAAAAGCAATGCACTCAAATTCAGAAGTAATGAATACACCCATAAATAGTTATGTAATAATTCTGTGAGCAGTTTGATTGATTCCAGTTCTGGCCACATCTTTTCTAAAGGAGAAATGCACAAGGCCACTCAAATCAAATCAGCCAGTGAAACAAGTTTATGAACATGTGAAATAACTGAATGGTTTGTTGCTGATTATATACAGTGTGACTTCTTTGCCAGCAAAACATGTTATTTCAACATTGACAGTGTTTATTTAGTTTCTAGTGAACTCAAAAATATCAAATTATAAAGATCACTGACAAATGTTAGCTGGAACTGTAAATATAAATACTACTACTCTTCATCATTAGCTTTTGAAAGCTATAATTCGGGATCTTTTGTCTGTATGCACTGAGTCGTGGTCACCTTTAGAGTTTGTGGGTTGCTTTGATTGGATCACAGGAAAGCTCCTGACTGCTGTGAGATATTCAAATGGTCTTTGAAGGGCCCTGCAATGTTCCTACCATCTGATGAAAATGAATGGAGCCAGAGATTGCCTCCGTTCTAAAAAGGAGCAGCATCTCTTTCTCTTTTTCATTCAAGATGGGTAAACAGCTCCCTCTGTTGGGCTAACATGTAGTGGACAGTTCCATTCAGCCCAATCTACACAGGCTTACATTGTGTAACGTCAGAGGGAAAAAAGGGTATGAATGCTTGTTTTTCAGTTTTTCCCCACGCGTATGTTGGGATTAAGAAGAGGATCTAAGTTTGGGTCTGAGCCAGCCGAGGCACGTCCAAGTTTAGCCATGATGATTATTAACGTAAAGAATCCAAGAACTCCAACCAGAAGAAGCATGAAGACCCGCTGTTTCCAAGAGAAGGACGTCCGCTTTCCACCTGTGCGATTTCTGAGGGGACAGAAAAAAAGGCAGGTATAAATGTCAAAATTCAGAGACAACAATGATATTATATAGTGCTTTATTTCTATTGAAAAAGGAGAGCTGCAGATCATGATACTCACTTAAGAATTTGAGCAAACCAGCTTAGGGCTGGCCGTCTCCGGTACTTGTCATCATCAAAGTCAATTTGTGTGACAGAGCTGTGACTAACATCCCGAGTATCGTAGATCTTTCTTGGTGATGATGCTGAAGAAAAACAACAAAATATTGAGTCAATCTTTCAACACAAAGTAAAGCATAAAGCAACACATTATGTTACAGGTTTGGTGTGTGATGACTAGATGAGCTGGAGCCACATAGATGAGCTAAGAATAGTTTGAAATGTTTTAGGGAACATAAGAAATGAGAAGGGTGTGTACAATAAAAAACAGCAGGAGACAGTAAATTCTTAGGATTTCAGTTGGTCTACCTGCATGTATTGTAATTGTGTCACAAGTAGTAGCATTAGTAAAGTTGACCACAGAGTGCTCCTGGGTATTTGGATCCCCATTTTTACGAGGACCTCCAAGGTCTTCCTGTGCTGGAGACGAGACAAAATTTGCTGGTGGGCTGATGCTGGTGTTGTAAGAGTTGCTGGGATAAATTTTACTCTGTTCTTGAGCTGTGGACAGAAAAAAGGGAATTGATTAACCCCCTCAAATAATATCATAAACAGCAGTAAAAAAAAGCTACTGATAAAAATGCACATGCGGTTAAGAAAAGTAAACATTAAGGCTCACCATCAAATGTTGACCAGTCAGTGTAATCAGTAACATCAGCGGCTGTGGTCTCCTCGAGAACCCCAACAGGCTCTTCAATCTGTCAGTCAAATATGATATTACATTATATTTGTACAATAAGCTTTTTGAATAAAAACCAGAAAATGCACAATCCAGACCGACTGAAGATGTTCTCATGATTGTAAAATCTCCAAAAAGAGGATTAACAATTAAAGGTCCTTACCAGTGGCAGCCCCAAACCAGCTCTCGCCCAGTTTACAGATGACAGCTGTTCTTTCAGCACATCAGCAACTGGGCTGGCCAGGTTGGAAGGGGGAAACACTGGACCTTGGCAGGTAGGACACTGGTACCCTGCTGGAGCAGTATGGAGGGGCAGCCGAGATGCCAAGTTATTAAGACAAGACCAGTGAAACACATCTGTGGAAGGAAACAAACAGTTTCACATCACAGCAGCAGGGGTGGGAGCACAACAAACAAATTCCATCTAAATTGTGGAATTTGTAGTCGCTTTTCTAGAAATAACTGATAGAAAAATACATTTTTGGCAATTCAGTTAAGCTGTTCATATAAATATCAGTGGATGTACTTAGCACAGGCCATCAATCGTCGTCTCAATGTGTTATCAACAAATAGAAACATAATAAACTTACCATAGCACACTAGTCTGACAGTGTCTTGGGTGGTTAGTGGATTACTACAGAGAGTACAGTTGGGGTTGTAATCGCTGTCCTGAAGCCATTGCAGATACGACTGCACAATACACTGAAGGGCAACAAGCAAAAATACACAGCATTAATGAGATTATCACATAATATGTTTTGTACAAATATAAGTCATGTGACACTTGCTCACCCACTGACCTTATTGTGGTTTGAGACCAGGCAATGCTCACACACATTTACACGATGTTCAAAGCAGAATAAATTGGTAACCTTTCTCTTTGGACACTTGCAGAGACCCATAGCCACCTGCTCTGTTTTAAGAACAAACAAACAAACAAAAAAACAAACAGTCCTTAAGTTTATTATGAGCTCAAGTCAGAGGCAAGATCAAAATGTCTATATTTACTAACACTTAATGCTTAGTGTAAACTAAATCTATGAACAAATGGGCTAATCTGCTGTCTAGAGGGGCACAACACATTAACACATTTTGTGATATTATCTTTTTTCTGATTCCTAAATCCAAAATCTAACTAATTTTTGCAGCTCTGGAAATGCCTGATGATCTGAGGCTTGCTGAATCTGAGACAAGACCAAATCTTTAACAAAGTCTTCTAGCCTTCTGGTGAATTTGTAGTACTTTAAAGCTAGGTATTAATGGCACCCAGTTCCACATGCCACTGAGATTTTACTGATGACGCGATTACATACTTATGGTACTGTAACTGGCTGCACCTTGAATGTTGTGGTCTTAACGAACTTGTCATCTGTTGTCGTACATATTACTGGAGGTCATCTATCAGTTTCATGACCAATTTACACTTAATATCAAAGATAAAACCTTTTGGTAGCTTCATATTTAACTGAGCTAACATTAGCTTACACATTAGCTAGAAGTTATCAAGTGAGGTAACGTTAGCGAGCTAATCTAGCTAGCTGGTGGAGTTGAGGAAGTTCCGACGCAAATGACAAATAATTACGTTACCTGTCACACAGACTTTAATCAAGTCCTGTTCGTTTCAGGTAATGTTGAACGACTGTCATTTACGCTCCCTTGTCAATTTAACACGAAGGGCGGCTCCAGCAGCTGTCATCAGCAAACTTAGATGCTGCTGGCAGGTTCCTTTCTCTCTGTTTATGTGCCACGTCTCTTCCGCTTCTGCGTCTTCTTCGTGTCTTTTTTAAATAAGCCAGCAGATGTGTTCTGCCATCTATTGTGCCGGAGTGCTTGCACCTTTAAACTGCTGTTAAAAATTCCTTTTCTTTTTAATTTGAAGGTATGTACGGTGACAGCTATAAATTAACTTTACTATTAAATTTTTGCAGACAGGGAACTGTTTGTTCATCGTCCTTTACACCGCCGGTTTTTAATTCTCTCATTCTCTACATGTCATTTAATCAGGGTGAAACTGCAATGGATGAGGGTCTACTTATTTTACATGTTGAGGTGTTATTACATCCAAACTGTCTGTGCAAGACACACACTGACATGCAAATTACACTAATTAAGGCAATATGTGACCTTAAATTTTGTGCTCTATTATCTTATTGATATACAACCTTCTATTTGTCATCATAAATCCAGATAGATTTGTGACCTAAAGGTCTGACTTCATGATTCTAGTGCACACTATTTTGATTTATAGGGTTTTCACATGTGAATGGTCATTACTTTGTATAGCCTTCAGACCCTCGACTGAAGCACATGGAAAGGCTACTACAACCACTTAGACAGTTAACTTTTTTAAAAATTGACTATATAATGATATTTTATTTGTCTGCAGTGAAGTTTCATTAAAGCAGGCTTTAATGAAGTTATCCTAAAGCCTCGCTGAATTTAATTGCAGATTTTGAAAGCTCTTTGATCATCCAAGCTATCTGTAGATAAATATAAACAAGTTAAACCAACTGTTATTGACATGATAAAATGAAGAACAAGACCAGATACTTTATTGAGATCATTAACCTTAAAAACTTCAATACTTTTAAACTTGTGGGCATCTACAATAGACAATAACCTTATGTACTAGAAATTCTGCAAATTAATCCAAGATAGCAAATAAGAGGCTACCTATGTGTAGTGATGCTGAAGGAGCGAAAGGCAAAGTGATGAAACTGTCATAAATTTTTTATGTAGGCCTAGTTTAACACATACACATTTTTTATGCAAGACAGCAGCAAAAAAGGCTCCTTGTTTTGGGTTCTTGCCGTTTTGTTCTTGGCAGGTTTGTGTCAGAATGCAGTTAGCGTGCTTAATCTGCAGATAGTGTACAAACTGATTGCCAATAAAGTGTTGGCAATTACCAAAAGTACACAGCGTCCTGGGTTCAATCAATCATCCACTAGTCAGCACAGCCTGAGCAGATGCAGATATTAACCTTTCATCAGCAGAATGACTCCAAAATACAGTCATCACAGATAAATTATTGATCTTCTTTGTGTATGTTTTGAATAAATAATCAGTGATTGTAGGGGACTGTGATCAAACTTGTGAATTACTTCGGTGACATAATACAAAGTTGTAAAGGCAGAGAAGAACAGATGTTACGAAGATGTAAGGTAGTTTTTTCTTGCACTGATTATTTGCAAATCACTGGGATGATTTGATGGCAGCTGCAGCCAAATGTGTGTCATCATTTGATGTGTCCTAAATGAGCAACATTTTAAGTCAGGCGGAGAATGTCTGCCAAATGTCATAAATGTGAATGTAAATGGATGTAAAGAGATACTAAGAGGCTGAGGCTGTTAATGTTGAAAACGACTGCCATAAAAACTTTGGCCATCCCTGACAGACATCAACAGTGTTACAGGGATTTAGAGCAGAGGTGTTGACAATAAATAGCTGATATTTACAAATGACATCTTGATATTTGCTATAATACCCTTATGATAATATTGTCTGAATTGTTTGCATAAGACAGCATCTCTTTCTGTTCTCACTTTATTATAGTAAGACGCTGTAATGCACCTTAATGCTGGTTGCCACCTGCTGAAAGCAGAAAAATTCTTTATGTCATTGAGGGAATTTTTTTCTCTTGTAACTTTTTGTACAGTCAATGAGAATGTTTTCATTATTTTTTACATGTTCTATAGATATAATACATGAGATGTAAGATGTAATATAGTTACTGTAACATGAATTTTTAATGCCAAGATAATTTGACACAGTAGGCCTTTATTCAGAAGCGCTTTTTGCACGTGGCAGCCATGAAAGCTTTCAATCCAGCCATTACAAGCATTTTTCAAATGCATTATGATGATATCACTGTGTGTATGACTCCACCTGCTCATGCATATTAATGATGTTTTGTCTTTACATTTTGCACATATGTTTATGTGTGTAAATGACCATGCATGCATTACAGAATGAGGGCACAAATTTTTTTCTTCCACACTTCAGTG
The DNA here is from genome assembly GCA_029814765.1 of Acanthurus leucopareius. Classification (NCBI taxonomy): domain Eukaryota; kingdom Metazoa; phylum Chordata; class Actinopteri; order Acanthuriformes; family Acanthuridae; genus Acanthurus; species Acanthurus leucopareius. Next base: position 5,952,040 of record JAQMCX010000012.1, on the reverse strand, counting down.
CACATGGGAATTGCCTGTAGAGGAAAGCGACAAGAGACAAATGAGAAACTGAAAAGCAAAAGGAAGAAAAAACAGTCTAAGAAGTGCAAAGGAAGGACACGCAGAGGTTCTGTGCATCTTACAATGTCTAAAGCAGTAAAACAAAATGTGCTGCATGAAATAAATGTTGTTTCATGCAGCACTGAGTATAAAATCCTTCCTCAATTTTCTAAAGAAAAAACTAAATTTTAATCGAAAAGTTAATTCACTTGTCCTCATTTTTTAAAGCTTCATTTAACATTTTAGCAGTATGTATCAGTGTAGGAGAAAATCACTCTCATCCACCCTTGTTATAGAATTTTTCCTTAAATGGGCATTTTTTTTAGAAAAATAGCACACTGCAACAACTGCATACATGTTGGACCATCTCATCCTGATTTGGTAGACTGTAATATGAGACTAAATGACTGTGGAAATGTGCATGAATGTGTAGTATTGTTGGTAGTAAGCAGGGACACATGCAGTATAAATCACTGACGGGGGTAAGGACATGTGGAAAGGGCATTTGAAAAGCATCAGAGCTATCAGATGGAAGGGAAATCTAAAGACAAATGACAGAGACAGTGGAGGACGAATCAGGCCTGGAGCTGAGGCAGCTGGGTCTGCAGTGACCAGAGAGGTTGTCGGGTTGGGCGGGGGGGCAATGATTGATCAAGTCTGGCAACTATTGATCAGCTATCAGCTCTATCTGTGAGGGAAGGCGTTAAGATTCAAGCATGGCTGGTTGAATGAGTCCGTTCTCTGATGTCACTGTAAAGGGACTAGCCCTAAATCAAAACAGTGTTGAAAATCTGGAAACGTCTGTGGTGGTTTATGCTTACTGGGCTCATTATATTTAGATGTGTAACACCTTTAAAACATATAACAATTACTATACTGCAAAAGAAGACTGTAGGACCTTCAATAACAGGCTGTTACATGTTTAATTTAGTGAGTCCTTGTGTGCAGGGATGATTCAGATCTGACACTGAAGAAAAGCTTCATTCCACAGAGCTCAAGCTTTGTCACAGTTTTCTACTTTTTCTGACTTAAGAAAATAATTTCCTAATTTTCCTTTCATGTAATAATTACAAAAATTTAACCTTTTTTACCAGCTGTGCACATTTGCAGATGATTTTCAATTCAATCCTTCCATTCTCCATTTCCTTCCCACACACAGATGTATCATATGTTGAACAAAGTATGAATTCGTTTTTGTTTCTAATTGTTAAATGTTATTGTATTTTAATAAAGCAAAGCACATCGATGCTCTACAGCACATTCATTTTTTATGTTATTTGTTAAATAAAATTTTATTTCAAAATACATTAAGTTTGGAGTAACTTTACTTACTGTTGTTTTCAAAAATTTTACCTTATACACAAGCTCATTTCACCAACTTTTGATTTTAATATTAATGTTGATATTGATATTGATGCTAATGATAAACAATTTTATAGCTGAAAACATTTTAACTGCACAGACCATGTCTTGTGTCTTTTAACAATTCCATTATAAAACATAATGGCACATCTTCAGCAAACTGAATATCAGAGCATATGAACAAGAACAAATATGCAAAAATAGTAAACACAAATTGCTCAAAAAGATGTCTCTTTTTTTTACAATTGGTCATAGAACTGAAGGGCAGTCAGCATGTTTGTATCTGTAGAAGATCCCAAAATGAGATATGAGTCACTTGTTTTTGATATAATTTCGCTCAAAAAACTGTTTCAAGGTCCTTAAGATTCGAGCTTGTAAGTGTTGATTTTAAAAAGACTGACTGCAATTATTTTTGAGTGAACACATTTGATTGAACTGAATTTCATTGTCAAAGCAATGAAAAAAGTATTGTTTGGTCCAGTTAAAGTCCTGTTGTGCTAACTGTGTGAAGAGTTTGAAACAAGTAAAAACAATCAGCATTTATCTGAAAAGAAAAATATGAAAAAATAAATATACAACCTGTTTATATCATAGAAATGTCTTTTATTCTTTCTTCTGTAGTCATCTTGTGTTCCTGAAACAATCTAACGTCCCTCTGGGGGTCCAAGTCCCCAGGATGAAAACTACTGTGTTTACCCCATTTCACAGTGAGCACAGACTATGAAGTGTTTTTCTTTCCAACTGTACTTGTTTGCATTTGTTTTGTTGTTCCTCTTGTACTTTTGTGTGTGATAACAGCAAATGAAGCCAAATCAAATCCATGGTCATAACCACATCATCTAATTTGGTCTGTAATTACAGTGCAGATGCTGTTACTTTACCAGGATGTTGGCTCAGGAGCAAATCCATCAGGCTTTGCTCTGAATGAAATTGGATTGACTGATTGATTTATGTATGTCAAGTGAAGGACAAAGAGACGGACAAAAAGAAACCACAGAGAGTAAGAGGGGGTCAGGTGGGGGGGGTGCAGATATATGGATGAAGCATGGCCCCCTGATGGGGGAAGGATAGTATTGAATCAGACAGAGATAAATGGAGTGTGAGAGACAGAGAGAAAGAAATTCAGACATGCCTGCTGACCTCAACGCTTTTTTTCCCAACTAATCAATACAGGGAAATACGTGTGTGTGTGTGTGTGTGTGTGTGTGTGTGTGTGTGTGTGTGTGTGTGTGTGTGTGTGTGTTTGTGTTTGAAGGGAGGATGGTTCTCTTTTGTACCATTCCCAATAAATATTAGAAACATAGTGACATTATCTCCGCCCTGTCTGACTCCACCCTGGCCTTCCGACCTTTGCACATGCCTCTATTTAATTTCGGAGCCTTTAATTCAATAAAAGACTGAGAGGTCTGGAGCACTTAGAAGATCCTCTTCACAGAGATCAGTGATGAAAGTGTGAGATAAAACATGAACATCACTGCTGCACAAATGACGTGCATTCACAGCTTGTGCAGAAAATGCAAATATAAAGTTATATTTGTGCACATTTTCCTTGTTTTTCATTTAGTTTGACAGATATACAGAGCTGCACACAAAAATAATTTATATAAAAGAAATAAAATGAATGGTTGGTTTTTTGGATGCCTTTCATCAGACTGCCAGACTCTCTTTCCTACTCACTTGCTAATAAACAAGGATTTTCTACAGAATCATTTCTTTGACAGATGCCTGCTGTAATCAGCTAAAATGTGTTTTAGCTAAAATGTCACCTGCATTCACCTTTATCAGCCTTATTCCTGGGTTGCTCTTGCTGTTTAAGATGCTTAAAAAATTTCATACACATCTTCAGTCAGTTAAAAAGAGGTCCAGCACAATTTTATGCAAATCCAGAGTGAATAACAACCAGACTGACCCAACATTCAATTACCCAGACTTCTGGAACTGACAGACAGGAAGTGAAGATGCCAGCTCTGCAGGTTGAAAAAAAGAGAAATTTTGCCCCTGTCGTTCCTCTGAAATTAAGACATCACAAAAGCAGCCCGGTTCAGCAGAGCAGTGCTTGGCGTTTACGGAGGAGCTTCACCCGTGAAGACATAGAGCAGACAGGCGAGGATCAAGTGCTCTGTCTGAAAAGGAGTGAAGCTGTGCAGAGGATGGAGGTTCCCCTCCTCATCTCCCAACTCAGCTGTTATTGGTTCTCTAGACGACCAGCAATCACCGTTAAAATCTCAAAGGGCCGCTGTTTATGAGACAGTAAATTAAATTGACACTCCCCGATGAGAGATCCTCAGTGAGTACAAGATGAAGCTCCCTTGAAGATCTCATGATGGACACAGAAATGTTAAGGAAAGTGTCAGCTCCACCCCGAGTGGGACTGATTGATGACAGAATACAACATTAAACACAATAGGAACAGTTTGATGATACACTTTGGTCAGGTGCATGGTATCATATCGGGTTGTTGAGGTTATAATGACAAGACTAAGAGGCTGTTTGAGGCTGTTGACACAGTGATGCTTTGAGTTAATGCTAACACCAGCTGTTGAAAATCTCATAGTGACAATATCAAAATACTGATGTTCAGCAGATGATGATAGCAGATTTTAGCATGTTAATGTTTACTAGTAAGCACTAAGCACAAATAACAGCTGAGGCTAATAGGAATATCATTAGCTGTTCTGTACTAAACAAATAAACATTTCGACCTAATGATGAACTTAGCTTAAAACTCAGGGGATCATGATATCTGTAAAAGCTTACACTGCAATTCAAATCATGCAGAAAAGTTGAAATAAAATTCTGGTGTAGGCACGGCGCCACATGGTCTCTGTGAAGATTGTTATGCCACAAAGTCTCCTTTGTGTTGTTTGCAGAAATGCACACTGCTGGGACTGATACTGAGAAGTACCACTGGCTGCTTGATTTTCAGTGTTTCACACTGGAGATGCACTCACATGTTTATGCCTGGAAAGCACACAGAATGTGCTGAAGCTCACAAAAAAAAACAAAAAACACTAGGTTTCTCTTCGCTGCTGTGGTAGCATTAATTAGGCCAGATGAATCACATTTTCTATCTCTGTATCTAACAGCTGAGCACTGAACTTGAGAGACTCTTATCTTGCAAGTACATTAGCACTGAAGCCAATCTGTGCTTCCAAAGACTGATTTTGTCTCACAAAGGCACACAGTTAATACATGTTTGCTTACTTCCATTTAAAACTGGCATCCAAATGTTTTGTCTAGTTATCCTTTCTTTTCTGTGAGACAGACAGATGGTCAACATTTTCAGAGATGTCTTATTTAGCTGTTGTTCGTGGTGTGCACTGACTCACTCTCCAGAAACCCGTGTGCTTGATAAAATCTGATCCTGACGTGCTATCAGCATCCTCAGCCCACTGCTGCCTTTTTCTGCCTCTGAAGCACTGCTGACTAACAGCTTGAGCCAAGTTTAGCAAATCCCTCACCACAACTGTTTCTCGTGAGTAAAGATGAAGAACAGCGATGGATCCTATTGATCCGTGGCTATTAGGATATTAGCTTTGTTTTTTTTGTATAAGGGACTCTGGGAGAATACAGGACTTTGCTGGCTATGATTTGTGACCTCTCTGCTCTGATGTAATGTCCGGCAGCTGTCTGAGAGTTAGTGAGCCATCTGTGACTTGCCTCACCCAGTGGCTCTGGTCGGCCCAGTTTAACCGAGCTTTAATTGCACTTGACCCCTCAATGTCAAAGCACAGTCAACAAAGACCAAAGACATCTGTCATCCTAAAAACTCCTTTCACTTGTTAAAATACTGTATGTCCACCACACCCTATGCTTCTTCATAAAGAGAGTAGAAAGGACAAGGATGGAAGTCAAAACCAAGTTGTTTAGCACAGTTGATGACAATGATTTGATGAGTGTAATGGGTATGTTCAGTGAGAGCACAGGGAGATGAGCCATTAAAAGTGATGTGTCAGTACCACCTTCCTTTGAGGTGTTTGATCAGAATAGCTTTGCAGACAGTTTCGGAGTGCAACTCAAAGTCTCAAATGATTAAACGCGATCACTCCACTGGATCTGTCATGGAGAGAAAATAACTTTTTATATTAAGCTGAGTCGTCACTCTGAATTTGTCATAACATTTTTTTTTTTTTTGACTCATGACCTGGGAATTCTTTATCCACTGAGATTTTTTTTTTTACTTACCTAGGAGCTGGCAGGGCAGACCAAATCTGGATTGAACTAAAGAAAGGGGTTTTAAAAAGTGGATCAGTGGCTGAAGAGTTTTTTTTAGAGCTCAAACAAATGACGATAAAGAGTTTGAACTTGAACTGCAGTGGGGTTGCTGTTAACGATGAGAGATGTTTTTTTCCTGAACCCAATGTGGGAAGCTCAAAACGAGCACACTACAGCTTCATTTAATGAGACAATTTTTTTTCATTTTTGCTGCTTACACTCACAGTTCACACTTTTCTTAAGCCACTGTTTTAGCTCATTTGTTAAATTTAAATTGACTTGCTTAGACTTTGTGCATAAATGAGACAGTTGGATATTAATTTTATTAGTGTAAGCCTAAATGTACAGCTCAATATAATTGCAACATGAAAGGTATATAAATGTACAATACAGTTGCGTAGGGGTTGTTTAAGTTAAAATGGTATCAACAGCTGGGCTGGTGAGTAAATGTCTGCAGAGGGGAGACAATTAGGAGTCTGTAGCAAAGGAAATGAATGGTTCCCCAGGGTGCAATCAGAGTGTTCTTCTCAGGAATTCAGCTATGCAGAGACAAAAGCAACGGGAAAATTTTCAATGGAACTATACATACAGTGCATGTTAAAAGAGCATAAGAAAAAAATGATCATAACAATACTCATAAAACAGCATATATATGTGCATATATAACTGTAAAATAATAAAACAAATAAAGTATTCATCATTAAAAAGGCTATTCATCAACAGCCCTGCTTCTAGCTCTATGAGGCTGTAATAGCCACAAAGCCGCTTTAAGCTTAATGCTAAAATTGCTAACAATGATAATGGTAACACGCTGATGTAAAACAAGATCAGCTATAATGCTGACAATGTGCAGCATCTTAGCTTCGCTAGTTAGCATGCTAACAACTGCTGATTAAAACTTAACACAAAGTACAATCGATGACTTGAGGAAAACTTTACAAAAGTCTTTTTTTGTCTCATCAGAAGTAATTCTTCTTCTTCTTCTTTGGAGATAATTGAGTTCAACCTGTTTTTCCCATTAGAAGAGAAAAATAAACAAATCAATAAATCAATCTAAGATAAACGATCCTGTTAAGTTTGAGAATGAAAGCAGAAACACAGGAAAATCAGTTCTTTTAAAAAAATATTGAACACATTAAAATTTTGACCCGGTGCAGCGTTCGATGAACAGTCAGATGAAAGTGACCACAAATCATCCTGACAGGAACACTGAAGTGTGGACCAAAGTGGTGAACCGGCAGACAGACCCACATTGCTATCAGAGGAACCGTGCTGCTTGGTTGGCTACAAACTGACAGTTTTAAAGAATGACTGACAACTAAAAGCTGTTAGAAGATGGTTATTGAGCAAACAGAAACAGTTAGAGGAATCATTTATTTGGCCTGAATTTCATCATTGCCAAGGTTTCAGTGGTGAATTTAAAATAACCTTTTTTATTATAAAAACCTGTGTTTTGGAAAAAAAAAAATCCTCTCAAGCAAACAAAACTTTTCCTCAGAGCTCACATTTAATCTCAGAGCAATGAGACATCCTTTCTGCAAAATGTTCAATTTTCCCTTCAGTGTCTAACAAAAGAAAGTGTGATCATTCAGAGGAAATCATTTTAAAAACACACCAATGGAATATGATTGGACAAAAAAGACACCATCACTTTTTTTATTATTTAGAAAAAAAAAACCCTATTATCCTGTTGAAAACCCTTGACTGACTGAAGACTGAAATTACATTCAAATGGTGGTTTGGCACTGAGATGATGCAATGATAACACATATGAGCACAGTTATCCTTGAAACAGATCCCAGCGGCATTGTTCATGTGTGCTTTCAACATTTTTTATTCAGAACAAGTCTGAACAGACACACACACACACACACAACCACCTGTAAAGACAGGGTGGCTGACCTGCACAAATTCAGTCAGCATGCTCATAAACTTTTCTCTTAATTCAGTTTTATTGGGCGACTTCTGCAAAATGCATTTAATATTTGAGCCTGTCTAGAACAGCCAGTACATCAGTAATATATTTCCCTGTGATCTTACTGTAAAACAGGCACGCTAAATTGGTTCTAAAAATATAATTTTATTCCAGTCTGGAGCACCATCCCAGTAATTTAAGCCACGTCATGGTGATTACTACCACTTCAGAATAAATAGCTCACTTCATACAGACGTCAGGGTACCTACTGTAGATTTGTGCTGAAACATTTTTTTTTATTTTTGGTATTACACTGCCTCAATCCACACTAAAAAAAATCTCAGACAGATACAAATATTCTCCCTCCATTTTTTTCACTAATGCTAAGAAAATCAGGAAACAATACAAGCTTATTAAGGGCAAATGAAGAAAACAATGCAGCGCAGTACAGTCTGCAGGACACAGCTCAAAATTTGAGACTGTTTCTGAGACCTTAGAGCAGAACAAGACGAGTCTAAAATCCAGGCTGGTAGATTTTAAAGTTTTACCTACAGAAGGTAAAGGTGAAATCTAAAAGAGGAAAATACAACCTGTGACTGATGAGCTGTTTCTAGATCCCTTTTATCTAGATTACTATGTGGTTTCAATTTTTTCTCAACACATCACTTTTAATAATTAAAGCTTAGCTGAAGCCAAGACAGCATCAAAAGCTTATGGTACAATACTGCTGTTCCAAAGAACAACACTGAGGTCCACTTCATGCCACTGTCAAACCAGTGAGCTCCAACTAACAAGCTCAGCTAGGTCTCTAAGGAACAGGAAGGATGTCTGACTCCCGGTCTGAAGGTGTGTTGTTTGCACGTCTGCTGATGCATGGTTAGAGCCACGAGTAAAAAAAGACAGTCTGAGAGTAACACAGTTCAGGCTCCCCAGAGACATCATCATTTAAGGGCTCTCCTGTACAGGAGATCAAGGTTTGTCATAATCAGGTTCTTACTGATGCAGACTGAATGATCTCTCCATTTGTGTTTCTGTTTAAGCTACCCAGAAACAGATCATTAATTTCTAGATCTTGCACTGTTGTCTCGATTCAAACTGCAGGGCTCTGAGTTCTTCGATTGTATTTTGTGATTACAGATGAAGCCAAAAGAGAAGAATATCTCTACCTGATTTTTAGTTATGAGTTTCAGCTACTTTTTGAGGCCTGAAATTGCTCCATTGTGACCTCTCACAAAGGAGAACTTAATGCTGAGTTTGGGATTACTGTGTTGCTTCCTCTGCAGGGGTCCACCAACAGTTTGCTTTTCTACTTTCAGTCAGCTGTGCTGTGAGTGTCTCCATTGCAGTCTCCTCAGGATCTAAAGGAAACAAACAAGGTGTTTCTCCACAAGCCCATACAGTATTTTATTAAGCTTATCCAAGACGATCAGACTGCAAGCTTAAAGCTCCTCTCCAGGAATCGATGAAACCCCAAAAAACTCATCTCTATTTATCCAAATTACATTTTTAGAGGGATCTTTTTAAAGTAAAAAAAACCCCCTAAATGTCCTAAATTGGCCTAGATGCTACTGTACACCTTTACCTTTAATTGTCTGATCAGCATTTGACAAAAATCATCATGTAATCTGGCAGGCTAATGTTAGCTAACATCATCAAGCACACTGCACATTTGTGTGGACAAGGCTGATAAAACTCGAAAATCAAACAAGAAAAACAAACTTACCGGCAGACCATTGTGTTGGCTCGTACTCCTTGTGTCCCCGGGACGGATGGATGGAAAAGCATTTGGCTTCAATATTAGTTTGTGGCAAAACAGTGCTGTGGAAAAAGGGCTGGAGCAGTGCACTGTTGGGGTCACAGGCTTTCAGATTCTTTGGTAAAGGCCCACCATTACATTTTTTAAAACTAAAAACAGAACATTTTGCTATTGCTTATGAAACTTTGCTTGCAAAATACTGATGCATAGCTATACATGGTTTTTCCAGTGATATCGCTTCTTTTACGGTCACTCTACAAGTTGTTAGGACTGGTTTCTTAGGTGTGTGACATGAATCTGGCCCTCTGAATCCATGTTTGTCAGAACTGAAGTTCCAGGGTGGGAATCTCTGCTTATTTCACCCCTAATTGGTCTTTTAGCATATAAAAAATAGCATGTTAACAAGGTTAATAGTTGGTTTTCATTTCAGTGGGATTTTCCTGTTTAAATCTTAAAAAGACATTTTTAAACCATCTGCTTTTAAAACCAAGCAAGTCCATCTGCTGTGAGACTCCACAACGACTCCCATTGCCAAGATCTCCATTATATCTCTTTCTCTGTGATATCTGGCCTCATTTCCAGTATTGTATTTCTCATACTTTATCCCCCTCGTCTTTTTTCATTGCTGTACAATGAGATTTAAAGGTGGCGGTCTTAAATCGTTGAGGAGTGAGGCAAGAAATAGGTTACTGCCCAACCTTCAGGTCACAGTCATTTGAGTGTGCTCTGACTGACCATGACAATAGGATACTCTTTCATCTCTGTGAGCACAAAAGGGTGCTTGAGAGGGTGAGTGTGCTGTCCAAGACCAGCAGAGACATATGTACTGCTGGCAGCGAAGCCTTCCTTGGTGACCGTAAGGCCAGAGAGAGCTTTCCTTTAGATAAATGCTGCAATGGACAGAGAAAGATCTTTCTTAACCCTTTCTCTTGACGTAATCCTAGTTTCCATACTTTACTTCCCCACACTTCGTGTTAGTCATAGTGCTATGAGTGTCATCTCTACAGTGAAGTTGCTCCACACAAACCTTTCAATTTTTTCTATGTATAAGCTTCTACAATGAATTGATCTCTTTTATGGAGTAAACTCTTATTCTTGGTCAGGTATGTATGGCATGTAGTCATAGTACTTCACCGGTTCAGCACTCGTCAGTCCTGTCAGTCTTTTAACATTATGGAACTTATAACAGACAGTTGAATGTTTAGTTTTCATGTGTGCACCAGCTGTGAAAAGAATTTCCTCTCTGAAGACGATAAAGTAACAAATTAACTAAAAAAGGAACAGGATCAAAACTGGTGTCACAAAACTGTCGTCTTTTTCATTTTTCATGTTCTCCTTTTGTTTAACGACACCAAATCAGACGTAAAGGTGAGGATTACTACAGATTATAATGAATGTATGTGCTTTTTTATTTAAGCAAGTTTGACCTCAACCATATGTGGCCAAAGCCGACAGATTGGAGAAGTAATGGTGAGTCGCTTTCTGATGTTTGGTTCATTCTTTGTTTTTCATTTAAAGTCTCAGATTAATTCATAAACTTTACAATTATATATCTCTCTCAGCCCTTGAAATGAATCATGTTAGGTTGACTCGCAGCTTCAGTATGTTCAGGAGACCAAAATCCAGCCTCTTTTGCTTTGCACGGGGAATTCACAAACTCTTCACAATAGTTTCCAGCAGCAGTTACATTGTTGATCCATGCTGATACTCATTAAATCTCTCACAGATCTCCCACAATTCCATTGGCATATACAGTAGAGACTGGCAGTATATTGCAGCTATATGGCAATCACATGAGTGATGGCAAGAAGTTCAACTAGCATTGAAGAGGGAAAATGAAACAAAACTAAACCTGACAGTACGATAGCAAAAGGCGACTGACTTCTTTTGGAGGTTCAACTTTTTGTCCCCCAAGTTAACAGTTGGTGGCTCTTTCGAGTTCTTTTTCAGTCCAACATCCGATAATTCCAATATTCAGACCACAGACGTTAGAAATAAGCTTTCCTCTGACACAGCCAAACACAACAGGCCTGTGGGTACACTAAGGCTGCCAATGGATTCTTAATTTCTACTCCATCATCTCTGTTTACAAGCAGAAGAGCTAAATGTGAGATGTTGCTTCTGTGTCTACAGATTGTAATAATGTAACCAACAAATTTTGCTTTTTGTTGTGCGCATTAGCAGAAAATGAAATGGGAGACTACTGCCACAACTCTGTAGAGGCTGGTTTGTTTGAAGAATAACACAACACACAAGAGACCAGTGGTTTAACTTGTGTAGCAGTGCAGGATGTGTCAGTGCACCGTGGCATCATTGTTGGGCGGGGTTACAGCTGCAATGGAATACACACCTGACCCCACCCCAATATGCCTTTCAGTGATGCTGGATGTGATCAGAGGTGACACAGCCTTGAAACTATTAATCTGAGGGGACTTTACTTTTCAAGTCTGGTGTTAGTTCATCTTTAAAGCTGACATTGTTCATTATTTCATTAATTATCTTGAGCCTATTGGTATCGCAAATAAAATAATTTTAGATTACCTCTACTTTAATTAGTAAGTGGATGTGTCAAAGGCATATCCAGCTGATGCACAGCATTGGTCCCTCAACTCTGCCATTTCTGCCACTAGAGGTCTCTTATCTAAAAAATAACGTTTGATGACTTTGTAAAGTACAAACACAGAACATTTTGTGTAATGGGATCATGGATGTTGTTGTCTTCATTGTTAAAACAACCACAACTGCAGATGAAAATCTCCCTGACTGACTTAGGTAGAAGTTATGTTCACAAATGATTTTATGTTTCAAGGATTTATTTATGTTACTTGAGACTCATCAGCACATTTCCTTCCTCTCTCTCTGACATATCATCTGGTGCTCTCTGTGTTGCCATTAACAGGCAATCAAATTAAAAACACACCCTTACCTTTACTAAAATTGTAAGTTTCTTTGAGTTTAAATGTTGTTTAAGCATTTGGGATGACACAAGTACATAACCTAATAAAGTGTATGACATAGGTGTACTTGTTTTAGACACTTCAATGAGAAAATCCAAGTTTAATTGATATTTTAAACCAGCAGAGGCTGATTCCTCTTTTTCATCTTAAGTAGCTTGATGAAGTTGCTCATTTGGAATTGGAGTACCAGGCTGTATGTCAGCATAAAGTCACTGAGAGCAGCAGCCTGCTGACTCCTCCTCGCTCCATCTCAACCAGTTCCAAGTGTCTGGCCTCAGGCTGTGGCTGGCTCTGTTATGTCCCGATGCTTTTGTGGGCCTTCGTCATACGATGACAGCATGTAGTACTTTTGTTTAAAAGCTGGTTTCTTGGGAGATAATTTATCTGCTATCAATACCTCTGTGAATTATAAAAATATTCTCCTCGGGCATGAGGTGAAATGAGAGGTTGCAGTAATAACAAGATTATAAAACTTTTTATTGATCCCCTCTGAAGATGAATTTTTAAAGCAAATTCCACACATATTTCAGGTTCACATAATTTTTTATGCAAAGTTATGGCACCAATACTTTCTATAGTTTCACCAGAAAAAATATTCATGTGGCTGTGGCCATGGTTTTATTTATACAAATGATGAGGAAGTACGTGTTTTGAATAGACCCACTGTAAAATAGTAATTACACTATATCAACATTCCCCAAAAACAGAATTAGCCAGGCAAGTAAGATGTTGTTTGTTTAAGCTAGTGATTCTGGGTGCAAGATAAAATATACATTCCACTGACGTATTGTCTGACACCAGTGTGAAACTCTGCAGACAGAACAGTCAAGGAAGCACAATTGGTTTCCCCTTTGGAAGCAACACAGTGGTAAACAACTGATGGACAATATTAAACCCAGGGGGAGAAGCAGAGTATGACAAACTGATTTATGCAAGGGTGAACTTCAGCGCCAGAGCCATCAATTCTGCATCTTTCTCAGTGCCTGGAGATGTTTCTTTACTGTCTGTCTCCCTGTGCCTGTCATTACATTTATCCCTGTTCTCAGCTAAGTGCTAATACATTAACATTTTTAGTGCTGCTCGGTAATAAAAGAGGTGGAATGAGTGGAGGCCTTTTAGCATCGCTAAAACAAACATCTCTGATCTCACCTCACTGAGGAGTCAAATCCACCCCCAAACTCCCCCACCAGTCCATCCGCCCACCCACAGCTTGGCTGCTGCTCCACAGTGCAGGTCAACAGTGTTGCGGTTTAAGTCTCCTCAGTTCCACTCACAGCTCCTGCTCTCATTTTGAGGTTCACTAATAAGAATCTGCCTCACAAATGAGGTTTTTGAAGTAAGTGTTGTGTCCAGTTTAGCTTCTCTGTCACTGCAGTCATTGCTTCAAGACTGGGAAGGAGGAGGAGACGTTTTGTACCCAAAATTTACAAAGTAAAGTCACACGTCAAGGATACAGGCAACAAATGCGAGAACAGGGACTAAGGTTGGTCTCCACTGTCTCAGTGAACTGACATGCTAGTCTTTGGGTGGAGTCTAATTGTCAGATTATATTTTTAAAAACAGTCTCACTCAAGAATTCACTCAGCAGCATTTAAGAAAACATGAACCTGGAGACAGCCATCAGGATATTTTCTTCACTTCTCGTATTTTGCTGTTCAGATAAAACAAATCTTTCATCAAAGCTGGGGTTTTATCAGTAATGACAAACATGAGGGTAAAAATAAGAAAAAAAGCAATTTTAGCAGAGACAAAAAACCATCACATAAGGAAAAAAATAAATAAATAAAGAGAGCTGTGCGGGATTTGATTACTAAATAAACCACTGATAAAAATAGCAAAGCATTTTTCAAACACAGCCCAGTCGGTATCTAAGTAAATTATCTACACGCTTGTGCTGCATCTCATCTGATGCAACACTACAATACTGATCTCAGGTGAATGATCTCCGGAGGTATAACCAAGGCTGACCTGCCCTGATAAGATCTTTACCGTGCCAACTACAGAATAAGGTAATAACAAGCCTACTTTAAGACACGTGGTTATTGGGTTGTTGGAAATAGAACAATTCACAGCTTTACAAAGCCCTTTCCTTGGATAGCTGGTAGGGCACATCAATATAGTTGAGGCATTTGGAACAATGAGTTAATGAGACTACATACTGTGTATGGCCGGTAAGCAGGAAAGAGTACTGAACTCTGTCAGTTTCTCATAATTTCTTGATTCATTTAGAATGGACTGCTGAGGCTCCAGTGTGTGGGAGAGGAAATCTACCTGCACCTACGCTAAGTTTGACCTTTCCATGGTGTACACATTCTTTGCATACATGTCAGGGGAAAAGAGCAGAAAAAAAAACATACACAAGCCATTACTAAGATGGTGAAGAAACAGTCAGCTGTGCATTTACACCTGGGAAACTGGCTGCTGCTTCCTGCGATGAACTGTCCCCATACGGTTTCAGCTCCTGTTAATCACATACAGTACTTTCAGTGCAGTGAACAGCAGGTAATTTGGAATGGGAGACCAGAAGAAGAAGGCACAGAGGGGCGCTTCAGAAGTGTCCATGCGAAAGGAAATTGTGCATCTATACAGTTTACCAATAACACTGTGAACAGGATCTGGAACAGTACATCATGTGTAACAGTAGTCTATATCTGGGATTCCTCCTTCTCTATATCCGCGGTTGGTGCCATGCCCTGCATTAGAAACATGGTTGGCACCTTTGTATAAGCCAGTGCCATTGGAGGGGAATATGGTGTGAATGATATAATCCTCTCGTAGGGGTTTAGGCTGCATGGCCTGGCAAGCTGCCATAGGTGTCATCTGGAAACCTGGACCGCGAATCTCTAAGATGGTGTTGTCCTTCTTGGTGCCTGACTCGATGTAATCATCATAGTTCTTGCTTTTTCTGGAGCTGCTGCGAGTATAGTGGTCACGAGGACATAAATGTCCAGTCCTATGTCCATACCAACAGAAGATGCCAAAAATAAGAGCCAAAGACACAATGGCAGTAGCCCCACCGATAATCCCTGCCAGGGGCAGCACTGCCATCTGCTGTGAGTCTTCATCCTCCTCCTCCTCCAACGGGCTGAGGTCTGATGTTTCAGCTTTTGCACACACAAGAGCTTCATCAGAGTCAGCATCTCCAGAAATTGCCCCTTTGCTTTCTGAGCTGGCAGGGAGGGGGACCATGCAGATGATGTAGCTAGAGCGTGGCTGCAGGGAGGTAAGCAGGTACTCCCGACGGTCACCACGGACCAGTGTCTCTGTGATTGATCCCATGGCATTCCCAGTGCCCAATCGGAGCCAGCTCAGTCTGAATGAAGAGCTTGGCTGGGCGACACTCCAGGTAACACGGACGCTGTTGTGGGAGAGGGGCTTCACGTTGAGGGCCAGGCTCTTACCCACGCCACTGCTGCTTAGAGTGTAGTCTAGGCCAGAGTCAGGAAGCCCCAGGCCAGGTCGCTTTGAGCGGAGGGTGAAGAGAGAGCCCTGTGGTGGGGTTTGAGTCGTAGAGCTATCGACTCCACCTGCACCCACTTTGTCTCTAGTCCCCGCTGTCCTCACCACCTCACATTCCTCCATCTCGCTTGTGAGGTCTTTCAAAGCCATGTCTCGCACCCGGTCAGGCCCATGGCAGTTGAGACCTCTCACAGTGATGGAGTTACCACGAGCATGCAGCCAGTCATACAGCCAGCGCAGATTACAGCCGCAGTGCCAAGGATTACCCCGCACCAGCAGCTGACCGAGACTGTCCATGTCCTTGAACAGTCCCCTCGGCAGAGTGGTCAGGTTGTTTCCTGACAAGTCCAACCTCTGCAGCCTGCGCATGCCATCTAAAGAACCTCGTGGCATATGAGTCAATGCATTGTCCTGGAGAGACAGACGCTGGAGATGGGCGCTGGGCAGATTAACCGGTGGGGTCTGAAGGGAGTTACGAACTAAGGACAACTCTGTCAAGTTGGAAAGGCGGGAGAATGTGTCATCAGCAATGCGCTGGTTTGCCAAAAGGTTCCCATCCAGGACAAGACATCTAAGTGAAGTGAGGCCTCTGAAGGCATGGGTTGGGATAGTGGAGATTCGGTTGTCATCCAAACGGAGTTCTTCTAGAGAGGCAGGAAGTCCTGAGGGGATACTAGACAGGTGATTCCGTGACAGAAAAAGCAGGCGTAACCGAGGGTTATCAGCAAAGGCCTGGTCCTCGATACTAACGGTGGAAATAGAGTTGTCATCTAAATGGAGCTTCTCCAACAAGGGCATACGAGCCAGTGCACTACGAGGTATAGTGCGTATGTTGTTGTCCTGCAAATGAAGTTCACGGACAGAAGGTGGCAGGTGCAGTGGGAATTCATCCAATTCATTATCATAGAGATAGACCACACGGACGGCAAGATGGTGCTCCAAGGAGGTGGGCAAACCCGGGTTGTTTATGTGGTTGTTCTGGAGATAGAGGACAGATGCCGAAGGAGGCAGTGATGGGATAGAGCTCAGGCCACGATCATTACAGTAGATAAAATCCTCATCACACCTGCATACAGATGGGCATGTCATGTCTCTGTCCCCAATGTACCCTTGTATCGTGGCTGCAGCAAACTGAAGCATTCCAGCACGTAGTGTCAAGCAAAGAAACAGCAGAAAGAGCGAAGCCCACAGTTTAGCCACACTTAAAGGTGCCATTATGGTGAACATAGGCACTGTCTGTCTTCTCAAGGTCTGTTATTTATCCTCAAATTGTTGCAGTGAGCTGGAATCTTGCGACCTCCACCCTGGGGGAGAGAGAGAAAGTACAGTCAGCACTGATGCACAAGTGAATTAAGTGATGGTCATAGATGACAAGACAACTAAGGTAAATTCAGTGAAATTTCATGAGCTCAGCCGTACTCTAGCTTTGATTTGTCTTACATCTGTATGTAATATCATAATCTAGTAACATGCTATAATTATCTAAGAAGAAACTACAGATAAATCTTGCACTTGATAACAAGATTGTTTTGTTTTAATAGAATTAATAATCATGTCATCAGGGAGATGAGCACACATGG
The DNA here is from genome assembly GCA_029814765.1 of Acanthurus leucopareius. Taxonomy (NCBI): domain Eukaryota; kingdom Metazoa; phylum Chordata; class Actinopteri; order Acanthuriformes; family Acanthuridae; genus Acanthurus; species Acanthurus leucopareius. The sequence goes on along the minus strand of JAQMCX010000012.1, from coordinate 5,934,757 downwards.
ATGGATCTGTGTGGATTTCAATCAGAGCTTCTTGCAACATTCTGCCAAGGAATCAAAGCCAAAGACACACAAAGATAACTGTGCAGCCAAAAATCATTATGTTGAATTAACAACAGTAATCCAAGATTACAGACAGTAGTGAGACTAATCTTAAGTGTGTCCTGTAATGAATGTTCAAAGCAAAGGGAATATTAATAATTGACAAATCCAATTCTACATTTAGGAATAAGCCTTGTGCATAAATATGAAGTCTTGACAATAATCTCCACTTCACTTCATTATTTAAGAGCTCTTAAGATGCTCTATAACTCCATCAGGAGTTGCCAGCAGATGGCTGCATTAGCCAGACAGAGCTTTTCATCATCAAGAAGGAACATTGTTTACTAAACATGTTTTAGTTCATCATCTTCCAGGGCAAAAGTTTTATCAGGCAGTCAAGGCACTGGGCACTGAAAAACTTCATAAAAACTTCCACACATATCATGTCTTCCTAATTTTGTTGCTCTGAATAACTAAAGTACAATTAAATAGTAATGGAAAGATATAATCTGCAGCAGAACAAAGATGATGTGACAACTAAGTGACATTTTGTATTCACCACAATTGTCCTATGGGAGTCTACATGAGCTGTACTCAGAACTTGATTGGCATCACAGTGCGTTGTTGTTACTGACTACAGAGATTTGGAAACTGGTAAATTGCAACACAGTGACAACTTGAGCCCATCACAATCCTTAATAACCAGGGCCATTAATCAAACTGTTAAGGCCCACACAGCAGCAAACAGTCAGGCTTTAGTATTGATTTTCTCACAAGTCTGAGGTGATCTGCCAGAGCCAGTCGGCTCTCATGCAGATTACAGGACTCCCAAGAGTTTGAGTTAGACAGCAAGGTAATTAACCAAAATAAATGACAACTCAGCTTGAAGTTGACTTTGCTGAATATATATTTGCAAACATTAATTTGTATGTGCTTATTCATTAGCAAATCATTGAAAATTTTGCTTGCAAACTCTGTTGACATGTCAGTCATTTTCAAGTGTGTTCAATCATTATTTGAAAAATTTGAACAACACCAAACACTCCAACAGTTGTTCAGCTGTGATTGGTCAGGAATCATAAATTGGAAAAGTAATTACTCTTCATTGTCCTCATTCAGTGCAAATGTTTTGCAAATGTTTTCTTCACAAATGGAGGATTTATTACTACTTATTAGCATTCATATTCCACTAAGTGTTGATGTGAGGTTTATTTTTGAACAGTCCTATTCACCATTACTTTGGATTTGATTTGGACTTGAGAGATTTAATATCTAACCTATTTGAGCACCTTTCAAGTTGCCAACATGCTTCTTCAGAAGTAATCAAAGGATGGGCAATCAGCTTCAGGAACCCCCTCCCCTCACATCCTTGCCTTGGAATTGTGGTCATACTGGGTTAAAACCTTTTCTTTAACTCCTCTAAACCATTCATCTTACATCCATTTGCTGCAGTGACTGACTAGCTGTGCACTTTCTCTGTCTCTCTTTTTCCATTTTTTACAACATTGTCATTTTCATGAGAACAACAGAGTGCAAATAATGAGTGATTAAAACTATGTTTGAAAATGTTTGCCACTGTTCCCATTATCATGTCACCACCCTCTCTATTAGTTAAAACCAGGTAAGCTACTCCCACAAAAAACTAAGTGTCTAGACACCAATCTCCTGGAGAAGCCTCTAAAAATATTAAAATATTTTATCCAGGTTAAAATCAGCTACAATTGAAGAAAGAGACAAATCCAGATATTACAGTATTTGAAAGGTAAGATGGCATTTTTTCATGGGTCTGAGATTACAGCTGGTTGGATGTAATTTATATTTGGCAGCAGCAGAATGTGCTACTTGATTGTATCAGTACTGTTGTCTACTCAGTCCTTAAAAACAATGCAGAGAGAAACTTTTCTTTTAAAGCTGGTGGGTGTGTTTTCAGAACAGAAAAAATCCTGTTTATGACAGACTTTCATTTGCTTCAGTTGCCTTCAATGTAGCATGATGACATATTTGCATGAGACTTATAATTTGGGGCACTTCAAAGCTTATTGTGCTTCTTTTCCTGGTATCATTGTTCATTTATAACCCTAGCAGGGCAAATCATTCCAGAAATCTATTAGTAAAAATTGCATCAGTCATTCTGACAATCTGTTCCCCAAAATGTTGTACTAATATATATCTCTTCACTGGATATCAGACATGGGACTTTAGAGTAATGGCTCCAATAGAAAATAAATGCATCACAGTACCATCATTATCAATAGTGGCCATTTGTCACTGCATTTATTTACAAGTTCAAGTCTTATTTCATAATTCTTGCTGCAGATTTATGTCTGTCACCATGAGCTAACCCAACCCGGTGCTCACTGATAGTGAAACTCCATTTCTGCATTCATTTCTGCCTCCCACCTCTTGACACAGTGAAGTGGTGTCACTTCAAGTGGAACCTGAAGAGTACAATCATTATGAAATTTAAAAAGCTGAAACTGTTTATACACTTGGTGCAGTTTAATATGTACTCATTTCATGAATATTGTCCTTTAAATGTTTCCAAGGTCTCAGTGTGTGTGAGTGTGTGTGAGTGTGTGTGAGTGTGTGTGTGAGTGTGTATGTATGTGTGTGTAAGGCTGAGCAGTGCTAAAGAATGGATGACTTTTGAATCCCAGGAGCATCAGGAGTGAGTCTGAACACTGGGGTATTTGGGTCAGCTCTTTAAAAACAAGATTGATGTGGTGTGAGATTGAAGTGGTGCAGAGAGCCAGAGGGATTATTAGAGCATATTGAGCTGCAATTCTCTGGATTAAGCAGGTGCCACAAAAAAATAGCAGACAGTCATTTCAGGATTTTTTGCCTCATGGTTGCTCATTTTTCTTCTATTAGAGAAAGATGTAAAAGCATAAAGGGAACCTGACTGCTCTTTGTGTTTGTGCGTGTGAATGTTTCTGCCTCCAAAGTGCTGTGTGTTTGTCCATCCATGCACGATCAAATTGCAAACATTAACCCATATGGGGACAATCTATACAGTCGCAGTCTACATTTCAGTTGTCTGTAGAGGGGGGAGTAAAGCGTGGATGTGGGGTAATGTGTTAGCCAGACAGACAGCCGCCTCAGGCAGAGTACAGTACACACAACAACCCCCAATCTAATACTGGAACCCAAGACTGGATCGATTTACATAAAAAACAGGGAGAGAGAATGACAGAAAGCAGCTTTGAGCAAGACCTTTGAATCACGTCTCCCCATTAAGACGCCCACAGAGGGATAGGACTGGGAAATCTGGAAAACCGGATTTTGGATGACCGAAGGGTGCTGCTGATGTATCAGGAAATCCACTTTACTGATGGCAGGCGAAAGATAATAGTGGCCCGCAGCTTATCTTACATGCCATGTCCATGGATCGCATTTTAGATGTACAGATTGGACATGTGGAAATGGGGAGAGGATGACGCAAAACATGATGGTTATGGTGATGACAGAAATAAATCAAAGGATCTGAGATAGAAAAAAAAGACGAGAGGCCAGGAGAGGTTGGCCTATTCATTTAGATTTATCATAGAGGTTGCTGGGTTTGTTCGTCTATGTGCATAATATTTCCTGTAATACTGCGGCTAAGAGACCATGTCTCTGCAATGTTCTATAATCTTCAAGCTATTAAAACATGGAGATAAAAAAATTGACTTTAATCCATAAAAGCAACAAACAAGGCACAAAGAAAGAGAGCATGCAAAAAGAGATATATTTATAAATCTCAATTGTGTTCTTTTGTATGTAAAAAACATGATCTCCATTGTAATTCCTATGTAAAATAAGCCGACTCTATTACCATCATCACAAATGATGTTCAAGTGTTTAGAACGTATATTCATCCTTTCACATATTTTCAAACCGAATGAGTCTCTGCATTTGTGTCTCATAATAAATTATAATAATGAGTTATTCAGTGTGCCAATGCACTGCAATCCTTTTAACTCTCTTATCATCCTCTCTTCTTTGAAATCATGCCATGTAAATATGCTATAGAGGCGTATTGAATATCATGTTAAAGGCTTAATGAGTAATGCATTCTTCCCTACAAAAAATCTAATCTTTTTTCCTGGTTTATGCACCAATTTCCTGGCATGAAGGAGTGATTGGATTTGCACTCAGCAGTTTCTCATTTAAGCTGCTGACACAAAGATGGAGTATATGCGACAGATATAAAGATTTGTTTTCCCTGATGAAAATAGTTCTCTTATTTCCTTCATATAGTCTGATGTGTTCCCGTTGCATTAAGACAGATTAAGAAAAACAAACAAAAAAAGAAAAATACAAAGACATTTTACTATTACAGGTAAAAAAACACCCAAAATTCATGTCCCTTCAATTAATTTGCACAGTTGTACAAATGTTAAACTGGTTCTGAATTAAAGACATTTAGCTAAAACTAAGTGGTGCTTTTAATACACACTCTTAACTCTATACAAGCTTGCTCAGATGCTCAGATACTTTGCTTCCATTTGCAACATAAATATAAAGGAAAAGTGTAATGAAAATATATTAAGAGTTTGATAAAAATAAATATCCAGTCTACATATTAACAGCACATACTGGGTACTAAAGTGATAGAGACAGCACAGCAGCTAAAGAGTGCTTGACATAATTCACAGTTGGTGTAGCTTTATCCTGGGGGGTTTGTTTGCTGGTGGGTCTGCAGCTCACAGGGCCCTGAAGTGACTTGATATATAGCTCTACAGCACTATGACATGTTTTATTTTTACAGCACCATAATATGTTCTGTCGTGCCACCAGTCTAATTCCCTGTCCTCTCCACTGCAGCTGCTGCTGCCCCTGCATTCTTTTGGCTCAGTGTTTCTTCCTGCAGACAGCGAGATTACAGGTAAATCCTCTCAGCATTAACAAAAGGGCTGCGATTCCTTGCAGCAATATGCTCCCATATTGTGAACAAAGGTAAGAACAAATCTTACAAGATGCTGACTGTGTTTCAAGGGACTTATGTTCAAAAAGTACCTCATGTTAACCCTGATTAAGGGACTGACGCCGCAGGTTTCTAAAAGGCGTTTCAAAAACAGTTACCTTGATTGAACTGGTCTGGATAAATAATTTTGTTCTGCACAGATATATTTTGATAAATATCACAACAACTGTCAGGTTACAATTTAACATGTCACCAATTCATCGAACAATTCCTGCAAACTACCAATTCCCATCAGTCTCAGCTGCACTTTATGTCTTCGTCCAATGAGAAAATTTTAGCAAACTAACGTGCTAAACTAAGATGGTCAACATGGCAAACATGCTAAACATCAGTATGTTTGCACTGTCATTATGTGCATGCAGCATGCTGACATTAGCATTTAGCATAAATCCCTGCTATGTTCAGAGCAATGTTCGAGCTCCAGCACGACTGGAATTGATTAAAAAGCGCATTCGTGACATGGAGTGACTTGAATATTGTCAAGCAAATATGCCTTTGTTTGCGAATTAATGAGAGAAACAACAGAACTGCAGGCCTCTGGAATTTGTCCATGAAACCTTTTAGAATAAAGTTCTTGATATTTAATGGAGGATGTGCTGTTCTGCCACTTTGGAGGATGATACAATGAGATAGCACGAGCTTGACAGGCGAGCTGGCAAGTAAACTTCAGATGTGTCAGTCTGTGTCAGTGGTCATAATACAGTCTTTGATCAGTGCCTCACTGGCTTTTTGCACTGCTTTACATGTTGCTGTTTTTCCAGTAATGTTGCTTGTTGCTTCCTAAAAATACAGGAAAGAGTTTATTCTTAAGAAGAATCTAGCTCCTCCATTTTTAAAAAACTTGATCATTTTAAATGGAACTTAAAAATACAAATTTATCTTCTGCCTCTAAGTCAAGGAGTCACACTGTGGTTGTCACGCTTCAGCTAGGACTCTGATTGGATTTTTTATTTGTGAGAAAAGGAGAGCTGGAGGTTGGTTAGCTTAATTGGTTAAATTTGAATTCAACCCTGACAGGTTGCAATATAAACACAGGGCTGTGGGAGGCCCAGGCAGCGGAGTCACATGACAACGCTGTGCTTTCAGGGTGAAAATTAACCTGCAAATCAGAAAAAACAACAGAGGCAAGAGGAAAGAAAATGATGACAACAATGAAAAACCTCCTAGACACCCTCACAGGGCTGTCAGGTTATGTCTGGCAGCCGTACTGGAAGTCAAACAGCTATGAAAAACTGAAAACGCCTACCATCTCACCACCGCTATAATGATGTGAGAAATGTGTGTGCCACTGAGTGTAAACTGGTCCTTTCACTGCACATCTCTGTCATGAAGCTACTACCTGACAGGTGTGTGCCGCGAGGGCAGGTGTGTTACATTGTAGTCAACACACTCGATTTTCTCACACCAGCAGCAGCAGCAGCTGCTAGTTGAGGCGTAGTTACACTGCAGCCTTTACCAATGAAGAAAACTGTTTTCCCCGTTTTTCTCTTTTTATGTTGTGTTATTTATGTGTTTTAAATGATCAATTAATTGTAGCTGTTCTTGTTTAACACTGTAGATCTTTACAATGTTATTCACCTAAGTAAATAAATAAAAGTTCTAGGATTTATGTTTATGTCAGGTTTGTATTTGCATTTCCATATCTGGATTAAATGATTGATGTTTCAATGGACATTTTAAAAGGAAAGGTAACATTCTTTGCAATTTTTCCATTTCTAGACCCAGACTGTTATTTAGTATGCGTTTATGTTCATACTTCAGCAGGTTTCTGCTTTCTGGCAGGCAGCTGTCACAGTACTTGTCGTTATAATCACAACAAACAAAGAAAAATTTGTTTCCTGTCTTGACATAGCAGTTGTTATTTTTTCCAGGAGCATGAAATATTAAGTGCATTTAAATGCAGATTTACAAGATAAAGCTTAAGTTATGGTTGCTATTAGTCAGCTGGTTAGACCAACATATCAGCCAGTATCAGCTTATCACTTACATATCACTATTTGACATTATTGGTTTGTACGTCGACTAATAAAATTGCAGTACAGAAATGCCAAACTAGGTTTGTTGTCAATAAACCCTTAAATGTCTCGCTATGTTTGTATCTTTCTCTCAACAAGTCTGTGGTATATAAAATAAGATGTTTTATAATGTTTGTTATGCTTTTTATATAAAAAATGCCACTGATGAATATATTAGCATCAGATCTGTGAAACTTCCACATATTGATACCACTCAGTCTTAAAAAAATCAAGTATCAGTTGTATTTAAGTGCATTTTTCCATTAAATCCTTGATGCAAATGGACAGTCCAGCCCAGCCCAACCACACACCTGAGTGTAAAACTGACCTGAAGTATACTTTGCTTGAGTGGGACAAGAACATGTGTGTATTAAGGTGAGGTACCAACAGGGAATGATACTTACAGGAGCAAAGCGAAAAACATAGTACAAACAGTAAGAAAGTCCACATAGGCTGTTGTAGATTGGTGAATTCACACTAAAGATCACAGTTTAATTCCTGTTTGCCGTCAGTAGTCAATATTTATTTAGTTAAAGAAGTAAGCCAGAACTTTTATTCAAATTTTAAGCCAGAACCTAGTCATTTTTAAACCTAAACAAGTGATTTGTGATATAAAGTTTACTTAATTGCTACTGTCCCCTTAAGTGTTTTTCAGCAAGCTTTTATTTTGAAAGTGATCTGATTTCAGGTTGCACTAGAGATAACTGGTATTTAAGACAACATAAAGTAAACTAAAGAAAGTAATCTGCTGCTTTTCAGTGACACACATGTAGCAAAAGCCATTTGCATAAAAAACCTCCTGCTCCCTGCGATCAGCGTCTCCTATGAAGGAACGTACCATCCTGATCACACAGCAGTACTTTCTCCCCTCAGTAATAAGAAAAGGCAAACAGAGGTAATGTAAAACTCCAGCTATATAAACTGTACGTGCACAGCCTGCAGCCGCTCCATGTGACTGAGGGAAGTGAACCAGTTACTGTGGGGGACATAATTAGAACAAAACCTACAGTGAAGATATTCCTGTTTCCCTCCATTGTACAGTAGCTCATAATGTAATCTAACATGGTTTTTCACACAGTGTTCTTTCATGGTTAAAGCTCAATTTTTCCTTGAACACAATATTTCAACGACCAAAACAGAAAGTTCCAGCAGAAAATCTAGCAGACATCTCTGTTATTTCAGTGTTTTGTTGGACTGATCAGGAAACAGATCAGTTCCCGTCAGATGTTGGCGCCCTGTGGCTCCTGACCAGCAGCATTACTCATCCCTACCAAACACTTGGATCTTCATATTCTCATCTACACCCTCAACACATAATTTACACATCAAATCCTGCACTATACTCTTCCAAAATCCAAACATGTTTGTGCATGTCTTCATCCACACAGTGTCAACATCTGAAGACTCAATATCAGTCTGCGCTGATTCAGACAAATTTTCAGCTGGAAGAAAACATCATTTTTTTCCTCACTCTCCCTGTCACAGTTCCTCCGCTCATGTATGTGGCAACGATGAGGCGGCTCACTGAGACCCAGTTTTCTTTTGCTTCATCGCCACACTCGTCTTTACAGTCACGTCTTTCTTTCACATATGTCAGGCTGTTTATCTGTTTGTGTTACAAATGTCAGAGAAAAGGACCTTGTCCTAAAATGTCCATGTGATTGAATTCAATAATATAATCATATTTCCATCTGCAATTTTGTTTTTTTTTCTTTCTCTGCATATTTTTTTTTAGCATTGGATCTGTAGCAGCTTTTGTCCCTCTCTTTCCCTCTACATATCTCTCTTTACTCAACATTTACTTAATCTCATTTTAAACCGTTTTTTATACCGTACAAACATCAATCAAAAGGCAAACAAATACTGGCTTTTCCTTTGACTGATTCAAAATAAAAAATGCAAGCAACATTTAAAATCCATTTTTTTCAAATGCAATTTTGTCCTCAAAATTTTACAGTAGCGATTCGAGTCAAAATGAAGAGCCTTAAAGCAAATCTAATTGAAGTAAACATGTAAGAATAAATGTAGGAAAATGTGAAAATGTTTCTCGTGAGATAGAGATGTGTTTGTGGGTTTTCGGGCTCTCCTGTATGCGTGCAGGATTGTGCTGATAATGACACAAATATGATCTCATGTTGTCACTCTTGGAGCTATATGTGTTTGTCTTGCACCATATGAGAAATCACAGTGGATAAATAGATACAGGCCGCCTCCAGGGCTCAGAAAAGATCCTGTGCAGTGTACACTTGACTTTGACTTCTTGGTGAGTGTGTATGTGTGTGTGTGTGTGGGTATCTCCTGCATAAAATACCAGCTGTAGGAGTGTTAGGATCTGAAGAGGTGGCTTTAAATCCTGAAACGTCTCATGCAGTCCTTCAAAATTCTTTAGTGTCTTATGGCTCAACATGAGCCCCCTTTCACTGCTGAAATCTGGTCACACTGGGTTCAAAACATGCAGAGCACACTATCTTTCTCCTATTTTAAATGGTGTATCCACAAAATGAGATATTAAAATATAATTTTTTTATGTAATCCCACCTTTCAAATCGATTTATGGCAAATCGATTTATGGCTCATACTTAGAAATCAGTATAGCAGAAGGAAAAATGAACTCATATCCTGCTTCCTTGGACCAAAATGTGCTGGCGTTGGAGGAGAAAAAAACAAGCTGAGGCAGTCGTGGCGTCATGAGATACAGTCCGCCTCAGAGAAGTGACCGATAGCAGCGACTTAGTATATTTCATTAATGGGTGCTGGCTTTTAGTGCAACCTTTACTGATTGCTTTGTTTGGCCTCCTGCCCAAAAGGAGAAAATGAGGGGGATAATCGAGCTTTATTGCTCACTGTTTAACCGCTGATAAGTGTTAGTTTGTTTAATGGCTTCATTTATCTCTTATTTAATTACTGGCACCATTTGAGAAAAGGGGTACAGTCAAGGTTCTTCTTTGGCTCGGTTTCTGTTTGTTTTAGCTCGCCACAACTTTCAACCTGTCTAAGTGAAACAGAGTGATTGTTTGTTTTAATAAAACGCTAAAAGGATAAAAGAGAATTACAAGCATGGAGACAGTTTTCTGACCTCCAAACAGTAATTCTATTACAATTTGTGCTTTAAATGTGAGTCCCTGCGTTTTCATTTTCTTTGAAAAATAATTAATCGAAGATCCTTGAAAAAGCCAGAGGGTCATTAGAAAAAACTCAACATTATCTAAAGGTGGTTCTAGCATCTTTGACAAACTCCTGTAAACATCTAAATGAAAAAATATTCTGTCTGCTGTGCGAAAAAAACATGTTTTTCAACCAAGCTGCAGCACAGGTTACGGATCGTAACCCTAGATTCAATGAGTATAGGCGCAGCCCTTTAAGAGCTGTTGCTACTGGGTTTAAAAGCCTATACGACATAGAACTGTATACCCTATATATGCTTCCTTGTTCATTTTGTAAAAAGCATAAGATTGAACACATTGAATGGAAGGGAAAAAAAGCGACTACACCAATAAAACTGTCAGTACAAGTTTGAAATCTGGTATCCTTGTTATAAAACTGAGCAAGCAGATATGTTATTTTCAGTGACCATCTTCGTTTGAATTGCGAAAAAAGAATATAGGAAATCCTTGTTAGCATGCAGAGGACAGAACAGTCTTTGTCTTAGGAGACCCTAGAAATATCTTTAGTACACAGTTAATTGTTTTTACTCATTTTTCTAGGTTTTTTAACAGGTCTCCAACTGTTTTCAGAGAAACAGATGCTTAGCGCTGTGACTCATGGTTATAAAAAAGAAGAAATTAGAGAAATTAACTTATATAATACAGGTGAGCATCATCAGTCAGAGACAAATTCAAACACAGAAAAAAAATACTTTGATTATATTACAGCTTAATCACAAAACAGAGCAAAAAGTACAAAACTGCAAAGATATTTCAAATGCACTGAATAAATAAGAATATATACTTACTTTTTGAAGTGGGGCTGCCGGGGAAGGACGTGCTGCAGCACCATTTGCTCTCTTCTCTCCAACACAATTCCTTCAAAGTCTGCAAACTGTATCTGCTCCGGCTCTTGCCGACATGTGGTCCATGTCCTCTGGGAAGCTGATGCAGGGTGAGTTCTCACTTTTTTTTTTAGGAACAACCCTGTCTTCTGTGTTTTTTTATGCTCGGCTTTGATGTCGATTAGTTGTCACCACTGGCTTCAGATCTGTTCTCTGTGGAAAAAAAAGAAAGTGATGGAGAAATCACAGGGGAACACAGCTGACCATCAGTGCCAATCTAATGTCACATTTTCTGATGAAACTATAATAACATTACAGATCTTTCTGCACGATTCTGTTTATCATGTTTGTTGTTATGATGTGTCATCCTGTTTTCTGTTTTTATTTTTATTATTTTTCTTAATCTACTCTTGTTTAGACGATGATGTGATTTCTTCTGCACTTATCAAATTTTCATTGAATTATTTCAAATAAACCAGCTGTGCATTTGAAATGACTGTGACTCCATTTAATAAAAAAATTAAAAAGCCTGAATGTGCTGTTGAAGTGATTTTAATGCCAATTATAAAACTAAACAGTCAGCAACATTTGATTACCGATCACTTTTCCCTTGATTTCCATCAAATTAAATGCTGTGCTCTTTTCTGCTAAATTTACAACTGCATCACCAGGATAGTAATTTTGGTTGTTGAAACAAAGTTTAAATAATCTCACCAGTCTAAGCTAAAAAATGTTGAAGTGAAACATCCACCAAAGCAACCTCACACTAAGTTTTTGCCTATGATCTCACAAAACTGTTGTCAACTAGATTTTGTCCCATTCTTGAAGAAGAAAATGATTTCAGACATCTGCATCTCTTCACCACTAACAATCTCTCTTAATTTGCCACATGAGGTCTGAAAATCTGACCTTCAATCTTTCCTTCACCCTGATCTTGTCTCTTTCTCACAGTTAACAAGGCCTACTCTGCGTTACACAAGACAGCACGCCATCTTCCTCTTGTCATAAAACCAAACCTTATCTGATTAGACATCTTGAACTACAGAGTCGTGTTGCTCCTTTAAAACTTATTCTTAAATTCTTGAGTATGCTGACTCCATCAAGCCTTTTTCCATAGAACTAACAAAAGCAGTTTCAGCTCTTACATCACATTTTGTGAAACATTGGCTCAGAAAACATGTCTGCATTGCTGGGTAATTTCAGAGAGGTACACGCAAAAGGTAAAATCATGTCGATCAGGAGTTTTCTGACAGTGTGCGTGCAGCTCAGTTCAGCGAAAATGCTAAATCGGCTATTAGCAGTTCCTATCTGCAGTGTTCCCGTGGATGTATGGAAGACTTTCACTGGATTAATGCTGATCAAAGCTTAAACATGATGATTCCCAGGTAAGTACTAATGTTATGAGGACACTCTTTATTACTACAATTTCTTCGCTCATTCATAGACAATAACAGTACCTTTTAAAAGTTTGAAATCACCTGGCACAAAAGCTTGATTCAGCACAGTGAGACCACTCAGAGTACTTCTCTATATCTTTTTATTGGTCTTTAATGCTTTAAGGTTGCAGAAATTCCTCTTTGCAAAAAGATGTTATTTTTTTTATTTAGGGGCTACAAAAAAGTATGGTTTTGTACCTGAAAAGGAATATAGTGTAAAATGGTTCAACCAGACTGACAATTAAAAGGGCAGAAAGAGACAAAGACGCCTCTGAGCAACAGTTAATTAAGAATATAAGAAATCACCGGTCAGTGTTGAAAGAAATTGAAGCTTCGAATGAAAATCTGTGCAGATTCAGAGAGGAAAAGGTTCCTGTTTCAGTGTCAAGTGAACAATCAAACCTTTAACATGCTGGAATGAACACAGTTGTTTCTTTTGCGAAGCTTTTCTTACACCTTCCAAAGGTTACAAACCAATTCGATCTAATCACTAAATCGACTGCAGAGAGCCAAAAGAAAAACAGGTTTTCCAAATATTCAGAGCCTGAGTGCACCGTTGTGGTTCAGTTATGATCTCAGGGTCATTTACGCTGTTAAATAACTCAAATACAAATTTAGAGTCCATGGATATTTGGAAGAGAAAGGGTTTTTAAAGTATCCTTCCCTCTCATGCAACACTGTGGGGACAGCAATGTAATGGAAGTTTTAATCATTTATTTATTCCTCTTCTGGGGCCCAGACTATTCAAATGCAAATAATGCATTTAGATTCTGAATTGCACTGTTTACATCTATATTAGAATAGCTATTATTAAAGAAAAGAAATATTATGATGCAAACTGTTTAATGGTTGTGTAGTTGTAATAGATAATACAATTGTCTGAAAGGGTAAGTTAGTCTGAATCTATGTGTGTATCATGTGTCTGTGTTAAGATTTGACTGAGTTATCACTAAGACAACAAGTACATCCTTCAGTATTTATCTTACAATCACAGTTCATACATCCATCTCTCAAAAAAGGAAAAACTGTGGTTAAAAAGTTGCTGTCTATGATTTCAGCCACCGCATATCCGACCAATGGTTGGTACATTTGGAAAACATAGTGTGACAGCCATCGTAAAAAGAGTCTGCATCGTCCTCCCCATGGGGGTCCAGCAGGGCCAAACCATAATCTTTTGCTACACTAAACCCCTTGGCTCTGTCACCGCATCCCATAATTCCTCCTATCATTGCAATGACACTTAACTGACCTTTTGATTCCCAGCTCTGACACACAGGTTTGGTTGCATATTTCCAATTTTCTGGCTGAAATCTCCAACGGGATTCCTGCCAAACAACCTCCAGATTGACCTTGACAAGACTGAGCCGCTGTTCTCCTCTCAGGAATCCTGCCCTTAACAAGAGCCGTCAATCACAATGACACCCCCTCAGTCACTTCAGCCCAGACCGACATTTAGTTTGATCTTAGACAACCAACTGCTACAGCTGCTATTGCAGACTCACTGTGTGTTAAATCTGCCGACTCAGACACAGTTGCTTGTGCGCTCTTTGTCTCCCACCTGGACTGCTGCAGCTGTGAATCTGACTGAGCAACCCGAGAACAACTGCAGCCACACAGGTGTGCAACCACACTTCAGGAGGCACTTGGGCTTGATTCCTTTTGCAGAGATATAAAACAGGTTATTTAGTGTATGCAGGTCTGATATGAGTTTGTTAAAAAAAATATTGCAGAGACTGTTGATTTGCAGTCCCCAAATCAACATTTTTATATTAAATACCTGTCTCAAATGTATAATCCTTTGAATTAATATTTCTTAAATAAGGAATCCAAAGCATCAAACTGTGGGAGGCACAGGAGAGCTGCAGGTCTCTCTCTCTCTCTCTCTCTCTCTCTCTCTCTCAGAGCGAGCGAGGCGAGGCTCACCAGGCTAAGATCAATCTCCAAAACAACTTCTCACTGCAATGCCTTTTTCTTACCTATAATGTTTCAGAGACATATTTTAGTGTACTATTCGGCTGTAATAGCGTATAAGTTTTTTACCAGCTGGCTACCATTTTGTTACCTTATAAAGCCTTTCCACCATCTATATTTTTTTTTCTCTGCACCAACTTCAAATATTTGCATCTTTCTGCTGCATAGAGGAAATAATTTCATTTAAAGACCATCTTTCCAGCTGTGAAATGCTGCTTTAAAGGTGAAATGTGTAACATATGACCACTTGTCACTTCAAACAAGTGTTACCTCTAACTGCAGCTTAATATACTCTTTGCTTTAGCTGTCACTGACTCAAGCTTGCTTGAGCTCTATGCTTTGTTGTATCTGGGTGGTACCTTTAGCTTCCAAGATCGGCTTATTCAGTGTGATGACAAGAAATACAGTGCAGAGGACATTTACAGCAGCTCTGTCCAGGACTCTGTATCTGGGGACAGGGGAGGCGTTGAGAGGTGTGAGAGGTGAGTGTACCACTGAGGACACAAAGACCTGCAGCGTCGAGTTCTTCAGATCTAGGAGACACTTTTATCAGTGGTTACTATGGTAAATGGACTGTATTTATGTAGTACTTTTCTAATCTTTCAACTACCCAATGGGTGTTACAACACAAGTCAGCATTCACCAATTCACAAACACATTTATACACAGATGGAACGGCCATTGGGAGAAATCCGAGGATGAGTACTTGCTCAAGGACACTTGGAAAACAGGGTCCGAACCACCAACTCTCTGATTAGAAGACATCCCACATCCTTCCTGAGTTACAGCCATGTCTATCAGAAGAAGTAGAAACCACGTAATGTTTGGAGTGTGAGAACCTAGTGTTTACACTGCTCTCCATCACCTGTTACATTACATTCAAGAACGGATTTAGATGGAGATGGTGGAGATGTGATGTCGTAGGAAAGTCTTATAGGTTTACCATTTTGATTTGCAAACCTTAAACATTTCAAGCATTAGTGTAACTGTCAGGAATAAGGCTTTTGTTCCCAGGACTTGCCTGTTCCAAAATAGCTAACTGTTAGCAATGACGGCAGCCAGTCGATTATAGAGCAGCTTTACCAGAGGCCAAGCAATCAGCCTTTATGAGCAGGCACGTTTTAAACAGGTACTGCACAAGTCTGACCCATGTGGTAAAAAAAAGAGGCTTTTCAAGGTTACTGCTCAACAGTTTCTGTTTTGTCCTCTGAATTTACTTTCCCTATAGAAAATATGTAAAATCATGCATCACTGCTGAAAAGATCATGTCGATTGAATGCAAAGATTTAGTGAGAAATTCAACCTGCGAGTTTCTCTTTGGCACAAATGGCATGGACTTCTTATAAATCTCCTCAGCTTACTTCCAGAAAGAAAGCAAACAAGTGTATTCCCTGAAGCATTAACTATTCATTAAAGGCATAACTGCATGTCATTCTTTGGGAACAATCACATGGTAATAAATTTTGCCCACAAAGTATTAGGCGTCCATGCTGAGGTTTGGGCTTTGTTATATCTCTGTTGCTATAGTGCATCACTAAGTTACTGTTTCCATGTGGGTAAAAATAAAATATTCAAATGAAAGCGTGTGTGTGTGTGTGTTTTAAATTGTTTATACCTCACTGTGATTTAGCAGTGATAGACAGCAAAGGTGCAGAACCTGAAGCTGAAATGATTCGGCACACACACACACACACACACACAACCACACACACGAACGACTCTCACACACAGATAGCCTGCGATGTGATCAGACTTTCAACACAGCTGCACATAATGTCTATTCACTGACAGGGAGGAGGTGGAGAGCAGCAGAGACTGAGATGACAAAGATGACAGATAATTGAGACAAAACGCACCAAGTCGCAGGATTTCTACATGAACAGTTAGCTCGGACCTTTCTTTATCATTGTCCCCCAAGTTGTTCTCGTCCTTTACCATTCAATGCTTTGCTGTTCCACTTTTTCCTCTGAGGCCCATCTCAATGACAACTGAAAGAGCTTTCTCTCTTCCCTCGTTAACTGAGCAGTGCATCAGTCCTAATAAGAAAGCTTTTACACGGTTAATTAAGAGACACTGTAATGCAGTATGTAATGCTCAATTTACTTATCTCATTCTCCCCCTCGTCCTCTTTAATTTCATTCAGAATCAATCTGTCCGACTCTCTTTTCTTCCCTATTATGTGGACTTTTCTACATCTACGCTTTGCTTATGACTGTCCAATTTGCTCGTGCCGGCTCCATTTTGAGTCTTTCCAATGCTTTCCTCTGCCACTGAGCTCTCTGATCGGCCATTTCTTTTAACTCTCAGCCTTGATGTTGCTAAATCAGGGCACAAGAGAGGGGAGAAAGAGGAGAGAAGAAGAAAAATGGATGTAAAAAAAACAAATGAGCTTTTTGGGAGAGATATTAAGATGATAAAATGCTGGAAATGGGGGGCAGCATTCACCACAACACAAATATTGGCAGGGACTGAGCCGCAAGGACTTGCCAGTGAAACTAATGTAAACATGGAGGGAATATAGAGTGGAGAGGAAAACAGGAGCTGCGAAAATAGAGTGGGGTAGTGTTGGAGTGAAAGCGGATGGGTAAATAGACAAACCACACTTTAAGGACAACAGAAAAGGAAAGGAGAAAGGGTGTGAACGTTGAAAAGGAAGGAAACAAAACAGTGCGGACACTCAAGAGGGGGAGCGAGCTGAGGTTGCCGTTTTAAAGGTCCCCACGTTTGAACATTAATTAAAAGTTGTCCGCTGATGAATTGCCCCGTGATGAATTGTTTCTCTTACCATAAAATCTGTGTATGCATCCCAGAGGGATAGAGGCAGGCCACTAAATCTGTCACCCATGTTTTTCATGCTCTCTGCTTTTGACAGTAATGAGCCAGGATAGTATGATTGGCTGCTCAGCGGCTGATTAAAAGTAGTTTCCTCTAATACACGGATTTACTTTGACATTTCTTGAGCAGGAAAACAAAAATGGCCTCATAACAGTGATGAAAGTAATTCTTCTCATCAGCAATTAATCTCTGGGTTGTTTTTTAGATGAATATAAGAGTTTTTTCTTATTCTTTATATGTAGAAACATTTTGCTATTAAAAAGGCTCATCAAATGTTATAGAACCCATGTAGATGTGTTAATGCAGCCAAACATTCTATATGCAGAATGTGGAAAAAACAATGTTACAGTGCGAAAGTTATTTGTACATGAACTTTCAGAGACATATCATCCTGCATGACGTGTTCATTTTAGTAAGTTAGATTATTAGACTTTAGACAGAAAGCTACTGTGGGTTGTTGTTTAAAGTCTGTGGCTCTTGTATTGAGCTGCAGGCTGCTGTCTGGCTGTTAGTCAGTGTTACCATCTGCAAATGATAAAAACCTGACTAACCGCTCTCTCCAAATATGGTTTTAAACGAAGCAATTTGACAGGCTGTATGAAAATAAGCAGACAGAGACCAGAAATTTAGAACGCCAAATTTTTTTTGGGGGGGGGGTGAAATTATGACATAGAAATTTCTCTGTTTTAATTATTTTTCCCAAAGGAGAACATATGACTTGTGATTTTTATGTGTGGCTCACAAACAAGAAACACTGTCATTTTAGAAAGATTGGAGTCATTGAAACCTTGGCTTGTTTACTTATTAAAGTATCATCAATATTTGTCTAAATATAAAAATTACTGTTGATATTTCTTATGTGAATTAACTACTGTTGAAACAATTAGTAAAATGATCATTTATTCAGTTGACAAAAGTAAATCAGTATCTACTTTGAGAATAGCATTTCATTTTTAAAGTTTTGAATTCAAAAAAGAAGACCTTCACTGGTTCCAACTCAAATATCAGTATATTTTTCCTTATTTAGGCCAATGGGAAACCAAAGTCATTCTAAAACTATAAAAGATTACTTTTGAAAATGTCACCTTGGGCTTAAAGAATTTCTTGCAGGATTCTTCATTTTCTGACATTTTATAGACAAGATGATTAATCCGCTAATTACGGAAATAATTGGCAGATTAATCAATAATGAAACTAATAGTTGGTTGCAGCCCTTCAATTGACGAATCAATTAATCAGCCATTCATTTCAGCACTTTATCATAAAGTCTTTGCTGGAGACACATGAGAGTTCTTTGAATGCAACATACTTCAAAGTAAAATCACAGGATAATTGATGTAAATATTACAGGTAAAACTGTATGAATAGTGTTACTGTAGACTATTTCTCCCTCATGTAAAATGCCCTGTCATGCAAACATGTATATAAGTTAACATCTCACTATTCATAAATTCAAATAGTTCAATAATTCACAGGACGAATGTTCAGAAATACACAAGGAGAGACAATCATGCACGTCTCAAACGCCAAACAGCAAGCTGCACTGAGGCTGTTATATGACGTGAAGTGGGAGACAAATTGCAGAGTTGCAGGCTGAAATGGTTCACAGCCTCGGCTGAGTCTGATAAATTCTGTCCGCTGTGCTCCACTAATCACTGCAGCCTGTCACAGACACGCCCCTCTTCCCCAGAGAGCCGACGATCACGCTCCTGATCTCAGGGCACCCACTGGTCGACCTCACGAAACACACACTCGCGGACACACCCATGCGGACCCCTTCACACACTCAGACGTGCACTTTTTTTTTATGCATGAATATCTTGATTGTCAAACGGATCACAATCAAAATACAGTCGGAGTTCGTTCTGCTTCTCTCCCTGGTAAGAGAACAGAAAAGAATCCTTTTTTCTGCCCC
Source organism: Acanthurus leucopareius (assembly GCA_029814765.1). Lineage (NCBI taxonomy): Eukaryota > Metazoa > Chordata > Actinopteri > Acanthuriformes > Acanthuridae > Acanthurus > Acanthurus leucopareius. Next base: position 5,915,592 of record JAQMCX010000012.1, on the reverse strand, counting down.
CCCGTGTGTTTTTTGTGACTCGCAGGAAGCCAGAAAATGCACACTACAGCACAAAAAAATTTCCATATCTATCATTCTTAATTGTTTCTCTATTCCACCCCCATCCCACACACACACACACACAAACACACTCAGTGCACTCGTTTGTAAGCTGTATCAGTGTAATTGATGCAATGACTGGAAATAAACAGGCAATTTAAGTGCTGGACACCTCACTGCTCTCCCTCTCTCTCTCCTTCTCTTCACTGCTCTCTCTACCACCTCTACGTTTCCTCTTTGTCTGCACACACACACACACGATCACGCACACACTCAGCCGCACATATAGTCACACTATCACTATCTATCTCACAATCGAACAAGGTGGAATAAGGGACAAGGTCAACATGCTGGGGAAAAAAACGTGTGAGACGGAGAGGAAATTAGGCAGGATAAGAATAGAGAGGGACAGAGGGCACGCAGAAAACAAAGACTAATCTCACAGATGACTCATGTCTGGATGGCCGATTTAATGACAAATTTACAGCCGCATGAGGGAGAGAAACAGACCGTGTTATCTCCGAGCAAATTGCATTTTTCACCATTTTCTGTTTTGGCTGCTTTGACCACAACACTCTTTCATTCGTGTCGTTCAGAGGCCTGCAGCTCACAGGAGGTACAGTCCACTGAGCACTTTCACCTTCCCAAATATTTCCTCTAAAAAGTCTTCCCCGTTTGCGTGATGGGTCGCCCTCACTCGACCACACTCAGCCGAGTGGACAGTGTTCCAACCTCTCCTGCCTGCAGCGAGCTCAGACCAAAAAAAGACAGAAATAGCCCAAGCTGATCCAAAAGGCCACGTCAATCCGGCCAAGCTGCAGCACGAAACAACCGACTTTATCTTTAGGTCGTTTTAAAGAGCCCTAATGTGGACATTCACATGCTCCACTGTCTAAATACATTGTCTGCATGTGCGCTTATATGTGCTGGCCTGTAGCAGCATTAATTATTAAAAAGCTACATGTCAAAATGTGTTCTTGCCTGTTTTATTCTGCTCGTATATGTGGCAGCATTAATATGATCCCACTTGGCCCTGTTAGCCACAGTTGGGAACAGTCATGCTGCATGAATATTAAAAGATTGCAGCCAGTTCTGTATGCTACAGAGTTCATAATAAACAAGGTCTAATAATTTAATGGGTCTGCATGTCAACATATCCCATGGGCTGCCATACTGTCTGTACATGAGGTACTCTTGGTCTAATAGGAAAAGAAAGTAAAGCATGAAATGATACGGCGGGACTTGACAAATGGAGAGCAGCAGAAACCAAGAACACATGAAAAAGAACAGGAGGTACTGTTTCCTTCGCTTGCCTCCATTCTTGATGGAAAAAGAGCCCCGGGAGTATCCTCAAATGGCCCCAGAGACCAAGATTTCCATTTTAAAAATGAAAATGTTATTTCAAAGGTTTGAGCTGTTTCTATTACTGTTTGTTCAATTTGCTTCGTAGGTTCACACTGTGCATAGTGAATTCTTGAAGGGGTCAATGTGAGTGCATTTATGAATCTGTAGGGGATAATGCAACAGTGTGATTGGCTTTCCACAACGGCGGTGACTGAATCACAAGAATTACAGATTTATTTTCGCTTGGCCCCTCTGGCAGGTCAATCAGGATTTGTCTTGATCATTAAAACAGTTGGTCTCCATGTGACCATCATTAAGTTTCTGGGAGGAAAAAAAAGAGGCTCCATGTGTGAGTACTGTCCCTCGTGACCTTTGACCACAGCACTGCTGCTCAGCCATATTTTCAGGACCGATGACATGTGTTGTCCTGCTGGGAAAAATACAGCTGTCATCTTTCAAATTGCATGCCCTTGACTCTCAACCTTGACTTATGTCCGGACATCACATTGACAGCATTTTACAAAATGTTCACTTCACTTAAAAGATTAACCGCTTTAGCACTTCTCATTTTCTTATTTTTAAAGTCACATTAATGTGCTGTAGTGGGTCACCTGAGTATGGATATTTATTTAATTAAGAGGTCTTTGATACTAAAATCCATTTCACGCTACATTTAACATGAATAATCAATGCAGGGTTGCATTTTGAAAATGTGAACTAATTCAGTTTGAAATGTAAGCCACATTTCTACACATAAGAATAATAAATACAAATTCATCCAGATGACTCATCTCAATCTTTCACACGTAGTCTTAAGGCCTCTGAGGTCTTTAAATAATCCCCAAATCTAAATAATGAATGTAATATCTTTGTTTTTCGTGCTATTAACTGAAAAGTGCATTTTTTTAACAATCCAATTAATAGATAAAACAACTGCTAACTCTATTGCAAATCACCACAACACACACACATTATTGCATTTCAAGCAGATTTGGCAAGCAACTGTGGGTTTGCACATTTACAGTCATGGAGCAACATTAGAATAGTTTGGAGTCTTTTCTCTTATCACCTGACAAACATAAGTCCTATATTCACTCTCCATCCAGCTCTGCTATCATTTCCATCAATTCCTAAGTGATATATCTGGCTCTTTAGCTGCTAAATGCTTCACTGTGTTCACCAGCTAGTTCCCAAATGTGTCCATTGAGCAGATAATGTCAGCAGGTTTTTAGAGCTTTTCCACTAGAAAACAGCAGCCTGATGCAGCAAATAACAGCATGAGATCTCTGTGGCTTTTCACATACAGGCAGTCATGTGATCCATTTTCAAACTAGAAACATAGATTTTTGCCACTTGAAGTCTACCTTCATTTTATACAAGTGTTGTAAGGCAACACAGTGCCATACCATATACAAGGTACAATCAAAAACTTCTAAGATTCTTCCTGCTGCACAGTAGTAGTGCTAATGTGCATGTTCCAGATATAAACAATAACTTTCATGGTTAAGTAATCCATGTTACATTGCTTGATCATCATCATTACCTGAGTTACATGCTTTTCAGTGACCACTGGTACACAGTGCAATAGTGCTTTAATTGCCGTGCAAAGATGAGAACTCAGCAGCAGAAATAAAAACTATAGTTTACTGTATCGTATTTAACAACTCAAGTCTCAGAAGGCTGCTAATTGCATTTTAGTCATGCTAACAGCGTGGTTTATGGATGGAAATGTCAGTGTTGCTCAGTCACTTTAATCAACACTGAAGGGTTTAATTTTTCCAATACTCTGGTTTGGTCTTGGCCTCAGCTGTGTTCTGTGTTCATTCCTAATTAGCAAATGTTGGCAAACTAACTTACATGGTTAAATGGTAAACATCATACCTGTTAATCATCAATAGCACTGACACTGTGAGCATGCCAGCACACTGAAGCTAGTGTTTAGCTCAAAGTGCTGCCATGCCAAAATGAAGCTTTAAGAGCCTCAAAGGCTTTAAACAATGAAAACAAAAGATGCAATTTGATGACTTTGTGAAGTAGAAGCCATGACTGCAGGCTGAAATCATAAGGGTTGAGGAAATATATTAAAGTTTTATTTGCATTACATTTAATTACACTGGCCATCTTCCTCCTTCACTCCTTGACTGGTGTCAAATTGTAAGTCAGCACCAGGTGACAAAATGAAATGCACCGCTTTATCTTTAATAAAAATAAATATGTCAATGTTTGAACATTGAGGGAAACATTTGAGATTTATATTTTTTTAGATATTCAATTTGGAAATGCTACTTAGGCCTATTGTAAGTTTAAATTCTGCAACATTAAATAGAGAATTTGTAGTTTTGACTGTAACATGAGCAAAAATACTGCTGTGGTCCTACACTGTGAACTAATGGAATGAATGACAGAAATCCTTTGTCATAAGCCTTTTGTTTTTTCCCTTTGCTTCAATTTCTTATTTTGGCCTCACATTCTCTTTGCTGTGATCTCTATTCCACTTAAGTCTCACCCCTCTCTTTCTCTCAATGTGCATGTTCATTCTCCCTTGAAAGACTTCACTTCTTGATGGCAGCATCATCACTGCATCCTCCTGACAAACAAACCCCCACTCATACAATGCTGACGCACACACACACACACACACACACACACACACTGTACACACACATACACACTGCGTAGGCTCACTGCAGTGCCTCTACCTCATTGACCACAGTATAATACTTCATTAGCTATATAGCAGATTTTACCGTTCTAAGTGAGATTACCTTCCTTTGTCTCCTTTTTGCCTCTGAAAAGCTCCCTGCCATAAACCCTTCCTCTAGTCGCAAAGCCAATAACCTCAATGTCAAGAAATTTTATGTTTTCCGGGCATTTTTTTATTATCAGTTTATTTCTTTATTCAGAGAGTGTGTGTTCTGGATGAGATCCATGGTCATATGACTGATTGTGACACTGTAAACCTGCACGTGAAGGACTCCCTGAGGGGTCAAAAGCTCCTGTTTATTAGAAAGAAAACGGAGAAAACAGATACTTGTGTAAAAGAAGGCATGATGCAATTTTCTAAAAAGCTCATGAATCATAAAATGTACTGTAATGTGTTTATATATTTAACAACTTGCCTCTGTAATATTAAACACCCACAGTATTAACAATCAAACTGCTTAAGGCTGTTCCATAAAGGGCAGCCATTTGTCTTTCTGCGCGAAGGAAAGTTAAAAAATTCAGGAGGCAGACCGGGCCACAGAACTCCATTTTAAACCTTCTGAGAAATTTTCAGCGCAATTGATCATCACACTTCATTTCACAAAGCACAAAGCCCGAAGCACAGAGAGGGGACCGCTCGGTGGCAGGAGGAGGGGAGGAAATCACAAACAGTAAACCTGTCCATCTGGGCCCCGTCTGTGTGGGCTGGCGGTTATTGCACCCTGACAGGGCGTCCACGCTGCGAGCGGCTGATGTGTCGCTGTAATCTGACCTAGTGTCGGCGGTGCAACAGATTGCTCTGATTGCTTATATGTTCTGTTCTTGTGCAGCTAGGAACTTAAGGAAAAGCAAAATATTATTTCTGTTTCGTTGCTTCACCATTGCAATTTTCATAGCTGACTGCATGCAAGCACTAAATGGACAGCACTGATCTGAAACCATGAACTGATATTTCTCAAAAGAAAAATAAGGCTGTGAGAAGACAGTTCACTTTTATCAAATATAAAGCAGGAATTGAATATGTGAAGCTTGCTACAGGCATCATATACTATAATGTACATAGTACTTGTAGCTTGTATTATACTGAGTGCATCATTTAAATGAGCCAAGCAGCCCTGCAATTATTCAAGTTTGACTTTCAGACTTTCCTTCAGCAAAACCAATGATCACATTTAATTAGCATTTTTCTCTCCCCCTCCTCTTTTCCTCTCTTCTACTCTACTCTAACTTTGTAGTTGTCCTTAACAATAAACATTCATGACTAATTTAGCCTAAATCAAGTAAAATGAAAACATATTTAGGATTTCTAATTTAACAGTCAAAAACTCTACTAATCTGATCATCTGTGAGCATCACAGTTAACTGACAGCAACCGAAACTGAACCAGATTCTAAGTAAAATGTTGCTAAATCCTGACTGGTTCACAGGAGAACAAAAAACTACTCAAATATCTGAAATACCTGTAACCCAAACTGTCCCAACCATTACAGAATATAGAATAGTGCTTCCATGCAGGATCCCATTACTCAGAGTGAAAGAAATGAATGAGAAAGTACATTTTCGGGGCCTTGAACATATGGCTGGCATTTAGAGAGGACTGCAACCTGTTCTCTGTGCCTGTGATGATTAAGCTACAGAACTTGATTTTTCTTTTACTTTGATAGTGGACGGAGGTGATGAGTGCAGAGAGAGAAGAAAGAGGATGACACGGAGCAACAAATGACCCCTTCTGGATCTGAACTGAGAGCCATTTGAATTACATGGTCAGCCTCTTAGAGCACCGGTGACCAGGCTGACCCATCTCTGAATCTGCACTGAAAGCATTTACTTCCGCAGTTAAACGTCCATTCTTGACCATTTTTCACACGTTAACAAACTGAAATTACAAGGATGTTCTGATTGGTTTGGATGTGGGTTAGCGGTTTCCAGCTAATCACATTGTCAGATTTTCGGTAACAGTTTGATCACGTTGTTCACGGAGAGTCTGAACAAGGCTCAGAGACAAACAAATGTTCCAATTCATTTCATACATTCTGACCTTATCCTGTTTTATTTTGAGCTCATTTCATTCAGCTCTCCTTGCAGTTTAACAGCAGCGTCTCGCTTGTGAGCCATTTCACTGAGCTTTGTGTGATGGTTGGTGAATTATTCATTTAAACATGATTGACCAAGGGATTGAATTACAGGTCTGATTGATCGTTGGGCTTGTAAAAAGGAATCCCAATGACCACTGAAACCTAAGTGTGACTTAAATGACTGGTGGGAGGAGCCGCCTCAGCAGGCCGCGGTGCTCAACTGGTGCAGGCTGAAAATGCATCATTCTGGTTTTGGTTTGCGACATCCCTTATTCATGTTATATAAAATCATGTATTTGGTGAATACAACTGAGATCTGAGGCTGCAACAAGCTATCATTCCCCTAAATGATTAATGGAGTGGTCCATAAAAATCTGTAAATAGCTACGATATACTTCCCAATAGCATCTAGATATAGTTCAATATCATCAAAGACAAAGAGAACCAGAAATGATCCATGTGATCATCTAGATCCTGTTCATTCAACCATTTCTTAACTTGAAAAATGGCTTAAGGTTTCACTCTACTGTCAGAATTGATGCCAATAATTTCCAATTCGATCTATCAATTAATCATTTTTTTCATGGCAGCTCTAATCATGCCAGAGATCATTTTATGCGGTATGGCAAGAATGGCGCTCCCCTCCTTAAGCACCAACCACCACCAATCTCAATCTATGTGTAGGAAGGCAATTCTTGGAGATTTTTAGTGAAATCCAAAGACACCTAATGTCCTCTGCTGTTTGCTGTGGTAATTAAACAAATGCCCTGACTGTCGTTGTAGTAATTGTAGTAATCAGTGTTAGAATGCCGGATGTTAACACCTTTACCTGTTGCTAATATCCACAGCAACATTCACACACACATCAGGTTTGTATAGAAAATGTGGGTGAGGAGATTATTGTTGCTGCAGTTTCTGTCTCAGACTCTGATTCTCTCTCTGTCTGTCTGTCTCCACCATCAAAGCAAAACAACAAATCTCTGTATCCCTGATTTTTCATTACTGCCTGTGTTTCTTTATCCCTTAAGGTTCAAGTCTGAGCCTTGCGTTTTGTCTGTTTCTTTTTTTCTATTCAGTGTATTTCTGTGTTGCATGAACTGCCAGACATGCCCTCCTTCTGCACGAGAATAATCCCAGATTACACTTAGATATTGAGTTTGTGTATGTGTGTGCACCGTTACATGGAACACATCTTGTTTACTTTTACTCTCTATGAATGTTTTGTATAATCTTGTGTCTTGTAATTTCCTCTCTGCAATCACCGACCTTTGCACCTCCAAAAATTCTACAATCTGGTTCTCAGAAACCACAAATCAGGTCTCTGGATTTCTGAAGCTGCTATTTGGTCTTCATCACCGACAAAAACCAACCCAGATGTCACTTTCTGTTTTGGGTGAAGGAAATATCTTGGCTGCCATTCGGGAATTCTGTAAAATGAACAAATTGTGGAAATTATGAAAGAATAATCATGGTAACTGCTGCTCCTTCTTCATGGCTGCCCTTCCTGTTCACAGGCCCTTATCACTCAGAGCGTCACACATTCAAGGCTCAGATCGGGATCAGCTGTGCGGTATGAGAAGCTGAACGTTTATATATGTGTGTGTGAGTGTTTTTGCACAGCGGGGAGTGGGATGACGCTCGCTGTTTGTATAATAAAAGGTGCTGTTTGCATTTTGCAGAGTCATTACGGGAGACGTCTTCCTTTTGCTCTGAGCTATGAGGCTCCTGAATTTAAAGGCAGAGCCTCTTTTTTTTAAGGAGAAAGAAAAATGGAGGAAAAAAGCTTCATGAGCAACAAAGCGGAACTTAATTATTGCTCACGTCAAAACCAAAATAAAAACTAATCGTAGGAGCCTTTAGAGCAGTGAAGATGCACATCTTCATCACTGGATGTTAATATACAGGGAGTGCTTTTTTAGGATTTCCATCTATCTTTATCTTTATGTTTAAAGAAATCAATCCAAATTGTAAAGGCAGTCCACATGAAATTGCTTCTTTTTGATCAATTCTTCTCTGCGTGCTGCTGCTGCTTTCACTGGTCGATTCTGTGGCACGTCCTTTGTGCGTCCGTCCCACCTGATTCATTTACAGGCCTTCTGTGGACGTACTGTTGCATGTTTTAATGGCCACTAGAATCTGCGGGCAGCAGAGAGTGTAATGTGTGCTGCGTGTGTTCGAGATGTCCAAAAAAAAAAAAAAAAAACCCCAAAAAAAGAGCAGTGATAGGAGACGCAGAGCTCCAGCACGCATGAGTCAGTCACGTTCAAATGTGTATTTTCTCAAGTCAGTTGGCAAATATCTGCACTTGGGTTGGCATGCCCACTGTACCCTACTGGCTGCCAGCTGTCACTCAGGAAGACAGAAAGATAGAGGATAGAGAACAAGAGGGAGGGAGGGACAGAGAGAGAGAGAGAGAGAGAGAGAGAGAGACGGGGGGGTGCGTAAAGGGAGTGGTGATGATGTGAGGACACGAGCCCCGGGGCTTTCTTTCCCTCTTGTGTCTCATTTGTCTCTCTGATTATAACAAAAAAAACATGGCAGCCCGAAAGAAGAGAGGTCGACATCAGAGGGAAAAAAAGAAGGGAAAAAAACAATGCAGAGGGAGAAGAAAGAGAAAGAGAGCGCGTGTGATACGGAGAAGAATGACAAACCATTTTTCACATTTATGGCAAAATTACTAAGTGTGCAGGCCACAGCCTAGTGATTCTTACTGTAATGCATTAGTCCAAATGAGTGCCCCCTAGGGTTTGCCATGACATTAACAACATAACAATGCGGTGTTTCGTGCATTTTTTTTTTTTTTATGCACACTGTGCACAAAAATACAAATTCATCAGGACGAGTGGAAAATGTGATGCCACATTGACTGCATGTTGTTCAGCAAGAAAATAAATGGAGTTATTCAGATTTTTCAGTGGTGCTGTGCCCATTGGGATCCAACCGCAAGTAAACTACAATTACTTGTCGAAAAACAGCAGGAAAATGAGCGTCCATTTTTTAGGAAATGCTTGTTTTCTATGATGAATGAAGACTGTTGTGAACCCCCGAGGCAGCCCGCTGCATTAACAACACACCACACAGGATCTGATGTCATGACTCCTCTCACTGACTTTGGGACCATCAATCAACCTTCGGTCACAGTTACGCTGCATGGAGAGAATTTCAGCTTAGCTACTGGGGAAAAAAAGTGTCAGCAGCATGTGCGAGGTTTGGGTTGAAAATACTGTATATCAGCATGTACTGTGCATTGGATTTGACAAGTGGTTACTTGATGTTCTTCTCACTGCTGCAGCAGATTTGCAGATTAATAGATTTCTCAAAGCCTTTCATGTTACACAACTGGGCGAGACACATGCAGATACAACTTGCTCATATTCCACCTCATGGGAAACATTAATATTTAATACATTTGGCCTGTATGCTAGTTTGCAACTGAGCAGCAATCTGCAGCTAGGGTGATTCTGACAGCTTTTGAATTTGTGTGTATATTCTGTCATCAAATGTCAGATACAGCTCTATTCCTAACATACTAAACTCAGCATGAATGCTTCGGCTTATCGTAAGACACTCATTTCCGTGATGTACAGAGTCATGGGGTCTGACAGATCACTAAATCATCAGAGACACATTCTTTGGCTTATGCTACATTTAAACACTTTAGTGTTTACAAATGTCAATACTGTTGGGCCTCAGGAAGCTTCTTCCTTGTCTCATTTTCAGCCTTGACATAGGAAAGAAAAACACGAGCCGATGTTGTTTTGCATTTTAGATTTCACATTTCTCGGCTCTTGTAATTTGAATTAGTCTTGTGATTTTTTTTCAAATTATTTGTGCAAATAATATTTATCAGCATGTTCACCTTGCTTTAGGCCTCGAACTCCGGCAGTCCCTCCTGTGTTACACAATAAGATTTATTAGAGGAACGCAACATGAACATTGTTTCACAAATCCATCCAGCATGTGCGTGTACAGGCTTAAATGAAACATGTTACAAGGCTGCATCAGACTGTACCATCATAAGGATTTATTAACAGTATTTGTACATTCAGAAGCTGTGTCCTATGTTGTATAAGAGCAGTATGCACCACATATTATTTAAAAGATGAAGTGCAGGCTTAAAAGGTGTTTCTCAAGGTAAAAAGCTCCAAGAATGCGAAGGATAGAGCAAATTAAGTTCACATGCCAGAAGAATGTATTTCCAATGGGAAGACTGGGCTCCAATAAGCAGACAGAAGGTTTGATTTTTTTCATTACTGCACTGAATACGATCAACCTTATATCTCCAGCATCTGTGTACCCAGAGCCTGTTTGTAAAATGAAGGACAAATGAAAATTGAGTGAGGACGTAGTTTGCTTTCTCAGTCTCTCAGCATGGCAGTGTAATGTATGAAGGAGGAAATGATATTGCCTGTGGTAGAACAACACACTCTCTTTTGAGACAGAAGAATTGTGATTTTATTCCAGCTCAGTGCACTCTCACAAGCAGCTCCCAGCTATTGATGTCTGTTCCCACAACTATTGTTATTCGACATTCAATTCTGGGACACTAGGACACCACTTTTAAGCCACATATTGGACGACGTTAATGCAGCTATGACCCCACATCCTCACACAGCTTTGATCTGCACAGCCTTTGCAGCTACAGTATGGATAAAAACTGGTCAACAAACATGAAGCAACTCAGTTACTCACAGTGTCAGACCAGCTTTCTGTGTAGGAGGCTGAGACATTGAGAGCCTTTACTTATTTCAAAATGGCATTCAGAAAACTGGAAAACAAAAAATTAATGCAGGAAGCCATGTTTCTTTAGCCTCAAACTATGGTTAATGGTTGAATCAGCACCACAGCTGATGTAATCAGGAAAAGATATGCACTGCACAAACAGCAAGGCTCAGGCATAGCAGGGGGAGGGAGAGCAGTTCCTGTCTGGTCTTTTTATCCATATCGTGAAATTGTCAATCTCTCCTCTCTGCACCTGCACTGGCTTTAGATTCAATTGTAGAATAAGATCTCAGACCTTGAAATTTGCTCTTGTATTTACCAAAGCCTGTGACGTGATAAGTGAGATACACAGGAGCGTCTGTACTGTACTGAGTGACAGCAGGTTCCACACTGGTAATGAACTCAAGTCTCTTTCTACAAACCCCGTGTCTTTGTGTCAAAACAGTTTGACTTAAAGGCACAATAAGTAATTTCGGCAGCTAGAGTGTTTTTCAATCAAAACAATTCAAATAAAAGACCTATTTTGATGACGCAGTGAAGCAACATGGGATTTAAATTTTCCATGGGATTTTATTTCTGCTATAAACAGTTAGTTAGTGACAGGCGACTAAATGAAATGTACCGTTACGTGAATAAATGACAGATTTCAGAATTTGTTGAACACATTTGGGACAATGTTAGTACACAACTCGATAAAATGTATATCAAAGATTGAATCATTTCTCATGTGGAAATGTTACATATTATATATAAGAATCATCAACACTAATGAACACCATGACTTATGAAATTACTCATGATCATTATGATCTATTTGTATGCTTTCACAGCTTAACTTGATTATATTTAGTTTCTTCAGAACGTGTAATGTAAAACGACATGTCTGAATGTCGATTTTATGCATCATTTAACCTGAAAACACATCTGGTTTTTTTTTCTGCTAATATTGGAGATTCAAAGTTTAAAATGTTTGCGTTTGAGTTGCTGCTGTTTCAAAATGAGTCTTGACAGTGAAGAGGATAGTCTGTTGAAAGTATTTATAACTTCCTGATGGATAACGCTGATCGATTGGTGGACCCTTATCATATACTTCATGCTAATTTGCAATCAGCATTACGACCATCAACAGCAATTAGGGAACAATTGGACATGTTTTCATATCCATTTGTTTTTTATTTGCCTTGGAAGGATTTCTTTTGGAGTGCATGCGCTGATATCATCATTCCCACTCTGCCAAATAAATAGCACTCATAAAACTCAGGCGTCTGCTGCACAGGATGGCAGGAAGTTTACAATAAATGTCTGGATAAATCCACCAAAGACAGTGTTGCCAACTCTGCTCCAATGAAATACACTAATGGCTGCTCAAAAAGTCACACAAAGGAGATGATGCAACGCCTTAATTAACATGTAAATTAGTTTAATGCTTATATTCATTATGAAAGAATTTACAGCCTGCAAAAGCCAAAGATGGATGTAGTGAGTGGACAGTGGGCGAACAGTGAGCTATGGAGATGTAGTTTCTCCATTAGCTGAAGGTGGAGAGACACATCCTGACACCAGCTGCCCTTCTCTGCCAGCTGACTAACACTGATCCAATGAACCTCCGTTTGGTTGTCAGAAGTAGTTCAATGTGCTGTTTACCCTGCAAATGTACAACTAATTAATTTGTGGTCATGGCCAAAGATAGAGGCGGTCCAGCTCAGTGCAGGCCTGTGGCAAGGGTACAACACCAAAGGCTCTACTCAAAGCCCCCCCTTTCCTCTTCCCTTCCCTTCCTCCCCTCACCGGAGAAGAGAGGGACTGTGTTTCTGTTCCTGCTGCCGCAAAAGGCAAGCGACTTGAGCCTGGCTTTCATTAAAACAGCAAAAACAGTTGGTCGCAAAATCCATTCAACGTATGACAAATTCCTTAAAGCTCTGGTGGATGCCAACAGAACCTTTGCAGAAATGAGACGTCTAAAAGGCGCTAAATGGTCACCGGAAACCAATTTTTATTTTTCAGAGGAAAAAGTGCCGCTCAAGTCACAAATTTTTCCATTAAAGATCATGAATTTTCCACACATACCTTTAAATATTGCCAATTTCAGCCACTTTGCACTTGTTAGAGCGCCGTTAATGTGCTCCACCAGACAAAATGCAGGTGTGCTCTGCAGAACTTCATGACAAATATTCCTTCTTATACCCATCATTTGAATACATGCACCTAAAATTTTCTATTTTGTTGCAGAATAGTACTAATTGGTACTCATGCATCACCTGAATCATCGTTGTTTTAACACTGTGGCATTAAAAATAACACAGTGAGGATTTTTTGGACCGACTTACCTTGCAATTAACAATCTGAGTCAATAGACTCACTATAGGTGCCTTCCGTCAAAATCAATGTGAACTTACTTTTATGAGCTGTTTTAATCCTGTTCCTCAGTCCACCTCCAGTCTGTTCTGACAAGTTTCCACCTACTGCCCACTACAGACACTGCAAACCATCAATTTTTCAGCTGTAATGGCAACAATGGGTAGCGGGAAGGCTGTCATTTCTATAATGACTGTGCTGTCATGAATATAATGGCGATGCTGTTATGTTTTATAGACAGGAAGTTCACACATTCCCAGTGTGAGCAAGAAGTACTGTAGCTGAGGGCAGCTAGCTTTGCTGGGCTGAAATGGCACCATTTTCTGTCTGATCTTGCAAGGTTGTTTTGTGGGGACACTGAGTCTGTAATGGGAAAATGAGGGAAGAATGTCAGGAGACAAAGGTCTCAGACAAGTTTTAAGCTCCCGCAGATTTAACTTTGATGTTGTAACCGTAAAATCTTTTGTGTGCCATTTTCTTGCCTGTTTTTAAATGATTCTCCCATTTAAAAAAAAAAAAAATCCATGTTGATGTTGTCTGTGACGAGTTGAAACTAATCTGTCACACATCAGGACAAAATGATGTGGATGTCAGTCAAACGTCAATATGATCAATGAGTCAAATGCCAGTAAGTGATGTTACCTTGCATTCACAGCCAATTGAAACAAGCAGTAATGGTTCAGGACTGGCTTATCACTGGCAGCAACGACCCAAGTCTCTGATCTGCTACAGGTTGCCAAGTAAAGCACACTTACATTGAGCCAGTCATTATTGAAAGCAAGCCCCAAGGCAAATCGCAGTAATGAATGGCTCCCTATACATTATCCAGCTTATTACATAGCTGCTTACCAAAAACATAAATCATCTGACACAATATACTGATTTTACATGTTTTTCTTAATGCAATGAAGTAATTAACAAGGTGGCTCAGTACTGCAGCCACAGAAACGTTTATAAAAAAGCATCCATGGCTGCACCGTGGAAGACATGTACGGCAACATGGACAAATCCAACAGCTGTACAGTTTCTGACAGGAAATAAAAACTACTGTGCCCTCCAAATAAATTAGCCCAACCATGTTTTAGTCTGGGTTATGCAGTTACTGCAAATAACTTCAAATCAACAACTATAACACTGAAAAGCCACAAAAAGAGCTCTCTGCTACAAATAACTTGCACTACAAAGAGTCTATCAAAAAAGAATGAATTTGAAAGCCACACTATTCAATAAGCATGATACTGATGGTACTGGAAGAGGCTGCATTGTGCCTGAGCTGGTAATCCAATAGCAAATCTCAATTGCTTGCATATTTACTGATGTATGATGAAGCCATGCAAATCAATTCAGCAACACTCTGCAGCATCAGCATTTGTAGCTACAGTGCCACAAGAGGGATCTCTTTTAAAGGTATGGGTAAGTGATGAGGCTGAGCAATGTAATCAGTGAGGCCATTCACCATGACTGCCATCATTATTGCCAGACGCAGGCCGCGGTGCCAGCAAGCTAGAGGGCAGTCCATCCAAGAATATCTCCTCCAACTTTCGCAAGATGAATTCCTTCGGCGATGCCATCTGTTTGTCTATCCTACATGTGCCATGTGCACAGGTTAGATGAAGTTATTGCAGCTAACGTGTCTCAAGTCACCTTATTCGTGTGGGTCCTCATCACCCCACTTTGCTCCACCTGTGTGAGGTGCCCCCCTGTGGGCTTTTGCAGGAGATTCCTCACATCAAACCCACCTCCACCCTGATGGCCCACCTTTAGCACATATTATTTAATCAGTTGGAAATGCCACTGAAATATATTGTACTGTGTATGGTGTTGTACTCGGGTTGGTCAACAAAATCTTCTTATAATCTGACACAAATACTTAAATTTGGTTTCCACAGAGCTGCTGACTGACAGCTACTGTTACTGCGAGGTTGGCCCATGGCACTGACAGAACATTCACTTGAAAGAGGCTTTATGACACATGACAAGTAATAAGATGCTGCAAAAGCATCTTAATTTAACTGATTTTACCCCACCTTTAATATTTGCATTATTTTCATTATAATTCTAAATCTGTTCAGCAATTGCAGAAAGCAAACTATGGACACATAGTTTGACTGATTCTCTCAACTGCAATATCTTCAAGATTTGTTGCATTTTGTGTTGATTTCAGCATTTTAACATCAAACTGTTTAACCAACTTAATGGTACTGTAATAGGCATAGATGGCTACAGGTAAAGGCAGTAATTCTGTCCATAAATCAGATAAGTCAATGGGAGCCTGGCAGTGGGGGTGGGGTATATAAGCTTCACGTTATCCACAACTTACCTAACCAACTTCAATATCCATTCAGATCTCCACCAGAAAAGCTGGATATGTGTGAATTCAGTGAATTCAAACTGATTTTTGAAAGGATCAATTTTTTAAAAAATTTCAATAAATCATTACTGAGACGCAGTTATTTACCCTATTAGACGTATTACAAGAGCAAATGTGTCAGAAATATTACATCCAGCGTTTTGATGCTTCAATCTTGTGGGGGGGTTTGAGGATTTTTTCTCTTGTATGAAGACCTGCGCCAGTGGCTGTCTAATCCCTTTTAGCTTTTATGTTGTGTCCTCTCCTTTGTTTGAATTTATATCCAGACTGGGCCTTGGACCCAGAATCCACTGCTTATATATACAGTTAATGCCAGCTATTCCCAGAAACACGCATCCTCAATCAAAGTGGTTTGGCATTTGCAAAAGACGCGATTGTATTGTTTCACAGACACAGACCCTCAAACACCGCGGTTCCTTCCACAAACTGGAGACAAATATGAGTCAAACAGGCTACTTGTTAGACTACAACACGCAGTAAAACGCTGTTTCGCCTTTTTCTTGTCTTTTTTAAAATTTTTTATCTCTCAGTGCGAATGATGGAAAGCATATTGGCATCCCGCGCACATCAATCAAGGCTCACCTACCGGATGGTGCTCCGGATGCCACGCTTTTCTCTCGGCTGTGTTTGATGCAAAGACCCTCCGATTTGGCCGCCCCTTTTTTTCCCGCACGGGTCCTCCGGTGTCCTCCAGAAGCAGGTGTGACCACAATCTCGCCTTGTTGTATTCCCATATGTTGTCGCCAGCGCAATTATGAATGCTCCAGTTGATCGGTGACTGGATAGCCTGTGTGATCATGTGCTGCCAGCTCTTCTCTCTCTCTCCCTCTCTCTCTCTCTTTCTCTCTCTCCCTCTCCCTCTCTCTCTCTCTCTTTCTCTCTCGCTCTCCTCTCTGTGTCTCTTCTCTGTAACTGCTCCCTCCGCCCGATTATCTCCCCGCTGCGGCACTGACTACATGGTAATACGGCGAAATGAAACGTGCCTGACTCGCTGGCGAACTTGTGCGCCTTATTATGGCAATTAGTCGCCGGACCGGTCCGTGCTTGCTCATCCGTGCACCTTTGGCAAAAATCTGCTGCCTCTCAGCTACATCCGCTATTTGCACTGAATAAATTGCCCCTGAGACGCGGGAAACGTGTTTTATTTTCTAGAAACGGAGGGGGGTAAAAAAAAAAGGAAAAGCTCCTCTTCAATCTGCCGGTTGAGGCTGAAGAAGAGGAGCAGAGGAGTGAAAGACTGAGGCTTAAAAGGATGGAGAGGATTAAAGGAGGAGGAGGCTGGAACACATTTGTTAAAGCCTTTCCTCTATATGTCATTTGAATAACAGAGAGACATGGTGCATATTTCCCCAAATCCTTCTCTCGCTGTCTCTCTTCTTGTCTATCTCTTTTCCCCGTTTTTGACTGTATCATGAACTTGGCAAATCAAGCTACAGTCCACAAATCATTGATTAATTTGATACAATAAATTCAACTATGCTCATCTATCTATCTATCTATCTATCTATCTATCTATCTATCTATCTATCTATCTATCTATCTATCTATCTGTCTATCTGTCTGCCTGTCTGTCTGTCTACCTGCTGGAGTGTCTGTGTGCAGTTGCGTGTTGAACAGGTCCCCACAGACTTCGCTCTGCCTGGTCTCAGTCTCACTCCCTCTTTGTCAGACTGATGGATGTTGTTTTTTTAATTAGGGCTCCACTCTGATCTCCACAGCATGTTAGGCAGGTTATGATTCTGTCCAATCATGGCACTGTTAGTCCGAGCCTTGACAGCGAGTGTTTTCAAAGTGGTCCTCAAATTGGTTGGACATCTGTTCCGGTCCCCAGAGTGATATGGACCACGGCTCGCTGTGGGAGGAACCGAGTCCGTGTGAGGACTGAGTGCTGTGAATCCCACCGGTGGTGCTGAGCTCAGACCAGCTGCTTACATTTCAGTTGTGCATCAAAAACCAACACTTGTCAGCTTGAGAGTTCTCGGTGTGGCACAGCTTTAGCCTCTCCCCCCTCACCTTTATGTGCACATTCTGATGTACCAAATGTGCTGTGTCCATAGTTTTGATATTGTGTTATGCCCCTCAATCATGTTGGTTGAAACGCCAGGCTTGTGATTTGTGTAGAAAAGCATAATTTTATACATAAAAGGCAAAACTGTGAGCCGAGATCAGTGGCTCCTATAATTACAATGCAGAGCGTCAGCGTATAACATTAATGATTCAGTAGGACCTTGAAAAATGAAAAATGCAGCTACTCACAGCTTTCTGAGCCATCCTGTGCTCGCAGTGCTTTTGATGTAATTTGCGAGCATCAAATTTATGTCAGTGTTTCTCTGGGAAGCGATTACTATAACATCTGAGTGTGTTACAGTGTGGCAGAAATGATAACCTAAGCCCTTTGAACAGAGGGCAGCAGGGACCAAGTGTTTGGGGAGAGAAACCTCCGAGTGTGGCTCTCTCCTTACTGAGAGATGAAGCTTGGCAGAAAGGCAAAGAGCATGAACTAAACCTGTTTGAGCAGTTTTGTTTCTCAGCACTATGACAGGCCTCGTCTCTGCTTGATGCCTCCAGTATCTGGTATGTATCTGAATGTGCATCTTAATAATCCTAATCTGAGTGATATGCACTGCAGAGTCACAATACTCCAACCTTTTTTATTACCCTAGGCTGCCATGATATGACAAAACCGTTGCTGTAGATGATATTTTTTTTCCAGGCTTGTTTGTAGTTGTCAGAGTTGCTTATCAAAGGTGCATGCCCCCGGCAAACTGTGTGACACACCAGTGTTGTGCTGAATGTGCACACTCATCAGACGTGCGCATCTAGAAATATACTACACCATCAGGAGCGATCTGTCACTATGTGCATGCAAGCCATCGATAGGTCCAGTCACTGCTGCAGTCATGCTGGCAGGTTCATGCATTTCAGCAGCTCTGCAGGGTGACTCTAGAGTTTTTTTTACAGCTGCTTCTCAGTCAAATAGTAAGGTAAGCCGAGCATTATGGACTCTGTGCTTCATTTATTTGGCTGAATGAAACACTGAGAGGACGTCTGTGCTGGTTGTGTTGTACTGGCTAATGTCAACAGCCTTGTTTGAGTGCATGTCTGTCAGCAGCTGTGGGTGTACAGAAAGTGTATTAATTATCAAAAGTGTTCATTAAAGTGACCTGGTTCTCATAACGCAGGTTAACTAAGAGTTTGCCTCATGGCCAGGCTGATGACCCTTGCTGTCCTTGAAGGCTGTGTGTGTCTGGTGCTTGTTTATAGCCAGCTGTCAAAATTCCTCTCCAGGCACTGATTAAACCTCTAAAAACTGATCTCTGTCCATCAAAATTACATATTTAGAAGTTTATTTCCATGAAATAAATCTTTTCATGTCTTACATTGGCTTGGATGCTCCACTACACCTCTATTTTTATGTGTCACACCCAGATCTACATAGTTTCTGCCTCTATTTCCAATCACTCGCCTCAGCTACCTGTCTGCAGCCTTGACTCTGCTCATCAAACACACGAATCTCATCAACAGCTTCCGTATCTAACAAACTGTTCAAAATATTGCTTGCAATCACTACCTGTATTACTAGCCCCAAGCCATTTAAAAAGTCCTGTTCAAATTTGACAAGAATCATCATGTGGCTTGGCAGGCTAATGTTAGCTAACATTCAGCACAATGCAGATTTGTTGGGACACAGTCAGTGAATAAAATGTGCAAAAATCAACTTATCGATTGACCAACATGTTGGTCTTTACGCATTGTTTTGTCAGATTAAATGCATGAATCAGCATTAGGCTTCAATATTAGCGGTGGTGGTTGTGTGGTTGAACAGAGCTTTAAAAAAAAGGCTAAATGCAGCTTGACTCTCAGATTTAAGATCCTTTAGTAGGTGAAGGCCCACCATTTCTGTTTTTTTTGTAATTTTTCAACTGAAAACATTACACATTACTGCCATCATTTTGAAAATAGTGAAATTTAGCTTGCAAAACTACTACAAAGCTCCATCATGCTTTTCCACTGATACCCCCCATGACAGATTATATACTGACTGTCTGCATCCATGTTTGTCAGATTGTCACAGTTCTCAGGTTGAAATCCTCTGGCATGGTGTCTCTTGCTTATTTCTGGTATAATATGTCTTATGGCAAATTAAATCACCATATAGACATGAATTTAAGGTTGAAAACCTGACTTTCATCAGAGGGGATTCTTAACATCCTTTCATGATAAAGTGGCTCTCAGTCCATCCATTGAGCTATTGTGCTGCTACTGTGATCTGCCATTAACAGGACCATACAGTAATTAGACTGCAGATTGACTGAGAGCTTGAATGTCACATGATGTTCAGCACATTTTGTGCATAAGAGAATGTACAAGGTCCAATGGCTCAAATATGTAAATCCTCAAACAGGGCTGACATGGAGGCCTCAGGTAACTCCGGAGGAAGGTGCTGCAGTTGACAGCAGTTCAGGGTAATCTTTTAAGGTAGTATGCAGTATTTTGCCTCATGTCATTAAGATGTAATGACCAGCATGGTGATTGAGATCATGATGTTCAAAGTCACCTTTCCACCTTATCTGTAGGAGTGCCCAGCCAGCATCCAGGACTCAGCGAAGGAGTGAATCTAATACGTGACCCCCCTGTGACATTTTGGTCATGTTTTCTCTCTCCCACTGCCACTGCTCTCCGTCTATGCTGCATTAGTTTCCTTATCCTTCCTCTTCATGGCATCTCAGTGGGAGTGGGAGTGTAATTACGCAGTCAGACGGTGTTTACAGACGCAAAAGCGCCTTAATTTATTCCAACAGTTAGCAGTAATTCCCCACTTTAATTTATAGCTCCTCCACCCAGTGGGAAAACGAGAGAAGCAGATAGTGAGAACGAGGGGGAGAGAGAAGGAGCATATGGATGTTATATTACAGAATACAGTTGACTACAACGTGTACAAGGCTTATGCACATGTAAAAGCCATCAGCAATGGTTTTACTGCACATTTAAGTTGTTTTTGTCCAATCAACGGTGTGTTTAAGCTTGCTCCATAATGGAGGGAATGCAAACAAAAATAGATGTTCATGGCTTGTGGCTGAAAACCGTTGGCAGTGATACTGTTCAGTGATCATTATCATCCTGCAGACGGCCCTCAGTGGTATTTATAGCGGGTCAGGCTGCAGACCATGCAAAGCAGAGGAGTGGATGGTTGTTTAGTTTGTCTAAACTGTCATTAATCAACACTGTGACTGGTTATTACTTCACCCTTACCAACGTGTTACACATCTTTACCTGTAAATAGGTTTTCTAGACAGTTTAAGGTGTGATTTACCACAAACAGGGAGTCTTTTCAGACTCAAAGTGCGCTCACTCCTGTGTTTTCTTAACCTCTGAAGCTGTGAACACTGGTGAGAAAACTGGCATTGATTACATCCATACTGACGCCTCACAACAGCTACAGTGGTTCTTATTGACTTTTTAGAAACTATGTGAGGCAAGGTACAAAACCTTAATGACCGCGCCAAAAGAATTATGTCAGGATACACGAGAAAAACAGCCTGCTGAACTGTAGCAAGTGGCACGGAAACACGCCTCTGCATCCCCAGCATGAAAGTGCAGTATTGATGCAGCTGTTGACAGCAAATTGAAGAGGAAAAAGAATGAGAAAAGAAGGCCTTGAAAGCTTTCTTTGAAATCTTAAAGATAACTTGAAAAAAGCAACTGAATCTGCCTTAAGAGTTTGCAATGAAAGAGACACTAAATCCTGTTTTATCTTCCTAAACTATATTTGTCTTTGTCATGTAGAAAACAAACGCCGATAAACCCAAAGGCTTCTTTGAATTGGCAGTCCTGATTTACATTCAGTTATTTAGCTTCTGTATTTATACACAGGGCAAATTGCATTTTGTGTAATGCTGGAATAGGCTTAAATTCCTCGATAGCCAACATTACAGCTAAGCATTAATAAGACCATTAGTAGAAGAGCAAGAGTCAAAACCACAGGGACCTGACAATGAATGTAACAAATCTTCCTGTGTGGCTAGAATGATCATTTATAATAGAGAAACACTAATTAAAGAATCAAGGAAATTTAAGTGCAGGAGAGAGAAAGAAAATATATTATAGAGAGAGGAGCTTCAGAGGCAAGAGGACTGTACTGGAGAAGAGAATATGAGGATATTAGTTTTTAGATGAGACAGAGACACTAACTGACTGACTGACTGACTGACTGACTGACTGACTGACTGACTGACTGACTGACTGACTGGGAAAATGAAACTGACTCCGGCTATGATGACCCACCAATGAGTCGTTGATAAGACATTGGGTGAAGCCACAGTTGTGTCACGAGAGCTCTCTGAAGAGCAGCCACACAAACAAGCTGGACCTCTGCATCAAAGTGATCATGTGGACATGTGCGCAGCACATAAGGTGCATCTGTCACCGGCCACAGACGTCAGTGGTAAAACCAGACAGAATTGGCAGAGAGCTTGCTCATCTGGCAAGACTCTTCAGTAATTAGGACAGACTAAATGATATCAATGGGTGTTTCTGGTGAGCCAGTGGTCAACACACACCATGTAACTGTGACCTGGTTTGAGTTTGGCCAGAAACTTGTAAGATGTCATCTTGAAGGACAAATTGGACAGGTTGTGTGAATGCAGGCGGTCTGTAGCAAGATATGAGAAATCTATTCCAAACAGTATTTAGTAATTATATAAAAATGATCAGGAAGATCAAGTGAGGCTGAGCATTGTCTCACAAAAACCAACAAAGAAAACACAAAAAAGTGAAAAATCATCCATGGCATTTAAAAACCGTAACAAATCATTCAAAGAATTTAAAATGTACCCTCAAGTCTTCAGGTCTGTTATTTAAAGTTTCAGAGAAAATTAATACCTTCGACTGCCAAACTGCAATAACAAAACCTCTGCATGACCTCCAACATTTTGTACAACATGACTTATGTCACCAAAATTTTTCAATAATTCATTTTATAAGACCATTTAAGAGAGTACTTGTCACATGATTTAGAGATGAAGTCTAATGGGAAAAATGCAGTGCAGCCTTCATGTGCTCATTTCAGTGCAGAGTCATTACTTTCTGGACTCTTGAGTCCAACAACTTCTGCTCATCTGATGAATAATTACTGCTCATGTCAGAAAGTCAATCGCTTCTTGAATGTGATGTCAGTAATGAATGAGAGGAAGGACAAATCAATCATGTGTCCAGGCTGTTGATGGATAAAAATACAGCAAAGTTTTCTGCTGCCGTTTCTTGTTTTTTTTTTTTTTTTAACAGCTTTTAGGTAAGCCAAGAAATTGAGAAAAGACTTCAATTAATGCAGTACATATCCACAGAAAAACCCTTAAGCTCCAATACAAGTACATCATAAAACACAATCGCAAAACAATTTGTAGATAATAAATTTAGCGTAGAGTCTGTGGAGCTTGAAACAGTGGGCCGTTTCACAGCCAGTTTTGCTATAAATGGCTCGAAGCCTTCTTCATCTTAAACACATTTACATATTCAGAATTGCCACAGTACAAAGATTAAAGAACTGAAGATGAAATTTCCCTACCTGTCACATCATCCAATTTCAAGCAGTGTGATAAAACTGAGAAAAGCATGTAACGTTCAAAGGACTGCTTATGACCGCTGGAAGTTACACCTTCATGTGAAAATAGATGGATTTTGTGAGAATTATTATAATTTACACCTTTCTGCGGGGCCGCGAACTATAAACACAATCACGTCCCCTCTCTGTCATTTACATCCACATTTCAGTGTTCACTTTCCCTTTAAACTGTTCATTCAGCCGCCTGCTCTTCACCGGAGACACAGAAAATAAGCCTGAGGTAGGTAATCCGTGTCAATCAGCACCGGAACAGGGAGAGAAAGAAAACAGTTTTATCACAGGATAATAAAAGAGGTAATAAACAAGAGAAGGGAAGTGGAAGAGAAAGAGTTAAAATATTCATTTCAGACTTTAATATCCCCTTTTTCTATTCATGCAATCAACAAACCATCTAACCGCACAGCAAAGGGTAGTGATCCATTACCGCTTGATAACAGTCATTTTGACTAGATGAACTGAGTCAGGCCACTAAACCCGGAGCAGCTGTCAGATTCAACTTAAATGACATTACCGTCGGAAAATAAATTTAACTGCTTGGTATATTTTGTTTGTCCTTGAGTGTAATTTAGTTTAGTTTTTTTTTTTTTATGCAAGTGATGTTGGTCTCCTCTATTTCGCCTGTCCTTGTTTCTCCCACTTCACTAAATACTCCTGGGATGCTCTCACGGCTGGCGTTGCTGCAGGAGAGGAGCTGGACTCCTTCACATTACAGTGGGGGGGCTGTTGGTGGCCTCCTGTTTTTTTTTTTTTTTGCCTAACAGACTGCCATTTTCCCCTTGGGACTCATTATAGCACAACCAAATATTTACAGAGGCACACCTTCTTAAATCTACATCGTAGCCATTATTTGTACCCTGCAGAGGCAGATGTGAAGCATTCTTGGCACAGAGCAGGTTGGCATGGCAGGACGAGCGAGGTGGAGAGGAAGGAGGAGGACAAAACATGAGAGAAACTCAGGGAGAAGTTAAGCCACCATCACCATCGAAGGGCTAACAGCGGTTACACGTCTGTTCATATTTTGTATTTTTTCTTATTCTAAATGAATAGTATGATGATAAAGACTAAAACTTAACGATACCAAAAAGTATTGAGAACAAGGCTTATATATCCTTTCTTCCTATTGTGTTTGTCTATTTTACTAACAAAACTGTTAAAAACACTTAAATGAGCCACATTGTTGCACCTAATTGTCATGAATAAAGGCGCTGTAGTTTACAATGAGTCTGTCCCACATGCTGCTGTAAATACTCACTAGCGCACTAAATGTGTTAATCCGCAGCTAAAAATAGTCCCCAAAAATTTGTTTTTGGTCCAGTGACCCTTGCTAAAAAATACAGGGCCCAGCCTTTAAATCAAAGGTTATTAAAAAATGGAAGTATATTTTCGTGTGTATTTTACATTTTCATCAGGAGAAAAGGGGCTTGAGGATGGCAGTTATAAACAGGCAGCGGTATCAGAAAGTGCTGAGAGACGGAATAAGGTTTTGTTGGTTCAGTGTTTTCATGGAGTGTGTTTGACTATAACAAACATAAAATATTGGCAGTATTATCCTTTAATAGACTGTAGCGGATGAGTTATTCCTAGCATAAAGCTCATCCCCTGCAACCGCCGAAGACTCGCTAAATTACCTATCAAAGATTCCTTGTTGATGATTTCCAATTAATGATCTAATTTTCCACACCACTGAGCTGACTTACTCTGTCCCACAACATACGGGACAGAAATATTGGAGGCAGGGAAGGGAGACAAAATCACCACAGATGCATATTGTTGGGGTGTGTGAGAGTTAACAGGAAATCCTCTCTCCTTACACATCAGCAGTATCGTATGTTCCCCACATGGACGACACATACGGCACATTTCACAACAATGAGAGAATTCTCAATTATTATTTTTATTTGCTGTTTATTTGGTTGTTTACTCCCCTGTAGGCTTGTTGGCTTGTTAACTCACAATTATAGTTGGAGCATCTTCCGGTTTAGAAGTAAACCCACTGCTCCCAGTTTAATATCAAGTCTCTACATCAGTGGTTCTCAAAGTGGATGCACCCTGAGGTGCCTCAAGGAAAGGCCAAGGGTGCTGTAGATTTTCCTATCACATTTTTCATTTTTAGTGTATTTTTAATGATGTTTCACCACATTTGAAAACCTGTAACATCTAGATAACATAAAAAACACTTTTATATTTCAATACATCAAAACGGAAACAAAAATTCAATCACATATTAAAAATCATATTAAATATGAATTAACACTGCAGCCAATGATGACCACTCATGGTTGCCGGTTGTCATAGTAACAAAACATGCTTTACAGCTCCAGAGTTTTTCACGGAGCTTATCGGTGGGGAAACCAGTGATGGTCAGGAGAAGAGGTGGAACATGGCTCAGATAACTGTTGGTATATTTCAGCCCCCAATACAGTCTGACAGGACTGAAACCTCTCAGCCCCCAATGCAGTCTGACAGGAGTGAGGGAGTGAACTTGAGACCACCTGTCAGGAGGGTCACACCTGCAGGCTGTGAGCTCTCACTCCACCTCAAATACAGCCACACATGTCCACTCAAAGTGCCTGTACTTTGACTATATTTTTGTTCGTTCGTTTGTTTGTTTTTTCTCGTACACCTCATGCTAACTTTAACAGTTGAAGAAAATGTAAGAGACGTGTAACATGCAACCTACTTATTTTTATTCACAGTTAATTTAACATTTATCAATAAATCTGCAGAGCACCTGTTTGGAGTAATTAAGAACGGGCTCAATATATTACCCTATTTTCAATATAGAATAGAGTAGCATGTTTTTAAAACCAACATTGTTTAAATCAATAAGAAAGTTATACAAGGGCTTGGCAAAAAAAAAGCCTTTAAAGGGGACCATGATCTTTAAAAAACTGGATAAAAACAGCTCCAAACAGTTTTAAAACAGTATTGTATTTTTTAAAACATTATATTATTAAACATTCATATCAAAATATTTGTGAATGAGTGAAAAGAGTTACTTGATTTGGATATTTCTAAATTAACATTTACAATTAAAGGCCAATAAAGCCAAACTTTAATAGCAACAGCTGATATTTTGAACAAAGACAAAAGAGCAAGAAAAGGTGACCCAAAAACAAAGTTTCAGAAATACAAGAAATAAAATTACCTCATAGTTTGATGACACCGGGAAAACAGGCCAGATGGATACAAGGACACAGGAACAGAGAGCAGGAACAGACGAAGAGACAAAAACTAATATACACGCAAAAGAGAGAAAACAAACAAGGGACAGGTGAAACTCATAAGTAATCATACAGGAATGAAAGCAACAATAGCAGGAAGTAACAACAAATGCTTGACAGAAATTGTTGTTTAAAAATTACATTATCATGAGATTCTGATAAATTTGGCTAAATGCCTATTCTTCAGCCTTTACACTTAAATAGTAATAAAAATAAGTTGATTCTCCAGGCAGTTTGTATATGTATTAAGAGATGTTTGGACTAAAAATCATGAGATTGCCTCAGCACTAAGCAAAGTGCTGGACAATAATTGAACAGCCGATGATGAATAAATATTTAATCAGTTAACCTGGAATGAGAGGGTAAGTGTGAGGCAAGATGCTTGTCTGTAACTTAACAGTGGATGCTTTTGGGGGCTGAAGGAGACAGAAATGTAAGGTACTTCTGAAACTGTGTTATTTGAGGGAGCAGTTTCAGTGGCACTGACAGCACTCGCTCTCCCAGGAGGAGCCGGCGTGGAGAGAAACAGAGGGCAGCTATCGATCCAGTGATCTGTTCTGCATGTAGGCAGGGAGTCACAAGTGCAATACGGCCCTTTATTTCCCTCTAACCTACATGAAATGGTTTTATGGCAGATGGAGGCAGAAAAGCTTTAGAGTTTGCAAGGAGGTCAGAGCTGCGTCCTGCTCCCTGGTGCAGTAAATGGCTTGATGCCAAGCTGTGAGAACAACTCTGGATGTTGCTGTTGTTGATTTTCTGTCACACCTTCCTCATCTGTCCTGCCCAGTGAAACATCTGCCACGGACTCAACAGGATCAGAAAGGTCACCAGGGACAGATGTTCTCCCTTTTATATCCAATCATCTTCAGTAAGTGAGCCTTGGCTGTAAATGAGCTCGGTGTTGGCTTTGCTTACCAGACTTTTAAAACTGAATTAGGCATGATTCAATTGATGTCAGAGAAGTTTGCCATCACTTCTATAGTGTTAAAAGGTAAGGTAGCTGTTAGTCCTTTTGTTTTCATTGTGTCAACAAACTCTGTGGAAAGATTTAAAACAATGTGTTGTTGCATCTCTCATTGCTTTTTGACATCCTTCCAATGAAACTATTTTGTAATTGAAAATGTAAATATTTAAAACGTCACAAATATGTGCTATGTACTGTATTTCAGTAAAATGTTTATATGTCATTTTAAAGGCTCTGTCATTTCAAACATCTCTTAAGCAGCAGTGAATACAGCATTTGTTGGGGACTATTTTCAGTTGCAAATGAATACATATATGTGATGCCCTAAAATTATATCAGTTTTTCCAGCAGCAGCAGATGCTGTGTTTTTATTAATTTTTAGACAACAGTTCTATAGCATAGTGAAATAAGATATATCTGCAATTTTGTTGACAGTAGAATATAAAATATCACTTCACTTATCTTTCATATTGCAGAACTAAAACTTTTTGTTTTTTCATTCTGAACAATCAATTTGGATCACAGTCTTAAAGAGCTGGAGTGTGCAGGTACATCGCCTCTCTCCAAGTTTGTCAAGCAAAGAGACTACTGAACACTCTGCATACTAAACATGTACCTTCATCCGCTATTTGGGAAAGTTTGCCACACATGAGGAGTGTGTATCTGTTTGTACTATCGATGCAAGTGAGGCCAGGAACAATACATGTGAAAAACTGTGAGGCAACGCATGAGGAGGACTTAAATTAATAATGAAGCTTCCACAACACAGGGTTCTTCTTTCATTGTGCATTATCACCCCCCTTTCAGCCTCAACCTTGCTGTCTCTTCAAACGCACACACACACACATACACGCATATACACACACATACACACATATACACACACATACACAAACACACACAGCCACCACAGCTCCTCCTGCATCCAGCATCCGAAGCATTTCAATGGTAATTAGTTTGTGCACAAGCATGCAGGAATGCATTTCATGTCTCCTCAGGCAGCCTTTGCCAGTTTCAGCACATATGTGGCCCATAAATGCACTTCTGCCACGAGGTTTATGTGATAGCTTTAGGCGTCTCTGCTGCACACATAAACATGAGCTGAGAGCGGTTTAGTGACTGTTAATAAGAGCGATGCAGACTCCACAATAGAGCTGATTGTGTTTCCTCTGAAACAGTGATTCTGTTCGCGCATGTTGGTCTTGTGTGTGCCTCTAAAGGCACTCATGCATTACAAGGGCTTGACCCAGATCACAGATGGACATGATAATGCACGACAGACAGATTGTCCTTTTGAAAGCCATGTGTCCTAAAAGGCAGACTTGCCATTTACAACCTTCATGTCTGATACAGTGATAAATAAAGGAACAGTCTGCTTCAAGCCTCTGAGTTTCCCTTTGAATTTCACCTTATTTTTATTTGAATCTATATAACAAATCCACACTGTTGGAGGGATGTTTAATAAAGTCATAGCCAAAGGTAGAAGAAGATGAGTCACACAGCTCTCATTACATGCACATGCAGTTTAATTCTTTGAGTGATTATGCAGAAAGTTTGAAGTTAATAACTTGTGCGTTTTTTTTTCTTTTTCTAGTAATTGAAAAACTCAAATAAGCTGTAAGAGAAAAAGGAAAACATTAGTCCTCATGCAGTCCTCTGCTACCTCTGTCTCAAGGGTTCAGCCAAGAGAGTCCACAAGGACATGAAGGTAACACAAGGTCAGGTTGTTCCCTCTTACAGCTTGGTGGAAAAGTGGAATGCTGAATTGAAACATGGCAGAGAAAAACATGACTGCATGAAGGCCACAGTTGTCCATTTTCTAAGACAGTGCTGACTTGAAATTTTCATTCACCTGAAACAAAAACACCACAAAAGTTATTGGCTTCAAACTTTCTGCATAATCACTCAAGAGTTAAGCCGCACCTGCAAGTTACTTCAGCTGTATAACTCAACCCCTTTTATCATTAGTCCACAACCTTGTCAACCATGAAATTATTGCTCATATATTTTCAGATACTGCTTGTCCTAAATATTTCTTTACAGCTTAATGATGAGCACTTTAAATGAAATATTTAAACCTCAGACATTGTTGTTTTTATAGCTACACAATGGCATTATATGGAAGTATTTATTATATCCTATCCATCATTTTGTACACATCATTCTCTAACTTTATTTGGCATCGCTGGAACCATAAAAATCCCTGCTTAAACTTATAGTAAACTTGGATAAATTAAACAAAGCAGGGTTTTAGCAGTCATATAGGAAAAAGTGTTAATATGTTTGGCCTTTGACTTTGGACATGTAAACAGTATATTCACAAAAAGCCAAGCCAATGCCTTATTTAAGATGCAAGAAGCTCTAAAAATACTCAAAGAGTGTGCTCACATACCAGGAATTTCAACTTAAGCACAGTTTCCATGGCATCTGTGAGCATATTTAGATTGTATTTATTCATTATACATGGGGACTTGTGAGCATGACATTAAAGATGCATTTGAACAGCTTATCCCAAAGACTTTAAAGGCACTCTTCACCAAACAAACAAAGATAATGTATTATTCAGATTATCTCATGTCGTCAAACTGTACCACAAATGCTGCTGCTTTGACTTATTCAGAGTTAATGAGGCTGAATTCATCCTCTGAGTGGTGTCATCTGAGGGACACATGCTCCAGAACATTTACCTTTTATAGTTCAGGACTACTAACTGTGCGTGACCTTGCGTGAACCTTAATCCAACAGTTTGGTTGCTCTAATGATCTTTAGTCAGAAGGATTTTACTTGTTTTGGGTAGTTATTAATGTTCGGGGTTTACTGAAGTGAAACGCCAGCAGCCACAGCAGGCCTGCAGGGCAGCTAATGCTATAAGCTGGACTGCTCCTAAACTTCTCTGGAGGTTACGGTGAACATGCTGAGCGGAGGAAAGTGCAAAATGTTTTGCATTAGTGAAATCACTCAAAATGCAGCTCTGTGAAATGCTAAAGCTGAGCAGCATGATGGACCTTTGAGCTCCACACAATTCAACCCATGCACATTCATCAAAACACAAGAAAATGAATAAAACATTTTCATTAACTGTACCACACATGGACGGCGTTTTTTTTTTTTTTAGGAGAAAACAACATTGGGAAGGAAGAAAATGTACAACAATATAAAAACATGCTGCCAATACAGAATATACAACCAAACACAAAACTGCTGGCTGTCACGCAGGATCAGCAAAAGGCGCAAGATGGATTGAAACTAATGAGCGACAGTAAAATAAGAACAAATATCTGCAATAATATTTGAATCATGAAACCAAATTAAATCTGAAAAAAAAACCTCACATCCTGTGCTCATTTTATTGAAACTCGTTTTTCATTGTGTTCTGTGCAACTTGCAGAATTCCCACATTTGCTTGTGTTTTCTGGTTTTTCAGTGTTCTTGTTTTTTTCTGCATTTGCTTGTTTTTTCTTGATTGTATTTTCTTGATTGTATTTTCTTGGTTGTATTTTCTTGGTTGCGCAGCAGCAGATATCTTTCATAATATCTGATTCATGCATTCAAACCAAAATAAAGAAAAAAAAGACATTTTCAGCACTAATGGATGGTCGACTTAAGTAAGTTTATGAAGTACAAACTATGGCAACAAAATATGTGTGGTCTGTTTGGGAAGTTCATTATGTTTTGTACAACTTGTAGCATTTCCATATTGGCTTGTTTTTTGATTTTGCAGTGTTTTTGTATTAGGTTGTGTTTTTATGGCTGTATTTTCTGACGCTGCAGTGTTCTAGGTTTTCAGGGCCATTGTAGGAGTGGTCATTCTGTAGATTTCAATGAGGTTTTATGTCTGAAAATTAGGTTATATCAGGGCAATACATAAGACATTATGAAGAATCGATAACATTACAGCTACAGCACGAGGTAAACAAATCCTTTATCTGTTCATATCTGGAAAACCTGGTGGATGTAAACACACTCACTGAATTTTGCCATGACAGTGTCTAATGTTCCATCTAAATCTACATGCTGGTTAGTATTCATCTCTCTCAATAATCTAGTCTGTTAACGCTTCTTGCTGTCTCCTCAAGCGTTTAACCTTGTCAGAGATAGGCTGGGATCCATTAAGATTTCCTGAAAGGGTTGAGCATTACAGGCTCATTTAGAATGACTTCCATTTTTAATAAACTGCTCACAGCCCTGCAGATCAGATACGGAGGAGGTGCACTTAACAATGCCGGAGAGATAGATATGCCTCATAATTTATTTTACGCAAAAGCTTAAGAAATCATACCGGTGTACCTTCCATGATTTTCCCTCTTTCTTTTTTATTTTGTTCTGCTCCTTCCTCCTCTTTGTGACAGATCTTTTCAAGCTACACACCCTGAGTTTGACATATTCAACATGTTTGAAAGCAGCCTTGTCATCTTCTCAGGTTCCCCCCTATTGAAGCTCCCATGTCGTTTTTTTATATGCAGTTATAATGTTTACCTGTTTTTTTTTTTTTTTTTTTTACAGACTCAGATTATTTTGTTTATACATGGCATCGTCGCTGCCAGCTGAACCTATAACAGCATGAACAGGCTTGTTAAAGTGGATCACTGGCAGAGAAACTCTCTTGCAGACATTAACACTGGTGATTTTACATTTTTACAACACACTCAAGATTACACCGGCATTTGTGTCACCAAGCAATCACGCCTCGAAGACAGAAGTGTGCAGAAAGGTAATGATCATACCTCAGCCCAACCAGGAATGATGGGATGAGAATGAAGTGGGTTAACAGACAGAGAGAGGGGTGACGGGTGCCAGAGGGGAGGGTGAGGTTAATGGAAGTGGTGGTGTAAAAAGTGTAGGGGAGGCTGTTTAAATGGTATGTGAATTGAAAATGCCTTTTTAGCTGCTGAATCAATACACACCCTCTCTGAGTATCTGTCGGCTGGTGAAGGCTCTTTTACTAGAGATGTGAGGATATAGGGCCAAGAGAAACACCAGGGAAAGACCTTTCTGTCTGCTCTCTCATACGCTTGTACAAGACATCTGGTTGCATCAACAGATTCATACAACATCTTTATAATTTCCTTTGAAATTCAAAGCACGTCTGCTCCATCGTTATCCTCCCTGTTGATTTATCAAAGAAATACACTGCTAAAGAAATATATCTTTATCCGTCCAGTATCTTCTGGCTTGACCTGCATGATTAATTGAAAGCAGCTCCATGTGCACCATATGAGTCACTTTTTTTTTCTGAGATCTATTCACAGATGTTAGCTGCTGCAAAATTAAAGCTGTTTGTGTAAATGCCACTGAGTCAGAGGAGGACAAAGGTAAGAGGAAGGAAGGAGACGTAAGCTACAAAAGATCATTCTCACTCACCCTCGTCTCATCCAACGCAAGGTTGTCGGTCAATAACACGCTCAACAACTCATGGAGCAATTACATAAAGTATGCTTACACTTCCACCCACAGTGCAGAGATAAAATGCATTCACTTATTAGCTTAAAAGTATTCATTTGAATACTGCTTTCAATCTATAAACTGTCACTGCTATGTGAAAATCTTCTAACTGGTTATTTTTAATTTCCAACTTCAATCTAGAAAAGCTGCATGGTATAAAAAAAATGTTTAAAAATGCCAGTTTCAAACTAGTCCTTGACTTTGGAGGTCAACTGACAGCAGAAATAATGGAAATGCTTGTATTGTGACGTGTTTAATGTTCCTTCTTGCTTTACTGGTTGGAAATGAATTTACAACATTTCAGCAAGGCAAAAGCATTGAAAAGGTCTAGTGTGTAGAATTTAAGGAGCCTTATATGCAGAATTTGAATTTAATATTCTTAAGTATGTTTTATTAGTGTATAACCACATGAAAAGACTTGTTGTATTCATTCTTATCTACACGTGGAGGCAGGTCCTTTTCCTCAGAGTCTGCCATGTTCCACCAGTAGCCTAGAACATACAGACTGAACACTGGCTCTAGAGGAAGACCTTTAAAATGTTTGGAGAGTTTCATGGCCACAGTCAGATCTAATGTAATGCTTGTCAGGGGAAGGTGTGCAAAGGGAAATACAGTTTGTTGCAGTCTGCAAATTCACCTCCAGATCCCACTTAATCCTCCACACTGGACCTTTAAAATGGTTGTTCTATTGCACAGTGAATATAAGAATCATCATAATTGGCGGAGTAGAGGCTCAGAAATCCCCTTTTGTCACTTCTATGGGTCAGGTTGAAAGGGCTACTTCATACAAGTTCCAGTATGCAACTAAATAGTACTACTCATTAGACCTTCCCTGCCTGTTAAATTAGGTTAATTAGGTTGTCTGTCAAATATTTAAAATCTTAAGCTCAATTTATGGCAACTCTCTTGACATCACAAAGAGATCATCAGGGCTAGTTTCTCAAGGCTTTACACAATTCCTCTAGCATCATTGACATATAATATCATATATATATGTGTATATATATATGTGTGTGTGTATATATATATATATATGTGTGTGTGTGTGTGTGTGTGTGTGTGTGTGTGTGTGTGTGTATATATATATATATAGACACACATATATAATT
>JAQMCX010000012.1:5795281-5881523 GCA_029814765.1 Acanthurus leucopareius | reverse complement strand
GAGAAGGAGAGGAGAGGAGGAGAGAAGAAGAGGAGAGGAGGAGAAAAGGAGAGAAGAGAAGGAGAGGAGAGGAGGAGAAAAGGAGAGAAGGAGAGGAGAGGAGGAGAGAAGAAGAGGAGAGGAGGAGAAAAGGAGAGAAGAGAAGGAGAGGAGAGGAGGAGTCACTGCAGTAGCAGCAATTGGACACAAGATGGCGGACTCTTCACTGTTTCTGATTTTATTACTTGTCAAACATCCAGCTGTCAGCTGATCAATCAGATCAGTTTATCGATGATCAGTTCTCCGTTTCCGGAGCTGCTCTGATTGTTTTTGTGTCTGAACGATTTTCATTTTTTATCACTAATCAATAAATGATGAAGTGATGAATTAAAGATGGAGGTTGATGATTAAATGATGACCCTCCTGTAGTCTGTGAAGTCACGTGACCCGTCGCAACCCGTCGGGACATCCCGTCGAGTCACTTCATTCACACTCTGACGCGCGAGGAAACACACGGACGATGCGCGAGACAGCGGTGAGTTTGATCTTTTATGTTACTGAGAATTGAATTAATGATGTTTAAAACAACTGATGAACTTCAAACGTCAAACGACTTCTGACCTTCATACTTTAAGATTTAAGAAACATTTGTCTAAAAGGGTAGAAACATCTAGATTCTTAAATATCAATAATGTCATTGATCCGTCGATCGTCACATGTAAATATAGATTATATAATGCGCGTTGATTACTTAATTACTGCTGAATAAATCATTTACTAACAATCCATCGATACGTTTTATTCTAAGTTTTACTTTGAGATGAGCAGGTTGTTCTTTATTATTATTTCTATTGTTATAATTACAATTATTATAATTATTATTATTAGTGGTGGTGATAATCCTTTTTAAAACATGATAAGCAACAGAAACCTATTGATTAATAAAACGAAGTTCATTAGTATTTATGATCACAGTTTTTTTGAAAAAAGCCTAAAACATCAGATAATCTGAACTTTTGCTCCTTAAAAAGATTTATTGCTCGTGAGAAACGTGATGACAACATTCATTAAAACATCACCAACATGTAGAAACACAATGTGACGTCGTTGTGTCTTTCACACTGTCAAGAAAAGGTTGAATCAACAATAATAACTCACATCCTAAAATATTAATGGATCCTTCAACAATATTTACATCTTGCTTCAAACTTCTTGTTTTCCAAATAAAATATGTGAATGAATGTAAATACTCTCACAGTACCAAAGTTCACAGAACTCCGACTCCGGCAGCACCGAACCATCTGACAGAACCAGAACAGGTTCTTCTTGTTACACGAAGGGAAACAAAATCGACTGTGAAGTTTGTGAAATCACAGATTTGATGGAAGGAATCTGTGTTTGTTTGACGCGAGTGAAAAGAACAAAGAACGTTTCCTCCTCAGATGTCGAAAATCTGTGAAACTTAACTCAGATTCGTCTGTTTGAGGTGAGTTTTTCCCATTTTGACACTTTGTGTTTATTCTGTTTATTTAAACAGAAATGTTCATAATGACTCAAAGAATATTTCAGACAAACGTTTCTCAGCAGTTATTCAACAAAACACGGATTCGATTTAAACAACAACAGCTGTTGTGTTTGTTCAGCACGTTTATCGAAGAAAACTCTTCTGAACAGCCGGAGGGAACAAAAAACAGGAAGGTTCCAAAATGATGCGTCACATCGTCGGTTCAGCATCATGACAACCGATCAGGGGTCAATAAAGGTCAACCGAATCTGCAGTTTGTCTTTAAAGGCCGTCCTCATTAATTATGTGTCATGTTTCAGCTAAAGAGGTCAGTGGTTAATTATTAAGTGTCTGCCCCGCCCACCTCGGATCAGAGACCCCACCTGCTGCAGGGTCACACGATGACGTCACATGTGGCATCATGACAAACTAAATAACCGCGAGATTTAGAGGAAAATTATTAAAACGGTTAAAAATAGATTAACTGTCAACAGGAGTCTTTTATTCTGACAGAAGCGTGGACAGCGTGACTCGGTGTGAAGGTTCGGGGTTTCCATGAGACCAAAAGTGATGCTGAGTGAAAATGAGTCACTGTGAGAAACTTAGAAACAAAAAGCACCATCGCTGTGGGATTTCCTGTCAGACAGGAAAGAGAAAATCTGTCATACCGAGACGCTAATCATTCAGTGTGAAGAGAAGTTTCATTTCATTCACGTCCAGCAAATGTTTGGAGGATCACGTGGTCGTGACGATATTTTGAATGAAAACTGTTGTTCCTGTTAAAATCTTGTAAATGAAGATGATGTAGAGACGAACATGTTAAGACTCACGTAGAAAACCTGCTCAGCGGAACCAAAACCTTCTTATCTTTTACCTCCAGCTGTTATTCTTGTTGATTCCCTTTTTTGTCTTCTGTTGACTAACTGATCTTGCATCTGATTGGTCGTCTTTGCCTCCCTGCAGACATCACGCACGATTCTGCTGCTGAATGAGACGGTTTCTCAGATGAACAACTCGAGCTCGATGGACTGCGAGCCTCCGTACGACGAGGGCCGCCTGTCGCTGGTGCTGCTCTACAGCGTGGTGCTGGCTGTAGGACTGCCTGCTAACCTGCTCACCGTCTACCTTACCTGGCTGCAGGTGCGCAGAAAGAACGTCCTGGGCGTTTACCTGTGGAGCCTTTCGCTGTGTGACCTCACCTACCTGGGCACTCTGCCGCTGTGGGCGTACTACGTCAGCGAAGGGCACTGGTGGCCGTGGAGCTCGGCCGCCTGCAAGCTGACGGGCTACATCTTCTTCAACAACATGTACATCAGCATCTTCCTGCTCTGCTGCATCTCCTGTGACCGT
The DNA here is from genome assembly GCA_029814765.1 of Acanthurus leucopareius. Classification (NCBI taxonomy): domain Eukaryota; kingdom Metazoa; phylum Chordata; class Actinopteri; order Acanthuriformes; family Acanthuridae; genus Acanthurus; species Acanthurus leucopareius. The sequence goes on along the minus strand of JAQMCX010000012.1, from coordinate 5,878,690 downwards.
TACGTTGCCGTGGTCTACAGCGTCGAGTCCCGCGGCCTTCGGCGGCAACGGCTCGCCTCCCTCATTGCCTTTGTTATTGTGGTTGTAGTCGCCCTTGGTCACCTCCCCGTCTTCACCATGAGGGAGGGTGATGTCACCGAGGTCGAGCGACGATGCTTTGAGCCCAGTCAGAGCAGCGCCACGGTGGCAGGCTTCAACTACGCCCGCTTCGTGGTGGGATTCCTGATCCCGCTGCTGGTGCTGGTGGTGACAAACCGCACCATCCTGGCCAACATACAGCGCAGCACAGCGCTGCGGCAGGAGCAGAAGGAGCGTGTCCGCTGGCTGGCGGTGGCTGTGGTGGTGCTGTTCCTTGTCTGCTTTGCCCCTTACCACATCATCCTGCTGGTCAGAGCCGTCACCTTCCACTTCCCCCAACTGGAGAACGTCACTTGTCACTTCGAGAGGACCATGTACACGCCGTACACCATCTCACTCGGCTTGTCCACCATCAACAGCGCCATCAACCCCATCCTCTACGTCCTGTCTAGCGACAACATTCGAAAAGAGCTGAGACGAGGCCTCACGCAGGTCTGTGACCGAGCTAGCCTCAGGACGCGATCTGACAGCAGTCAGCATAAGATCCAACACACCAAGAACTCATCAGAGCTGCATGTGACGGCCGAGGCCGAGAGACAGCAGGGTCGACCTCCACCAGGGACCTGACACGTCCTGCTGCTCCCGGCTGGACAGTGTGAATAGCAGAGGTTGTAGCTGTACAGTTTGTCCTGCGGGTGGTGCTGTGGGGTTCATGGAGTCATTAAAAACCTGAAGTTCATCATCTGGAGAGCAGAAGAGAGAACTCATCTGATGATCAGGACCAAAGTGCCAGACAGAAGATCGTCTTGAACAGGACAAAATAAATTGTAAATTTTATGAATAAAGTCTCTACAAAGATTCAAACTCAGACTCTTCTGAGGAGGACAAACATCTGAAATGTTCATCAGCTGAAAAACAGACTAAGGCTTTTTCTTGTTCTTATGAATTAAATCACTGAAAAGTTTTACCGTTAATGTTTAATGTCTGTGGAAGATTTTTCAAATAAATGTGTCAATGTGCTCATTAAAACCACACAAAGTCGTATACAATCATTATCAGATCAGCGGTTGCTCCTGAACTGGAACAGGAAGTGAGATTATGTTCACAAACCTGCTGACACCTTTTCACACCTGTGTGAACGTGACAAACATCAGACCAGCACAGGTTTCTAGAGATGAGGATCAGAGTTAAAATCCAAGCAGATGTGACGTTCTGAAATTTTCACTGCTTGTGTTCTTTGAGTCCACGCAGCGTTCTGTAAAATCTCAGACACGTTCATGAACTGGTTTTTAACTGGTTTGTACTTTCAGCTGTGAAACACTTTGTGAGCCTGTTTCCGAAAAGAGTCGCTGTGTTGATTCTGTGACGGGATGTTGAGGTGGGATTTCCTCACCTAGATGCAGTAAAGTGCTTTTGAAAGACAAAACGACACAATGAGACACTTCCTCCAGGCAGAACAGGAACTTCTGTCTGAGGAGAACGTCTCCTTCCTTCCTTATTTGAGAGTGAAAACAGGCTTTAAAAAAGTAAAGTTCTTCTGTTTTTTTCTTGAAAAGATGGAGGGAGGAAAACGTTACTGATCCTCAGCTTTTTACTGTAAAATGTGAACAGCATGAATAAATGAATGAATTAATGAATGTTGAAAATTCACTTGTGGAAAAAACTGTTGGAACCCTTCCGTTAAAGAAAGAAAAACCACAATGGTCACTGAAATAACGTGAAAATGACAAAATTAGTAATAAGTAAAAATTTACTGAAGATTAACTGATGAAAATCAGACGTGGCTTTTGAATTGTGGTTCAACAGAATCATTTTTAAAAACAAAATAATGAAACTGGCCTGGACAGAAATGATGGTTCCCCTAGAAAAGATAGAAAATGATTCGACCATAGGGACGTGTTAAACTAAGGTGTGTCCTGTAATTAGCATCAGGTGTCTTCAAACTTGTAATCAGTCAGTCTGCCTGTTTAAAGGGTGAAAAGAAGTCACTGTGCTGTCTGGTATCGTGGTGTTTACCGCCCTGAACATGGACCACAGAAAGCTCAGGAGAGAGTTGTCTCAGGAGATTAGAAAGAAAATTATAGACAAGCATGTCAAAGGTAAAGGCTGTAAGACCATCTCCAAGCAGCTTGATGTTCCAGTGACTACAGTTTCACATTTTATTCAGAAGGTTAAGGTCTGAAGGTCTGTTAAGGGACTGTAGCCAACCTCCCTGTAGCCCAGAACAACTTCCAAAGAGATTAGAGGTGAACTCCAAGGTCAACGTACGTCAGTATGAGATTGCACCATCCGTCGCCGTTTGAGCCAAAGAAAGCAAATCATAAAAAAGCAAGACTGTAATTTGCCAAAATGCATTTTGACAAGCCACAAAGCTTCTGGGAGAATGTCCTATGGACAGATGAGACAAAACTGGAGCGTTTTAGCAAGTCACATCAGCTCCATGTTCACAGACGCAAAAATGAAGCATACAAAGAAATGAACGCTGTACCTACTGTGAAACATGGAGGAGGCTCAGTTATGTTCTGGGGCTGCTTTGCTGCATCCGGCACAGGGTGTCTTGATTCTGTGCAGGGTACAATGAAATCTCAAGACTATCAAGGCATTCTGGAGCGAAATGTGCTGCCCAGTGTCAGAAAGCTTGGTCTCAGTCGCAGGTCATGGGTCCTCCAACAGGATAATGACCCAAAACACGCAGCTAAAAACACCCAAGAATGGCTAAGAACAAAATATTGGACTATTCTGAAGTGGCCTTCTGTGAGCCCTGATCTAAATCCTATTGAACATTTGTGGAAGGAGCTGAAACATGCAGTCTGGAGAAGACACTCTTCAAACCTGAGACAGCTGGAGCAGTTTGCTCATGAGGAGTGGGCCAAAATACCTGTCGACAGGTGCAGAGGTCTTATTGAGAGTTATAGAAATCGCCTGATTGCAGTGATTGCCTCAAAAGGTTGTGCAACAAAATATTGAGTTGAGGGTACCATAATTTTTGTCCAGGCCAGTTTCATTATTTTGTTTTTTAAAATGATTCTGTTGAACCACAATTCAAAAGCAATTTCTGATTTTCATTAGTTAATTTTCAGTATATTTTTATTTATTACTACTTTTGTCAGTTTCAAGTTATTTCAATGACCATTGTAGGTTTTTCTGTCTTTAACGGAAGGGTACCAACAATTTTTTCCATGAGTGTAGGTTGAGCAAAGTTGATGCCTGTGTCACACAGTCCCTTTGTTTCAATCAGTGTTGTGTCTTACAGTTAGTTGTGCAGACTTTCCACGTTTGCCCTCGCCATAATTACCAAGGTTGAGGGCTGAGCTTTTCCTGAAATCAAATAGGCAAAATATTAGCTCATGACAACAACAGACATTCAGAGACAGACACTGAGTTCTGTCGCCTGAAAGTGTACAGCCTGGCCTTATTAAGAAGCTTTACTGTCATTGCAAGGGGTACAATGAAATTCTGTGCAGTGACATCTCTTGTAGCAGCTACAATGTCCTATTCATAAAATATAACATAATACAAATAGAATAAATAGTAAAAATAATATAAATAATAATAATAAGGTGCTTCTCGGGGGGGGTTTTGTCAGAGTCCAGGTTGAGCGGGGTCCATCATGGTTCCTGCAGCAGTCTCTTCACAGCCATGGGGAAGAAACTGTGTCTCAGTCAGTTGGTTAGGGCTCTCATGACTCTGAGTCTGCCAGAGGGAAGGCAGGTGAATAGAGTGTCCAGGGTGGGCAGGGTCATTCCGGATCTTTGTGACCCGTCGGCGGGAGATGGCTGGAGTAGATCTCCTCTAGGCATGAAGGTGGGGAGCTGATGATCCACTGAGCTGTCTTGATGATCCGCTGCAGTTGTTTCTTTTCAGATGCAGGGCAGCATCAGTGCAGCATTATTTGGATATGTGGTGTAGAACTAGAGAAATGTGGGGACTCAAAGGTTTAAATATATCTTACACTTAGGACAGCCTCAGACTGGTGGTTATGATGATTGATGATATGATGATTTTAACTATAGTTGTAATATCAGTTAAAAGCAATCTGACAACCGATAAAACCTCTCTATGTAGGGGATTATAAATCCAAATGGCTTAATTAAAAAAAAAAGCTCCTCTTTCTTTGACAGGAACTTCATCAGTGCATGAGGAAAGTAGGCCTTTAAAGGCAAGGTGAACAGAAAATATGTCATTTTTACCTTTCACCTGCAGAAACATAACAAACCATAAAAATAATTTAGTATAACCATGGCATGATTTTTTTCCCCAATTTTCTTTGTCTGTGGAACTAAATTTGAGCATTGCTTAGATATTACACTAAATTCAAGGTTCCAGTACTTTTATGGGTCACTGGCACTGCTGTAATTAGCTGGAAAACTATAAAGTACACCAGCATGTCTAGGCTTTCATTATTATTTTAAAATAGGCAATGTAGAGGGAGCTGGAGTCAGAAGTCAAAAAACATACATCGTTAAAAAATGCAGAGAAATTTATAACAAACATGATTACATGTGCTTGAACTATCACTGCATTGATATCTTAATAAGAGTTGGTTGTGTTTGGGAATTACAACGTATGTTACAATTTTTCAGTAAATATAAGATCAAAGTAAAGCCTCTTTGTTGTTTGCCAACTTCTGAAAAAATGGACACAGAGTGCAGCAACGCTTTAACAATTAGCTAAACCTAAATCAGTAGTAACAAGGGTCTAGTAGAGCCTAATTACAGTGGAAATGCACTTAAGACTTTCAAAACATCAATACATATTTTTAATGTAATTATTAGCATTCCATCCTGACACTGGGACAAGAGCTTAAGAACTGGGACTCTTTTTTGTTTTATTATCTTGATTCTAGCTTGTATCTCTCAGCATTGCATTTGGATAACATATCTGAATAAATATATATATATATATGTGTGTCTGTGTGTGTGTGTGTGTGTGTGTGTGTGTGTGTGTATATATAGATATATATACACACATATATAATTTTTAACAGGCTGTTTAAACAATCAATTGACCTTTACACGTAAATTGATGGAGTCGTTCTTTAAATTCATTGTCAATTCACTAAAACCATAAACCCTTCATTTTTATTATTTGCTCCTCTCCAATAACAGTTTATAGATTCCATCATTTGACACAAATCAATAAGGTGTCTTGGTGCCCCTGACTTCCCATGGAGCCAAAATGCAACTTAAACACACTTTGTGACTTTTATACTGTTTAATAGAGAAATCACAAGACTGAATCCCAAGATTGAAAAAACACTTATCGGTAAATGAATTATTTCTATACTATGATGGTGCTACTGGTAAATGGTTCCCCTTTTTTGTGTGTGTTCGCTGCTTTCTGAGAAAAAGTTCATCCTGTTCTTGGGCCACCTCCAAGCCATACGGACAGTAATTGATAATTTTGAACAAGTGTTCCATACAGCTCTGTCTCTGTCGTGCTCAATATATTACACTGTGTTCTGTGGAAATCATCCGCCCAGAAATTGATTTGATTAATGACTCAATGACACATTATATTCATGTTATCCATTGCTTCTCAATTGCTCACTGTGGCTCTTCAGCTGTCAGTGCCAAGCACCCTACTGACCCCCGGTGGTGTGGAATTTATGGTGCAGCGTTCAGGACCATGGACAGCGTCAGAGTTCATCAAACTTATTAGTGAACTAATAGAGCATTTAGGGTCCCTGACGGACAACTTTTTGAGACATATATATATACGATCATAAACCATATATTTTAATAGGCTGTTAAATATTTCATTAAGCACTTTAATCTTTTAAAACACTGAGAGTTCAGTATCTAATATACAGTAGAGCAGTGCAAGAGGAAAGCTATTCTCCCATATTAAGTACAGAACTACAAACCTGTGCAACATTACATTTCATTAAATCATTAAAGCTGAAAGGTCTCACATTACAAGGGAATGCAAATAACTCATAAATATTGTTGTCCACATGAATAAATTATAAATGAATCACACTTGAAAGGACTCTAGGACTTCAGTAAACTGTCTTTGGGATGGTATTTTCGGTTTACCCTCAAATTAATATTTAATTTCTTACAATATCCAACTCTAGTTTCAATTTACTTTGCCAACAAAGCTTTTTTTTCCCCAACGGTTTTCATTGGATGACATTCTTTTGCTGTATGAAGGTGTGAGTTTTATGGGTAAACAATTGCTTTTTTCCAGCAGAGACAAAAGTCTTGCCCTTCACAAAGTGCAGCTGTTTGTAAGCAATGTGGAGCCAATAACAGCAGCCTGTGCTGCAGCACACAGGCAGTGGAATATGTGAAGCGAAGAGTTTGATTAGTCCAGAGGCTCTGCCGGGAATTCATACGCTGCCAACAATCAATGAGCGGTCTGCAAAGCATGCCAATCAGTTTTATTGGTTTCTCCTTGCTTTTGTGTTATCACATGCATCATCACCACCAATATAATATCACCTTCTGTGGCTCTATGGCAGTGTTGATCTGTGGGTCCACCACTGTGGTCCACACAAAAAGATTCCCGGATATTCGATACTTTGCATTGAAATCTGATACAGATGTTCATTGTGCTCAGAGGATAAACTCTGGTTATTTTGGTGATCTTCAGATTTTTCCTCATGAGAATTGTTAAGTTGGCATTTGTGGTTTTGGGCAAAATCTCACAACAAATTTTGGATGGATTTCCACTAAATTTGGTGTAGACAATCATCAGAGGTACCAAGTGGATGAACCTGAATGAATCCTTTTACATATCAAAAAAAAAAAACAAAAAACGAATTATATTTTCTTCAGCCAGTGTACTTTATGTTTGGAATTCCTCAGTAAATGTGCCCAGCTAGGATGGAAAACATCAACACAACAAACTATAGCTGCTAGTAATCAACATGTTAGCATTCTCACTGTGCACATTTTGACTACTGACATTGCACCACCGGGCCTAATGCCAAACTGCAAACAAGGAAATAGAACCTATGTTGTACAACCACTTTCAATCTTCTGAATTTTTGATTAAGCTTAAATGTTACAGAATAAGTCACCCATCCTCCTTTAACAACTTGATTTTGACAAATAAGAAAAAAGAATGACACCCAACACAGATCAGGTTACTCAGCTTGGGCAGATTGTTGATAAGTACTTCAATCAGCAGCTTGATGGTTCACAACAATGGATGTAATTTTGTGAGAGGATGTAGTTCAGTGTCTTTGGTTCAGTTACATAAAGGTTAGGTTTTGAACCATAAGGCAGGGCACTGTGTGTTTCTCTGTCCTGCCCTCTGTAATCTGTGTCCTGCTCTAGTCTCAAACTGTTCACTGCTGTCCTGTCCTGAGTGATGCCTCAAAGTTTGTGAGGTCTAATGAGGACATGTGGCATGTGACATCAAATATGGAAAAGTAATCCAGTATGAGTCATTGTAAAAGTATCTCATGAATCATTTTTATTGAGAAGAAGGACAGTCCTGTCTTTCACAGAAGTGACCAAACGAAGACGAAGGGACAGAGGAAACAGGACTCAGGACAGCACACAGCAGCCACCTAATGGTACAATAAACTCATTACACAGAATGGAATATTGTAGCCCCCAGCAAACAAGATAAAGTCAACTAAGAAATAGAGTTAAAGGGTCATCAAGCCACATTTGTGTGTATGAGCATCAGAATGTGTGGCTTCTCAGAAAGATATATGGAATCTAATGAAACCTTTAAATGCAAGAACATCTAGAAAGCAATCTGTGAAAGTATGCACTAACATTAGCAGTTAAGTGCAGTATATGACAATTACAAAATGTACTGTAGGAGCAGTAACAGATTTCAACAACTGGCTCAGGAATTTCAAGGACACAAAGCTCAAGCTGAAGCATGGAAACAAGAAGCAAAGAAAGCGCCTGCTAACTGCAGGGTCAAGTCTGCCTGTGCCACCTGCTAACCAAATCTGAATCAGCTACACAAATTTTAGAAATTCAAGGTCGTCTTGACAGGATATTTGGAATAAGGCCTCAGAATGTCAGCAGGATTAGTTTTAAGTGATGTAAAATTATGAATCAATCACCCAAATACAGTGAGGTTGTCTTCAAAAACCAAACGCTTATGAATGCTGGGGAACTTGATTAAATACGGAGAGCAATTTGATCAAGGCCACAGAATTTTAAAAGACAGACTCTATAGTTTGAAACCACACACTGTCTTCTGTTTGGGAAAAGATTTGATGGCACATTCATTTCTGTTCAAAGCAGAGGTGTTCAAAGATGAAAGACAGTCACATAGTATAGTAGGGGTTGCTTCTGGAAACTAGCTGAGGTTCAGATAAAGATGCTAAAAAATCCCCTTCACCCCTCATTTAATCCCATTTTTGCCTTTTTTTGTTTTGTTCAGGGGTTTTTTGTACAATATGCACATAAATTCAAGCCTATGTGGCCACTGCCAATGGCTACTGGGCTGTTGTAAACAGACACCAAAATCAATGGGGGGTTCAATATATTTACATTTAAATAGCATAATAGGTTTTGACTTTTTAATGGCTCAACACATTAGGAGATAAACTGTTCTTAATCTGTGGTAAAAGGTCTCATCCTGACCATACGGAGTTGACTGCTCATGCTGTTAAAATGGCTTTTGGTCAATAGGAAAGGTGATCAAATTTCTTGTGTTATTAATAGCATTTGCACTTAGTACGAAAACAAATTTTACCACCATTACTTTTAGATCTTAATGCAGTTGTTGCTGACAAAACTAATCAGCACTGATCACAATCAATTACAGAACATTTATAACACACAAGACAAAACACCATCTATTTAAAAGTAATGTATATTTTTGCACCAACCAAAAAATCTTGGCGCAGATAAATTCCCAGTTACGACATCATTGACAGTGCATCTCAGTAAAATAGTAATGCTCAAAAAAAAAGAGAAGAAAAAAGTCATATACTACAACAGAAGAATATCAACACCAATAAAAGCACAGTTTCTTAAGTAAAAATTTCAATGTTCAAACACAAATAACCAGATACCTTTCAAGAGACGAAGGCAGCAAACGACAAGAAAATAATACAGTAACTTGCAATAATGCTTCATCTGGTACAGAAATATCAGTAAAACCAACCTCCCAGCGGCACTCATGCTCTCACGCAGCCTCACGCACACATACAATTCTGGTAAACAGCAAGAGCCAATTTATTAATCAGTCCCATTACCACAGCATTAAATTCAAACTGTATGTAATAAATATTAGTGAAAGCACCCTTAAAGCTGAAATGTGTTTTAATCAATAAACTGTGCAACATGTAAAAAAGAAAGAGTCCAATAAAAACATAATTACATCAGGAGACAAATATACCATTAAAACAGTTGTCAAATTTTAAATCATACATCTTTTTTTTTGCTCTGGATGAGTATGTACACATCAGGTCTTACATGCTGGTCTCACAAGAGCCCTACTAAAGTCACTGTTAGGTGTCTCATTCTGTCCCATAATCTGAGTCGCAAAGCAATGTTTTAAAATAACATCTGTTAAAAAAACATATCCAGGTTCCCCTAACAGCCCAGGTGACAAGCTGAGCTCAACTGAGAGGCAACAATCTTTCACCGTATCAAATCAGATTGTGTCTGTGATAGCCGCATATGGCGCTGGTCTGATAGGGCAACAGAAAACTGTAATACCCTTTTAAAATTCATAAGCCCAAGGCGATGCTCACGCAAAGTCACCGAAATGGATTTTGCTTCCATTCTTCGTGCAAATACTAAAGCTGCACTTCGTAGCATAAAAACATTCTAGGTGATGTTTCTTTAGTGAATCAGATACCAAAATATAGAAAAAGTTCTTACGCTTATTCATCACAACAGATTAGCATGCTGGAGATTTTACACAGCGACACAATAATGAAATTAATTTACAGCAAGTACGACAAAAAAAAAAAAGAAAAACCACTCTGATTCATAACCATGTCTGTGTTTTCATTTACAGGTGCTACTCTTGGACACTGTACTGTTCTGTAGTCAAACTCTGATTGTTTGTCAAAATGCTTCATCAGAGCCACTGTTTAGGACATGCGCTCCATGTTGTGTTCAGTGGGATCTCTGGAGATGGTAGTGCATTGGAGGTGCAACTGCTTTGCAAAGTCAGTTCCCCTTGTACTGAAACAGTTAAACGGTGTGCATCCAGTAGAAAAGATTCTGACTACAGCATTATTAATCCTCTGCAGTCTCAAATGTTATACATATCACAAAGCATTTCCCTCTGTGCTCAGTTCCTCCAGCAATTTGTTTTTTTTTCTCTATTTGATCATTTACATTCTCTTCAAATAGTGCAAACGCATCAATTTTTTTGCTCAACATACACTACTGGGCAAAAGCAAAATATGTACTGTTCTTTTTTTTTACAAGCAGAGTGCAGACATGTCGTCCAGCACTTGCGGCCCAACTATTGCCCCCTTTTTCTGATCATGATACATGTGGCAAAGTTAAAAATGACTCAATACAACGACAGGGTCAAGCCTGCTAATTTATGGAAGGACTATCAATTTGCAATGTGCAAATTTGAATGTATTTACAACGGCTCAATTGATATACTGATGTACCTATATTCACTGCTCAGCTGTATGGCTTCTGCTCATTTATGGCTCCTTATTCCCTTTATCCCTATATAGCCAGGCACTATTTCTTACCCACAGTGAGAATGGGTAAATATCTTGTTTTTTACTTTTATTTTACTTTGTTTAGTGTGTCATATCACTAAATCATGGTGAAAGAATACTGAATAAAAATTTTTTTTTCTCAAGGCCACAGATTTCTGTACATCTTAAAGTTCCAAAGTAAAACCTCTTTCATCTTCTCTTCCATCCACTCAAGGAAAATACATGTTTGGTTGGGGGAGAAAATGGCATGACGAATGAAAACACTCACCTAAACAGTCTTTTGGTTTTTTAAAGTATGTTTTGTTTTTTAAACAGCCTGACCCAATTACCACTGGACGAGATCGTGTTTCCAGTTTCAGCACATACCACTTAATTTTCCTTCAGACCTCCCTCCAAAGCTGTTTAGGCTAGCTTTGCTTTGGCGTCACAGTTTGCTTTGGCTGTGCTTTGGAAACTGTTGCAGAAGCGGAGGAGGACGTGGAAGAAGAGGAGGAGGAAGAGGATGAACTCCATCGGGTCTCTACGCCCGTGCTCGTCATCTTCAGCTTTCGTCGTTTTGCAAGGGGAGCGTTGTCAACACTTTTTAAGAAGAAGCCCTCCCTCTTACCACGGTTAAAAGCCTGGAAAGGAACATGACCAAAAACAAGGCAGTGAAAAGTTAGATGAAGCACATTGAGTAAATTTCACATTGGAAAAGCTTTGAGAAATTGATTTTTACCTTGTAAGTGGCATTGACGTAGGTGCGGACAGTAGGCCCACTAGACTCAAGTACATCTGGGGTGCACAAAGGAGTGGTGGACATTGAAGCTCCACCCTGCAGCCAGCTGTTCTCTTTCAGATCAGACAATTTGAGTCGCCTCTCTGGATCCACTGTCAGCAGGCCTTAAATCATATAAGAAGGGGTTAAAACAGGCAAAGAAAGACAAAGAAAAAAGATTAAAGCTCAGGGGACATAAACAAAACAAGCTGACCCACAAAGAGGGAGTGTGAAAGGAAACATTTCTCTGACTGCCCAATGACAAGATTTAAAAACATCCCATCCACTTCACAAATTCCAAAAGAGCAGGTAAAAAAAAATATATATAACTTTTTTAATGTAGCTCTATTAACTAAAGCAAACAGAAAATGTATCACAAAAGACCTTTAACAAGCTCCTTGGCATCCTCTGATACGCCCTTCCAGGCCTCCCCTTCCAGTGAGAAATCACCCTCTTTAATCTTTTGCATGATGTCAGCAGCATACGATGAGGTCATCCCACGCTGCTCACTCTGAAAAGGCACCTGGCCTGACAGCATGGTGTACTGAGGAAAACACACACACACATAGGCATTAGTACATCAGTGAGATGTACTGAAGAGACTTAATTAACAGTTTGAGGTGAAATTACCAGGATGACCCCAAGACTCCAGAGGTCACAGGCTTTGTCGTATCCTGCACTCTCAAAAAGTTCAGGTGCAGCATACTGCAGTGTGAAGCAGGGAGTCTGCAGGGGGGCGCTGCCTGCAGGGCAGAGGCGAGCAAATCCAAAATCTATTACTTTTAGCACTGAATCTTCTCCCTCGTCGGCAAAAAGCACATTCTGTAAGGTAAACAGATGGAATCCATGATTATCCTCCCTGATTTTTCTTTGCTTTTTACACTCAGAGCACCATTTTCCTGACAGCATAAATACTACTAAGTACCCCAAATTGGTACGTCCCAAACCTTGTTATATGCTTGCAAGTGCGCACATGTGGCACAAAGCTGGGAGTAGAGGTCAAACAGATGGAAGTTTCTTCTAAACAAGACATTATTGTTGATATTTTGGTGAAAATGAGATTAGATGCTGGAGGATGAGATTTTTTTCAACATTTTTTTTTTCACCATCATTTATCATCTGGTGATTCTGTCAAAAAGTGTAAACTCAACACTTAAAAACAAACACGCAGACATTTTGGAATAATGAAGATACACAGTTTTAAACAAATATAGTCTCCATCCAGCAAATGTGTTTAAATAGGCTAAATAGAGGCAAAAATAAGTTACTTCAATTACAACAAGCGTCTTAGTAAAACACTGAGCAGACCTAAATGCTACTGGGTAGTTCTTACCACTATCTGTCATTCACAGCAGCTTTACACTGTATGAAAGCCTTTCCCTTCAGTTAATTAAACCCCACAGCCATCTGAAGACAGCAAGATATGTATATGATGAATCTGCGGTGTTAATTTTAAATAGTGCTGCCCTGTAGTACAGAGGCATTATGCACTGTTGTCCACCATTTACCTCAATTAAATCATGAGCAAATGATGCCACACTTAGATCCCCACATATCAAACCGGTCATTTGTAACTCTGTAGTCAGACAGTTTATGCAAGACGTCCTCCAAGCGCACAAGACACATGGAGTTCACAGTGGAAAAATACTGAGACAATTAAAACTTCACTCTGTTCTCTTCCTCAGCTCATTACTCAGGTCAATAATGTGCCATGGCTTGCTTTGTAATCTCTAACCTCTGGCAGTTTTTAATTATTAAAATGAAATTTTTATATAAACTGATAAAATAGAATTATGGTTGTAATCACACTGGTCTGAGGTTTTAATGTGAACAGAATAATAAAGTACACACATGCAAGACACTGTCTAGTGTGTGTTATCCAAGTTGAGTCAAGTGTGTCATGTCATGTGGTTTGTACTTTTCACTACTGAATCAAGCCATCACAGCACATCCCACCTCTGGTTTCAGGTCTCTGTGCACAACTCCAGCATCATGCATGAAGCTGACAGCTGAGACCAGACTCTGTAACAGCTGACTGGCCTCTGCCTCGCCAAAGAGTTTCTTCTTCTTGATCCTTTCCAGCAACTCCCCACCTCGCAGGAGCTCCATCACTAAGTATGTGTGATACTGACAGAGAAGGACACGCGTAGGAAGAGTTAATGCCGTGGTTATGTTGTTGCACGTTGCTTTATAACTACCATTAAAAAGTTTCCAGTCTTGCACAAAGTAAATTCAGTATTTGTTGTGTTAATATTATGTCATTACTTGTACATCAAATCCTTGATGGGTTTCTTTCATTGTACCTGATCAGTATAGACTTCATGCAGCTTGACAATGTTTGGGTGAGCCTCACATTGTCTCAAAGCGGCAATCTCCCTCTGGGTGTTTGCCTCCATTCTAACAGTCAAAAAAATGTTTATTGTAACGAGGACATTCAGACACGGGTACCATCAGATGGTATAGTGATTCTGTTGAGCATATTGAGGCATAAAAACTTAGAGCTATTTTGAATAGCAGAATTAAATCTACACTCACCTGCGGCTGACAATCTTGACAGCGTACTCGTGGCCACTTTGCTTGTGTCGGCATTTCCTGCACACCGAGAAACTACCCTCACCTAGGGGTGGCCCATGAAGACACAGCTCATAGAGCTGAAAAAACTGGGATTCCTGAACACATAAGGGATGGTATGAGACACACTGAGCTGCTTTGGGAGATGTGATGTCTTTGGTTTGTGCAACAGGACGTGGCTTCATGCAGTGTGAAAAGGATCTAACTTTGGTTTGCACTCACCAGTCTGTGATAAAACCTGAAAAATCTGTGTTTATGTCCCTGAGAAAGGTTTGCTATAGCAGAACATGCTCTGTTTTATATAGTGATACAATTATGTTCTTCATTATCCATCATTGTAATCATAACACCAGGTTTGATTTTTTATAACTAGCAGTGAAACATATTTTTGCAGTTAAATAACAAAAACAAAAACAAAAAGATAAGTCAATTAGATTCCTGTATTCTATAATATATGAGAGCTGCAGCTGAAAGCAATGTAGCTTTACACAGTCTGATGTGATAAATATCAAATGGACCAGCTGACCTGAAATTTTTCATTCCTAAATAGATACTATAATACTATACAATGCAATCAAAACAGGGTTTCCTGTTGATTATAACATTTTGTTCAACATTGCTTGGTCCTTTTAAAAACAATATTAAAAAACTTCTGTAATATAAGATAACCCAAGCTTTGGTTAATAAACTAGGTGACATAAACTGGTTTCTCGCCCCTCCTGTCTGTCCTAATTAACAAACCCTGCTGAGCCATTTTTAGATGCTATTTTACATCTGTCTAGTACAGAGGGTCTTTTAATGAAGATGTAGGTTTTTCAAAACTGCCTTTCCACCATAAGGTAAAGAATAATAACTAATGGCCAATAAATAATTTTAAACTTCAACCAAAAATGGCTTTATTAACCAAGTTCCATACCTCTAACATTGCACTTCGCTGGACAGAGGCTGAACCTGGTCGATCAGCACCAACCTGGGCTTCTACAAAGTCTCCCATGACCGCATTCTTATTGAACAGAATGGAGGGAGCAATAAAGGAGTATCCCTATAAAAACAGATAAGTATTGTTAGGTGTAGACAAGGAAGTACAGTTTAGGTGATGTGAGAGAGACAGGGAGAGAGCTGGGGAGGGGGGGAGGCAGGTCAAAAAAACACGAGCTTACCCTTAGCAGCTGTGTTAACAAAAACAACATTATTTAATCTTGGTTATTAATAAAATGTAGTATAAGGCTAGCATCTACTCTGTGAGAAATATTTTATGTTGTTGAATTTGAAAAATTTTACTTAAAATTTATGGGTCAAGATTGACAGAGTCAGGACGAACCTTGAACAGGCGGCCAGTGCTTGGGGGCGTGCTTGCTGGAGAGTAGACAGGATCCATCCCTGTGAACTCCTCAGCAAAGTTCCCTACGTCAAGCTCGCTCTTCAGCTCTGGCTTAAATGGACTTTGCACCTTCTTCTGTGCCAGGTCAGCCCAGTTCAGACCCTGTTAGGAAAGAAAAAGCAGATGGGAGGTGTTATGGATGAATATGAAGAGGGCACAGGGGAAGAGAGATATCTAAGTGACTAGCAGCTGAGAAATTGGGACCTTGAAGAAGGAATGTGCTTTGATGTCTTCCGCCCCTCGCGGCCCAGAGCCCAGCCTCCTGTGGGGATCTTTCACCAACAACTTCCTCAGTAGGTCCTGAGCAGTGGGTCCAATCATAGAGGGGAATGGTGGATCACAGCGCAAAATACGTCTGACAAAAAAAGGAGTGGAAAATATAAATAACAACAAACCCTTTTTTGTTAAAATAGCAGCTTTGAAATGTTCTCTGCTAAGGACAGTCACGTTGCATTGTGAAATCCTTATTTGTGCTACATAGATAAATGAGAAAAGGTACCTCAAAAACATTGGCTGAGATCATTTTAATAAGGATAAGACAGGGCTGTTTTAAGATAGCAGTACATGCTGTTGGGGACAGAGGTGAAGTCAGCCGCACTCACTTTGACACCTCACTCTGGGAGTTCCTCTCTCCCTCTAAGGTAAAAGGAGATGCTCCTGTGAGAAGCTCAAACATCAGGATCCCAAGACTCCACCAATCTACTGACTGCAGGAGAAGACAAAAAAATATATTACATAAAGGAAAGAGAATGAAGAATGAGCAGATACGTCACCTTCTGTGTTTTTATTCAGTGAAGCCTGGGCTGTCTGTCATGAGACTGACTCCCATCCATAAGCACAAAATCTCAATCTTATCCTCAGCGTGATATACATCAGTCAACAGCATTCAAAGTAGATGTCATTTATAACTGTTTTTTTTAACATGGTCTTTATACACTAGAATGTGACCAAAGTCATGAGTCTGACAGTATGGATACTATGGATCTCCTTATCATTTAAATATATTTAACATCACAGAATGATATGAACACTTGACACTGGTGCTTGCTGCCTCACTGTCATATACTTACCTTGCCATGTCCAGCTTTGCCCCTGATGATTTCAGGTGCCATGTACTCAATAGTGCCACAGAAAGAGTAGGTCCTTTCCTTCTGTAAATAGGAGAAAGGGACAATTACATCCAAAAAGTATACACTGCATGTGTCGTTATCCACATGCAGACACGTGCAGAATTTGGTAACATGTTTACGTACCTCTTCTTCGAGAAACTCCTTGCTGAGCCCAAAATCTGTCAATACCACATGCCCCTCACTGTCAAGAAGAATGTTTTCCAATTTGATGTCTCGGTACACAATCCCAAGCTGTACAAAAACAAAGTGAAAACTTACCACTTGCATTCATGTTAAGTGTAGAACTTTAACACCAGTATGGCATGTAGTATAAACAGGAGGACATGGTATTATACAGCGGTTGCTTTCAATCGTTGCAGCATTTCCAAATTGATTCCTAATACAAACTGAGCTCAATCCTTAATTGCAACAGGATATGAAAGCACCAATCTCCTAAAGTGCTGTTACTTAATGTTGCTGGATGCTATTCAAGGATACAACTCAAAAAGTCCACATTGTTGTTTTCAGTCAGTTTGCCCAATTTGCACAATCAGTTAATGGTGATTTTTCCACAAGCTGCAAGGATCTTGTAACATATATTATAAATCATTGCATATATGTTACAATCTACATTATCAAAGTCAATGTAAAGATGCATAGTAAATCTAGTTTGCAAAGTTAACCACTGCTTATCAATAAAACAGTGTGTATGTTCGCACATGGGTGAAAAAAATATAACACAGCAGGTATTCAGCTATTTACACAAAATCATAAAAAGCAACACAGTTCTCATTTAGAGGATGTTGTGGTTGTTGAATGGATAAAACCCTTAACTTTCACACAGAACATGGGTCTTTTAGTGCTGTGTGAAGTCAAAAGCCAATGTTGACTTCATATCTCTAGGCTTTGATAACTTACTTTCAGTTTTCTGTGCCACTTAAGTTTCAGGCAGTAAAAAGGGGGCAGGGGGAACTTCCTGCATAACACCAAACCATCAACAACCACAAAGTTAGCAACCATCTGGTGAAAAACATTTTAAAGTCAAACAATTTGCAGTTAAAGGCCCTTTTACTATTAAGTTGGAGGCAACAAATTCAGAGCTAAAAGACCAGCAAAAATTAGACATTATTACACTGGTCAGAAAGCCAGAAATAGAATTTCAGTGGGAAAATTGTGTTTTTTCTTTTTTGTGTCTCTTTGAAAATTACCTGTCTACTTGTCAGCCACAACAAAATATACGCTGATATTTTGATGCAATGTATCTGTACTGAACTTGCTTTATTTTTTTTCAGCCACAGTATTTAAAATAAAATCCAAAAATGTAGCTTGAAATTTTTGATGGAAGGAACAATACCCACCTTGTGAAGGTGCTCCAGAGCCAGGATTATTTCCCCAATATAAATCCGCACTGCCTCCTCAGGAAAGTGATCCCGTTGGTACAAATGAGTGAACATCTCCCCGCCGCTCACATAGTCTGTACTCACACACACAGACAGATACACAGGCAGCTTGAATAGACATAATACAAAAATTACAAACACACACACCGTGTGTACAGAATTTCAACAAACAGACATACAGTAATAGACACAAACAGAACAACATAAAAAGAACATCTATTCAGCATCTTAAGACCAAAGGGACAAGGGTTTGCTGTATTTACTCGAGTGTCCCATCACTTACCCAGGATGAGATGCAGTTTGCTCTGCGTCTGAAAGGCATAGTGGAGTGTGACCAGAAAGGGGGACTGGCGAATATGCTCCAGCACCTGCCTTTCAGTGCGAGTATGTTCTGTTGTCTTTGCCTTTTGAACAATTGCTGCTTTCTTCAACACCTTGAGTCATAACCAAAATAAGTTAAATTAAAGTTGGGCTTTTTATCACTCTTCCAAGTCATCATCAGATAAATTTAGACATTCTGGTTAGAATTAATTTAAAAGACAAACAAACAAACAAAAAAATAAATAAATAAATAGCTAATTTAAGCAATAGAAATGTGTCTGTCCGTAAATCAAATAAGAGACACCATATACCAAATATAATATAATTTAAATGTCTGTACAAAAGTGACAAGATTATGCTCAAAATAGTTCATTATATTTTTTTCTCCACACTGTGAACTAGAGTGGCACCTTAGTCAACCTTTGCTTTGTGGCAAGCATTTACAATGATATCTCATATGCCCCTTAAGTGCTTTAAATACGTTTACAATAATAGCAAAGTCAATTTATCTTTTACATGTAAACAGATTACCTATCTTGAATTAAAAAACTGGCACTATTAGTATTTTTATTGAAGAAACTGTTTATGACAACATTTTAATATTGCAGACTAATATTCTCACCTTCATGGCATACAGCTGGCCCACATCATGACCACTGTTCTTCCTGACCAAAAACACTTTCCCATAGGCTAGACAAAGACAAACATAATTTATCCGGTCATTCAAATTACATTAAGTGTAAAACTGAAACTGAACTGCACATTGGTGTAAATTCCGGCACACACAAAGTTCATCAGATATTGTCTTCTTTTTAGAAACAGTCTCTTAAATCTCCCAAAGGTATTTCTTATAGATAAGATCTAATGGCAGAGACATCAACAGCACATGGATGTGGCTTCTAAGCATGCAGATACTACTCATGCTGTTGATTTATACTTTCCAAATCAGGATACAAGGTTAGAAAATGTTTTGCTGTAACATTTAAATGCTAAAGAACAGTTTCTCTTACAGGTTGTAAAAATTTATTCTACAAACTCCATGCTCAACTAAGACAGGAAAATACACCGTCTGCTTCAGGAGTGTGTCATAATGAAATCTTACTCAAATTTTGTGAATTTTTACAACAACTTCATCTGTACTTAATACATTCAATTATTCATTTGGCCATTTACCTCCAGTGCCCAAAACTTTGAGTAGCTCAAAGTTCTCCATGCCAACTCTCTCTGTGTGACCTGTGAGGTTAGCTGATAGCAGAAAGAAAGCACCACAATGAAAAAATATGTTATACATGCACCATTTCTGCACCCTGCAAACACAGACATTTGGCTTTAAAAGGGCACCTGTACTGTAACTTATAGGAATGCTGCCTGCTATACCATTGTATATCAAAATGCTGTTGCATTTCAATCAATATCTACACCCTAATTAATTGCACACAGAGTGCAGTACTACATTTCAATTATGATGGCTAATGAAAAACACAGTGACACCACTGATTGTGATATGGCCTAGATCTGAAATTAACCTAGAAATTTTTAAGTCACTTAATGGGGGCAAAGCAGAAGTTCTTAACTTCATGTGATAGTGTGAAAATATTTTCAGTAGATTTAGATTCTGAATTATGTTCCAGGAAACATACCAAGTCTAAAAACAAGGTGCATGGCAACAATAGGTCCTTTTTCTTTGGCCGCAAGTCCAGACCAAGTAATCTAAGGTAACTAAAAGTTAGCACAGCACAGTAAACTGACACAAACTGAGTCAGGATTCCTTTTTGTGTGCACCCATCAACAGTCAACCAGCTCTTGGGGTCTGATATATGCTCTAAAAGTTTGGTACAAGCATGAGTGAGATTATTTCAAACTAGTGCCTTAAATGTAAAGTGAAGCATAGGAAATCCATGATCTAAGTAAAATGTATGATTAAAAAAAGACTCATACCTGTACGATGTAATGTAACACTATGCATACTAAACACTAATTGGTTTTTTAGTTGTTTGTATTGCACATAACTTTGAGCATCAGTTTCTAAGTACACTTTGGGGTTGTGTTAAATTGCACTACATTATACATTTTCGTACTGTAAAGTGTTCCTAAAATTTTGTTTGTATATGGTGAAGCATGCTTAGTGAGAATTGTTAATAACACAAATCACTAACACATAACATCATGATACAACGTAACATTGTCACAACACCGACCTCGGCATTTAAAACGTGCTCATTTTTTCACAACAGAATCCGATACAATCTGTGTACAAGCATACGTGCTTGATCAAAAAACAGCAAGTTTGACTTACCATTGGTGATTTGATGCTTGACGGTGCAGGCCTTTTCATTTGTTTTTGCATCAGAGTCATCACTGCTATCGGATGCGTCCCCAGGCATAACTTAAATAAAAGTAGACTATAGTCTATATAGACTGTATAAAATGATTTGGGTAGCAAAATGTTTTAGTATTTACTAGAAGTTACTCTGCACGGTTGGAAAAAAAAATCTACAAAAATCTATTGTAGCTGCATTATGACGGATACAGAATTATCGAAATGACCAGACAGATGTGTTTTCTAAACAATACTGCTTCCCTGGTGTTAATCCCTGTGCGGCTGACATCCTGGTGTTTTGCATTATTTATCTCATCTGATTGGCCAAAATCAATCGGAAAATTCAGACGTGTAACTATCCAGATTACAACTGTTTACTAGCTCCTATTCGCTTTATTTCACGATTAGTTAGCTATGAGTAAGATCATCGGTACTGATTTTGAGTAACTGTGTATGTTAGTAACAGCGAAGTTTAAGTGCTAACGTTAGCATTAGCCGCTAAACAGAAGTAATTATTCATTAGTTAACGTTAGCCGACGTTATTTAGTAATAAGACTGACGCTAGTTTTACATAAACGACTCATTAAAATTACGCGTTGTAAGTCAGAGCGTAAATATATACAACATAGTTAGCAAAGCTGCCACAACAACACAAAATGCTACCTGGCTAGTTGGAATGTTATTAGTAAATTGGCAACTAGTAGCTAGCTAGCAAGATGCTGCTGTTGACCATCAAAGTTTGAACGTTAGCTAGCGCTAATGTGTAGTTAGCTGTGTTAACCAGCCTCCTTAGATATCAGCAATCACACCATTTTGTACAAGCCAGTATGACTGGTTCCTTGCCGTGTCTCTCTACACTACAGCAACAATAATTCGTGCATTGTAAGAATATATACACCTTACTTTATATTTATTGTCAGCGGATAGCTCGCTGCCTACTACTAAGATGCTTTCAACACATCCTGGGCGACGGTCAGTCACGTGAACTCTTGCTGTGGGAGGAGCTACATGGCTCGCGACCTCAAGAAAACTGACATGGATACTGTTTTAATGATCGTACTTAATTTTTTTCCCAGTTATGACAACTTGTGGATACATAGGTGTGATTTATTTACCTTATAAAACTTAATACATAATAACATGATTGTTCAAATGGCTGAAAAACTGAAGGTCTAGAGCAACACATTCAAGGCATACGGTGAGAGACTGGAGTCTTTGTGTGACCCCAGAGTACTCAGCACTTTTTTTTGCTGTTAAAGAATTACAGCTGACATGCACACTGTATGTGCCTGTGTATGTACACTTATAATAGCCTGTCTTGCACTAGCAAAATGTTTTGTTAGACCTTTGTTACACAAAGCATGCATTGTACTATGAAATGCCTACAATTTTGAGAGTAATTGCCAATATATACATTACAAATTTATATAATAGTATGCTAAAGATGTTTTGTTTCTCATGTGTGTTTTACTGCATAAATGCAGACAAGCACAAATATTTAGGCGTGTTTGTAGAACAAAGAATCTTTCCATTTTTACCTTTTATTGGTGTGTACTGCAAGGTGTTAAAATCACAGGCCCTAGTAAAATATGTAGCTCTACTACGTAATTTAGTGATGTCACCACTGTTGGGTTTAAAGGACAAAAAAGCCACTACTAACCTTTAAAATACATTCAGATATTGTATATTTCACAGTACAACTGATTTCCATTAGTACATTACAGTTCTTGGGACAGTTTCCTGTACATCATGTGAGCTTTTAACGTTTGGTGCCTTTAGTTTATGGCTAGAACTGGACTGTGATGGTAAAAATGCCTGCATCCCTGTGTTGTTGCTATGTTGTGTGCCACAAGTTGAAGAGAATTCCAAATAGAGCAATTCTGCTGCAGAAATGTAAAAAACAAAAAGGTGTCACAATTCATTTCTAACACACAGAGTCCCCCATGGAGACAACTGCACAGAGATAATATGACAATGTGGTGACTTTGAGGTATCTGAAGCCACGTGTGGCATATTGGTCAATAGCAATATTAACATTATTCCTATGTATTCCCTCAATGAAAAAGGAGCTGCAGCCCGTTGCTGTGGGAGGTCAGCAGAATTTACAGAAACAATTGCCTTGCTAGGCAAAATACACATTAGGAAGTGGTGAAAGCTAGTACTGGGGCCTCAGCACGTTCACACTGCAGGCACAAGTGGCCTAAATCTGACTTTTGGCATGTGCCTAAGCTTTGTTTTTACATGACAGTGTGAGTAGCACGTCACATGAAACCTGATATTTTTAAAAATCAGGTTCGGGCCATTTTCGTGTGTGGTAAGTCTGAACAGCCAACAGTCGTGCATTGACGCTTAAGTGTAGAGCAATGATGGCTTTAGCTTTAAGAATCCCTTAAAATCCTGATAGTTTGAAGGTAATTTTTTTCTGCAAAGCCCATTGTGTCACTGCCCCACCAGTCTGACTTCAATTCCACATCCAAACACCTCAACATAAAAGTAGCAGATTCTCAAAAACCTATACGTCTCTCTTATCCTCATTCTCATTAACATCCGCTCACAAGTTTCACTGGCTTCCACTGCTTATCAATATATGACTGAAACTGTAAACATGGACTTCAGTGGCCTCGATGAATCAGAATTGAGCACTTAGGCTTGCACTGTGAACATAAACAAGCAAACAGTAAAGATGCCTTATTGAGTGAGAGTGTGACCCCCATCACTTTAACTAATAGTTATGAGCATGGAAAGGTAAATCCACCCTTTGACTATCACATTATTCCCACTATCTTGAAATATTCAAGCCAGACAAGTTGTCCAGTTTTGTGCAACAGTCCTCTGATTTCAGGCTTGGAAAACCAAGATTCAGGCCAGCCTGAAGTGTGTACCTTGACTTGAATTATCGACACAGCATCTGTTATCTGCACACAGTTTCAGCCTGTTAACTGAAATCACTACACTATGCATGATCTATTGTGCTCAGTCAACTAAAGTTCTCTTTAACAGAGCAGTGATTTTCCACACTTTTACTGATAGTATTGCTGATATTTCCACTGGTGCAATAGCTTTACCTCTAAGTTGTTAACTTTTGGCCGAGACAAAAAAATAAAATGCTGACCTTAATTGCTGAATGAACTTGTTTAATTACTGTTAAAGATTAAACTTAAAGCTTTAATGGCATGGCATAATATCCCTAAATTCTTAAAGGCATTGTGTAGTACTCTTCCAGTTACAGTTTGTCTGGATCCATCCTCTCCTCAAAACAACCAAAGAAACACTCAATACTTTCCCGATATTAACTATACACTGATCATATCAACCAGAAAGCAAGAAAGAGAAGGGCTTACAGACTAATCTCAAATATTTCTGGATAAGTACAAAAATAATACCAAACATGCTTATAAGTTTCAGGACCTGCATGTGAATGGCTAGTAGATAGATATATTCCACCTGAGGTGTGGGATAAACAAAAAGAGAGAGGAAGCACTAAGGAACAGAAACTGGACAGCTCAACTTTAAAGCACCATGTTTAGTCAAGCTTTGAAGAGGACACTGTGAGAGTTGTCAACAATGATTGATGCTGACTACTTTAATTTGTGACAAACATTACAAGTTAGATTTTAATGTAGAAATCCCATTTATTTTGTTTTGGTTCCTTAAAGCATGAACCAATAGGAATATGTGAATTGCTTTAGGGTGGATTTCCCCCTTTAAAACACAGAGAGTGCAGATGCACTGTACTGGGCTGTTTATTTAAGATGTAACTAGGCATCTGTACACATTGATCCATTTTTTAGATGATTTTTTTGAAGTTCTGAAGTGCTGGCGACACACAAGATGCTTTTCTTAATATAACGTAGAAATTGTGAAACTGAATTTAAAAAAAAACATAACATACACACAAAGTCTCAGTGAGACTAAGGACATTATAATTCTGAATTTGAAGGCAAGAAAAGAGAATGTGATGTTTTGAGGGATTTTGCACAGCACATTATTCCACTCTTGTCTTGGAGTCTCCTCACACACATGGATCTCGGTTGTCATCAACGAATGGCTATCAGTCCAACATCAATGAGTTTCTGAATCTTCTGAGCAATAACTGGATTCTTCAAGTGGCTGAAGATCAAACAGGAATAAAAAATATCATTAATAATCATTATCAGTGATTTAATTCTTCATATAGACAAACAAAAAATAAGAAAAGTTGGCAAACTTACTCGCTAAGCGCCTGAGGGTCCTTCTGCATTTGCTCAAGGATCATGCGCATGGCTGGGTCACTCATAATCTGCTGCACCTCAGGATCAGCCATGGCCCTTTTCTTTACCTCCTCAGGACTGTCATTCCTCATGGCCTGACTCATCATACAGCGCTGCATGCCCTCTGTGGCTTCCTAAAGCCAGAGAAAATGGTAATAAAAAACAACAACAAAACTTCTATTATCATTTTAAGCTACAGCTTATATTTCTAAATTTCAGATTTTTTGAAGTGTCATGATTTTTTTTAGAGATTGTGTTGCTCAATTTATACTCAAATCTGGCTTGATTGTCATCCTATCCCTGACTACTGTGAATACACGTTTTCTGTTTTCAGAAACATGTAGGCATTATTTAACACCCGACTAAAAAGATTTTGAGTCACTAATCTTTACATTACTTTGGTATCAAGCAATAGAATAGAACTAAGAATCTGTAAATACATTAAGTATTGAGCCAGAAACGGTTTTCAGATTTACATGAAAATGTCTTATCATGGAAATTCACCTCCCCACATCTTCTTCATATATCTTGAAGGCTTGACATTTCATATTTTTCGAACTTTTTTAGTTGTGGAAACCTGTAAAATACCTTTGAGGAGGAGTCAAGCTCCAGAGCCTTCTGGTATGCATCCATAGCTTTTGAATAATCTTTCATGGCCTCCAAAGCAGCTCCTTTACGCGTGTAGCCTTTTACTGTAGACAAAAACAAAATAAAACAAAAAAAAACTCAAGTTAGGTCTGAAAACAGAAGGATTTGCTTTAAATCAAAACTTTAACAGTGAAGAGAAGAAAAACCCTTGTACCAAAGTTCTTCACGCAAAATAAAGATTCAAACTTAAGAAAAAAGAAAAACAAAGTTTCCTACTTACTGAAGGTGGGTTCAAGTTTGATGCACTCTTCACAATCCTGACAAAAGAAGAGAATTGTGCGGTCATTTTTAAATTACAAAAAAAATCAATGAGACTGTTTACATCTCATTAACTAATGCTTAATGGGGATTGACTGTACCTTCAGGGCAAGTTGAAACTCCAACAGCTTTGTGTAGCAGGCAGCTCTGTTACTGAAGAGTTTGGCATCGTTGGGATTTCTCTTGATGGCTTCACTGTAATGTTTCATGGCTAAGGGGTAGTCTCCTGTGGAAAGTAAAAGATGACCGCATCTTTATACAGGTTCTTAAAAGATGAGCCAAATGACAATGCTCAATACACAAACCCTAAATTTTTACACACACCTTTCTGGAAGGCGTCGTTTCCCTTGTTCTTCTCTTCCAGGGCCAATTCAGGGTTTATGTAGGCTAATTTCTCCTGCTCCTTTAATATCTTCTCTGCCTGTGGAAACAGTTATTAAAAATATTAAATGTTCAAGTCAAGTGCACACTTAAATATTGATTTCATGTCCACATGCAGGCCTGACAACTTAAAAAAAAAGAACTCTAAAGGTCTGGATAAATGAACAGTGTCTAATCAACTGAGTTATAAATATATAGGAAACTCTTGCATGGACTGCACCTGTTGACACTTCTTCAAGACATCAGGAGTACGATGCTCCGTCAAACTTTTGTTGAAATACTGAATTGCCTCTTTGTATTTGTCCTGCTTGAAGTATGAGTTTCCAATCCTAGCCAAGGCCCTAAAAAAGACAAAGGGAAGACAGATAAAAATAAACAAGTCATTACATCACAATAAAGCTTTGATTCTCTGC
The DNA here is from genome assembly GCA_029814765.1 of Acanthurus leucopareius. Taxonomy (NCBI): domain Eukaryota; kingdom Metazoa; phylum Chordata; class Actinopteri; order Acanthuriformes; family Acanthuridae; genus Acanthurus; species Acanthurus leucopareius. The sequence goes on along the minus strand of JAQMCX010000012.1, from coordinate 5,852,185 downwards.
CTGAACCTGACTGAGCCCAACCCAACCAAGCAGCTCCTTGCTGGATTAGGGTCCAAAAATGCTGTCTTTGGTTTTTCTTTGGGCCAGATCGAAACTCTACATCACAGTTTAATGATCTGAAATCACTTGTTTTCTCACCTAAAAACTAAAAAGCTAACTTCTCTGAACAAGGGAGCTTTTCACTTTTAAGGAAAGTTCAGTTGTGACAAGGAGTCTTACAATGAAATTATAAGAATCACTGTTGCACCAAAAGTTGAGTGCTCTGAAACAAAGCTTAAAGCTGAACAGACAGGGAGTTTGTGTTCTTCAAGTCAACATAATTTCATCATTTCTAGGTAGGAAAAGAGCGGTGCCGCCACCCAGTCATTCTCCAGAGTCAATTCTGCTAAGCAGCATGTGATTTTCTATCTAGATTAGTGTCAATATATTCTCTTTGAATATTTGTTCTGAGTCCTACAAGACCCATCAAACACCAGCTCTGCCTTCTGGCTTGAGTGACTGAAAATAGATTCACTCAAGATAAATAGATAATAATAAGGAAAATAGTAATAACAGAACTCACTTTGCAATTTGTCTGTAGTCTTCCCGGTTCTCTCTGCCAACATCAATGGCTTTTTCACAAAGCTCTCTGCACTTCTCAAAATCTCCCTTTTCAAAGTACACAGCTGAAGGGAAAATTCACAGGAGAACATGATTAACAACCTCAGTAAAAAGCTTAAGTTATAGTGATATTAGTAATATTCCCATCTCAGGTTAAACATTTTGAATTTTGTTTGTTTCATTTTTTGGGTCAGTAAACTAAAATGTATAAAGCTGGTATTCCAATTTGAGAAAATTTACCTGCTTGGTTAGATATATACGTCATGTTGGTGGGGTCATGTTTGATAGCTTCTTCATAATGTTTCAGTGCTGTTTCAAAGTCCTTATTCTTATATGCTGTATTCCCAAGTTCTTTTTCCTTCAAGGCCTGTTGAAAACAAAAAATTATAAGATTAAAAAAGACCCACTCCAAGTAAGGAATCAGATGAAATGAAATTGCTGAAAACTTAATAAAAGTGGCAAGAGTGATACAATTTTTAATTTTTTTTTTTTGAACCTTTCTCTTGTTTTCTGGAAGGTCTTCCTCTTTGGGAGGAGGTGGCTGAGTCTCTTTGGGTTTCGGGGGAGGAGGCGGGGTGGGCTCCTCTTCTTCCTCCATCTCAGAGAGGTTCAGTCCCAATAGCACAGATAGTGTGGTCATTACTCTAGGATCTTGCAGTTTTCTGCAAAATGGTCATACAAAACAATGGACTCCTAAAACCAGAGTTCAGCGCTGTTGGATGTTTTCATACTCAAACTTGACATTTTTGATTCTACCTATTTTTAATATTAGCCAAATTTTTATATCATGAATATACAGTGACCAATTTGTTTCTTAATTCTGCCTCAAGACATTATTTATCGGTCTTTAAACCCACAGTGTGGTTACAATTGATTATATTTTTGAAAGTTTACATACGTGCCAAGCTCCGATGGTTTGTTCCTAAGCTGCTCCAGCAGTTCTCTGTAGCTGGGATCTGACAATAGCTCACGGGTCCGAGAATCATTCTCCAGCTTCTGATACAAGTTGGGCATGGCAAAGGGGTTCATCATCGATTTCTCTGAGGGAGCAAAAATTCATGCTTGTGAGTACAATTGCGGTTACAAAAAATGTAGGATGCCAGCCATCTTGCACTGGCTCGGTATTAAATTCACCAGAGCTTTCTCTTCTCTGTAACCTCTACCACTTCTGCTCTGTCTATATGAATCACAACACTCAAACCCCAAGTGGGCTGCCTACTCTCCTTTTGAAAACTTCAGCACTCACAATGTGAGTTTACTTCAGCGTGCCTGTCAGCCATCTCTACATCCTCTACCCACGTAAGAGAGAAAAGTGAGTCACACAATATTCACATTGTAATGTCACTTTTTTGTAGAATAAAAGACATAACAAATTTATCATTTCCTACCTGCAAGCCGGGCCTCAATATTCTGTAAACCCTCCTTTAGCTGCTGATTACTTGGGTCTTTAGTGAGTCCATCACGGTAAGTTGCTTTAGCATCCTCCAATCGACCAAGAAATTCCAGTGCTGCAGCTTTGCGGGAGTAGCCCTGGTTGATCGAAATAAAAAGTTTTTGAATCACCTTTTTAAAAATACTTACATATTTCATCAAAAGAATACTGGCAGAACAAAAGACATCTAACCTTGCCCCAGTCAGGTTTGATCTTGATGGTCTGACAGGCATCCTGGAGAGCATTCTCATAGTTGCCTTTCTTGGCATAGGCAGCTGAGCGGTTACTGAATAGGACATGGTTTGAAGGGTCAAGGGCCAAAGCTTCAGTGTAGCAACGTACTGCCTCATCAATATTTCCAGCACTTAGTGCTTTGTTGCCCTGGTCTTTCAATGCTGAAACCTATGAGACAGAAACATACCACCAAATTAAGCATTGGAAAACACATTCTTGATACTACAGCTCTCATGCTCTAAGTCTATATCACTCTTACACCAAAGCACATGCACACAATCCCCAATATAGATCTAACTCAGAAAGCTTCTTCCTCTTCTTTTTTTGCAGCTGCTCATGGCAGAATGAAGAAAGAAACTGACAGCCACTCAGCTGTTCAAGTGAGACAGGTGCAGCAGTGAGTCCTTATTTTGTTAATGCACATTCACTGTCCTCCAGGTGCTATATGCTCTATTGGTCTGATATAGGATAATCTGGTAGCTAGCTTTCTAGCCTCAAATTTGAATTTGCAAAAGAGCCCACTCTGACTATAAGCTCTAGAAAATAAACAGTCTCTTGTGCAGACCATAACATTGTTTGAAAGCTGTAGTATTTTAAACTGAAAGACATTCTGCACAGCAAACAAAAGTCAGCAGGGCTTAAATGCTTGCTAGTTGATGCCTTGTCCAGACTAGCAGAGGATAGAGCATACTGATAATGCTACCAAAGAAAATAAGGAGTATGCAAATAGTTTTTCAGCACTGTTGTCACTAGTTGGTTGACTATTGCAGTTTTGTCAAGTTTTGTCAAGTCATCAGGCTATAAAGTATGTGTCAAAATCAAGTACACACTGTGCAGAAAGAGGCACCTCTCTGTTTTTAAAGAGGTTCTCCACCCTTTTGTAAGCGTTTGACTACCCGCAGTACAAAAGTATGAGTACTTATTCTTTCTATTATAAATCCTGTATATTTCTAACTGTTAACCTAATCATTTAGCCAGTTGCAGCAATGAAAAATTACAAACCAATGAAACAGTGAAACAAAACAGTCAAATTTATCTTGTCCAAGGGCATATATTATGCTGCTGCTGGAACCACAATTTCCCTGAGAGAGTCTCCGAAGGAATCAATAAAGTTCTATCAAATCTAATCTAATATTGAGAGCTACCCACTTAAAAAAACAAGATATGAACTCAATTACATTATCATAACACACTTAAAAAATATGTTACCGTTCTTGAAACAATTAAAGCAAGAAGTGGACAAGAATGTTAATCCCAGTGAATAATCTCGATTGTTGATGAGAATGCTTACTTTTAGCCAAGGTTACTGGTGAATTAACCCCAGCACACCTCTTTACATAAGCTATTGCAAATGCACAAATAATTCAGCAGACTTATTGTAAAATATTTCTAAAAATGGGGCTTATTTTGAATATAGATTTTATATAGATGCCTGTGATGAAGACACTTTGATCATGTGCCATTAAATTCTTAGTGTTCCAAAAATTTTTGTTGACAAGTTTCAATACTAAAGCAACTTAAGTGGTACAGGGAGGCAACGAGGGGTAGGAGACATGCTGCAGCATTTAACAGTGTCTTCTTTCTCCATATAACTGAAAAAATAACCAAGCAAAAAGTTTAGAATATCCAATAGCATCAGTACTATAATAATAATGTCATGTTCATCTTGACCTGCAAGTTCCACACCGAGTATTGTCTCAATTTGTTAGGTACTTCTAGTGGCGTTAAGTTATGATGGCTGGCCGGCTGGGGTATGATTTTGATAACTACTTTATTTATATATAACGTTTTATGTGTAGAGTTACGGTCTCAAATTGTACGAATCTTCAAAAATACTATAACAGCCAAATTGCAGCACATTCGAGAGGACCCGGCAGTAAACAACAAAATGCGGCTCTAGTCACATTAGCGGCGCCGTGTGCATCTAGAATGATCCTCCGGTCTGAGTGCAGGCGACTGAGAACAACGATGAGGCCGGTCCAAAAATACTCTTGCAGCATGTGCTACACCCGGACTGCCGCAGTTTAACGTTAAACTCTCAGTTTTCTTACATGATGTACAATCATGGGGACATACGGTTTTTATTCGTCCGACACCTTATTAAAGGTAGTGCTTACTTTGTGAGCTAATGTTAACATTAGCTAATTCACGGCATTTGGGTAACGATAACTCGGGAGGTAACGTTATTTAGGAGTACTCATTTTAACTTTTACGGTGATTTGCAAGGAACTGTTTTGTTACATTGAGACACAGAAACGGGCTACAATAATGGCAAACCTTGCAAGAGTGTTATCAATGACATAGCAGCTGAGACGAATTCAAGTGCTAAAATGTTAAGTTAGCTTAACATATAGCTAACGTTAACCTTGTTTAAGCAATCATAGAATTAGCCTCGACCTTGCACAAATGAACAACCTGAACAATCTGTCTACGTTTTCACCTTTAAGACTACAGTTAAGTTTCATCGTAGACTAGCGTTATTAAAAGATCTTAAAATTATTAAGCATCTGTCTAACAGCTACAACCCAACACTGCTGTTACCGGATTGACGCTAGAGTAACAAGCTAAGTTAGCTAACGTTAGCTGTATGAAATCAAACAGTGAAGTCCCCGTGTAAAGCAGTGGCTAAATAAACCAACGTTAATTATTAAGATTCCTTAAATTGTATTAAGTCCGCGAAGGACATCGATATTTATTAAAAACATAGGTTTGAAAGTAAGCCTTTGCAGGTAGTTGCGGGACACTCACTTTGTCCATGGTGCAAGCATGAGGTTCCTTCCAGAAACTACTACAGACTAGCGCCTCCCCCGGAACAACATACAGGTTGCCAGTTTGGGACGTAGAAAATCCTCCCTCAGTGTACAGAACTCAATTTCACCCATAAGGGTATTTTGAGAACGATTTATAGCCTACTGATTGAAACTTCCAGAACATGACCGAAAAACTGAAGGCTGTATTATACAAAACGGGTCACATGCTCGCCAAGTTGTAATCATTGGTTGTTACGTTATAGAGCTGGAGATTTAGACTCCGTGCTTTTGGAGACGGATGAGGAAGGAGGACCGTAGCGGGAAGTGAGAGGACGAATCTCAACACCAAACATAAAAAAATTACATTTCAAATTTAGGTCAGTCATCAAATATTTACACCCTAGTTTGAGAGGTGTTGATGAATTAATTTATTATATTAATAAATGGCCATTATTTATATGCCATTATTATATAATACAGTGTGACATTTTTAGCCCCATCATTTCATTTACAGAAGATCACTTTTACTAAATGAGTTGCGGGTGACCAGTTAAGATTAAAACCAAATTTCCTGTTGATTTTACTACCATAACTGTTGGTGGTCTGTGGTGTTTGTAACTCTGTCTCTCATTGGCAGTCTGAAAAAAATTAGCCCCTTGTAGACAATGTCCTGATCAAAATCTCAGTGTTATTAACCCCTAAGACACATCAGAATGGCCATACACAGTATGCATGAGAAGCTATTGCATGGCTTTGATTTACTCAAAATCAAAGTATTTACAGTAGAGAGATTTACAGGGTAGTAAAACAGTGAGGATTGTTTTATTACTTAAAATAAAGTCTGATTAACAACACAGTCTGTTGATTGATACAGTTGTTTCCCAGAGGCAAAGGATGTGGTAGAGACCACTTTGAACACACCATTCAAGCAGCTGTTGCCCTGGATTTAGACGCTGAGGACACACAAGACAGTGAAGCCACGGGTGTCGATGTCAAAACATCACTCCAGAGGGCAGACGTTGGAGGAAACATATCTCTAAAATTAAAATGATTTTACATCTTTATGGGGGTTTTTTTTGTTTTGTTCAGTGTCATTCATATCCTTCTTTCACTGTCATATGTGGATAGTAATATGCAAACTTCTCTTATCTTGATGATATTTCTTCTATCTTTTTTACCTCTCTGTTGTTCATTCTTTTTTTTTTTTGCATCTTTTGAGAAAGGACAAGAACACTCACTGATTATACATACCAGTCTAAAGAGTGACCAATAAAGTCAAATAAATTTTTGATGTAAGATCTGAATGGTAAATTTGTCAAAGTCTAAGTCAGCCCTTATTACTAGTTAATCTAATATCATGTTTGATTAAAAAAAAAAAAAAATCCCTATTTCTAAAATGATGATGTTCTGCTTATAGTATAGCTTTTTTTCTTTTCCAATTAAACAAGGTGGATAGAAAAGTTTGGGAGGGTAAGAATTTTAGGGAGGTGATACATGCAATATGAGACGTACACTAACAACATTTCTATATGCTTAAATGTATATTTTATTTTATTCTAAATTTCTCCACAAACAATCAAACTATATTATGTGTGTCACAAAATACATCTTTTCACTATTATTTATAAGTGGTCACCTAAATCCTATCTAAGTTGTAATCAAGACCTCCGAGCTTGCAAGATTAACGTGAAGGCAACATGACCAGTAACATTTGGCGCGTGTCGCTTTCCAAGGTGCTGAAGTGGAAATGAACATTTCGTCGAAGGTTGTAAGTTTTGTTAACTTTCTCCAAATAGAAAGGAGTTCGTCATTTCTAATGAACAATTTTCACTGTACACTATTTGTGCTAGTAAAGGCAAAGAAAAGAATCAAATGGCAGCTATAAAATACATTACAATCGTAATGCACCGTCAGGTACCAAGCTAAACCATTGAGCTGTCTAAATATTTATGCTAGTGTTTTAGCACAAATTTTGCTAAGTTACAGCAAACTTGTAAAACTAACAAAGCACTAAAGCTAGGTAAGCTGACTGAACCTGTCAAATTATTCAACCCGAGTTCACCTGCCTCGTTTTACTTTTTTTTTTTTTTTGTTGATCAAAATAGATGTCTAAAAGAACCCGGACTTTGCTTATATGGTCTTTGCAGTTTTTGATCTCTATGTATCTCTTCGTGCAGCTAATACAGCTCGCTCATTGTATCAGGTGCTTTTTTCTTAAGGAGCCACAATGAGGAGACAGGAAAACCAGCCAGCCAGACCAACAGCAGGTTAGTAAATGAGATTAATTTCACTGTCTGCACACTAGCATATGTTATCATTTTATCTAATATTAAATTGTTTTGTTTCTGTTAGGTTATTTTATTGGTCTTGTCGTAAAACATTAAATAAAACATTAATACAACTTTGATGGTTTTATAATGTAGTTTTATAAACAATTTAAATGCTGTAAAAAAATCTTTTTTTGTTTTGTAATATCTTAAGTGTCCTAATACAGTGCTTCCTTTTCGCTTTTTGTGATATATTTATGATCTGTGAACAATGTCAATGGAAAAACTACTTAGGACTTGTAGTATAATATTTACAAATTATAGAATTGTTAAGTCATTTATTTGTCTGGCTCAGTGTACTGAGCAGACTAATAAATTCAGATATGTTTGGTTTCATTTAGGCTGCCTGCCTGTGCCACTCTTTAACCAGAAGAAAAGAAACAGAGTTCCCTTGACATCTGCTCCCTCTGAGAATGAATTCTTCTCCCACAGTGAATACATGCCAAGCACCAACTCAGCTTCATCTCACAGCACATCAGGTAAAGCATTCAGATAGGATCTTTTAGCTTTTGTTATATTTCAGTCACTAGGTGGCAGTACACACAAAGAGAAATATAAATGCACTTATAGGAAGCAAGTGAGCCCAGTTTCTCTAATAAACAGCTTGTCTATTAACATCATGACTTATACAGGGCATTAAAATCAGCATCACCCAACAAAACACACAGCTAAACAATTTTGCTTAAAACAAATGATAATATTGTAAAACATCTCCTCATGAATTGAGACAACCATTCTCAGTTACAGACAGTAGAGGCTGCCAAATATTTTTTTCTCTGAGAATGTACTGTATATTTCTCCAGTTACCTATGGATGTTACCAGGCCTCAGGTCCATCCTCTGGTGCCTCACAAAGCCACCAGTGGAATAGACAAAGCATTCCACCATCTGCTCCCCCCCAGCAGTATGGCAGCAACGGACCTGCTCCTGGACCTGCTCCTGCAATGAGAAACTATGCACCCATAGCACATCCATACAAAGGTGGAGGCATGAGGTATGTTTATTAACTTTACAATTATTAGTATGATGGTCAGTAGATTGACTGATTTGTAACAGACAAAATATAAAATAAGAAATTTAATTGTTTTTCATTTCAAAATTTTAAAAACCAGCTGGCACATACCTGTTTGGTGCATGCTGGATTTTCCCCTTTAAATCTTCCTGCATATAAAAATAGGTTTATTTATTTTCATTTTCAGTTCTAAGATGGGACAGATCAGCAACCCAGCGAGACAACAGGAATCAAGCCCTGGTGTTATTTCCAGACAGAATGACTATCAAGGCCCCCGCAGCAGTGAAAGCGTACAAAGCAAGCCAGTGTCCCATACTGGGTTCTCTCAGATGAGTCAGCAACCATTTAACAGACCACCCAATCCCACACATCAGTATTCCCAGCAGGCCAGACCTTTATCTACTCTTGTACCACCACCCAGCAGGCCCTCTGCTCATGCAGGGCAATCAAAACACAACTCCTGGAAGTTTACCAACACCTTTGGGCCGCAGAAACCTTCCTTTGAGGGAAACAGGACAAATCAACATCAGACTGTGCAGCAAACTCAAGTAGAAAATATGTGGATAGAAACATGTAAAAAATATATTAATGTACAAACAAGTTTTATTATATTATTCATGATCAAAGTGGCATTTATATTTTTGTCCAGCAGGAAAAACTTCCAATGAAGCCGCCTGTTGAGAACTCACTTAGGATCCTCACTGCAGTTATTGATGGCATGAGATACTGGAGCCAGTTCAAAGACAAAGTCTCATACTTATTTGAGATATTTGGTCAGTAGATTTAGAAATTTCAATAGTCTCTGATGTGTAGTGTTACCATAAGTATTTTTAAACATAATTAAACTGACAGGCAGTGTTCCTCCTTCAGCTACACTAGACTCTGCAGTCACACTGGGTCGTCACGGAGCCAAAAGCTTCCTTGTGAGAGACGGAAAGGAGGTCATGCAGTGTGTCTTCTATGAAAATGTGAGTACATAAAAAAAAAAGCTAATGCCTAAGAAAATTGAATGAATAGGTCTTGGGTTTATCAGAGAACAATGTCTTAATTAGTAAATTTGTTTTAATTAGTTAAAAGTTTTAATTTTTTACCAGGGTTTTCGATTTACTGCCAGTCAAAATGTATAACCAACAAAATCTTGTTTGCTAGTTGATTTTTATTTCTTAGTGATTTTATCTAACGGAAGAGGTCCATCCAACTGGTCCCTACCCTACTGTGATGCTTTTTGTAGTTTGTTTTTCTGTTGCTGGGATAAATCAGCTACTCAGTCAGTAGTGAAAAACAGGTTTTCATCATTAGGTCCTCTTAACTGTGAGGAGCTGTGTATGTGTGTGGCCACAGGTAAACTGTGATGTCAAGAGTAACTGAAAAATCATGCATCAGTGCTTTTTTGTATTATTATTTTGTGTAATTTTGGTGACCTGCTTTTTTAAGCAAGCTTTAGCATTTCCTGGTGCTGAGCAACATTATCTGTCCTTTATATGGTGACCCGACACTGGCATTTAGGCTATTTTGAAGTTACTTGCAAAACATGAAATAGTGCTTGCATCTTACTTGACTTAATCTCTACCTGTTGACCAACAGGAGCAGGAACTACCTCGTCTCATCCGTGGTCAAGTTCACCGCTGTGTGGGAAACTATGACCGCAGTAGAGATGTCCTGATGTGTGTGTCTGTCAGACCCGGCCTGCCCTCAGAGCTGAGGAATGCTCAGGAGACTGTGAAAGTCTGCGATGCAGAAATGAGGGCGTTGGTCAAATTACTTAGTGAAGTCTGAATACCAGTGCAAATTTCAGTGGAAGATGACTGAGGAGAAGAAATTATACTACTCTTTGATGAGGGTACATTAAAGATAAGCTGTTATATAGTATTAGACAACAGTTGTTATAGTTAGATGCGTCTATCATTTTATAGAACGTGTAAGGTAACACTGAAGTTTTTGACCATAAAAAAGGCACCTTTGGCTTTGTTTGTGCTTTTAAAACAAAATGCACTAGTACTTAACCTAAACAGTTCAATTGAATTGAATGTTCTGATGTAGATATTTTTATTTATTTATTTATTTGTGAAACAAACATGTAAAGAGTTGTTTCATTGAACCAAAACTAACGAAAAGTAAAGCTTTGTTTGTGTAAATTCTGAAATATTTTTATTACAAAGAAAATTCACACAAAGAAAACATTGTTAAGGGGGTAATTCAGGTAAAGCAAACACGATGAGGTAATATCTCAAAATATATTTTTGAAAAACGGAGCAGTTAAGAAAAACGTGATATCAAGTACAGTTAGTTTATTTACAGTCAAACATCACAATGGAAAAAACAATAATTCTACTCTACCAAAACAGTTTCACCAGTGCTGAGACTTTACACACAATGGTTCAACAAATAGGGGAATAAGTCCAGTGCAGTCACGCTAGTCATTCCCACAGTCAAGCACAGTATGAGGTCCAATACAATACCAACATTTCTCTCCTGACCTTTTTTTTTTTTTTTTTCAAAAATGGCAACATAATCACATAATTTACTTTATGTCAGGACATGTCATTATGGGAAACTAAATTTGGGAAATATTTAAAGATTTATTCATTAGAAGAATTTCAACCCATTTTCAACACTAATATGCACATAAACACCCACCAGAAAAGGGAGTCTGGCTCGATAAAATTGGCAGTGTACAGGGACGGTAAGTGGAGAAGTAGACATTTTGTCCTTGAAACATGACAGGAATGGTGCCAGCGTGTGAAAAGGAGAAGTGGGTTGACAAAAACACAGCGACACATTAGCTTATTTGAGGAGCTAATTATTTTAAGCCACGTTATACACATAATGTAAGTAATGTGTCAGCTCAGCACAGATAACCAAAGGCGAAGTTCAATTTGTACAGCTCCGTCCTCTACCATTTAATTTTCAAATCACATAAGACAAGGATGCCAGGAATTAATCTGTTAGCTGCATGTCACAACCTTTTAATATAGCAATTCAAGTTACCTCTTCTACATAATTGGGAAAAATGTCTCAGGGCATAATTGAACACAAGTACACTGCTTTTCTCTTTTTCCTTCTCTCTGCCATTACCTCAGTGGATTAGAAGACATTATCTTTTTTATCCTCCAGAATATTTTCTCAAGTTAATGAGATCATACTGCATCAAGTACAGGAGAAACTTTTTTTTTTCCCTTTGAGAGGAAAAAATATAAGAGAAAAAAACACATCACACAACAGGATCCACAGTTTTTCAGCAGAAAAAAGATAAGAACCTGATAATTGTATTAAACACTTGTCTTGGTTACGTTTAAAGGCACAAGTTGGTCGGATCACATTTAAAATCTAGATCAATTGTTCTACCATTAACAAAGCCCATCTTATCATGCATTTTTTTGACAAAATTCCTACATCTCCCTGCCTTTTGCAATATTTTTTCCTGAATTAGAGTGTTAAGTATTGTGTCATCAACAGAAAACAACTGCTTATGTTTAACAAGCGATTTACAGTACACAAACAATTCTGGGGAAAGGTTAACAAAGGATGCAGGATCCTGACCTAAAGTCACTGACAACACTGCTCTGAAACCACTACTTATCATCATGAATCACTTCTTTGTTATCTCGGCAGGTCCAATGCTGTGTCTACTGTTCTCTTCTTTGTGACAGTTACTAAATGTACTGTCTTTAAAAGCTCAAACATCTTCCTGACTCCCGCTGGTTCGCAGTCAGTTCACAAGACTGGAAGGCAGGAAACAGCTGAAGAACAAAATCCTTCAAAGTGTGAGAGTTCACCTCTCCAATGTTTTATTCTGAAACAAAAAACAACAGTTCTGCTAAATCCAGACCATATGTACAGTCCAAACGCTCCCACATGAAACACTGTCATCAGATGCAACTCCATTAGAGTTGTGACGCATGGGTCTAGATCCAGTAATATTCTTAATCATTGACTGTTCAAAGGGGCACACTCGATGAGTCAGATGCTCTTCAAAACCTCTCATTGAAACGTTTGCATGGCCGAGTCATACAACCACATATCATCATTACTCCATTCTCTCTATGCAGCCAGCTACCAGTCTCTTTTGGAATGTTATATATGTCGACTTGTTACCCACAAAAGAAAGGAAGGTAAAGAAAAATATTTAGGTTTTTAGCCAATACTTCTAATGTTTATGTTAATTTTCTTAATAATTTGAAAAGAGGTTATCAGTCCTTGCGTTTTCTGACTGTATCATCTCCAGGGAGGAAAACATTTAAATGCAGAAAACTGATCTGAGGGTAAAAATTAGAAACCACAGAGAATCATTGAGACATAAAACATTCCATTTAAATTAACTGAATTTAAATTAATTACATAACAGATGCAGGAAGACAGTGTTTGTTGTTAAGTTCCAGCTTCAGTTATCACTTAGCGGGGCTTTCCAAACAGCATTACCCTTAGAAGCGGGATGCAGGTTTCTCTCCATGACATCAAACCCAGGTTAGAGAGAGTGGTCAAGGGGAAAAAAACAAGATATTGTATCAATGCACTATAACAGCGTGGGTAAAGGGGTGGGGGACAGCTGCTCCTTTGGCGCATATTTGGCAAAAAAGGGCAAGAAGACGGTAAGCATGACTCCGACAATAGCCAGCATGTAGCCCCAGCCGATCTGGCACTCGCCAGCATAGTAGATGTCTGAGTCCCCGCAGAAGGACCTGACCAGTGAAGAGTTTAGGCCGAAGGGGTACACCAGCAGTCCAGCAGCCATGATGAACACTGCAAAGAAGACAGAGAGAAAACAGAGTGGGTTAAACAGTGAACAATGCATATTTGTGAAAGATGTGGAAGGAAAGAAGGGCACATAGTAAAAGATGTTTACACAGATCAAAATCACATTTACACATAAAACCTTACTGTTTTGTTCAGTTTAAAACCAACTTTTAACATCCTGGGGGCTACAGATTTTTATACTGTGCTGGTGTACCAACTAAGAGCCACTTGGTGGCAGTAGAGGTTCTGCAGAGAACAGTCTGACAGAGAAAGGCGACTAAATGAGATACTTCACTAGTGCTAAAGTACCTCAATTTGCACAGTGATTTATGATTAAAATCACTGTATTGCATATCTAATAATAAATCATGACCTTGATGGTTCAACAATGGCAGAAAGGAGCTTTTAATGTATAGAACAACAACAGCTCTGATTACCTGTAATTGACAGACATTTCTACTTGAGAATTATTAATTTCTCCTCAAGTTCATCTGCACTCTTCATTCCAAAACTCCAGGGCTTTGTAAAGAAAAAGGACACCCCCAACTCTCTAAGACACTACCCTCAATGCCGATGCAGCCTGAGAGTATCTCGCTTTTACAAATTGAGTCAAGTCTCCCAGTCTGGGCTGCCAAGCAGTTATTGACTGCACTACAGGCTATCATTGCTACTCTTAGTCATTCTGAGTGCTGGCTGGATTTCCATTACAATACCAGGTGTCATAGTTGTTTTAGCTTTGGAAGGCTGGGGCTACTGAAAAAGCCTGAACTTGTGACAGTGAGTAGCCTTCTAGAAAATACAACAAATATATCTTCTATTACACAATACCGATATCAGGACATGTCTGTTTCTGGGGGAAACAGTGCTCATTTGAGATCTACAGTACTGCAGCTGCATGAGTATCAAATCGATGGTTTGTGTGAGCAATGGGGATTGTGAACAGGGATAAGGAGGTAGGATACTTTCACTTATGTTCTATTTTTGCGCACTGAGGGTTTTGGGATTGGCTGTTAGGAAGAAAAAGCCAAATGATGAGGTCTGAATGGGTGAAGGAGAGGCATCTCTGGAGTGTGGTTTGTCTATCCTGCCGTAGTGTCTCTCTAGGGTTCTCTGGAGTTCAAAGAGGGTCTGCCTCTCAGCCTTGCATATCCAAACCATGTACCCAGCCCTCCCAGCTCTCAAGTAGCCTCATGTTTTATCTGCAGGGTCCTGGATCCTCAAAGCTCACTGCCTAATGAAACTTTAATGACCTTCTTTATCAAACTATCATTGACTTTTCTTAGAGAAACACAGAGACACAGACCCTATACCTCTTCCCCCCTACTCTAAAATGATGGCATTTAAAGCAAACGCAGACACAAAACTCAAAAGAATTAATGATGAACAATGTAGCATAACCTGCAAAATAATCAATGGCGGGAATAAAATCCAGGCAGCAGTCTCTAATAAGTGTCAGGTAAGCGGGATAAACAGGGCTGGATTTTATCAATCAGAACCAGGAGGGTATGCAGGGCAGTTGTCTGGATCAGATAAGCTGCAGCTCAGGCTGAGTGGTAAGCAGCAAAGCTTTAATGAGAGGAGAACAGCTGAAAAACTGTAAAATCAACCTCTTATCAGAGACTATCTCAAAATGGATCAATTTTATCCCCCAAATCTAAGAGGAATGAAACCAAATTGTATGAATATATCTCAATGGGGAATTTTACATATCAAAGGCTTGTTCAGGACTATTTCTTACCGGTATGTGAATCAAGCCTTTTGTACTTACCGCAAAAGCAGTTTGAAGTCTGATAAATGTGCTCAAGTGATGTCACTTGAGGCAGAGTCAGTTTTTTGGTGGAAGACTACAAGTTTGAAAAAAATCTGGGAGGGGGTTGGAGTTAAAAAAAAAGTGAGCATATCAGACCTCTGTTACCTACTCTTCATTTCTGCTTAAAGATATGAACTTGAGGCCACATAAGTCACTTCTAGCAAAACACACCAGAATCTCAGACCAAACTGTTTGCAGTTATTTTTGCATTGTGGGTAATCTGGTCATCCGTTTTAAAAATAAAATAAGTGTTGTCCCCGGCCCAAAATACTGTCTTTTGTGGTTCTTACAATGTTATCAGCATGCAATGTTAAATAAGTGGAATACTCCTTAAATGACCTAATACCTGACTGATTTTATTGCACACTGTGCAGCCATGTAATACAAAACATGAGGTCTTGGGTCCAGGAATTGTGACAAACCTTCAATTAAGGAAGGGAAAATGTGAAACATCATTCTAGTTTCCACTGCAGTGTGGACAAGCTTAATTTCAACTTTCATGGCCCGGTAGTCTAATCCTAAAGAGAATGGACCGTGTGATGACAGATGCTGACATGACACCAAGATGCCATGCTGGGAGACAGAAGCCTAAAAGGGCTCATTAATTGTGCAGTCAGGAGAGCAGTGTTCATGTGGACTCCCACTTAACACTGCAAACTATATGCCTGTGTCGCTGACATCATTTGCTTAGGTAATAAAAGGGTGGCAATGCGAGAGTTAGTCAGCAGGTGATGATGTGACAGAGCTGCTGAGATCACACAAAAGGAGAACAACCACAATAATACCTTACTGTTACTGTAAAAAAAAAAAAAAAGAAAAAGAAAAAGAAAACAACAACTGATAGAAATCCAGGATTGAGCTTCAAACAGAGTCTTATTTAAACCATGGCTAGGAGAATGGTACTTCACTGGTTAACTTGGATAGACTAAATGAATGAAATATAAGGTTTAAACTCCCTCTCCATCCCAATAATTTCTAGACAGTCCCTTTCAGGGGTTTTAAAGAGCTGTCCACAGTAGCTACAAGGCAGTACAAACCTACAAGTGCTTCAATCATTTACGTCCTAATAGACCCAAGTAGCAGACAGTTTACTAACCTCCCGACCTCCAATCAATGATCCACATTTGTACGAACTTAAGAGGGAGGAAAGTCTAGCTTGGCCAAACCTTTTTCCACAGAGAGGAATAAAAGTGAAGAGATAAGAAGAGTCTGTCTGCCCTGATCAGACGAGCTCTGCTGAGTATATATAACTATCATAATGGCTCAGAGATAATAAGACAGTAAATAATAGGAAGACCTCAGGTTAAATAGGCACTAACATGGCTCAGTTACACTGCAAACTTTACACACAAAGTCTCTGCCAAAGACAAGTCACAATCCCTTAAGCAAAGATGACAAAACCAAAGTAAACCTCTCAGGTTTAGAGCTTGTACTTTTAAGCGGATGTGGCAACTTTTTAACAAACAGTTGTTTTGAATTTTTTTAGCCTTGTCAAATTATTTTTTTTTATGTTGTCATTTAACATATTTACATTCTGTTAATCTTGAGAAATGTCATCGGATTATTTGTTCTATTTTTCATCACTGACTACTTGTTTGAATGCACACTCCAGCAGCTTGTGTGCACAGGCTTCAAACAGAGAGTAAAATATTGATTTGGAAATGCAAAACAGCCAGAAGCATCAGAGAGCACTCATTGTTCATCAGCTCTGGCCTGTTTTCGCAGGTAGCTGCAGGGCTGCAAAGGCCTTTGTGTACACTAATGAAAAGCAAGTACTTTTATGGGCTAGCTTCTCTTTGTGCGTTTTTTTGTGTGTGTGTGTGTGTGCATCCATGGCAAGAGTAGTAGAGGAAAAACACAACATTAAATAAAAAAGCACATTGTGTGACCATACAAAGACGCTGTGCGGCTTTTAACAACTAAATAAACTGAATTAACCTTGAATCTCTTTTTGTAGAGGTGTAGCAAGAAATGGAAAGCTGCTTCCAGAGATGTTGAGACAGGTTCATGGCAGCAAGAATGGCACAAAGAGATTGAATGGGTCTGTGGGGCAGGAAGGTCTGTGATAACCTGGCATTCAAGCGTGACACTGAATCAGTTTCATCACAGACCTCTTACACAGATATCATTGGGTCAGTTAATCACACAAACCTAGAAACACACAAATCCTAGAATCACTCATTTGTCATATATCAGTGTTAAGGTCTGAGCCTTAATTTTTAAAAATCTGTTCAGTCTGGAATCTACTCTTGTCAGAAATATCAGAAATCCAATATTCTGTGACCCCAGTCATACATACACCTTATAAGTAAAACTTAAGATTCTTCAATTTTATTCTTGTCCAAGATATCACAAAAAAAAAAATTCAATTCTGTCAGCTTCAAGATCCCTTTTATTACGATGCCAAGACCTCTGCTTTGAATCAAATTCTATTTTCACTTTGTGCCGACTCTCATAACCCTGTTAGCAATAGGACGGGTTGAATTAAATTCAATAGGAAATGGGCGCCTCCTCTACTGTAGATGCAGCGCTCTTTAATTCCCATTTTGCTGCAGTGTCATCCGTCTGTTTTCTCCCTCTGGCAAACAGTTACATAAAATACATTAATTGCACTGATTATTGTCACCCAGGCTCAGACAGAAAGACGCCTGTCGAAACAAGTACCACGCAGTAAAACCTGCTGCGGTGTAGCTTTGTACTACAGCAGAGTGAGTCATCGTGTAAATAATATGGTAGTGTTAAAACTTTACAGAAGATTAACAGTTGAAAATGCTCTCATTGTGTTTTTCTAAAGAGGACAGTCTCTTTAAAGTTTTATAATGAGAAGTCTGCAAGAGAGGGGCACTGAAATCAAGAGATTAGACAGGACTGGTTATATAATATATGTTCAAGCCCTGCAGCCAAAAAAGAGGGAACTAGAATGTATTGGAACAAACTAATGCCCTGCTTATCTGCCTGACCTACAAGCCAGACAGGCAGTCAGGTGGAGACCACCAGCTCCACCGGGAGGAAAGCGGTCGGATGTATAAATACAAAAACATTAAAAGAAAAAGCAAAGAACCACAGTGGGCCCCTGGGTGTTACTTAAATCCTTCGTGTCTCCAGCACCCACTACTTGCTCTCACTGCAAAAAAGAAACTTCTTATCTGGCTGCTGCCCAAACAGGGACATTATCTGCTGCTGCTATTCACTTCAAAGACACATAAGAGAGCAGAAACATTAGACTGTGGCTTTACAATACCACAAACTTGTTTGATGTCACATCATCTTGCATAGAAAAGACATCAACACACGCACAAAAAACACACTTATTCCTTCTCTGCTGAGGACAAGGCCTGCCTTCCTCCAGGTAGAGTCGCAGGCGGATGCAAAACAACAACAAAACGTGTCTAATAAATCTGGATTTGCAAACACAGTACTCATTTATTTGCATTGCCGGCGTGTTTGTCAGTGATGAAACACGCTGACAGGAAACATGGGCTGGAAAAAGCTGCGAAATGTTGCTCAATTACAAATGCAGGCCTAAAGCTATACATCAGAACTGCTGTTCTTCAGCAGGGTCTTAATCAACTACGCTCTTTGTCATCGTGTCCACCTCATTTTCCTTTTCCATAAGTAAGCATTTTATATGAATAGAGCAGGTGCGCTGATCCCTGTCTAAACCCATGTAGATGATTATAAATAATGCAAACAAGGTGATGATTTACAGCACAAGCCTGGAACAGTAAACACAGATATACGTATACACACGTACATTAACACGTATATTGTACAGACACAGGTACGTACAATAGATAGGTGTTTGCATGTACATATATATACAACACTGTCTGTATGAGAGAGGCTTCTGCAACAATTGGAGCAACACAGTGCCTGGCTCAAGGGCAGTTTGATGAATAAATCTGAAAGATTGCAGGAAATGTGATTGTGTGTGGTTCCAATAATGAAAATCTAACAAAGGGAAGTGCACAACAGTGGTGTGTCTCAGGGAAATTGCCTTTTCAGCAACCGCACACAAGAAGTATTTCCATTTCCCCCTCTATCTACAGGCAAATGGATGGATAGAGATGGATAATTTCTGTTTCTCACACGCTATTTCCTGAACCTCCAGTTTTGACAGCATGGAGAGGGATGCAGGGGGATGTTCAATTCAAAACATAGAAGTATCAGTGCATTAGGCAGATACCACAGATGATGATAATGGAATATCAGAAGAATATTTGAACAACCTCACACATGATTGCTTGATCTATGTGAAAAAACAATCATCTCCTCAAGAAACTGAGTTGAAATTTCATGCAGAACAGTGTACAGACCACAACAGATGATCAACCCGTGTCTCTGGTGTTACATATCTAAATGTGCTCTGCATTTACTTCATTATTGTGACCCTTCGGTGTGCTTAAAAGTGAGGAATAGAAGCGTGGAGGATGAGAGTTTTGGGGTATTTGGGAGTTGAACTGTTCCAGCAATGAATCTTCAGGTAGTCAGCTGGGACCTGTTGGAGCGTGGGCATAAACAGCAGGGACCCCATCCTAATGTGATGAGCTGTGCTCTAGTCTGCACACAGCCATGTTGATAATTAAGCTCAGTGCGCCTCTGGGAAATTATGGTAATGATGCTCCTCTCACTACCTACATTCCTCAAAATGTGTGGCTTAAGGTGATCAGGCACAGCGGCAACTTAAAGGAAAAGATTAAGGAAGGAAGGAAAAGTGGCAATGAAGAGAAAGAATTGAAGAAGGGACAGAGAGTTTTTCAAAGATTCACCAAAGTACTTTGGTAGATAGACCTTAAATTGTTAAGACCTAATGTAAAATTTTAATACTTGATTTTTCTCAGAGATCTTTGAACAGCATGACAGGGAATCAAGAAAACAGATAGGAGATAAGAGATTACAGGGTCCTGGCCCAAACTGAAGAGGACATTTCCAACTTACTCAAGTTACAAAACAAAAAGAAGGAAGTGTTATATGGTCCAACTTGCTTTTTACTGGGGATGGAAGTAACAGATTACATGTAACTCTTGATACTGTTACAAGGTAGGGTTTTTTTTGTATTTACTGTTGTGTAGACCTACATAAGTCACATGAAATTGTCAATGGTCAGTGTTTATCATTGTGCTTTGGGATAGGTTAAAAAAAGTCTATCAACTTTATCAATCGCTGGTTTAACGCACCTTCCTGCAACCATGTGAAGGGATCCAAATCAAACACATCATGACACTGCATGGTGTAGGCGCTAACATGCTAACTACTGAAAAGCTCGGAGTATTAGTATAGTAACACTTGTTGCATCCATAGTGTCCAAGGGCTCTTTTTTATCAGGGAGTCAAATTTATTTAAGTATGGATTAAATTGTAGTTCTCTTTTCATTCCTGCTTTATAGTTACCACAAAAGGGGGTAAGACAAACCACAAATGTTTGCTCAGAATGTCTAGTAAGCTGGGTTTAATAACCACAGGGGAGTTACTTGTCAGAGTCCATGTTAAAGCAACTTGTTAAAGAGAGAATCAAACCATTTTCAGTGGAAATGGTCCACAGACTTCAATAAGGCAAAAACCTGTTGACCTTGAGCCCTGTAGAGAGTAAAAGGAAAAGAGGAAAACAGAAAGCCGATGAGGAAATAAAATACAGGGAGTTAGGAGAGATTGGCGGAGCAATAAAATAGCTTCTGCTATCTTTAGAGTGAGCAGGCCTGCCTGTGGACTGGTCAATCAGAGCTCAGTAATAGGTCTGTTTATCACTGAATCATTCAGGCTTCTCTAAGCTCATTCAGGGGACTGACTTGATGGTTAAAGCCCCCAGCCCACAGTGCATTGGAGCATGTAAATGTTTTGTTTTGTTTTGTCTCATAGATGATTAATCATTTCCTGTTTTTTTACATTTTTGCATTTAAAGTTTATGTCAGATGATGAGGTGAAGTTTTGCATGTAATGATTCCTTTGTGGCACTGCAGCGACAAAGACAATGATACAGATAAGAACAATCAAAAACAGAGCAGGTAAGACATAAAGCTGTTCCACTGTTACAACAAATGTTGTGACAAATATAGAAATTTAATGTAATTAATAATGAAACAGCTTAACAGTTCAGCTTAACATGTGGTGACCAGCTCCAAACAAAGACCAATTCAAGTGTGTGTCCCTCGTTCCCAGCACATGCTGAGCCATCTGAACTCATGCTTATGACTGGGAGTCTCCATCCTGGGTGCAGTGTAGCGATGACACATGAATCTCACACGCTGCGTCCAATCTATCATCTTAATTACTTCCATTTCCATATCGCCATCTATTTTATATGTTGCAAATTAATTTACACCTCAGACAAATTGCTTGTCCTTGACTTTCTTATCCCTTGTGAGGCAACCCACAGCGCTTATGGGGTTGTGTCAGTGAACAACATAACCAAACCTAATCCGTCTCTCAATCCATCCATCGCACCTCGCAGATTGGATTAGCATGAGAAACAAACTGCCTCACATGCATGAATGGGAGAATAAATAATGATGATACAAGAAAGAAAGTGGTGATTAGATTGAAGACATCAATCAAATAAAAAAGTTGCGTTTAACCTGACGGGTGTCATATGAGGAAACAGTTGCTGAGCAAAACAATGGTTCTGTCTCTGTGCCACATGTGGAGGGTTGCTAAAGGTGATGTCTGTGTGTGTGTGTGTGTGCATACAGCCATGTGTCTGACATTAACCCTGTGATTGTGTTGACAGCCTTTGGCCCTGAGGCTAAATCCTTAAGCTAGACGTCTCCTGGGTTCAGTAGCTGCCTCAGGTCCGACAAGAAATGTCAGCCGTGAAAGTCAGAGAGATGCAGCGACGCTGGTAGTTGCATTGTATATCCAGCTGTGCTGCGGCATCACAGTTCACATCTATGTGCCACAGAGTCAGTGGGGACAAAGGTAGAGCAGAACATGACACAAAGAATATGACAGAAGATACAAACCTTGATCTCATGTATGTTATGCGCCCCCGCATGGTTACCACCTCCCCTCAAAAAAAACAACCTCAAAGAGATGCAAAATGACAACAAAGAAATAAAAAGACCTCAAAGACACACAAATTAACAACAAAGAGATGCAAATTAAATACAAAGACACATACGCAAAAGCATAAAGCAACAACAAAGAGTCACAAAAGGATTTGCTATACAACTCCAGGGATGAAATGACTACAAACAGTGCAGCTATAGGTTGTTATTAGCCATAAGCTATTATGAGTTATGAACAGAAGCTATTTTTTTTTAAATTATTCTATATCAGACCAAACACATGTAGCTTTTTTAAATAAACAGTTTATTTTCAGGATCAGAGCTTTACAACTGAGTCTTAATGCACATCCACTCACTCTACAAATGTTCCCTTGTTTGTACAAATGTTTCCCAGCTGTTCACACCAATTATAAGTTTCAAATCTGTCTCTGTTAACACATGCTTGGAAGCAGATGTGGTGGATTTCATGGAATAAATATACATGTATACATAAATACAGTAACCACATCATCTATTTGATATAGTATGATGTTCTCATAACCTCCAGCAGAACACCACAAGTATAATGAATTTAAGCGGTGAGTTAAAAATAGGGTGTTTATTTTCCAGTTGACTTCAGTACATTTTTTTGAATCGCAGAATGTTTTTTTTTTATATCATGGGCTGACAAAGCTCACAAAGCACATAAACAACCTTGTAACTCAAGTGACAAAATGTGAAAAAAATTCTGCCACTAGAACTCACCTTTGCTGTGTATATTAATTTTGCAGCCTCCACCGTTAACAAAAGTGTTGCCTTGGCAGCGTGTTTTTATTTATGAACCAGTAAAAGACAGAAAGTGGATCCGTATGAATGGGATGTACACAAGGCTGCTGTAGACAAAGGATCAGGAGCCTTGCACCTGGGCACCATAACTATATATGTGCACCCATTAATCAGTTTATGTGTGTGTGTTAGTGTGTGTGTTGCATACATCCCTCTTTGTGTTGCTTGTGTAGTCTGCACACAGAACGTCTGAAAATAATAAATGAGTGTCCCTGTTTATGAATCTTGATCTCTATCTTTGTGTTACTGTGTGCGTGTGAATGTGTGTGTTTCTCTGCTGGTGGAGTTGAGTTGGGGAAGAGGATGGATGGTATGATATAATGTATTGAGTAAGAGAATAATTTACTTTGTGGAAATAAAAAAGGAACAATTTTAAAAAAGACCTAGATGGAAAATATGTTCCCAATGCCATTTTTTTGGGCTATTTTATACAATATTTAAGGAAGTTTAAAAGCACTGAAAAAGACTCTTTGTACATAGAACCATCTGAGCTGAATGAGAGAGAAAACCTTTTTCTGCTTTGGCTTTGAGAGGTTAGAAATAAAATGTGCCTGTTTTTGCAGTGAAAGGCCCAATTCAATATTGGCTCTGGACTCAACAGGGTGTGCAGACTTGGAGAATGAAATTTCAAGGAATAGCGGTTTGCATCAGCTCTGAAAAATAAGGTGCTTAGTCATGTTTTCTTGAGAAAAAGCTTAATGGTACTTGCAAATTCAAATTTATCCTCAACCAAACAAAAATGTGCAAAATGTGAAGCAGTGTTTTCTTCAAAAAGCATAAAAAAGGATGTTGTAGCCTCATAGCTCTGAGGAGTCCTACTGAAGAGAAGGACACTAACGGTTCATCACCTGACAATGTATAGAAGCTTTTATGATGTGTTTGTGTGTGTGGGTGTGTGCTTGTGTATGCCTCAGCTTCTTGCCATCTATATGAATTGTTTGGGTCTCAAGTGACAACCAGCACCAATACATCTCAATCCTATGCAACAACATGTCCAAAGTTTTATATACTGTGATACCGTGTACCAAAAGTGTACATTAATATTTACTCCTCACAGCTGTGGCCACTTTCACAATGTGAAATGGCAAAAAAAGACAGCTTCTTCAAATGCAGTTTGTAAATCTGTTGATTATTAGCTGATACTAACTCCCAACAGACATACAGTGTGTAAGGAGGACATACCCTCAGCTAAAGTTATTGATTTGTAATTTAAGAAAAGACTGACAGATCATGTACTGTATGTTGGCTTCAGACATCAGGGCTACTAATACTACTACAACTACTACAACTACTACTAATACTAATACTAATACTAATACTAATACTAATACAACTACTACTACAACAACTACTACTACTACTAATACTACTACTAATAATAATACTAATAATATGTAGCATAGACAGTAAGGTTAACGGTGCACAGAGCCTCTTTAATGTCAGACACTGGTTTGTAGACTACCATTTTAAAAGCCTTAGTTGGCATAATGGCCATTGAAATCTTTTTGAGGAAGGAAGAGAAGGTGAAAAAAACAAAATAAAACAGAAAACAAATAAGGATAACTAATCAAAGCAAAAGTAGTGAAGTGAAAATCAAAAGTATCATTTAAAAACTAGGAGTAGACCCTTGTAAGTCCCACACTTACACAACCAAACCAACAAGCATTAAAAATACTTCCAATATTTGGACAGTGTGCGTGTGTGTGGGTGCGCGTGTGTGGGTGTGTGTCTGTAAGGTTTGGGGGGGTGCAGAAACATAATGAATCCCTACAGGAGACATGGGGCCCTGCTGGGCAGCTGTAATGAAGCTCTGCCCTGCCATCACTCCCTGACCCACTGGCATTAAGAAAAAATGGAAACCATTACCTTCAGCCTTCACCTCAACAGTGTACAAAGTGGGGGACCTGGAGCAGACATAGGTGTGTACGTGCGTGTGTGTTTGTTTGGGATGGCAACATGAATGAACCAGACAAGAAACAGCAGGGGATCCAGACCAGACAGAACTCCGACTGTATATGAAGAACATATCTGTCAAAACACCGACAGGCTAAAGCTTAGTGCAGGTATGTGTGTGTGTGTTGTGTGCATGTATACATGTGTGACAAAGAGAATGTATCTTAACAAACAGGTCTATCTAAACAACTTCAGCCTACACAAACTTTATTTCAGACACATGCACATGGCAGATGTATGAGGAGTGGGTTTAACAGAAGATTGGATGTTCCTCCACAGACACATTTCCAACACAAGTCTCTCAAAGTACCCTGGGATCTAAACAGCTTTGAGTGTGTGTGTGTGTGTGTGTGTGTGTGTGTGTCTCGGTTCTACCCAGCTAATCTCATCCCTGGTTGAATGCATCTTATTAGGAGAAGATTGTCATTGTTTGTTGTGGATTTCCAACAGAGTAAAAAGACTGTGCTTTCCAGTTTTGTGTGTGTTTGTGTGTTTGTGTGTGTGTGTGTGTGTGTGTGTGTGTGTGTGTGTGTGTTGTTTTTTGCTGCTGCAGTCTGTCTTTCTAACATTTCTCAGTTTCATCTACAGGCCATCGTTCAAAAGTGTAGAATTCCACGACACCCCAAGACAAAGACAACAAGAGGAAGGCTTTTTGTCTTCATTTCCTGAAAAATGATTTTTTTTTTTGGGCTTCCTTTGCAGAGGGATGTGTCAGTTGGACCGAGTGTGTCCTCCACTGGCAGTCTCTTTGGCTGGAGTGCCGCTGGCTGGGGATCATTTGATCAGCTGATCTCCAGGATCATGCACATTACAAGAGATGGAGCACCGCAGCGGTGTGGCCACAGATGAACCCTTTAGATAAGATGGGCTTCATCCCTCCTGGCTCTACTTTTCCTTTCTTTATCTTTTCATTAGTCTCCCCTTTCCATATCTCCTCTGTTATTTTTTAAAAAGTTGAATTAAGGATTTAGAGAGCGATTGGAGTAGGGCAAACAGGTACTTAGCAATATCTCAAATGTTTGTAACATTATTTTTGATAATCACTATTGCACACAATTCATCGCATTTACTTAGTGCTGAAACAGGGAAAAGAATCTTAAATAATCTTAAGAATCTGAATCTTCAGGGGAATTAACATAAGAGGATATTTTTGTTTCATGAACTGCACAAGTCCCAAAAGTAATGGGTGAAAATTTTGTGTCCACAGAGGTTATCCTCCCTGTTTGCTTAGAGTGCAGAAATAGCTTTAATATTAGGTTGGCAATTAGCAATGAAAGTAGTTAACATTAGCTGCAGAAGTTGCAAAAAGTTGCTACATGATGTCATGAACTCAATTACATTTTGAAAATGCCATCTAACATATTTACATTAAGCCTACTATTTATGTCTGTTGCAGATTTAAGTTTTAATATCATTTCATAACACAAGTTTGTACAACAAAATGTAATTTGTAGTCTACTTAGATGACCTGTAAAAACAGAAAATCATTTGAATGCATAGCTACTTAATTAACATCATGAAATAAAACTTATTTTTGACATTTGAGTACAAAAAAATTAATTAAGAGGTCTCACAGCTTGTTGATAAAAGCTGTCTATTAATCTGATGGTATAGCAGCAGAGACTTCTTTATCACTTTCTAGATGGCAGCAGGGTAAAGAGGCCGTAGCTGAGGTCAGTATTGTTTTTTAAATATCCTCTGGGCTCTGCTTAGGCACCTCATCATATGGATATCACTGATGTTTTGCAAATGGGTACCAATGATGTTCCTGGTGATGTCAAGGTTGCAGCCAGTGGTGTACAGAATAAACAGAAGGGAGCTGAGCAGACAACCTTGGGGTGCTCCAGTGTTGAGCAGTACAGCGGTGAGATGTGACCACCAATCCAAACTGTCTGGGGTCTTCTCTTCCATCTCTTTTACATTTTTAATGAGCCTCTGCCTTCCTGCCTCTGCCAAACATGAGCTTGACTCACAGATGCACATGCAGAAAGAAACACACATATGGACCCTTGAAGCGCTGCCTGTGCTGATGGAGTAATATGTAACTTCAGCAGTTCCTTTCAAACAACCTGATGTGATCTCGATGGACTTCTAGAGCTTCTTGCTCAAAGCAAATAGACTCATTCTGCTCTTTAATCACTCACATTTTTTCTTTAATCTAAGGAGACAACCAGAAATCTACCTTCAGCCTCTCTATGGTGATAAATGGCTTCCCTCTCTCCTTCAATCGATCACATGCTTTCAGATCTGTAAATGAAGGCTTAGGTAACAAGAATGGCCAGGGAGGTAATCAAGAAGACACAGAGACACAAGGGAGGGGAGCACTAATGTGGTGAAAGCATTTCCTTGGTTACAGCAGCCTCCGTGAAAGCAGTCAGAGCAGTGGTGCTTGAACTCATCAGACACACACACACACACACACACACACACACACACACAAACACACAAACACAGGCCTGTGTGCGGTTCTGCGACATTTGGCCTTCTTCAAAACAGATCCTTAGTGAGCCTCGTTCTTCTGTTTTTAATGCTTTACCCACTCCCTGTCTTCCTTGCTATCACTGACACGTACACACACACACACACACACACACACACACACACACACACACATGCATGGTGTCAGTTGTTGGGGTCAAAGGGCGACCTCTGCTCACTCAGGCATGACTCTGGGGTTTAATCACACATACTTATTGTTTTCGTCTGAGCATTTATCATGGAAAAACCCGACAGCCTGGAAGACATGAGGGAAATTATCTAGAAATGGTAGCAAGTTAGGAAATGCTAATTGAGAGGTAAATATGAGAATTAATGACTGTATGCTGCGATTAGCAAACTTCAAATATGTGGCCTATTAATAAAAGTATCAGTCTGTAAGATTTCAGTCTCCTGATCTGCAGTTTTGCTGACAGCTTGCTTATTTTTCTCAAGTGTTTCACAGAACTTAATGGCATCATGCATCATTTATACAATTGTATGTCAACACACACAAACACACATACACAAGCGCACACAAGTGGGTTTTTGTGCAGTGCAATTGCAAACAGCACAGTTCTATGATCGGCTGCACCCCTCTGCTTTGCCCTGCGTGGTTTCAAAACTCAATTTGAACACCACTTCCCTTCCAAACACACACACACAGACATGTTGATTGGAAATCACAGCAATCACAACACGCTGATAGGTGAAGTGGACTCACTTAGAGCTTTTACATTGGCAATTTTGGCCGTAGAAAGGGGAAACATGCTGCGTTGATTTGCATTTCTATTACCAGTTTAAACACGCAGAGTTGTGAGTGGCACCTGAGATTGACTATCTCCAGGGTCGGGTCAAAGCATACCAGACTGCCTCCAAGCAGGTTGTGATGATGTCAGATGGGCTTTGTTATCATTCAAGGACAATACAGTGACATTTAGTTAGTAGTCTCTGCTGCCGTCACCAAACAAAGTAGATTATTCATTAGTTTTAATCATCTTGTCTCTGTTTTTTAAGCAACAAACAGTGTTTGTCTTGCAAATGATAGGTAGCTGCCTACCAACAACCTTATGCATAGTAATCACAGTAAACAGCACTACAGAGGGTGCAAGACAAGCGTGTCATTAAAGATACATCTTCAAGTGAGGAGACAATTTGTAACAGCAATGCAAATCCTTGCCGTGCTGGTTGACGGGCCGAATCAAACTGAGTGAAGCCAAGACAGCATATGTGTACAAGAAAGAGCTTACTGTGAGAAGTGTGTGTAATGGTGGTGGAATTGACAGTGTAAAACAAGATACAAGTTGTCCTCATTTTAAGAAAAAAATTTTGCATGTGCATCTGTATTTAGTTTTCTCAGTTTTTGATTATGTTTCCACCTGAAAAGAATAAAAATCTGGATAAAACACTGCAGTATATACCTCCAACATCATGATACACAAGTATAAATGTATTTAAACATCATCTGGTGTGGGGAGAAATGCAGTTCTTGCAATTCATGCCCCTTCTGTTCAAGTCAACCTATGAGCAATTTGTCAGAAAGGAGGACAAGGTCTGAGGGGTGAACTAGGTGTGTGGGGGCCCTGATGGGGAGGTCACCAGGTGCAACAGTGGAGATCAAACACATCAGCCTGGCAGCCGAATATCATGTTTATTTCTCCACCTGCTACACTCAACATGTCATATCTGGATCCTACTTATCTTCCAAGGCTGAGTTCAGTTTCAAAAGGCCAAAAATGTAGGACAATTTATTTGTATTTTTGTGGCTGAGTGCAGATTGCTGATGGTGTTGGCCACTCAGCTGACACTGTGAGGTGCTCACACACCAATGAGCAACTATTAAGTGTTTCTCACTGGAGGATTGCGAGGCAAGTATGGCAGTGTAAATAAAACTGTTATCTCCCCCAGACGCTATTACAGCATGTGTTTGTGTGAGTGAACACACACTGCAAAAAAACAAAATGTCCCCACTCTACCAAACTACACAGAAACACTCCCTTACTCAGTCTCTAGTAGGAAATTTAAAAATGTGGTCAATACGCAAAGTGTTAAGTTAGGAGAAAAATGATCTTTAAAAATACTTTTATTTCAGATCTCAACAATCTTGTAAACACAAAACCAGTTTTATTTTAACTGTAATAGCCTCTCAAGCCTCATGGCATTTGTAGCACAAGATATGAAAAACTAAACGGTCAAAATAAGATTTATTTATTTATTTATTTCTAAGAAAAGTTTTAAAGGGTCTGCTTCATGCTGGAGTTACTGCAATGCTCCATCAAAGGGAAGAGCACAGACATATGGTTGTTTCGTGGTCTGTGGAAGGATGAATAGGCAGAGGACAAAGCCAGGTGCAAAACTGACTTATCACGCCTTAATAACAAGGCCAAGTCCTTGTCATTAAGGCCTTTGAATCAGCACTTATCTCCTTCTTCTACATGCAAACATTCCCTCATCCCAAAACTCATGACTGGAAAACCCCACCATTTAAGGATGATGGTGCAACAAACAAGGGCGAGGCAAGAATTTTATTATTGCCAGCCATTGTGAGCCACTGTCCACACACCAACACACACGTAAAACACATATACATTCACACAAAAAACCCCAACTCACATTAACTCTGCGCTGGGTCCCCTCGTGTCACATTACCATGATAACTGGGGCGTTCCTCGCGCCACACAAAGATTGGTTAACATCTTCAGTGGCTACTATATTAACAGCTTTATCACTAAGCAACAGCAGAAAAACCCCATGCCCCCAATTCCTCTCTTACACACACAAACACCAAGAAACACACACTCTCTCTCACACACACACACACAGTGTCCATTTAGATGTAATGGTGCTGTGTCTAATTTGGAGGTTGTTTGACAGACAGCATTTTAATGACCAAGAGCCTGGGTGAGGAGCTAAGCTGACAGAAGCATCTATAGGGCCTCTATCATGTCAGGGAGAAGACTTTGAACAGTCAAATAAACATTTATGGAGAGTGAGATGGAGGTTTCGCTAGTATTAAACCCAACAGCTACAAATAACCAGTGAATACAGTCTGTATTAGGGTTACAAAAAAATACAAAGAATTCAGAGTTAGAAAACCAAGGCAGCCTTCTCCTCATCCTCAGCATAATGTTATGGCACTTAGGGAGTACTGAGTAGCATGTAATGAGAATAACCATGCAGCTTTAGTCATGAAATGCCTAATTAGCCATTAGCATGCACAAAAAAGCAGCTATGAGACCATCACTGTCTCTCCTCCACAATCCCCCACTGAGCTGATACAATACAGCTCCAGCACAGAGGATCCTCGCTGTGGGGAGAACAGTCAGCCTATCAGATGTCTCCTTTCCAGAGTTAAAGTCCCAGCAAAGAGACCACGATAAGGTTTCTCTTCGTAGTCCTGGTCCAGCACGCCCACACAAATTGCAGCCTGCTGTTTCTCTAATTTTGAGGGTTAATTAAAATGAAGCTGTCTGTTGTTTACAAGAATGCAGCCATATGTAGTTCAGATTATGCTCATCAACACTTTGTATTCCGAAGAATGAGCTTCATATACACACACACACTAATAGTCATGAGCACACAAAATCACACACAGAGACTTGTGCGCATGCTCTGTCATAATGTGGATTGTGTTCCTTGTCATTAGCAATTTTCTCCTCTCTCTGTTTTTAGGCCAATTAAGCAGCTCAATTTGGTGCCCATCTTGGCTAATGAGAGGTGATGTGCTGAGACTTTGCATGAGCAGAAAAGAATCTGTGTAATTAGAAAAGACAACACAAATCCACCACTGAGTTAAAATAATACTGCTATCCCAAAAGAGAAATTTTCTTTTTTTTTTTTTAAAGCCACATCCACGAAGAGGTCAGAGGTCAGGTTATAGCTTAAGGAAAACCCCATGAAACACCAAGGACACTTTAGAAGTGAGGATGACTGTCAGACTGAATCGGAGCCATCTGGATGAGAGGCAGTACATCTTCCTGCTCACTGCTGCACCTTTCTTCTGCCCTCCAACAGTTCAACTGGCGTGTGAAGGTTTACACTGAATTCATTTAAATTCATTAGTGTAAACATTTGCGATTGGGGCGCATTGACGCGGTGTTTGTCTTGTACTGGCTGTGTGATTAATTTATTGACGTCTCAGTTTAGAAAGCAATGAGTGTGTATTTAGACGTAATAACGGTGTAATTTTGCCGGAGCAGAACAACACCGAGGTGCTGCAGGACTGATGCATCAGAGGTGAGAGAACCCGTCAGCACTAATATTGATTGAACAGCAAAGACAAACTGAATATGCAGACCTGCAGTCAGAGATCTGGACAGCAGAGCGTGATGAATGTGTGAACGAAATATCACCAGAGAAACATCTGCAAAGTCAGTGACTGTGAATGACCAGCAAGCAACTGCCTGGCTGGATTCTACTGTGTGAGCCAAACAAACTAAGCTCAGTCAAACCTAAGGGTGTAACAAGTACAGAGTGATGCTGCAGGAAGTTTTCCCTCTTTTCCCAACATCTCTTGAGTCACTTGCTTGAAAAAATAATCATCATAAGTCAGCTGAAGTGGAGCAGAATGGACCCACAGGCAGGAAAAGCAAACATGTTTCCTGGTTTAAATCTTGTTTTACTGATGAAACAATTTAAATGTTTTTGTGACACAATAAAAAAAAGCCAAACAAGTTGAAAAGACTCATTAAGTACTCAAACTCCATCAGTATTATGAGTTCTAAAGTAGTAACTAACTTTAACTTTTTGCCACCGTAAGCTAATGTTCATTGTAGCAGAAAATCTCCTGATTGGATAAACTAAGAAAAGGAAGCAGTTAATTGCTTCTGATTTCAGTTCATCATTTGCCAGAGGAAGAAAGCATTAATTGTTGTTTTAAAAAGTTACACAGTCAGTTGCTTTAAGACCAATTGATTGATATATAAGGACGGCAATTTTAGGTCATCGTGTCATGGCTTGATCAGAAGCAGCACCCAAAAAATCACAGAATACACTGTTGATTTAGTCAAACTCACTGAAAAATGGCAAAAAAAAATCCATGTGCCATGCAAATCTGTCAGCTCAATGAGGCATCCTACGCAAATAATCAGCTGTCCATCACATATTATAGGGAATTAAAAGACAAATTGTTATACCCCATGCAATTTTTGTCAATTGGGTCAGGTCATTTAGAGGCTGATATGGTGTGATCTGAATCCATGTTTGTGCAAAAAGTCTCTACATGCTACCAAATCCCAAAGCCCCCCCATGTCCAGCCCTATAAATGCACCCAAAATGCACAACCATGAATTCTCCATTACAGATCCTCACTAAGTAAATATGACCAGCGTCCCAGTGCAAGCCAAAGCATGTCTATGCGCTCCAATCACCCACATCACTGCCCATGCACATCTCATGCCTTGCCCGTATCCACCCAGTGTACCATCTGCCTTGGCAGTGAGCTGCACCCGACCAGGCCAGACCATTGCTCAAAGAGGTGGGTCGGTGATGGGAGAGGGGGTAGCTCCAGATGCTCCTCAATCCAGCTGCAGCCTGTTGGCAATGTCACGGCATGCCCCTGGATTAATGAGCCCCCCTCTGCTTGTTCCTTGGGCTGCTGTCCCACTATCTCTATGGTTCCTGCCAAGCCCATTATCCATGCACGGTTTAAGTCAAAATGCCACACGCTCACTAACTGATCGATGGGGTCTTAAACAGTGGGGAGCCATTTAAACAAGGAGTGGGTGTGTGTGTGTGTGTGTGTGTTTGCATGTGTGTGTGTCTGACAGTTTTCTTACAGCCTATGTTCCCACTGCCATTTCATCCTTCCCAGCCGTCTGTATGGATTTAGGGGGCTGGCCTGTGGGCCAGGCTCCATCGATTACAAACAGCCAACCAATCATGCTGACAGACAGCTCAGTTCAGAGCACACCTTGGCTTTTAATAGCGCTGTCTGCGATGCCCATGTGCATGCGGAAAGTTGAGAACTGATAATAAAACACCACAACCAAGAAACACTGACACCCAGCAGGCAGCCACTGTAACCTTGTGTATCTGCATAATGAGACAGACAAACACAGACAACCCCGAGCAGTTTCCACACACACCAGCTCACCGACCAAAACAATGCCTTTTTTTATTTAAGCCTAAGCTTTGTTGTGCGTTTCCCTTGTCCTGTGTGTGTCTCTGCTCCACTGGTGGGCTGAGTAGCAGCTTAAAAAAAATACTCGGGGAGAAAATGCAAATGACCTTGTCTCATCTGGAAGCAAACACTGGGAAATTAAATTAAGGTTTCCTGCGACTTGGGAAGTGCTGTTTCCACATTCTTGCTGTTTATATGTGTGAATGTGAGTGAGTGTGTGTGTGTGTGTGTGTGTGTGTGTGTGTGTGTGTGTAGCCAGACTTTGAGGAGTTGATGCGTTTATTTAAATCTTGTTAAGTCCTTTTTCACTCCACATTTAAAATGTGTCAGAGTTGGTGTGCTTGTGTGGACGGTTTTTTGTGTGACTGTGAGAGAGAAAAAGAGTAACATGTAGGTGTTTCTCTGTTGTTGTCTGTCTTGTGTGTTGAGGGTGCAGCCTGTGAATTCAGCTCTTTGTCTGGTCTGCTCCACTGTCACAACCACTAATAGGAATTCACAGACGTTTAATAATTCACACTAAGGTAGGCGGCCACTGTAAACTGCCAACAAACACGAGCTCCTACTGAAAATCCCATTAACTGCCAATGAATTATTCCCATAATACCTCCATCCCAGCTTTTATGTACACAAACTCACACAGACTAATATCACACATGCACATGTATCAGACTTGTTCTCAATATTCCTAATGGCCCAACCCCAAGCAGGCTAAAGTCTAGAGGTATAACAAGGCTCTGAGGCACTTTCCATTATAAGAGTGGTGAAATGGAGACCCCGTCAGCCTTTGGGACAGGGTGCTAAACCCAGGGACATTATGATAATGAAGGTTCTATAGGGAGTAGATACCATACAGGCTGATGTGTTGTCTGCTGATACAATAACAGCAGCCCGGCTACTGGTTCAGTTTGCTGCATCTTGATCTAAACATTTCTTCCATTCTTATCAGATGTAATGTCCTCGGCCACATATTTGCTTCTCTGGGTTTGTCTTTCCCAGTGATTTGTTTTTGGAAGTGAATTAGAAGAAGGCAGGTAGGCACCGGAAGCTGAGGGTGGAGAGAAGAGATTGATGTCAGATTGTATTTGCCTTACATATATTTGAATGTGTTGTGCACATATTGAACTGTTGATTTTGGTCAAATGAAATGTTGAATAATTTATGACAGTTTTTTGACTATTGAAATTGAACGACATTATCATTAAATTTAATATTTATAAGTCAATTTCCTCTCTAAGATTCTCTTTTCTCTCAGTCATGCCTCCCCCCGCCAGAGCCAGGCTGCTTCAACCCAGTTTCCAGTCTTTATGCTAAGCTAAGATAACTACCACATCAAGAAAGTAAAGACTCATTTCCTTTTTTACCTTCTAAGAGGTGTCACCGAGTGACAGAGTATTCAAATCATTACATAGCTACAGGTTATATTTTAAGAATAGATTTAATTGTTATATAAATACGTTAAATTTAAAAGCATGATATTTATTTCCACCATATATAAAGTATGTGTCTTGCTAATGGGACTTTAAATCTGTGGTTTAACAACAGTTGTACAAAAACATTGTCCACTTTTCTGTACATGATCAAAGACAGAGAGAGGAGACTTCTAGTGACATTCAGATATTAATTGGACAAAGAGTCTAGTTCTGAGCTTTCAAATCTCTTATTAGAAAAAATTAAAAAACAGGCAGGCTGACAATGTGACAGGAAAACAACTAATCATGGGTAGAGGTTTGGATATTTTTGCATAAAAGAAAATATGTGATTATATGATAAAACACTAGTTCTGAAGTTGATCTCCTTCAAATTGGATCATAAGCAGGCAAAACAGAAACCTTCATTATCAGTTGTTTTGGGAGAGATTCGTCCATGTTAATTTAGACGAAGACATTGCGTATCACATTTCCTGATATTAAAAAAGTCCCATGATAGAGGATAAACAATAACATGTCATATATTACTCTATATCCCCTGTGTTGTGGAATATAATTTTATTTTAGAAGACACAGCTTTTACCCTGCATTTCACATGATGTGCATCAACACAACAGCCCTCAACAACCAGCAGGGAGTGGCTCTTTGTCTGACTGGCTGCATTCAGCTCGCTGTGGTGCGCACACACACACACACACACACACACACACACACACACACACACACACAGTCACCCATGCACGCAGTGAAACACTCCCGTAGCAGACAGTAGACTGTCTGTATTTGTCAGTGACTGAGATTATGTCTTTCATCAGCAGCAGTGCAAAGCTGATGTGAACACTGTGTGAATTTCTGTTATCAAACATGCAACGGCTGGGATGCCCCTGGTTACTCAGGTGGAAAAGTGGAAATGTTTTGGGATCCCTTCGCTGCACTTTTGATCTCTTAAGGTAAATTAAGCTACTTTAAAATCCTAAAACTGGCAGAGTAAAAAGACTTTGGCAAGACCCTTTTTCATTTCCAGTAATTGCTAATATGGAATGAGCTATTAAGAAACTGCAGCTCAGCACTGAAATTGAATGCGTTTCATAACGTAAGCACCTGCTTCAGGAGCCAAGAAGTGTCACGTTAATATTGTCCATTTACTGTAACTGCCTCAATTGAGATAATGGAGCAGGGGCAAATTAACGCACACCATCATACATAGATGGTCTCCCTGCAAAGTCACCGAACTTGTGTTTGTAAAATGACAGTAAACAGTTTCAGTCACACAGGCTTTTATTTTGTCTTGAGTAGCTCCTCAAGGTCATCTTCTCAGTCTTCATAATTACTTTATATTACAGCCAGTGGATGGATCTTTTCTCATCTCAGAAAGCCGCACTGATTTGGAAAACATCGTTCCAGCTTCTGTTATAACCGTCAATCAGCATCA
Organism: Acanthurus leucopareius; assembly: GCA_029814765.1. Classification (NCBI taxonomy): domain Eukaryota; kingdom Metazoa; phylum Chordata; class Actinopteri; order Acanthuriformes; family Acanthuridae; genus Acanthurus; species Acanthurus leucopareius. The sequence continues at coordinate 5,816,054 of JAQMCX010000012.1, read as the reverse complement.
GCAGCCATATAATACACGCACAGAAGCCCTCACAGAGGCATTAGGGTTTAGAGCACTTGCACATCCTTAGAAAAATGAACAGACTCTGATTATATGATGCTTGAAATGTAGCGATCCTGCCAACCAAAGCTGTTGCAGTTGTAAAGAAGCCACAGTTAAAGGAGGGAAACTGCTGGACCTGCTGGGTTGCTGGAGGGTTTCGGTGACCCGGTCATAGCGTAACCTTTTCCTTTCTGTTACAGTTCACAAATCTCTCTGCACTCTGCCCCGAGGCTGTTAGGCATTTGTCACCAACGCCGCTGCCGTGTTATGAAAAAAACTCCCTTTAGTGCAAACATGTTCAGAGTGAGCTGCTGCCCCGTCGGCAACCTCAACCCTCGGCATAACATTAGCAACATTATTAGTGCTATTAGGACACGAGGCGTGTTTTTCATAACCCGGCCGTGTTAATGCGAGGTTAGATTGATGATGATGATGATGCTCGGCGTGGAGATCTTGCATCTGATTTGCAGAAGCTGACAATGAGGGCTTCATTTCCATAATGAATCCTCAGCGCCTCTTTGATGAGCTGTTGACAGAGGAGAAAACAACAAGTGACTTGTCTTCCTCAGATAAATAATGGAGGAGTGGAAAATGAGCCAGTCCGATAATTTACTCCATCAGCACCGGAGTTTTCTCCTCTTGGGTTTCTAGTTTAACAAATAGGAACAAATCTAACAGAAGTTTTAAGGCTACTGCTTACAGCCGCTACCATCAAGACGAAAGCTTTGTGTCAAAGAAGACAAAGCCTCGTCTCTCTTCCACACATATTCTTACGCCGCCCTCCCCGGCTCCAAACAGCGTACCTTCTAGCTTTATTGCCAGAGAGCGACTCTGGCTAGATGAGATCCCCACACAGCTTAACATCTGGGCGCTTTGCCGCTGATGCCCTCATAAATAAAAGATAACTCCTGCCTACCGCGCACAGTCGCACTGGTATAAATCATGTATATGGATTTTCACTTGGCTTTCACTCTCTCTTTCTCTTACAGTCTCTCAACCCCCTTCCTTCACTCTGCCCCCTTTTCCCTAACTCTTCCTCTCTATTCCTCTCCTGCTCTCTGCCTTTACAACACAGCATGAAGTCCATGAGACAAAGGAAGATGGCAGGTAATTAGAAGCTCTATGATGATGGGAAGAGAAGCTGCCTTGCCCTTGTTCTTTTCTTATTCAAAATCCTTACAGCTCGCTCTGTGGCCAGGATGTCTGAGGACTGAGATTTGCACTTCAAGTAGTTGTCATCTGGAACATATTTACCTGTACTACCAAAACAAAGTTTGGACTGACATGAAAAGAAATGCTGACAGATGGCGAGACATATGAATCTATCAGCCATAAGTACATTCACCTTGGGGATTCATCAAGGTTGTAACAATGTCAATTCTAGCTCTCTGAAGAGAGTTTGATTCAAGGAAAAGTCATTAAACTACCTTTAAAGCGATCTGACAGTCAATCAATCTCACGAATCCTTGAAAGTTTTAGGTCCAAACTGATTGCAAGGGTCAAAGATGGACCCCCACAAAGGGGCATTTCACCAATTTTACATGACGTTTAACTTCACTCCTCATGACAGTGTCATCAAGGTGATCTCCTCCTGACATTGAGAGCGAGAAATTGTTTAGAAAAAGTTGGCTTTATAAGTTTCAAAGAAGAGGCATGTAAGAGGCAGAGGGGTCTAAAGGAAGATGTTAAATTGCACTATAGGTAACGTGTGATCCAGCATACTAGAGACTTAAATTAAGGACATCTCACCTCTGTTGCTTATTCATTTTTCTCTTTTGTGTCCCAGACTATGAAAAAGAAAAACTAAATCATTAGAGCACCTCTTTCAGCAGCTGTTAAATAGTTTAGGTGATGACATCCTATATATTATTTTAACAATGCATCACATTACTACTTGAAAGAGAGTCATTTGTCGTGATGAATCCAGAGAGAATTATCAGACTCTGCTGTTCCTCTCAGGTCTGTGTAGCTTTGTAGCAACTTTCAGTTCATCATTTTGTTTTTTTGTTTTTAACTCACTGCGGATGAACAAAGTCGGCAACTATTTTGTGAACATGTTGAAGCACTGAGCAGCTAAAGGTTTCTCTCAGGAGTTTGTGGAGAGAAAACCAGAACCACACTCAGAGTACATACTGGACAAACCTTCAGGCTTTCAGAAACTTGACCTCAAATGGAGCTAATGTTGCTGTGCTTGTGTACTGTTGGCTGGAAAGTTCACCACATCCACAAAAGCATGTCATGTGTTCTGTTCACATCTTGTTTTTGGAAAAAGGAATCACATATTTGTTATTGAATGTTTAACAAAGAACCTTTATTATTAAAATAAAAACATAATATCTATCCATTTTGTGGATCAACATTTTATTAACTACAGCATGACAGATTAATTTTTAAAATCTGTTTTAAATTGCTCGATGAGCAATATATACTGTAAAAATGGGAGCTTTGAGTTTGTAAGCTGCTATTTTGAACCCATTTTTAAAAAACACTACTTTCGCATGTAAGGAGTTTTTAGTTTAAGAGCAGAAGACTTCACTATATATTTTTAATGTCTTTTAATGTCCATTTCAAAATGGATGTATAATAATCCATTACAAAGATGAGCGATCGTGAAAATGAGGTCTGAGTGATGTGGCCTTGCCAATAATAACAGAGCTTGATTAGCGTTCAGTGATGCCTACTGGGAAATTCTTTTTATTCTCACCACTCCACAACCCCCACATCATATTACTGAAGGTATGGAGGCATTGTACTTGTAGCTCTTATCATAAAGACACAACACAGACAGAGAAACAGCAGCATTCAGTTCAATCAAGAGACAAACTGCAAGAGGAGAAGTGTAACAACCATAACTGATCAATAGTCGGGCTGCAAGACGGTGTCATGCACAACTTTCTGTCTTGTTGTCCGTTAGGAGACAAGTGACTGTACATGCTGATGGAGGGGCAACAGTCAAATGATTGGCTGATATATTTAATCCCCCAAGGACAGGAAGCCCAAATCATCTTCAAACAAAAAAAAAAAAAAAAGAAAAACCTAATTATGTCAAGTCTCCTCTGGCTGATGATAAAGGATAATTACTTTTTTATTCCCTTCTCTAAGGCCGAATACGTTCCCTCAGATGTGGCGACGTAACCTTTAACGAACACCATGTGATTGATGAGGCGCCTCATTTCTCCCCTCCAAATGATTACCGATCACTGTTTCCCCTCCTTAAACACACGCACACACGCACACAATAACCTATCCATCGTCACAACCGGCTGCAAACAAGTTTGCGCTTGACACTTGAAAAAGGGAAGCATCTCATTTCAGGACTTTCATTACTCATATCATCTGATACTTACATCTCCAGTGCATGGAGGGAGAATACAATTACAGAGGAAAGAGAGAAGGTTCTGCTTTATCTGTCCCGCGAATGAGACACATTCACATCCACAATGACCGATTTCTGACAACAGTGTCGGTCACAGACAATACTCCGCCGTATCTATCTGTCTTCAGAGGAGAGATACTCGGACAGTGGGAGCTGATGATGAATGAGACATCGCTCAACGTCTGATACATATTTCTCATTTCCAGAACAAACAATACAGACATCTGAAATGAATATCGCTGTCTGGAGGAACACAGGCAACAAGGCTCACTGGGCAGGCAGCAGGAAATGGACAGTTTGTACATAAAGAAACACACACTTTCACTCCTTACACACTAAAGGTCACTGGGTCAGAACTGAACCAGTTTGGGTCAATGTAGCCCTGAGGCTACCAGGTTCACTTAGCCAAAACCCAGGGGTAGAAAACTTGTGTGCATCAAAATTCCCAAGACAGTTGGTTGTTTTGAAGCAGTTTTCAATGGCTTTAAGCTTACATGCCACAATATCTTAAATTGTTTTATTCTTTGTGCTTTTTCATTCACAAATTTACATCATTTTGTATAACTTGCATTAAGTTTGTTAAAAATTGGAGCTGCAAAAATTAATTGATTGATTGTTTAGTAAATAAAAAGAAAATTATTTGGCAGCGATTTCTAGAATCTCTTTATTTTGCTTTGTTTAAGTAATTCATCAAGCAAAAATGCCTCTAAATTGTGAGAATGTGCTGCTTTTTTTATCTTACATTAAATTTTGATAAATAAACTTGAGTTTTTATTTAATTGTTTATTTATTTATACTGAATTTTCCTACATTTCAGAGAATAAAAATGCCATCAAAACATTTTTTAATGGCAGATTTGACACACTGTCCTGGTTTCGATTGTTAATCTAATGGTTTTCTACCTATTGAGACAGGGTGAAGTCAACAAGTATGGCGTCTGTGCTATATTGACCCAGACTGAGTCAATTTTGGTTGTAAGCGAATGCTCATGAGCTTGTAGCAACACTTACATCTCTCTGAAAGGTTATCTGCCTTATCCCCTCACATTTCAAATCATCATTTCGGCTTAAGGAAGCCCATTAACTTGTAAGTCCAGCTTGACAGTAAATGAAATGAGACAGCTACCCCCTTCATCTTAACAGCCTGTGTGAATTCCTGTGAGACTAGAGAGCAAATGTATGGTTCATGTCCATATCTGGTTGTTTGCGCCTTGGCCCTGACACTTGACAAATGTGGCGTTCCCCTGCTAAACCTGGTTACCAGCAGGTTCTCCAATGACAGAAGCTATTCGCTGTTTAATGCCACTCAAATCCGATTATGTCTTTCGGGGGTGCACTCGGCAGCCGACAGAGATAGATGGAAATTATAAACGAAGGTAGTGGCCGAGTAGAAGATTTTTTAAAGGTTAGGAGAGACATAAAAATAGGGAGACTCAAGGATATCTGTGGTTAAATACCCAAACACACAAGGTCAGCAAAGTCAAGGTGGAGGGGATGATACAGAGAGAGGGGCAGGTTATTGGTGCTTCATCCTGCAGCACCACCAGAAGACTTTCATCTGATGGATGTGAATCTTCCTTTTTTTTTTTTAGTGTTTTCATGGTCATTGTAAATTATGACCACAAAGAGACAGAAATGGAGAACATAAAAAAAAGAGAATGAAAGATAGTTGAGTCCTGGTGCTGTGTATCCTGAAAGGAGGTCATTGGATTCGTGCAGGATAGATGACGAGGTCATCAACCAAAGACCTCTGAAGTGAGTCCGACTCCATGTGGCTAAGCCATGAAAGCACAGCAGTAAACACAGATTTCTATCAGGGCTCCGTACAAAATAATCAAAAGCTATTCTTGACCATGTTAGCACTGCAGAGTCTTCAACGCTTTCATTCTTCGGCCAGTTATTTAGTGTGAATGCTGCACCACCACGCATTCAGCCGAGACAGTATCAGTTTCTGAAAAGCACCAGTGAACTCTTTCAACTGTTTGTTTGCCAACACAGTTTACTCCCCGGGAAATCCAACAATCACATTCCTCCTCTCGTTTTTGTCTTCCAGCCATTCTAAGTTTCTGGAAGGGTCCATTCAGAGACCGGAGACCATTCTACCTTATCCTGAAAGGCCTTAAACCCGCGCCTCCGCTCCTCAATAGCTGAGAACAGGCCGGCTCAGGCTTTCTCTGGGTAACACAATTAGCCATGGAGCGTCCGGGCCCGGCCTCCTTCACATTCAGCCTCTGTTTGAAGACCAGCCAGCCCCATGACTTCATGCATACACACTATCAGCCTATTGCCATGCAAAACAGCACCTTCTTCTCCAGCCCTGCACCATCTAACACCACAGCCTGAAAGTAGCCCCCTCTCTTTGGCCGTGCTTTGTCCCACAGCTACTAATGCGTGTAATTTTTGTGTGAGTGAGAAGCGAAGAGTGTGAGCAAACACACCTCTTTCAGCTGGAGCTATTAAAGGATTTGGCCCATATGGTGGGAGGAAGATTTGTAATTGTGGGGGGAAACAGTGGGAAAGAGAAAGTTGGAGGGAGCAGTGTGGGAGGGCTGAGGAGTTTGTGGCATTCAGTTTAAAATAGAGAGCCAAAGAAAAAAGAAGAATTCATGGTAAACAACTTAAGAAATAGCTACTAGACTTCACCAGACGCCTCTCAAGAATGTAAGCACTCATAACTCATATCCTCAAACTCCAAATGAAAAGAAGTTCCAATGTTGTGCAATCAATAAGAAAGCTCAGAGAAACACCTCAGTCTGTATCATCTGTCTGAATATATCTCAGCTCTGAAGCACTTTCAAGCAGTTTGCACATTAAAGAAGTATTTCTGACTGTCCTCTGTTCCCATAAAACTTCCACAAATGATTCAAAACCCTATTGAAGGCTCAACAGCAGTGTGAGGAGGAGTGGAATACAAAGCCAGCATGCCTTCAGTGAGGGGCAGAGACAGCTTTATATGATTAAAATTGACTGGCACATGGTGCAAGCCTTCACACCCACCCATAACAGATATTGAAGACCCCCCTGGGAAGGCAAACGGCCAGAGGCCTCCCTCTGTGGATGAGACAGGTTTGTAGAAAAATCATGAGGCTGCCAGCACAATCAATTCCCTTTCATTCGACCCATGCGTGCGTCAGTGTGCAGGTGTGTGTTTTCTGTGCGTGCACTGTCCTTGTACCCGAGCACCAGTCACCAATTCCAATTCCTTCAGTTTCTTAAAAACCACTCGAGCTCTCCTCCCACCTCCTCCTCGAACAGCATGGAAATAAACATTTATCACATCAGACGAAAAAGAGAGAGAGGCGGACAGAGAGGCAGGGAGAGCAGAACAGGAAAACAGGGAGACAGCCAGGGACGCTTATGGTTACGATGACAACAGCTTCCCGCTTGGCAAAGGATAGAAACTGATGGAAATTGAGCAGACTAAAAAGCAATGAGGAACAAGCAACGGAGTTGTGAGAGTTGGAGAGAATGAAAATAGCAACGAAAGCCTTTAAATGAACCCAGAGTGGTGAGAGCCCATCTGGGCGATGTGCCACTCTGGTCGACTCTCCTCACTGAATTCTGAAAAACCGAGAGTGTATTTCTATGTTTGGCTCCCTAAAAAATATTTCACAATGTTGTGTGCAATTTCACAACTCGCTCACTTCACTCGTCCCCTCTTTTTTTAAGTCCAAAAGAGAAATGCAAATAGTCTCTTCCAAGGAGACCATCAAAACACTAACTGCTGTATTTAACAGTGTCTTGCAAGAACAGAGAGGGATATGTGTATAGAAAAATGGTTTCTATACCATAGTAATGTTAGGGGTCACTCTGAATATGGAGGGTTTATGGATGGAAAGTCTGTATAGGATTCAATTATAGAGAAAGATACTTTGGAACAGATGGAAGCGGCTCCACAGGACACACTTAAGCTGCTGTAAAAAAGATTTTCTTGTATGGAGCATCAGGATCGAACAGACTGTCCTCTTTCAGGAAACTACAGGTTGCTTTGTCTAGTCAGGAGTCAGGACTTTTAAACCAAAGGCTGAGGCTCATGTGGGTGGAACTGACTTGTAGGAAGTGGACCAAAAAAACACTTTGTGACAGCAACAAGTTCAATCAATCATTTAGTCAAAAAACAGTTTTAACTATGGAGTCATCCTAAATATGGCTCATCAAGCAAATGTGCAAAAATGTGATTAATTGCTGAAAGTTAAATTTAAAGAAAGTACTTTTTGTCTTTTTTTGTGACATTAAAAAAGGGGCACTTTACAAATTTTACAAGTAAATGTCAGTAAAAGTCCATTCTTTCTGAATTTTAACCCTTAGGAATCCTCCAACTTCATAGAAATACAATACTAGTTTGCTGGGTTACTGCTTTAACACACTAGCTAATTAATTACTTAATCAAAGAATTGCAAAATAATCAATAATGACACTGATCTTTAGCGGAAACCCTGATTTACTTCACTCACACTTACTATTCCATGCACAGAGATACAAACCCATCTACATCAACTCAACAATAAATGTCTGAAAGCAGCATTTGGCTTGATGAATTTCAATCACTGTGTAAGTCTGTCCCCTCGGGGTCTGAACCCACTTTAATGTTAATAGACACTCCTTCTTTCCAGTCTCTAATAGGGGCTTTAATAATGCAAAAGTATTCCATACAATTCTGTTAAATTCAATTGTGCAAATCATAGCCTGAGGCTTTTCTGTTCCTAGAAAACCTGGAAAGGTCTTGGCACTTGTATCCATAATTCTGAGTTGGCTATAGATAAAACCATTATCTTCCGCATTTGATCCACCTCAATCCTCTTTCAATATTATATTTCCTAATTAAGGAAGGTGTGGGGGGGTGCAGAGCCTTCACTCCACTCTTTTCCTCACTCATTTCTTCCCTTTGACATCATTTTTCCTTCATCTTCTGCCTTCATGTCTCTGTCCTCCTGCATACACATCACTCTCACTCTCACTCTCACTTTCCTCTCTGTTAGTCTGTTTCCTGTTTTTTTTATCACTATGGCCGACAACCATCCATCTTTTTTTGTCTCTGTCTACATCTCCTCTCCTTCACTCCCACTTCTCCTCCCTCTTCCTCCCTCTCCTCATTCTTTCAGGGGCAGCGGGCTCCAGCAGAACAGCGAAGGCTGATTTTCCAAAAAGATGCAAATCCAAGAGAAAGCTGCAGAGGAAGTGACATGGGTAGTGGGAAAGATAGAGTGATTCGGTGGGAGGAAAAAGCAGAGAGAGGGAGAAAACCCTTAAGTTCAATTTGCAGTAATTCTGTTATCTGAGGCAGGCAGGGCTGGGTCAACGCCTCAGATACAATGGGTCCCCTGATTCCTGTATTCCCCAAGTCCAGCACTCAACCTCAGTCTTGTGGCTTGCTGCCGTTTGTTTGTGTGTGTGTGTGTGTGTTGTGTGTCCATGTATGTGTGTGCGAGTGTGTGTGCTTATATTTTTGTCTGCATAACCCTGGCCAGCACAGTAATCCTTCAAAGCTAAGATTCTGTCAACAGCAAGGAAGTGATTTGACAGAACTGGCAGCCATTATCAACAAGGCGACCATACAGTCCTCTAAAATATGAGATGTCTATTTGGAGAAGACGCAGCGGAGGCGTGTGCCTGACTTCACCTCCTACTCTGTCTCCGCAAAATTTGGGATGTTTTTGCTGTCAATGGATTATATTTGCAGATATATGCAATAAAGAAGTACTTTAAAGAGATACCACAACAATTTTAGAATGCAAGTCCATGAAACTGAGAGACACATGAGACAAATTTGAAAAAGATCAACATAGATGAGAAAACATGAGATCCTATATGTTCAGTAGTGCAGCTCTGTAGTGTCCTTCAAACTCCATGCCTCAGGTTTTCATCAAAGGTAAAATAAGATTTTACCACTGCCCCTAAATACCTACATGTGTGTGTGTGAAAGAATACAACCATTTTTACATGCTTCGAGTGTCATTTTCCATGAATCATAAACTGATTTTGATGAGTAAAATTGGTGACGTGCTCCTTTAAAACTGCTTCTGTCTGGCTCTGAATATGAATGAAGGCAATGATGGAGAACAGATGCAAGTTCCATAATACACAGATCTCTGCTGTCTACATTGTCTACAAGATACTCAGCGACTGACTCGAACAGTAAATCCCTGGTGAAGCAGCTGAAAATTTCTGTTTTCACCTCATCTGAATTGCACTTCTGCCGAAGACAGTTTAAGCCTTCATTAAGCCAGGCAGCCTACACAAAGGTGTGACCTTCAATTACACCCCTCCACATTCAAATTAACCATCTTTAGCAGGAGCGATAGCGAGCAAGAGAGAGAGAGGCACGGAACAAATAGGCAATGAGATACAACAATGTGAAAGAACAAAATCACACACAAATCAGTTTAATGACTTGATACTTTCTGTAGGTTTTAATGAGCTCAGGATAAAACCACTTATATATTAAGCAGCGGGTCACGATTACAAGACAGGCAGAGATTTTAAGTGAACAAATTAATAATGAATGTCTGTGCAGTAAAAGTAAAAGAATGTACCATTATTCATGCATGCTGTGTTTTAAACTTGTTGTTTTTTCGGGCGTGTGCATCTGCGTGTTGAGATACGGTGCCGGGGTGGCCTTGCAGTTAATGACTACAAACACAACAAACATGCACACTTTGTTTTTAAAGGGAAGGGGTGCACTGTGGGTGAGCCGAGGGGTAAAGAACCGGTATCATCCATCGGGCTCGACTGGCCTGGGCAATGTGTTGGAAAAACAGCCCACTGTGGAGCTTGGATTATTGAAATCTTCTCAGGCACGGCTGTTTTAAATGGGAAAGGGAGTGGGGGTGGTGTTGATGCTGTGTGTCTGTGTGTGTGTGTGTTTGTGTGGATTTGTGTGTGCCGCTGTGTGTGCGAGTCACAGACAAGCATGAGCGCTGCTGCTGATGACATCTCCATGAATGAGTAAATCTGCTGCTTTCCCCTCTTCACACCACTGCTACTATAGTTTTACTAGGAAGTGGAGGGCTAACAGCTGCTGCACTTCTCTGTCAAACACACACACATACACACACACACACACACACAAACGCACAGACTTCCACACACACAGACAAACGCAGTGGTGAGGGGGCTGAAAAAGCTGAAAATGAGGGTGTGCAAGCTGTGACGGTGAACATTAATGGGGACAGCAGCTGTGGAATTAATGTGGCACATCTGGGAGGACGGAGCAGAGAGGAGACAGCAGCTCTGAGAGGGAGTGATGAGGAGGAGATGGAAGTAGACAGACAGACAGAGCGAGAGGAAGGTGGGGGAGGAAGGTATGAGGGAGGTATGTTTGACGTGACTTTCAATAAGCCTCTCCCATCAGTCTCACTCGATGACGTCTCGCTTGTATTCCAGCACCTGGTTGAAGCAATAGATTTTTAAGACCTTCCTGTCCTTGTCTCACCTGTTAGACAGACCTCTGCTCATCATAGAAAAGTTAACTCAGCCTCAGGATCATTCAGACACACTCTCGTTACAACATGACACAGCCTTTCCTCTCTGCCCTCGCATTTGCATAACACACTTGAGGCATTCTGCTAATGCATGTACTCATTGCAACGTTCAATAAGTCGCACGGCATGATTAACTATCAATTTAATCACATAACGTGAAGTACAAGAGCCTTGACATTATTTCTGTAACCACGCTGAGATGTTGCAGCAGGGCGCATTGCCACAAGAAATATAGCAACAGCTCCGAAGAAAAATTAGAAAGTGAAAACATTTTCACAGTGAGAAAAAAAAAAGTTTTTCTTCTTAAAAATAACCACTGGGTTGCCACTGCTGGGACTACAAATAAAGTAGTGAAGGTTCAGATGGGATTAAATAGGTGTAACAGATTCATAACCAATTTCTCCCACCTCTATAAAAGCTCAGCTTCAAGGCAAGGCCTTCCTCTATCCCTTCATTCAAGTTCTACCCTGGGAGCTCTATCAAACAGTCAGCCAGAGGGCAATCTTAAAAGTCTCCTCAGCCTCCCACCTCTCTGCCTCTCCTCTCCGCTGTTTATGTGTCTGTCTATTGGTCTGAACACCTTCATTGAGGGCCCTTAAAAGCAAGAGTGAGCAATCTCCACCTGCCCAGAAGAGACATCTCAGCAAGATTTTTACCGGTGTTTAAAGACCCATGCAAACACACAGACAGGCTTCAACAACACACTAGATGGAGGAACAAGAGAGCTGTTTGGACGTCTGTGTGTGTGTACCTGTTTGAGAACCCACCACCTCACCAATCAGCCAGCTAAGAGACGTCTTTGGGATCCGAGGAGCCCTGTAATGAGCCATCACAGCCTCTGAGATTCACTTCACCTTTAAAACAAGCAGCTCAGCAACAGGAGAGAGAGAGACGGAGACAGAGAGAATGAGACAGGAGCAGTTGTGGATTGTGGTGAAGAAAGGACAACTATAAAAATAAACTGCTGCCAACCTCCAGATACCCTTCAAATCAAAACATATGGCCTGATGCCGTTCATCAGCACCGTGATAAATGAATAAGATGCTTTATTGGATGCTCACAAATGCTCAGTATTCACCTGAGCAGCCTCTCCACTCATTATGTTCTCACTCTGAGACCGAACATGGTGGATCAGACAACACTCACACCAGATGGTAGCATCTTTACACGCAAGCAGTAAATGTGTGTTTTCATACCAAAACAAGGGCTTAAACCAGAACTAGCTGGTTTATTGCTGATTCCTGCAGCCTGTTTCTGCAGTGCATGGTCATACTTTGGAAAGTAATGCAAGAACCTAAACTAGTTTTATATAATCTCAAGAGCAACAGAGCACCAGAAAAATTTAACAGCAAGACGTGAAGAGGGTACCAACGTTCTCACTGCGCAACATTAAGCTGATCAAAGGGTTGACTCTCCAGAAACCTCAGGGTATGTCTCTAATTTGGAGAGGAGTGCAGAAGAGGTGGAGGAGCGGAGGACTCACTCAGATTAAGACTTTGATTCTCGGACGCTTCTCTATTTCCTATCAGAGAAAAATATTAAGACTAAATATGAAGTAAGTTATGACCCATCTGCGAGGCACAATTAAAACTGAGAGGAGGATGTAGGCCAATGAGCCTTGCTGATATACTCAAGAGTTTTTCTTCAACTGGCTGATTAACTGTCTGTCACCCGTGGCCTGACGATGGGGTTACCGTGAAAGGGGAGGGAGAGACGTTAGCTGTAAAACAAGCTGATTTCAACACTTTGCAGAGAGCTGAGGATAGAAATGGATGATCTCTCGCTCCTCTCCTGCTCTCTTTTCCTCAGATATATTGTGCCATCAATCCCCCGCAGCGGAAGCCACACTAGGAAGATGAATAAATTAATCTGGAATAAATGGCCTCCTGCTTGACACATAATCACAGATTAGGCCGTGTCAGCTGGGAGTGATGGACGGAGCCTAGCCGGTCGGGCTGTGCTGGGGGGGGGGGGGTCACCCACATTAACCCCTACCCCGTGCAGGAGAACCTGCACAGCTTTAGAGATGGAGGGGAGATGGAGAACAGAGCTATGAGGTGATTTAAGCAGATCTGCTGGCTCGTCCCAGAGGTGGGATCCAAACCGTAGGAGGCAGCAGCTAATGATGTCACTAATGAGAAGTTCATTACCAGGTCAGCCCTTTGGACCCACACATGTTAACTCTTTACTCTGCTGTGAATAATCTTTGCTTGAAAGGCTAAAGCTTTGGTAAAACTCACAAATACACTGAGTCACCATGCAGATCATACTGACATGTTTCCCTGACTCTTTACAAATGTCACACACATGAAATACAATCAATAATCAACATGCTCAGTTTAGTTACCTGAATAAAATGTTGGCATTGTACACTTCTGCAGACCATGTATACATTAAACTTGTATGTTTTATGTGTATCATATCAATGTTTCAACAGATATTAAAGTGCCATAGTTTAGATTAAATATTGGTCTCTGACACAAAGCCTAGACAGTTTCAAGGCAGAGAAACAGTGTTTGAGACCTCACTGAGGTTGTAAGGAAGATAAATTTAGTAAACTTCAGGACATTTTCTAGCTGCATTTAATGCGCTAAAACCAATTTGTTGAGCTTTCATATTTTCCCTAAATCTTAACAAGTGTTTTTTGTGTTTTATCCTAGCCAAACCATTACTATAGAGTTTCAACCTAAACAACATAAAGAAATGTTCAGTTTCAACATTTCCGTTGTAGGTGGAAATGTATAATGCCAACATTAGCTTTGGCAATTGGGTTGACATGCTACATCACCTTCAAAAACAATCAAATGCATCCACAACATCTAGCAGCTTCCAGGTCTGATTTTTTGCTGAGCGTAACACAATTATGGTGAGCGGGGAGATTCGTCATGTTGATTTATCCAGCACCTCGCCTAATGAAATTTTCCCACATTCCCTTTTGAGCAAATGGCTGAAGGGGGGAGGGATGAGAAATTAAAGATGGGACGACCTGCTGCACCCCTCGTTCTTCTATTTAGATGAATGAGTCGTAACGTTGTCCCTTTCATTTTTCTCAATTAAGTGTTTGCCATTTGGAATGCTTCCCGGCTTCATGATCATTAAAACCTTTGCATGTCAGAGGAGGTTGAGGAGGAGGAAAGGGGGCCGGGAGGCATGCTTAATTCAATTTCACAGCCGTCAGCGCTACCTGCCCTCATCAGCAGACAGCGGGAGAATGCAAGGGAGGGATGGTTAAAAGACTGAGAGATGAATAATGACAATAAACACGCAATCCATCCGAGGAGAGCAGCAAACGTGAAAAAAAACACTTATCTACAAAACAAATCAGCGCAATTTTGTCTGGTGATGAGTCTGAAAAATCTTGCTGTTTTTACAACTATTGAAAAGAACTCATTTACATTTCTTCTAGACTTATTTCAAAGAAACAAATAGACTTTACGGCAGCCAAAACAAGTGAATTAGCTTTAAAGAAGACAAGACAATATTCTGTATAAAAGTTTTTTAAAAATGCAGCTATAGAAAATAGCATTTTTCTTAAGAAAGAGAAATAATGGAGTCGTGTTCTACTCGTCCTCTTCAAATCAGAATGGAGTCTGCACAGTTTCTTTATCTTCCTCCTGATGCTGCATTGACCAGTGCATAAACCCATGACCTGGCCCGCTACAGCAGTTAACCTGATATATTCATGTGTCGATAGCGGGAATGCAGGAGAGAAAATCAATGCTGATATAATACATTCACATTAACATGGGACGGAACAGCAAGGCCACAGAGGGAAAAAAATGTCTCCAAAAAATGTCATCTTCCTTCATAGTTAGCATGAGTAGCGAATAGCAGAGACAGACACATAGTGGAGGCCAACTCCCTGCTAAAAGATCTACTTCTCTTTATTTAAAACAAACTCTAAGCTTTTTATTTCCTGTGCACTAAGACAGAGGAGTTTAGTTTGAGGTGAATCAGGTTCACCGTATGTTGAATCAAGATTTTTTTAAGAATGTTGCAACTGCAAACAGATATTTAAACAGGTTTTTTGTTTTACTTACAACTGTGTTTATACCAAAGAGTTTATCATTTGCAAACTAATGCGGGTGGGTCTCCACTGAGACGATGACTTGTAAATCCCTGGAGGTTTCATTTAAAGGGGAATGCTAATTTTTATCGACCCTTAAGTCAAGTTGGGAAATAAATGATGGTGGTCTGTTGCTGCTGCATTCCCAACACCACCGCAGTCAGAGGAGACGGAGAGGAGAAACACCTCTGGCTTATTCACATTCATGGCTTCCGGGCCCCAGTGATTTACCAGCCCAGGTCTTATGAACACAGGGGCCCAAAATGAACCTTTAATAATTCTACAGTTTAATTTACTGCTGTGTTCAACATCATAAGGAGTCTTTAGCCTTAACCTTGAGCTAAATGCTCACATGAGCTACCAACAGGGTCACATATGACTAGCTGTCATACTGATGCTAGTATGCTAGCATTTTTTAATTGGCATTTAACACAAACTAGAACAGAGACTGCTCATTAATTTTACAGGTATGTATCTGTTGCCTACATACAAAACAAAGGTCAATAGAAATAAAATATTTTTGCATGCTAATGTTTGGTGTTTTTACATTATTCAATGTTTTTATGACTAATATTATGTTAAATATGGTATTGAGGAAGTTTTAAGATTCAGTGCAAGTAGCCTTCATTAAATAATTTAAGTGATATATATGCACAAATGCCAAAAATTAGGTCAAAACATACATTTGTCTGAATTACAAAAGAAGTGGTACTAAATGAAGAGCCATTTAGGAGATTAAAGACCCCAAATCTGATTGCTGAGCTGAATCAAATGGTTTAGTTTGTCAAAAAGATACAGAGTTCCCATCATCAGTACAGTTTTTCTAAAGTCCATCTAGTAGATGTTGAGATATATGAGTGAACTTGCTTGTGGCTCTGGAGGAAATGGATCATCAGAGTCATGAGGCTTCATCCTCTCAAGACCTGAAGAAACGTAAGAAATGTAACAAATTTCACCACAATTTTCTCTTTTTCAATTTTCAATTTGCTGAGACATTTTACTATTAAATTAAATGTCAACCTCATAGTGGAACTAGAGGTCAGGACAACGCTAGAGTCTGTAGGACCAAAATCTTTTAACAAAGTTGTTCTTCTCAAGTCCGAGCATCTTGACACACTCGATCACCTTCAGAATATTGGGCGTCATATTTTCACGCATTTGATGCATTTCAATGTTATCAAGGTACAACTATGACCGTCAGCCTCACAGCAGCCAACCTGAAGCCAGTGTTGGCTCGAGCTGGTTCATGGTAAGCATAAGAGAAGCAGATGTGGTTGTGTTATCACCTAGTCACCAATGGGACTAAGAGAGTGTCAGAAGGTGACAACATAATGTGTTTGCTCCTCTTCTCACCAGGACCAACCCCGGTATCGAGCGCAGCCACCCTGCCGACGTCGACCCATTGATTTATAATTTCTCCTCCCTCTGTATCCGCTCCTCTCTCCATCCCTTCACCCTCTCTGGATGACTATATGTTGGCACTGGCTTGTCCAGGACGTGGATCGACTCTTAATACACGTCACATCACAAACACACACACACATACACACACACACACGCACGTTCAGCAGTCTTCCCACCAGGTTTGATTAATTTGGCTCGTAACGCGTGTGAGCAGAGCTATCACCGGCATCCAGATGTTCCACAGCCCTTTTGTCTGCATCCCCCACCACACACACACACCACATCACACACATAAACACTCACACACACATATATATACACTCTCTCACACACACACACCTGCTTTCATCCCCTCCCCTTGCCTCCAGTGGTGGAGGATGTGATGCGGTGTGTAGCGTGCTGTTGTTTTGATTATTTCTCCTTTGCCTCTCTGAGCTCTCTGTGAGCTGAGACTATCTGCTCTGCATCAGAAGAAAGAAGTGTGTTTTCACAGAGGCTTGCAAAGATTGCATCAAGAACTTAAGGGCAGCTATCAAAGCAAAAGAGCTGTTGTGTAAACACACAAATACACACACACACACACACTCTCGGGCAAAGGGACACACACTTTCTCCTTCAATGTAATCGCCACCAATCGCACACCGACACACTCACCCACCGCAGTGCCGGCGTGGCAACCAAGACTAACAAGCAGAAAGTAAGACATCTCGAGGAGCAGGGCGAGGACGCCTGAATCCAATTTCCCAGCGCCCTCTCTGAGTGTGGCTGAATACAAATAGCCAGCCACAGTGAGCTCTGACAGGGATCCTAAGTCTGCTCTCCACCTCTGAACCTCCCAGCTTTTACCCCCTGCTAAACAGAACAAGAGTCTGGACACAGGAGGAAAGAGGGAGGGAATAAGAAATGAGGTTCAAGCAAGGAGGAATGCAAAGGACAGAGAGAAAGTGATAGATTGCAACCATTAGGAATGCAGATCAGAGAGATGATAGCCACCTTATGGATGGAGGGCAGTGGTACAGTGAAGCAGAAAGTTTGCCTTTTGTTACAGAAAAAGGTTTAAAATGTATTGTGTTTGTGATCTACAAAGTGATTTGACTCATTTTTGGTGATAATTATGACCTCTTACTCCCAGTTTATCCCTGCTTTGTACACTAAATAATTATTTTTAAATGCTACCAGAACATTTATATGATATTTAATTTGACTTGTAGTTGAAAAATAAGCTCAAACTCAAAAATGTGATTTATTGAACGATATAAATTACAAGTATATTCATATGACTTATCAAAGAGTTTGGCCTATACCAACACGTTGTGTCTTTTTGCTGTTAAATGAAAAACTTTCTTATAGTATAAAAAGTATAGTATAAGTATATTGGACATATGACATATTATTTTCTGCCTAGTAACAGTCTTTGGCTATGGATTATTTTGGGGAGCAGCCCAGCTGTTTTGGGTTATTTTTGATCCCATATTGTGTCATTAAAGTTTCTGGCCTTAATTAACTTTTGTCATATTTCTGAAAGCAGTAAAACAAGATGGTTTGTCCTTTTCCTCAAAGTCAATGTAGGACCATGGGAAAAAAAACATGGGACCAACACAGTGATGAAACATTGAAACCAAATTCCGGATGGAAACACACACACACACACAAGTAGACACCAACAGATGCTAGTATACACCAACACACAAGCAAATGCATGCAGACATACCCACCCTCAGGGTATTTGTATATCTGAAGCATATGCGTCCCTGTTTTAACCAGTTGGAGTTAATACGGCTCCGTATCTCAATAAGCAGCTTCAGTCTGTTCTCTGATGATCTGACAAAAACACACATGATTAACATACCAGTCTGTGTGGGTGTGTGCGTGTGTGAGTGCGTGTGTGTGTGTCTACAGATGTTTATGTGTAGATGTAATTGTCTTAAATACAGATAAATACCAGGGTGCAGACCTCCTCAGTGTGTTTCATTCAGTCAGACAGATGGAGAGAGGGTTAATCAGTACATTTGTTAAAAAGTAATGATATAAGCCTGATGTCTTGACGCTAACATGTTGTCGCTTTAAAAGCTTTATTGTTCCATGTATGTGCACACTGATGATGTTGAAGCATCACAAAAGTCTGCAGCATTAAGATCCATGACAGCAATCATTAAGAATCCCTGAATACACACTTTGTTTATGTGCAGGCTGGTGAAGGGATGAACTTGAGAACATATATCACGACAAGGCGAGCAAATGTTGGCACACACACACACACACACCCCACATGCACAAACAAACGCTAAAGCCCATGATGGTGTGTAGAGAGCAGCTTTAGCATGAATTATGTTGTGTGATGTGTGAAAAGAGTCATGCTAAACCGAGTAAGGCTTCCATCTGTCCCCCAGTTGCTGTTGGTCATGTTGAAACAAAATGAGTTCAAACCATTAGCGGTTCTGAATGTATTAAAAAAATAAACCTTGAAAACCTCGACCTTGACCTCGACCTTTTTGGTGCAATTTGCACTAAACATGGACTCATGAGACCCAGTAGGGCATATGTATAATGGAAATTGTAACCTCTGTAATCTCCACTTTGTTTATGAAACTCATCTTTCCTTTCTTCATTTGGCCTGAATTTGCCTCAAGCATTGTGACAAAAACTGGACTTTCACTGTAGATATGCGATTTCACTTAAGCAATGAGGACAACAGGGACTTAACATTAAATGCATTAGCTATATACATATCAAGCACACTAAATGTGTCACATAGACCTACAGAGTGCATGTAGTAGTTCAAAAGCCTGCACATCTAGAAGGCAACCGTCACACTTTATATCCATCCATAAAGCATTCTCTTGCAGTGCCGTACTCTGTATTTTATAATGAAATACAGATACAAAACAATACCGTGTGGAAAAAGGCATCATTCCAAAACCTGAGCAACTGCCTTACAAATCAAGAATCCATGCCTGTGCGAACAAAAAATAAGAGAGGAATTATCTAGGCCCACAACTCTACAGGAGCATTTTGATAAGAAGCACTCAACCTTGCCCTTAACCTTAAAATTCAGCTGTGCATGTCTAAAACTAAAGATTACACTTTGTTGGAACCTGATAAAAAATTTAGCAGTGCAAGCCAGTTTACATTAATATTCTGGCACAATTTTGGATGAATTGCAGACCTATTGTGCTTTTTTTGTTCCCAACTGCAACAACAAAGCATTTTGAATTAGCTACAGCTCTGACACACACACATTTGACTGGCAAATCAGTCATAGCGTTGGGGGTTAGGGGGCTCCTGGGTATCGTAGTGTATTTGATCATGAAAAACCAACTGAGGGAACATTATGTCTCAGAAACTACACTGAGGTGTTAAAAATGGTTTAAATAGAATAAATCAAAAGTCTGGGGACTTTCTGCAGTTCCTCCATTTTTAAATCTATATACCAGTTAAGTTGCTACGTTGTCATCAAGGGTGTGGCTTCACATTAAAAAGTAAAAAACAAATTTAGGCAACAGAAATAAGGGTGACTGTGACACCCAACCCCCTTTTTTATTTTTATTTTGCCTTGTTACAGACAAAACCACCTGTATTGTCTAGTTGTGTCTGTGTGTTTGTGCGGCGTGTGTCTGAATGCGTGTGCGTGCGTGTGTAGTGATATCTGTAATTGGCATGTAGTAAATGGAACAATTCTGAAGCCAAGTGTAGGCCATGCTGGGTTGAGGGGAAAATAGGGCCATCATTACAGAGATGATAACTGCATGTGGACAATAAATGTGTGTATTTGTGTGTGTGTGTGTGTGTGGGTGTGGGTTTGGGTTTGTACTGACAGACTGTATGTTTTGTGCAGCAAACGCTAGGGGCTAAACAAAGGAAAGTTGTTTATCCATCTTTGCTTTACAGACACTCCACAGCTGCACAATGAGCTCACAACTGAATCTCACACATAAACTCTCTCACACACTCATACACACACACTCACACACATACACACACTCTGGTACAGTAGTTCTGTGGTTCATAGCCTTGACATGGTTTGACAGGGAGTGTGTGACTGGCTTTGACTGTACATGACACAGGGAATTGGTGTCACTGCTGTCACAGGGTGGGGACAGGACGCCTGTATGTGTGCATGGATCTGTGCATGTGTATGTGTGTGTATGAGAAATGTACATGAGGGGTGACAGGTTTCACATGAAGTGGATGTGACATGCAGTCATGGGTGGATGTGTTACGTTGCATGCATGTGCCTGTGTGTGTTTGTGTGTGTGTGTGTGTTTGTGTGTTTGTGTGTGTGTGTCTGTGTTTGCATGTGTGTGTGTGTGGGGGGGGGGGGGGGGGGGCAAATAGCTTACCAAAATTAAAAATGTTGGGTTTTATTTTTTTATTATTAAAAAACAAAAAAAAAAAAATAAAATTT
>JAQMCX010000012.1:5769443-5794842 GCA_029814765.1 Acanthurus leucopareius | reverse complement strand
CGGGGCGCGCCCCGCCGCGCCCGGGGGCCGCCCCCCCCCCCGCCCGCCCCCCCCCCCCCCCCCCCCCCCCCCCCCCCCCCCAGAGAGCTGAGCTCATGTAACAGTGTTGGCTTGTAGGTTTTTCTGATGAAGACACAGATAACAATAATTAAATGTTAAACAGAGGCCAAAGAGAACCAAGGACTTCCATACCAGCTGTGGAAGAGGCCCTGTTTCCAGGTCCCCTGCATTTTATATTTAATCATGAGGTTACTGTGCAGCTGCTGAGACATGCTGTTAAGGGTACCATGTTACCATGCCAACCAGATGATACGCATATAGAAATAAATCAAACAACTTCTTCAGGTGTTTTGTGTCAAGGTGTTTTGTCCAGACCAGAGTTCGACTAAGAACTTTTACACCAGCACAAACAAACAAACCAAACCAAATGGGAAAATGCATCACTGTTTGTTCCCCGTGCAACAAACAAGTTAGGTGTGCGAGCCAGCAGGTCAAAGCAAACAGGTCCAACCTATAACGGTGTCCTTGCGACGTGACAAACCAATTTAACAACTGTCCAACTTCAAGGAAACTGGTCATAATTGAGTCTTTGTGACATACTGCCTTTCATTTGATAATTTCAGCATGTATGTGTGCCTGAGTGTGTGTGTGTGTGTGTGCCTCCAGTTGAAGGGTAGAAGAAGGCTAAAGATGCAGTTACACACATGCAACCCAAAGTGTTGGAATCTCCTCTCTTTACAGGATGAATTTGAAACAAACAGCATGTACACACATCCTCTCTCTTTTACCTTCTCCCTCAAACAACAATTCAGGTCCTATTATTTAACCACAACCTGACACTTACTAGAGGCCCCTGACAGACAGAAAAGACACTAAGAGAGAAATCCCAGTGCAACCTGCCGACAGGCTGAGAACAACGTGCAGCTCCCATGTGCATGTGCGAGAGAAGAAATACAATGAGGTTGAGTGAACCTCTTAAGCAGAATAAACAAGAATAAAGCTTTTTGATCAATAACTTTGAGCACAGCTGGACGCAGGGAGTGAGCCGACAGGCAGTGAGAGGGTGTAAGTTGATTATCTGTGAGCTCAGGGATTATCCCTTGCCATCATCCTCTGTAGCGAACCCTCATCACCTGGATAGAGAGGAAACTAAGAGCAGAGAAGCAGGAGGAGAGAGCTGATCTGCACACATTCCTATAGGAATCAGATTTAGGTGGCGAAGCTCCGTCTCCTCTGTCCTCTCTCCTCTGTCTCAGTTTCTTTGTTCCTCTTTGTTTAGTTTCCATCTCTCCCTCCTCTGGCTTGCACGGGCAGCAGGGAGGTTCAGATTTCAGATCACTGGCATGATGGTGACATCAAGGCTGTGCCAAGCCTACTGCGCATCGGATCATCAGAGAGCCAGAGTGAACAGATACTGGCAGCGACACACAGACTGTCCACGCACGGACACAAATAGTGGGACTGTTTAAACTTGCAGCACATGTGTGCGCGCCTGAGTGTTTGTGTGTGTGAGATGCATGGCTCAGCAAGGGAGCGTGTTTGTCAGTCATATCACAGGGAGCACAGCAGTCCCAAACCTGCCAGCCGTGCCTGACATCTTTATCCGGGCAGCCGGCCCGCTTCACCCAAACCTACCACACATCCAAGTCACCTTGATCAGGAGGGAGATCACATATCAGGGCTTCATCGCAGTGCACACTGATACTGTACAGTACACATACACACACACACACACACATACACACACACACACACACACAGATCCAAAATAATCCCCAAACATCCCCAAAGATTTAAAGGGTGACTGACTCATTTATTTATTTCATTCATAAAACTGAACTTGCAGACAAAAACTGTTGTTGAGAGATCACAGCACTTTTACAGTCGCACATAAATTTATATTCTGGCAACAAAATGCAAATAAAATAACTTTCTTATCCTCTGATCATGTAATATTACAACAGCGGTAAACCACACAATCCTCAGACCTTAAGACTTTTTTATTGCGGATAATAAATCACACAGCTAGTTCACATATTTTGCTTTGCTAATTGTGATCAAGTACAAGACAGTCACACAGGGTCATTAAAGGCAGCAGACAAATTATACTTAGCAGGAAAATGGATTAACCTTCAACCAGCCTGAGCCACAACAGTATCCTCCCACTTTAAATACACATGTAAAATACAATCCTCAAACTACTGAACTCTGGAAGATGTCTGGATGTCCTTTAGTAGAAATACTCCTACATCAACATTTACTAATGGACTTGGATGAAAAGGTTAATGGATCATCAAAGTGAGAAGGAGTCATCACCTGAGAGAACCATGAATGAACAAAATTCAAAATTCAAAATTCAAATCCAAAACCATTTGCAAAAGGAAAGGCACTTACTAAAAATCCTGGGCCTGGGGCTAACGTCAACCAATCAGATCAACAAACCACATGACAGGAGACCAGCAGAGCCAGATGGTAAATTAAACTGCTGAAATCTGTCAGGAGTAGATTGAACACATCTAGCCCATTGAGAAAAGCCTTCAGTGCTGTTCTTTGCTCTCTTTCACTGAAGAATACTTTCAAGCTCTTAACTGATGCTACAGCAGCATTTATGTTAGATCCTCTGTTGAGGCCCCCATTGTTGTGTTTAAATGACCTCTTGCTGGTCGTTACACCTGAAAAAAACCAGCGGCCGTAGGTAGTTCCTCATTAGACAGTGATTGATGATTGACATGGTGAATTTGAAAGATCAAATGATAATGTGATTAAGAAAACTTTAGCACGCTGGTATAAAGTCAGCATGATTTATTCTCTGGGAGCCATCAATGTCCACGATTCCCACCAATTTCATGACTACAACAAAGCTGCATGACAAAAAAATGATCACTGAGCAGCAAAACTGCTTTGAACACTTTGTATCTGCTTTCACTGGCAACCCCACTGTGCATTGATATTACTGGAGAGATACTGATTAAAAAGCTGCAGGCAGGGAAAGACAGAAGACTCATCATTATTATTTATCAGATCCATATGGCTTGTTTCACACACCTGGGTTCATGTATAGCACCACAGGCATACACACATATAACACAGGGCACTGAATAAAATAGCAAACACATTCCTGCACAGACACAAAGTGTTGATGAGAGTTTGCTGTGTAATTACAGAAGTAAAAGGCCACATTTAGGAGCCTAAATCAGCAAATCTTCTCTGTTTCACTTTACTGCTGTTAATCACTGATCAGCAAATCAGCAATTAAGACAGCTGAAACAAGTCAGGCCGATGAAGCAGTGAGGTTGGATTCCTACTCCAGAGAAGATGTTAATTACACTGGATCCCTCTAATAGAGTCACGCTGCACCAATTAAAGACAACAGAGACACAGAGCGGACGTACAGAGCTCATTACTCACGCAAACAACGAAGTTCTCATGGGACAAGGAGATTAATGGCACCCCTCTTATAGCACATGCATAGTGTTTGTATGATGAAAACACATGCAGGAGCGACAGGGAAAACACATGCATGGGAGCCGAGCGCTGCTGTAACACACTTCTCACTAGGATGAGAAATTGTGTAGCAAAAGTAAATATGTGTAAGAAGCTGGAATTTTTCATTTGACGCCCGTGTGGAGAAAACAATAAAAACAGGAAAGGGACCAGGGTCCTCATCAGGAGCAGGAAACCAGACACATTTCACTTTCAGGGACTTTCAAAGATCCTCGGGGGGCGACGCGCACTGGGAGAAGACAGGAGGGGGGGTTGGAGAGAAGATGAAGAGACGATGGAGGGGCAGGGGGGAGGTGACGTTAGAAGAGGAAGGAACAAAAGGAAGAGTTGAAAGGAAGAGCTAAAGCACAGAGGGTGAGAGGGAAACCATATTCTTGGGGAAAATTGCATGCGTACATAATTTTCTTGTTACATCTCTCTTTGAGGCACAAGTAAGGCATTGTGGTGATAATTGCATCCACACTCTTGCTGTCAGGAACGCTTCTGGTCTCCTCTGATGCATGCCTGAAGATCTTCTCAGTGACATTTCTCTTCCCCTTGTCTCCTTATGAGATAGCAGTCAGCGTGCAGGCACTGAGTGGAGGCCTGCCGTTGTAAAGACGGGGCAGAAATCACAATCAGGTCCTCTGACAGAGGAAACATCCCTCTCTTTTTGCTGGAGGCCTTTCAGACGACCCAGGCTGTTTGTTCCTCTCAGGGACTCTGACAGGCTGTAATTCTGTTTTAGGATAGAAAAATCTCAAAGTGCTATGCGGCATTCAGCAGCAGCCTTTTTTTAAAAAAAATCTTAGTTTAGTATTTTTCTCAGGATTTGATGGATCCTGTATCTCTGCTTGATCATACAAAGTGCTAATTGTCCTGGCGACCCCTCATTAGGGTCCTTGACTTCCTCTGGCCTCTGTGTGCACAGACTGTTTTTAACAACCAGGCTATTAAAGGTAGATGATGCAGGGATTAAGGCCTCAGTGTCACTTTTGTCTCCTAATAAAGGTCTCATCTCCACCACAGAGACCGCTGTGTTTCCACACTGACAACAAGCTGCACATAATTCTTTCAACCAATATATAAACCTGTCAAAAATCATCATGGTGCCACTTTTATTCCAGTCACTGTGGAGCTGTATAGCATATAACGTTGATGACCCAGTTATAATCTTTTTTTCAGTATATCCTTTATTACTGCATTATTCATGTGCATTATTAATAAAACACCAACTTATATGACTGTTCTTCTCTGCCTCCCTTCAGGGATCAGTGAAGATCTTCTTATCTTGCAAAGCCTTGAAAGATACTTCTGTGAATAAGAGTGACGTGAAAGTTTCTGTCAGCTTCCAACTTTACAAATAAATAAATAATTATGAATTTTTTTTTATTTTTTTTTTTTAGAAAGTATAAATTTTACCAAATAAAAAGGTGAGAGATTTTCCAGACATATTCCAAAATCAAATATCAGGGAGTACCAATGCTATTTTATCCTGATGCTTTCAGACAGTAGTGCAATGACAATAAAGCCTCTGATATCTCATGTCTCATGTCTTATGGAATGCAAGATGATAACAATATCCACATGCTCACAACAGCAGTGCATACATGCTGATGTTAAGCATGTATAATTTTAACTTTGGTCCTAATTTTAGTAACCTAATAGTGACTCAAGATCAGCGGTTCTCAAACTAGGAGGGTGCAGAGCAACTGCAAGTGGAGCCCGGAAGACCAAGAGAAAAAATATGGAGAGAAACTAAGTTGAATGAACACAGTTTATGCAGGAAAGAAGAGTTTGTTGATGTATCTAGATCTTAAAATTCCATTTGGATTTGGAAATCTCAACATCATTTCAACTAGCCTTGTATTTTCACTGGTGATGTTTGCTGAAGCTAAAACATCTTATCATGTCAAAAAATGATCAAGAGGTCACCAAAAACAAATTTCATACATCTCTTTTCACTGTGATATTTCTATGGTGTGTTTGAGTTAAATGCTGTGTGCTAATCCAGTTCATGTGCTCTCTCTCTCTCTCTCTCTCTCTCTCTCTCTCTCTCTCTCTGGGTCTCTGTGGTAACAGATTAAGGATGCTGGGATACTGGGGGCCTGTGACACCTCTTGTACCTGCTGCTGCTGCTCAGTGTGAGTGACCCTCTAAAATAGGACCCAAAGAGAGGTAACACTGATTTTCCAAAATGTTAGGCTACTATTTCCCCATCTTCTCTCCTCCTGTCTAGTTTAGTTTCTCTCATTTATCCTTTCAAGACACAACTTACATCGCACAGATGCCTCCTGCCCGAGAAGCTTTCCTCACCAGCATTAAACTGTTTGTGTGTGACAGAGCGAAAGAGGAGTAATTGAGTCACTTTCCACATCTTACATCTCATCACAAGAGGCGCTAAAAAGATATAAGACTTGCATCTTTTTTGACAAAATGCACAACACATATCATGTGAGAAATGCTCCAGTGCCATTGGTGAGTAACTGATCTTTATCTGCAAGTTTTGCTATGACAGAAGTTATTCTAATCATGGAATTCATCCCTTGTTTTTGTATCTGAAGCATGAGCAGTTTAAGATACACACAAGTCCAGAACTCAGAATTTAAAAACCAGCTCATGAGTTTTCTCTTTACTCCATCTAATACAGCAGAAACTCCACAGAAGTGATTTATAAAAGGCGCAGAAGATGAGCACTGTTCAACAGCATTAGACTGACGAGAAGACAGTGACAGCCTGCCTTTCTCAAACTGCATAAAAAATAAATAAATAAAAAATAAACTCCCTCTCCACAGTTCCTATCCATCTGACATGCCTTGGTTAGAAGTTGAGAACCAGGGGAATTCCAGCCATGATGAAAGAGTGCAGCTAACTCTGCAGTAAACAGGGCTAGACCGAACCAAGAGACCCGAGAGGCCGGGGAAAATCATTAATGCATCAAAGGCTGTTAAAAGAATACAGTCCAAGAGTCTGAAAGTGTAAACACAGCAGATGGCGAGCAACTCTTCCATGGACGGGCAATTCAGCCCCACTGACACAGTGTTAGCCCCTACCGAGGTTGTTTATATCAGCCTGTCAGCGAGAAGGGAAAAATAGCTTGGATGGATTATGAGATTACGTTCTGCATTCCTGACAACGAGAACTGAGATAAACATTTAACGCCTACAACACTTCAACGCAGAGAATGATAACAGTTATTATTACTATTGTTTTTATAATAAACTCATTCTCCTGAGAGGAAATTCTTGTTTCCTTCAACTTGGGTCTTATTTTCATGTGTTTGACAATTGATTCTCTTGGTTTTGATAGTATTGTACTTAAATCAGTCAAAAAAATGGTAATATTGCTCACAATAAGTGTGGCGGGGCGAGCAACGTGAGGTGTTTGTGTGTGTGCAGAAACACGTCTTCATTAAGGGAAGATGCCCAGCATGCATTTATGTGCAAACAAATGTTCTGAATTTTTCATAATAAAAAAATGACAGATGGAGAATTGAATAATCCAAACTTTCATCTGATTTTGCAGAAATAATTACTGCATTTTAAAAGAACCAGTATGCCGGGTATGATCGAGGGTAATTAAATGTAAGACGTTGAGTTGCTGACTCAGACCTTACAAACTTAAAAATATTTTTAGAAACATACTGTCATTAAAGATGTGGTCTCATAGCTACTCGCTTTGAGTTGTTTTAGTGAACATTACTGAAAGTCCTTATGGCTGCCTCATGTTACAGATGCTGCAAATGTTCCTACCAACTGTCTCATTCGTCTGTCCTCAGCACCCAAAAGTGCTTTCTGAGCACATCAACATTTCCTCCTTTCCTTGTTGGGTCAGTTGCTGCTCTGAGCTCACATGAGGACACTGACATTCACTGGCAGCATGTAGGCTTGACTATATTACAGATACATGTGCGAAAAGATACACAGAAAACATCCACTGAACTCTGTTCCTTTTTTCATGGATGTTTTGCTTATTAATGGACTTCTTGTAGTGAAGGAAATATGCCTAGTTTCTGTGTCTGTGTGGATGTTTGTTCCTGTTATAAACTTATAGCTGAGTTGACAGCATGATGCAGATATGGCATTATATTCAGCATATTAAGGTAGAGTGCCATGTTAATCCATCAGATAAACAAGTTTTGGTTGAACTGCTGCAGAGTAAAGTTTCTTTATAACACTTTTACAGATGAAATAAACTGACCAGACTAGAGCCTTAAAAGAAAGAGTCGTCTCTATTGTCTGGTCTGCAGGATGGGAAGCAATTCAGCAACATTGTCTTAACCGCACCAAAGAAAATGAGCACACCCAAAAAATGACAGTAATGATCCCACAATGGACTGCATGAACACCCCATTACAGCAAGTGCAGCAGGTAGGAAAGCACCGGAAGGTCTGTAGATAAAGTAATTTAATGTACACCTTCAGATTTTGTTGTGCCTAATGTGTCTGGATGTTTGTTTACAACCCACCTGACCTCATGTGTCTCTTTTGCTCCTTCTAACTTCAGTGTAGTGATGTCATCATGCTCCCAGACTTCTTTAGTACTAAGAAACATAATGGTCAGATCCATGAAAATATATAATAAATTAGAACTACTTCAAAGATCCAATCGATATGTGTTGTGGTTGCAGCAATCAACCTGAGGACACTGAGGAAAGGTTTATATAACAGACAGTATCCATAATCTTGACAGAATAAAGGAGATTCCGCATCAAAGTGGCATTTAGTGCAAATTTAGGAACACTCCGGTTTACCTTTGACAACTGAGCCTCCACCAAATCTGGATAATTAAACACAAACCAAAGGGTGCTTGTTGTCAAGGTGATCACATTTTATTCATGCTTCCCTTCCTGCCGGGCAGCCTTGTCTTGACTCAGCAGTCACATGGTGAGAGAAGTGAAATGAACAAGAGAGGCTGGTGGGGGAGACCGGCCTTTAATCAGTTTGGTCCCAGACTGCTCACTCCATCCGTCTTCCTCCCCTGTCTGTCTGCTCCTGTGAGGTGCCCTCTTTAAACTGTAATCACACTGAGGCGACGGAGGTGAGGGATGTGTTGGGACAGAGCAAGAGAGAGAGAGAGAGAGAGAGAGAGAGAGAAGGAAAGATAATGATCTCTCTCTCCTATCCCCTCTATCTTCACTGTGTATACTTCTGAGTAACAGATCAAATCATAAACTTGAGAGCATCCATCCAATCAACTGATCAATCAATATGATTCAGGTAAGCAGCGTGTGCGTGTGGTGTGTGTGAGTGCTTATGTGGTATCACAAACTTGATTAAGTTTCATAAGGCTCTCATCATGCGAAGCAACAAATGGTCCTTTCTTACTTGAAATTAAAGTTTAAAGGTCCCCTGCACGGTTAGTGAGCAAATTAATGCGCCCCGAAAAAGAAACAAACATGCTGAATCATTTAACTACTTAAAATTAGGTTCTGTAAATAATTATTGTCATTAAAATTTAGTTAGATTAATGCTTAATAGTCATTAGACCTGAGAGCAAGTTCAAAAGGCCCGAGGTGACTTTTCCAAATTGTTTTTCTGTCAAAACAGTCCAATACCTAAATATATTCCATTTAAAATTATAAAATAACTAAAAAAATCTTCACATTTGAGAATCTGAGGCTACTTAATGTTTGGTGTTTTGAATCATTTCTCTGAAATGCATTAATTACTTCATCAATTAATTAACTGATTAATCTCCTATAATTTCAGCTCTAATACTTCACACTAACTTTTGAACACGCGTGGCTGTTATTGAGAAACTAAAGCTAGTTTTCCTCTCGGTCTACATTGTTTTGACATAATAGACATCAGCCATGATCTGCTTGCTGATCCACACTGTAATCAAGATGTCAGTTTCACAAAAGGAGAACATCCTTACACACCTAAAGCTCCGGATCGATGGCATTGGACAAGTGGATCAGCAGGTGAGAACATGAGAACAGATTTCATTACAAGAATGATCAATAAAATGAATAGATTACGTGTGTGTGTACATGGGGACAAGTGTGGAATAATAAGAAAGTATGGTCCTGTAGGAAGAAAGAGCCATCCTTGCTGCTTTTATGACACCTGCGTACCTGTGTGTGTGAGTGTGCGTGTGTGTGTGTGTCAGGGAGGAAGCATGCACCTGCAGATACCACGTCTTTGACAAAGATGGGCTGGCATGTTAGAAATGTGTATGTGGGCATGTGTGTGTGTGATGTATGGTTCAGATGTAGGGTGAACATTGCATGTATGCATGTGAGCTCAGCCATATGTCTGCCTGCCCTGTGTGAGAAGGAGGACAATGAGACAGTGTGTGTTTGATTGAAGGAGGCACTCGGCCAACTGCATGTGGGGCCCAGAGGGGTCAGAACAGGACTGTGGACGTTTCTCTATATCTTCCTTTAGTTATATGGTGTGTGTGTGTGTGTGTGTGTGTGTGTGTGTGTGTGTGTGATAGGGTGTGTGTACATGTTAAGGGGAATAGTGCACCTGCGGGTACCATCACCTTGACAAAGATGGAGTGGCATGTTAGAAGCTGACACGCGGCCCATAGGAGCTCCTCTTCAAAATATACACACACATGCAGACAAAAACACACACGCACATACACACGCAGACAAAAACACACACACACATACACTCTCTTGGTCTGTTAGCTTCTATAATCTCAATAGGAGCCAGCCATCTTTCATTGGTGTAATATATTGCAGTCTGCAGTCCGATGTGACAGACAGACAGACAGACGCGTCTCTCTTTCATATTTTAAACACGTGAAACACTGACAGCAGGTGCATATCGTCTCATTATCACAGTCCACATCAGCTTCGCTTGAAGAATGACTGGTGTATTGAAAGCACTTTCAGACTGAGCAAATAACAGGCAATAAGAAACAGGCATTAAGAAACTGACCATCCACAGCAAACAGTTTAACAGATCGATTTGGCAGAGAAAGATTCTTCTTTTTCAAGAAACTTTTTGGACAACAAGGACAAGGACAACAGCTTTGAATGAGCCAGAGATTTTGAAATACGAACAAAACAAATGACGCCAATTATCTTATACGAGTGCAACTTCAGCTCCCTGCCTGAGCTGATGCTGTTCTTCATATACAGCACACTATAAATGTATAAATGTATATTTTTGTAGACATTTTGTGAAATGTGAATAAACAAATATTAACTACAGTATTTGTAGGATCAAGGTTCAGTACATGGATTTTAAAAAAAAGTGGCACATAAATAAAATATTACAATCTGACATTTGAGAACCTTTCATGTTCCAGCACATACGTCCAGTGTAGCAGCTGCACACATTGATCAAATGTTGATCAATTGTTGACCACCAGCTTCAATGCAAATATAGACACAGTTACATCAGCATTAAATTAAGATCAACCACAACAATACAAAAAGAAGTTAAGTGCTATCATTTGCTAGCATAAACTCACTCTCACCTGCAGACCTGTAGCATGGCATTAGTCTGGCGTGGCATGGTGGTCCAGACAGCACAGGTTCAAGCCCTGTTTCTGCCGTGGTGCTGGATCAGTCTGAGGTTGTCTTTAGCTTAGTGTCTGTTGCTGAATGTCAGTTTAGGCCTGGACAGTTTCAATAAGCTTTGATAGTTGTTTAGATACTGATATAATTATTGTATGTCTTGTGTTTTATGTTTTATATGATTTTAACAATATTCCAGAAACTTTTTTTTTTTACGGGCAGATATTTTTCCAAAACTCTACTTTCCAACTTCTGCTGTGATGTAATCGGTTTGCACACAGGGTTCAAATACAAATGATTGTGTTCAAACCCCACTTGAAGAGTTTGTGTATGATCTTAACTTAGACATCAGCAAATGGAATGGTAGCAAATGCAGCAATACCAACAGCTGCCGATTTGTTTATTGAGGGGTTTTTTTCTGCTTTTTGTTTTGTTTGGGTTTTTTTTGGATATTTCAATTAACAAAGTTTTGAATCTGCTGAGACCTTAAGTAGAAAACTGCTTATGTTGTCATCAGAAAGTTCTAAATACAGGCACAGAATTTCCCACAATGTGTAACATCTCAAATTCTGAATCTCACTATCAAGGTATCAAAGTGCTAACGTCTCAATTTTAAAGCTCTAAGACTTGGAGGTGCTTTTGCCACAGTCTCAAACAAATCCACTCACAAAGTCTGGGTCCTGATGGGATCTGCAGTGGTAATCTACTGAGGCCGGGATCTGCTGATGTAACTATGCCTCACCATCTCTGATGCTTCATCTTACATCAGTGAGGGTCCTTAAGGCCTAGATACTGCTGGACCCCGATGATTGCCGCCTACAGCTATATTCTATTCTATACCTGCTTTAGGATACAACAGTTTGCACACAGTTTCCTTACAGGTCTTACTCAACTTCCTGAATGAAAGGACCATAAACTTTGTTCAGCTCCAGATCAGCAGCACAAACAGGTCAGTCCTCCTACTTGATCTTCAGCATCCTCACTGAATACTTAATATCTGCTCTTATCCAACTGTGAATGTGCAGTCAGTCCCCAGCCAACCTGCTACTGATGTCCTTGTGAGAGAATATTCCCTCTGCGGCTCTTTCAGCCTTTGCTGCAGATGCCTGAGAGCTCAAACATGTCCTGCATTATGATGCTTTCTGTTCTTACCTTTACATCTGTGCAAACCAGCAACTGCACACACAGCGACTATTTCCCTGCTGGTTTAAAACATTATTTTTTAACCAATTACTTCATTAATCAATGGAGTCAGTGGTAGGATCACTAAAACAATCCAAGCTGCAGAACTAAGAAACTTGAGACTGTTTGACCTTAAGGTGTACAACTTTTGGTTTCTGTTATAAGCACGTGGTTGGTAATTTCTCATGTCATTTCTTTTGTGATTTCATGAGTCAGCTGAGAAGATTGCCACTCTCATGTTTGAAGAATAATGACAAAAATACAATCAGCAGTAAGTTCATTTAGCATGAAATCTGAAAAATAGGCTCACCTGGCTCAGAGCAGATGAGCTGTTTCCCTCTGTTTTCAGTCTTTATGCTGAGCTCTGCTCATCTTCTGAGAGATGTAGCTCCACATTAACCGGACGGATTAAACAGTTGCATCAATACTCTCTCCTAACTGTCAGCAAGAAAGATAATAAGCACATTTCCCAGATGTCAATGTTGCAAAACTGTCTGGAATTTAAGCCAGAATTTTTTCTTCTTATTTCACACAGAACATGTGCAAAACTCACAGCAGGTTGGTCAGCATAAAGAAGAGAGGACAAGAACACACCTAGACGTAAGCCACAGATGTAGCATTTTTAATTTACTCAGCAGAGCTAACACATTTATTTTCCTCATGCAAATGAGAACGTCATAAACACAAGCAAAGCAATGGAGACTGAGCGGCATTGCCTAATCAATCATGGTGTGTGTGTGACAGGTACCGGTAGTCTAAACCCTTCATATTGCCTACAAAAACTAATTTCAACAACACAGATGGCACAAACAAAAACAAGACGACGCGGCACAAGCTCTCACTCATCACTGTGCACTCAAGAGAAGCCTCTGAGCAGAGGATCAATCACTGCATGAGAGGGAAGAGGATAAAACAACATGAGAGAAATGAAACTGAAAGGAAAGCATGAAATAAACATGCACACACACACATAAACATTCATCCAAGTGTGTGTGTGTGTGTGTGTGTGTGTGTGTGCGTGTGTGTGTGTGTGTTGTTACGGTTGAGGGCCTAGTGTAGAGGAATAAAGCAGCTGCAATCTAACAGCCGCAGACACAACAATGAGTCATCCTGGCTGTTGTTCACATCAAACAGACACTAGTGGGAATTCCTGGGAGACATACACACCTGCATACAAGCACACACACACACACACACACACAGGCGTACACACAAGCGCGTATAGTATTACTGTGACCATAACTAAGCCAATCTGCAAGCATAACTGTAACCACAGACCATCTAGATCTACCTAGATTGAGTAAAACTGAGTCAAGCATCCAGGGCACACACGAGTGTTAGCACAGGCACTTCATGTTTCTCATTTTAGAAACAGGTGTTACCCTGTCACACACTTCCAGACTAATTAGAGCGGACATGAGACTGCTCCAAAAGTGTCTCGTTCGTTGGGTACAAGTAAACTTCAGATGTTGTTGCCTAAAAAACTTTTCTGGCACAAAAAAAAAAGGAAGAGCTCGCCTTTAAAAAAATCCCCACTAACATGTGTAACATCCTCTGTGAAGCAGACCACACGCAGAGAGACGTCAAAGGAGGGGAGATAAAAAGAAAGTGATATGGGAAATATGGTCTTAATACAAATAAACCAACACATCAATGAGAAATGGATTCCCTTAATTTCCTGGGTTTTTGACTGTTTATAATCATTTAAACAAAGGTAATACTGAATTCCATGCTGATGTTTTAAGTGCTGCATGAGACACCACAAATTTCCCATAAACAGCAGCTTCTGTTTTTTTTTTTTTTTTTTGCAGTAAAACAGGGAAACAGCCCTTAAGTGCAGGATCTGGCTTCCACCTCATCATCTCCGCTCTAAGTTGCGAAATGAAAAAAGCAAAGAGGCCTTCAGAGGTGGAGGACTCATGTAATATGCATAGCTCTTTCACTGTGTTTGCGTGTGATTGTGAGTGTGTGCGTGGATGTGTGTTTGGTGGGGCATTCATGGCAGAATGATGGAGGAGCGGGAAGAGAGAGGAGACAGGAAAGGAATGAGAAACAGCCGAACATGTTTTGGACCCTGTAACGGTTCTTGTTCTTCTCCGTGTGAAAGAACTGACTCGGTCCACCAGAACAAATGTGAAAAAGTGAAAAAAATAAGGTGCAGCAATTGCACCACCTCTCCATTCCATTCAGTCTGCCTCCATTCATCCTCTTCCTCTCCTCTGTCAACATGTCAACTGTTGCTTGCTACCGTGACACAATTCAGGAAGGCGTAACCTCATGCTAGAACAGTTTCGGTTTGTGTGTGTGCGGAAGCAGAGATAATCAAAGGGTTTCCAGCTTATATAGTTGATAAGGAAGGTCAATTAACATCGTAAAGAGCATTCAAATCAGAGGAAAAATTTTTAGACACGCTGGTACTGATGCTTCACATTAGGAGGAAAATATCAAAGGACAAGCGCTCCTTTTAAAAGGCAGCATTAAAGATAGATTAAAAAAAACGGCTGATTTCAGAACTTTCAGGAGAACTTTTTTAGTAAATCAAAAGAAAACGGACGAGTTGGACAGGACGAGAGATCAGTCCTAATTACAATCCAACTCTAATTGAATGGTGAAACCAATTACTGTGGTTTTTGTGGGCAATGTATCAGTGAGCCAGAGGAGCCAAGTGCAGCCGCGCCCGTAATTGCAGTAGACATCAGATTTGACCAATGAATAATCTTAGCCTATACAAATACACAAACACGCACACAGGCTTTGATTCATAAGGAGAAATTAGGCTCAGTTTATTCATTTGGCTACATTTGCAATGATGAGAAATTCTGTAATGAAGCAGCGTATTTATTAATGAATGAATCAAACATGTCCCAAGTGTTTGTACATGCTTTGTCAAGTAGAGAGCAGATGAAGTGGCTGTGTAATATTTCTCCAGTAAATATCAACGATTTCTCTGCAAATCTGCTCCTGACCTGCTTAATTAATGAGATTTGTTAAACTGCAGCACAAACCCAAAGAAAATGATCAGATTTGCGTGTGTGTGTGTGTGTATGTGTGTGTGCTTGGAGGGGGGCTGCAAGAAGCGGTGATGGAGTGATAGTAAGATGTGACCAATCAGATTACTGTCAACAACAAGAGCAAAACGCAGCTCTGATCATACAACAAGTGACACCTCCATACACATGCAAACACACTGACTGACAAGATGCACATCTATGATTAACGTGCTTTGTCAGCAGCCTGTGAGTCACAGGTGAGGAGGTTGCATTGTCAGCATCACACTACATCTAAACTAGGTCACAATCTGCCTGCACACACACACACACACACACACACAGAAAGACACACAAAATCAGGCGCTTGTAAGAAGCTAAATTGACTTTTGGACTTTTCTGTCCTTGATTTCTTTGGTAGATCGGTGAACAACTTCTCCCTGCAAAAATGTACTTTTGAGTTGTGCGAGAGCCTCCGAGCCGGCCGACTTATGATGAAACAGAATGAAATATCAGTGATCGACTGAAAACAAGCAAAGAGAGGTTCAGCGCACTGATTGTGATAAAGACGTGCTTAAATACTCAGTGAGAGGAGCAGAGTTAAAAGGATGAAAAGCTGAAATTGGAGGGAAGATGGAGGACTGACAGGTCAGAAGAAGGAGCATAGATATACGCTGCACACACACTCTCATACACACACAGCAAATTAAATGAGAGGGAGCAGCCTGGAGGGTGGGGCAGGAATGAAAAAGACTCCAAAATAACGGCTGGCAAGGCAGGGCGCTTGACCTGAAGATGCTCCCATCACGCAGAAATACAAAACAACTGGTCGGGAATGGCTACATTTTGTGCCCGGAGGCAGCTGGAAGTTTCAAGATAAAAGTAATAATCAAACGATACTTTAAAGGTTTGGTCTTTAAGAAAAGTTCCCTTACTCGGCCCAAAACTTTCTCTTGGAAGACAGTTCAGAATACTAATGGCGACATGAATGATGGTCCAATCGTCCTTCTTCTAGCAGTGATAAAAGAAAAAATAAGTGTTATTTAATTGTTTGAGGGACACGTTCTGCTGACAGACTCCGCTGCTTTAATCCAGTCTTGTACGAAAAATGTATTCATCTGTATCAGAGAGGTGATTGACAGCTGGCACGGGTACCATATGGACTCCGGTGGCGACAGCAGCACTGAAATAACACAGCAGGTGCTTTGATCAAAGCAACTTCCTATTTTTCATCACCATGCTTCGGAGGACATCTGCATAGCAGCTTTGCCCAAGGGAATGCTGACACAGCAGGACAGGCTTCCTCAGCATCAGCACAATGAATCTGCATGCGAGTGTGTACGTGCACGAGCAAACGCACAGGAACACACACTGTCTTTCCTTTCCCAAGAAGCCAGGGTCGGGGTGAAAACACTGAAGGACTTTCTCCGATGAGGATCCAGATAAGAAGGTACAGTTTCAGAGGGTTGCACTGAGGGAATCTTCAAAGGGAAATATTCACCGGCTACAGTCGAGGTTGGATGGAGTTCAGCTGCAAATCAGTAAGCCTTTTTCTGCCAAATGATGGTCCACTGAGCGAATGATAACATTCCTTTACAGGTTCGTTTTCACTCATTCTGCTGTGCCTGGAGGGAGCAGCCAAAGTGTCACAGCTTTGATTTAAATTCAGTCCTGTGGTTGAAACAAAGGACTGCGCTATCTGCAGATATCAGAAGAATAATCTCCTTACTGATGTTGTTGAACTACAAGAGGCTGGTTCCCAGGAGCCCATGAGCAATATAACCCGCCTCCTCACATGCTCAGCAATACATCAAACATGCTCTAAATCAACTGTTGCCAACATGGTGGTCATGACCCCCCCCAAAAAGGTTGCAAAATAAACTATAAGCCAGCAAAAAACAGAAGCAATTAACATACTGTCCGTCTAATCTGAGAAATTGTTTTTTGGAAAGTTATTTTTGTGAAATACTAAGCTTCCTTAAACATATTAAAGAGTTTTACCTCTTGATCCCTTAACTTCTAACAAAACCATGAGTCTACAGCCATGCTAGCAGCTCCGTGAGCCTGTACCTTCAGCAGAATGCTAACACCAGGATGTGAAGCAGCTGGCAGACACCATGTTAACATGCCAGTGTCAGGCAGCTGAAATGTGTACTACCTCCACCATCCGAGTGTATTCATAATTAGCAAATGTTAGTAGTTCTCACAGATAAAATTCACTCCACTGATACTACTGTAAAATCATTCCAAGTGTTGGCACCACTGGTAGCTTCCCTAAATTATGTTAGCAAAAAAAAAAAAAAATGTTGAAATATTCATCATTCATCATGCTTTTAAAAAGCACTGCAGCCTTAAATGCTCAATTAACATACCAGACTCTCTGCATCAACACAGGAAAACTCTCACCTCACCCTGAGGTGAAACATTTTTCACCTGATTGAAATACCTCATAACAGAAGAACTTAAGGCCAAACTGTGTGTACAAGGCTGAGTGTATAATGTAACAAACCTCACAAAGAAAAAACAGCTCCAACAGGAGAAAAAGTTAAAGCATGTAAATCTTTGCATGCAGTGTATAGCTGCTTTAAAATGGCTTAAATGATCCGGTGGATGTGATCAAGTCGAAAAAAAAGGGTGTTTATTCAATGAGCTTGTTTTATTTTCGGCTTTATTTCTTCCTCAGAGTGATGAGCAGAGGCTTTACTATGATCATGACATTTTGGGAAAAACACAAACAATGTTTTAATGCACCAGAATGTGAAATATAAAACTTAAAGATCCCTAGTGGGTCCAGTTTGGGATTATATACTTAAAAAGGTGATGAAATAATGATAAAAAAAAAACCATCACCAAACAGTGCTGCCAAATTCAGCTCCCACTGTAAAGCAGGATTTCAGATATGGTTCTCTGTGTATTGCTGGGTGCTATGTCTCCTCTTTTATCTCTCCATATAACAATGAAAAATCACAAACAACACAAACATCTGCAGCTGTACAGGTAAGAAATAAACACTTTGGTTCATATTTCTTTCAAGAGCAGAGAAACATAGCTTCAGGCGTATCCCTTTCAAGTCCTCAAACCAAGCAACTCCCACAGAACCATTTTCACTCTGCTAACATTTTTATTTTTGAACTGTATTACTACTCGCTTGGATTCTAGTCAATAAAAAGAGAAAACAACCACCAATCAATGCAGAAAATAAAGTCCCAAGCACATTTTTATGTAAGGACATAATGTAAATTATCTCCATATGTTAATACAGCTATAACCCTGCAGGAAAACAACTGAGATTAAGCTTGTATGTGCAGCGAGTGCTTGTACACTCAGCCAAGTGTGACATGTCTTCAGCCCCGAACAGATAACTGCACTACAAGAAAGTGCCTGAGCATTTTACCACAACGAAACCCTGACGCAGTGTTCAGCTGCTTCTGTCAGCAGGTGAATCTGAGTAAAAAAGTACTGAAATAATTGTGTAAATTAGCAAGAATGAAGGGCAAAGTCACTACTACTCAAAACTGGATGGCTAGAACCTGTGAATTAATTTAAAGAGTTGTTTGTGTGTCTTTAATGAGCATTAAGTCAGAGTGCAGTAATGTTTGTATGGACTTCTTAACCCCTGCAAAGTGTGTGACTGTGTGTGTACATGTCTTCCTGCCTGTTCACTCTCTCCACGCACACACCACCAGACCAGAGAGCCATCCAATCCAATGGATCCTGACCACTAAGAAGAACGGGCCGATGAAATATGCATGGCAGGAGAAAACGCTCCCCGCCTTTGCACACTGAAATGTTCTGCCTCCCTCTCTCTCAGAGCGTAAAACATTGATGGCGGCAGTGCTCGGTGGCGCAGCAGCTGAATCACTGCATGGAGCGCTGAGCTTCACCAGGGGTGGGTTAGCAAGTTCACATCTAATTCTGGACTTCACCCGCAGGACCGCTGGGCTGAGAAAGAGCTGGGCAGTTTTACCTCAAAAAAAGGTTTTTTCCTGGTGCGACCCAGCCCTCAGCTCTGCGTGTGCAAGTGTGTGTTTACAGGGCGAGACATGAGAGAGCAGCTGATATGTAAGGTCATAATGTGCCTCTACCTCTTAGAGAATGCAAAAAAACACCGCTGGGTTCCTCCTACCTTCTAGTGGTGTTATAGTAGCAGAGTAAAAAAAGACGCTGCCGTAAATAGAAAGAGAGAGTGGTTTGAAGGTGGGCTGTGTATGATCACAGTGAAGAGGAGACAGTGATTCCGCCTCTAGTTGATGCTGGCTTGCAGTTTAGTTATCACAATCAGAAACTTTATTAATCCCTGAGGGAACACTGTTCTGTTTTACAGTTGCTCTAGAAATAATCAGACACATGGAAATAGACAAATAGGAGTATATAAAACGTATGTATATTATACTATCGTGTGAACAACATATACGGAAAATTTTTAAAAAATGCAGAAATATGGTATTACCCCCTCCATGGTAACTGACAGATGTGAGTGCAGACTTCTTGTTTTATATTTGTAAATCTGATGTACACAGTTCTGCAGTGAGGTGCTGTGGTGTCTGTAGTTGTCTAAGTGGCTCAAGCACTGAACACATCCAGCTCCTGCAGTCATTGACAGCCACTGTATTTTGAAAAAAGCCCCGTCTCCTACACCTTTCATTAAAACTGAATGGAAACAGTCGGTTATATGAACTGATTTTTGAAACATACCTGAAAATAGACATACATGCACACACAAACACACACAATTACATTACTGTACCTGTGAGAAACTTAAATATAAAACTAATCTTAACCACACAACTAGATTAGATGCTAACAAGTGTGATGTGGAAACGTGAAACCTTCAGTTGACAAATTCTGAGAATGGACTTCAGTGAAGTACTCATATATTAATTAATTCTTGATTTCTCAGTGTATTTTTTCAGCATTTTTAATAGTTAACTAAACTACGGAAAATAAAAAATGACGGACACAAATTATTTTTTTAAAGCAGTGTACATGAAAACAGAATATAAAACAGCTGTTGTCTGACCTTCTGTCAAGTTATTATTGCCAAGTTATCACACTGAGTTTCAGCAGATCATTTTAAAGTTTAATCACACATTCATAACAAACAGGTTTATCTGAAGTGTCTAAAAAACGAACCACTTTCCCTTTCACTGAGAGCAACCATAAAGGGCAGAGACATGATATAAAAAAATAAAAGCTCTGAAGTTTTTGACATTTATCATAAAACTGTGACATTTCAGTCAAATATATATACATGGCCTTCCCCTTTCAATAACTTCCACAATGTCTTGCTTCAGACGTCTGCTGCAGAAAATACTTCAAATGTTGCAAGGACTATTCAAAAGACTGCTTCAAGGTCATTTAACTCTCACCTTTACCCTCATCTGAACATATTCTAAACTCATTCTGATTTGAAATTTATCCAAAACCTTGAAAGAAGTTATGATGAGCAAAATGTCTCACACACAAACACACACACAAACACACACACACAGATTCACTGCTTTCAGAGATGCTGCAGAAAACATGAGGATCAAAACAGGCATCATTTTCATTGGTAAAGAAAAAGTTGACAAGCAGCGTCTCGTCAGCAGTTCATTTCTCTAAATCTGCTAGAAAGCACACCCTCAAAAGCAACACTGATAATATGCACACCACAAAGAAAACCATTGTTCTTAATCTGCTTGTTTCAGTTTATCAGCTCTCTTTGTACACACATACACACACACACAAACATACTTGCAATGCTGGGAAAACAAACACTCTTCTAATCTGCCCTCCTCGGGGCTTTGTGGGCTCTCTGTGAAATCTCAGTCTATCTAGACAAGAGTCGACCTGGAAACGGAACAAAGGCCCGGCTCCTCGCTTCTCATTGTCATTTAGCAAAGTCTGTCGCTAGGAAAGACACACAGCTTTATTGCACCGAACAGTATTACACACACACACACACACACACACACATTCGCACACTCACTCACATTTAAACGAGGCTTAGGCACTTTCTTTGCCACAGACTCCTTCTCATCTTCCCAGAGCAACATTGATCTGATCCTGGAGTCAGACAGAGAAGTATGAGAGTCTAGCTGTAAGCAGTAAGCGCCACTTTAAACACACCATTAACCACAGCCTGTGAAAGTTACAAATTTGTCAGTAAAGATTTAACCTGAGCAATGAATTCAGTCTCTAATTACGCTTAGTTAAATGCCACATGCAGGGATTTAAATTAGCTACTCGATACTCTCAAGGATAGAGGTCACATAATCACTGCTGACGCTAAATAAATAAGAGGGGGGGGGGGGAATAACGACGAAGGGTTTTTGGATCAGTCAACTTGAAGAACACAGGGGGTAGATGAAGTGACTGTGGACTCAGTAAATCAAAGTGGCATCAGTGCTTTAGTGGAGCTTCTGTACAGACAGAAAAGTTGCAGCAACACACAGCAGAGACACAATACAAAGCATCTACAGCATCTCTGTGAGACTGAGCTAACATAGCTAAGAGCAGGGTGATGTTTGACAGGTATAGTGTTCCTCATTTAACAACTTTGCTGTGTTAGCATGCTTACATTTGTTAATTAGCATTAAACAACATTCAGCTAAGGCCTGAGAGGTTTGGGCTTACTAGTTTTGCAAGTATTTAGTAATTAAAAAATACTTCTGTTAATCTGTCCCAGAAACCTGCACACTGCATTATGTCATGTTATTTTGTGGGAAACAGTGCCAATGTGCAGACGGTGCACAGTGAGTGTCAGCTTTAACAGTATCACATTGTAAATGTGAGGGTACAACATGTATTAGAAAATATGTTGCTAACTAAAGCACACACAAATCACTTCCTCTCATAAAACAACAGAAAAACATTTGCACCAACTGCCTATTAACTGGTCCGATGCACAAGGCAAGAGTGTGAAGGCCAGTGAGCAGTGACATGAGCCGTGCTGTATTATGGGTTTTTAAAGCCATACTGTGTTTTGTTTACGAGACTACTTCTCTGTTTGAGTGAAAGCGGTGGCCTGATAAGTCACATGTAGCCCTGAACCAATGACCTGTGTTAAAGAGGCATAATTGTCTTTTTACAGCAAGCTCTAAATCTGTCCTCACCTTCCCTTTGCAGATTCACCCCTACAGGTATCGTGCAGACACTGGTTGCCTAGCAGCAGCTGTCCTCGAGGTTGTTTCTTTTGTCTTTTTTTGTTTTTGTGACTGATGGGCAACAGAGTCAGCTCCTTTTTTACTGTTCTGGTAATAGGCAGCACTATCACGGCTTGTTGCAGAGTGGCTCTAATAGGGAGAGATGGTGATAGTAAAGGGTGTATTCTATTTGAGACACAGGAAGAAAGGAAGATGCTGAAATTCTCATTTTATGCAGGATGCAGGACTTTACCAGCTCAAATAGTTTTGGGTTGTTCGTGAGAAGGATGTCTTCCATCTCACTCTGTGTCTGC
This sequence comes from Acanthurus leucopareius, assembly GCA_029814765.1. Taxonomy (NCBI): domain Eukaryota; kingdom Metazoa; phylum Chordata; class Actinopteri; order Acanthuriformes; family Acanthuridae; genus Acanthurus; species Acanthurus leucopareius. Next base: position 5,772,270 of record JAQMCX010000012.1, on the reverse strand, counting down.
TATGAGTGCGCTACTATCACTCTGTGTGTGTATTTACATCTGTACCAACCTGCAGCCATCTGCATGTATCCAGCCAGGGTGCAGATCCTTCTCTCACATCCTCCACTGGGCAGGAAGATGGTGATGATGGCCAACAGGGAGCTGGCAGCCAACAGAGCACAGCCCCCTGAACACAGCACGGCACTTGTCTAGGGAACACAAACACAGAATTATTTCATTTTAGCTTCATTTATTTACTGAAGCTAGGCCAAACACCACCCTGGATGACGCTCATACAGTTGCACATATTTGCAAGATGGAGAGATTCTTCTTCTATGGAAATCTTCTTGTTTGAATGCATATAAAGACAAACATGTGACACTTCCAAAAATTAAAACCAAAACATTGCAATTGCGACGGTGGCTACCTGAGATATAGGTCATTGATCCCACCCCCATGTTAGCAGATGGAACATGGACCAAAACAAAAAAAAAACTTTTTGATGGTTTCTGTCATTTTAGATTTATGAGAGCTGGCATGTGATTAATTTCCACCCATGTTTTGGTTTGGTTTTAATGGTTATATGATGCTAAGACAATGTGATTTCATGATAAACAACTGAGTGAAGAAGTTTCAGAAGCAACTGTGGACTTATTTTAAGTATTAGTACAACAAACAGGGACTCTCAACAACCATTACTGTCTGTTTCAAACTGACAAAAAACTGAGTCGGGAGGCTGCATGGTTGGGACGTCTACACCTCGGATATCCCCTTATTCACTACCCTGCAGGCAATGGCTCCAAATGAGGTCATCCATGCAAAATTCATCAGGGATATTTTGGCCTCATTTTAGTCCAGTGGGAAGAAATAGAGATGCTTTGTCAATCTTTATAAATAGTCAATGACACAAACTTGTGTCCGTTCTTGCTTACCTGTCAAAGAGTCATGACTCATCTCTACATGTAAATACAACCTCCTAAAAGTCTGTGTTTTGGTCGGGTCAGGCTGTGTAATCTCACAGTCAGGCCTCCCAACAGGTTAATGGCTCTCTCAGCTGGAAAACAGCACTCCATAGCCAAACAACAGGGCACTGTCCCTATTCATTACATCTTTGCTTAATCACACACACATGCTGCAAACAAGAGGAGCAAAACAGAGGCAAGAAGCACTACGTCACACACACATACTACAAATTCATTCCAACTTTTTTTGCTGAGGCTGACAGCGACAGTGTGTCCACATTGGTAAATTCATACAAGCAGCAAACATACATAAAAGTGTACAAAGTGTCATGTGTCGGTGTCTTGATTGGCTTTTCATGCTGATGGATGTGCTAAACTGTCCTCTTGCTCTGCTCTGACAGAGACAAGTGGGAAAATGTGCATTCCTGGATGAGTGGCAGCTAAGTTGAAAGCCCTAACGTCTGTTAACCCTGAGGGAGTGTGTGTGTGTGTGTGTGTGTGCGTGTGTGTGTGTGTGTGTTTGTGTGTGTGTGTGTGTGTGTGTGTGCCTGTGAGCGTGTTTCCCACAACCTTTACGTCTTTGCCGTTTGATCTACATTACCTCTCAAAGTGACTCTCCAGCTTCAATAAAGCTGCCATACAATTCCGCTCAATACATTTAGTAGTCAAGTAGTTGAACAAGTACAGCACGCTAACACAGTCAGAAAACAGTGCCACGTTAGTGATTAGCATGCAGGCGGGGGCGAACGGAGAGAAATGTCTAACATGCACGAGGGAATTACAGCCCTAAAACACGTGTCATTATGCATGCCCCTGATTGTGACTGACGTGAATGGAGGAAGGATGAAAGCAGAGTGATTTCCATGCCTGACAGAAGATTTAATTTAGCTTGTTCAAGGCGTTTGGCAGAAATGTAGGGAGGGGGGCAGGGAGATATTTAAGTGCTGTGATCTTGCCGGCAATGATGATGATTATTCTTTGACCTTTATGTGTCCAGGTTTTGTTGAACGTGTGTGTTCTTCCTCACCAGTGCCTCGCATGCAAAAACAGTGCACATACACATATTCACATCTGTGTTACAGATCAGCTCCTTAGGAACTGCTGGGAGCGAAGTGCCTTGCACAAGGGCACCTTGGTCATAAAGAAAGAACATGTGCAGAATAAGAAAAACTTCTTCAGCAAAGTCATTTTAATGCAACCCAAAAGAAAGATTACCAGTTTAATTTGATCTAATTTATGATTTAAATGTCATCATTATTCAGCAGAGTAATCGTGTCATAGTCCTCCAGCAGTACATTGTCTAATGACAGTTTTCTCCTTTGTGATGGCAGAGGGGAATATTAACTTAACTACAACATCAGCCAGCAGACAGCAAAAAGAGAAATTCTAAAATTAAAATTTTAAACAAATATTTGTGGTCTACACTAATTCAGGTCAGATAGTGATTCAAATTTTGATTTGATTAATCATTTGGTTTATGACTAAAAACCTGCTAAATTAACTTTGTGTTTAGTAGCTTTGGTTAATAAAAAATGTCAGCGTCCTCACATCCTATAGGCATATTGGCTAACAGCATGTCATTGTGTGCACGATGATGTTAGCATTTCGCTAAGAACAATGCTGTACCTACAGATAATTTGGCCAATTGCATGGCTATAGACTCTTCATATTAATCCCTCAAATATTTATTGTGTGTGCAGAAATTAAAACCAGCAAACTTGGGGTTCCCATACTTACATCTTAATTTTTTGTTTGCAATACATTTAATCAACCTTGCCTTTCAGTTTCTGTGAAGTGTAATCAACCACCTGTTATAGATAGATAGATAGATAGATAGATAGATAGATAGATAGATAGATAGATAGATAGATAGATAGATAGATAGA
>JAQMCX010000012.1:5753727-5769085 GCA_029814765.1 Acanthurus leucopareius | reverse complement strand
ATAGATAGATAGATAGATAGATAGATAGATAGATAGATAGATAGATAGATAGATAGATAGATAGATAGATCGATCGATCGATCAGGTCTGGGTGGTATTTTCATCAGGGTTGACCAGTATAAGCAACCCACTTTACAGGCACATCATGTGTATCTCTGAAAAATAATACTGGTTATATCCCCTTTACTATACCATAACAGGGACATAACAAGTGAAGAAAAAAAAGCACATGTTGCCAGTGAGAGTCCTTATCTCTGGTCCTGCTGCCACAGCTACTTGTTTTTCTTGTTTTGAACCTGGCAACTACAAGAGAAGAAAACACAGCAGCACACTTGAAGATACAGAGAAGTCATTAACTCCAGGGGTCTTTGTTGTTCCCCTCTCACTGGAATGATATTCATGTATGCAGAGGAATGTCTCCTTTCTCTCTGTTGCTTGATCTTGGCGTGCCTTGTGGGCTCCGAGTGTGCAGCTTACCCCCCAGCCTGCTGTTCTCAATTCGCTTTGACACACTAAAGGTACATCAGGTCTCATATAGTAGAGTGAGGCTTGAGAGGGGGAGGACAGCCATGTTCAGCTACATAAGGTACACTATCACTAAACAAAAGACACGTTATGAGTAGTCAGCTGAATTAAGTCTGATTAGCATAAAAATGCATGACTGCTTGGGGGGGAAATGAAGAGTACACTGTTGAAAATGGTTGTAAGTCTAAATATTTCCATATGTAAGCTGTAAATCCAGCAGTTTTGGTTTTTTTTGTATTTTCTCCATCTTTTAGTCCCTTAATTATCCGCAGGCTCTAATAGATTCATACACATGACATTTTCTGCGTGCCATTTAAACACAGCCCAAGAGACTAACAAAGGCTATCAGAGCGCCACGCAGCTATTTTTACATAAACCAACTAACATTTGGATTTGGTGGTTCCCCATTAATCAACTCCCAGCACTATGTCTGTGTGTGTTGTGATGAAACAAACTCATAATCATCATTTGTTTTTACTTACAGACAATAATAGAGAAACATTTCGGGGGTCTTTTTCCTCAAATGTACTTGCATTGCTCTGAGCACAAGTTAATTTAGTAGAAAATGAGCTGCTAACAGCAACAGTTCTCTCGTTGATGCTTCCTAAATAGATTGCAATTATGTGTTAATAACTGGGGGAGCCACTGCAACAGCTGGACCTGAAGAAAAAAAGGGTCGGATTGAATGAGTGGAAATTGTTGAGAAAGGAAATAAAAGTTTTCATTTAGCAAAAGACAGAATGAGACAGGCAGTCTTGTGTTAATCTATTTGCCTTTCACTTCACTGGAAATTTAAAAACTTGAATTGGAAGGTAATTATCTCCATACATTGTGACTTACACTAAAGCACAAAAACACAACTTTTACACCGCAGCCATACTTATTACAGGCAATACCTGGGGGACCTGACCCTTCCACACCATTTAATTCCACAACAGTGCTAACAACCTTGGTGAGCTGTTAATATATCCTCACAAGTGCTACAATGCTGATAAAACCAAGGGCTACAGGCTCTATGATACATGTAAGACTACCTGGCTCCACCATAAAGAAACTTTTATTGGTTTCCCACAATAAACGATCCAAATCCTGTGCTGGTTGGACACCAATAAACGCACCGTTACAAAAAACCTCCATGCAGCTGCTTTAGGTAATAAAAGGACAGAGGGGGAATCTTTGATATCCAATTATATTAAGGAAGTCGGGGATTACACTGCATGGGCCAATGAAATTTCATTGTCTCCTCAATTGGGAGTTACAAGATGGAGATGACCAGGCATGTCACATTAAACGCACTTTGCTTTTCAAAGCCTGGACTGAATGGCTAAATGTTTCAACACAGGCCAGGCCGTGGAAAATGGAGGAATTCTGCTCCTCAGAAGTGTCGGCTGTGGGAGACAGTTAATGCTCAGCGCCCAGCCCTTGAAAGAAATAACCCCCGCCACTTCACAATCCAATGCCTCTTCTTTATGGAGGACAAGAGGTGAAGCAAGAGCACTGCAGATCCAGCGATAAGCAGACGTGACGAGTTTGCCGTATTGCTCGGTGGCTCTTTCTGTGTGTGTGTGTGTGTGTGTGTGTGTGTGTGTGTGTGTGTGTGCGTTTAATGTGCACAAGTATGCCATCCACACGCGACTGCTGTCTCACCCCTCTGTGAGCCCGCCTCAGCCCTCCCATCACCAATCAGCATTCAGCAGCATGAGAGCCCGGCAGTCACAGTAAAGCATCAGTCTTGACATGTTCTGCCTCTGGAAGCCCATTAGCGCCGTAACACAGCTTCCCTGACCGTCTCTGAGCCGAAGGTGAGGCGTTCCTGCTCCTTCCACCTCACATGTGGAATCACATTTTCCTTGTCCGGTCCACTTTCTGTCAACTGTTTTCCTTCCCCTTCAGTTTTTCTCCCTTTTGCTTGTCATTCAACTTCATCATCTTTCAGAAGCAGCACTTATAATCCTGCCAGAGCACTAATACAAAAAAACGCCCCCCCACCTCTAAATTAATGTGCTGAATAATACATCCGTCTTCCTCATTGATCTTTGGCGGGGAGGAGAGTGGGAGAGGCAGTGTAGTACAGTTAAGTGTGTGTGTGCGTGCGTGCATGTGCGGCGGTCCTCTGAATGGCTGACAAAGCTGTGTGCAAAGAGTGAATGCGAGATGGAGAGGAGATGAGGGAGAGGAGGGAGCGGAGATTAATCACCTGACAAGTGGATGGAGTGTCCATTTGTGCCTCGGGGACGGGCTGCAGATAGGATGTGACATTCAGGAGCACTTAGGAGGACATGGGAGCGCTCGCTGTTCCCACTTCAACACACACATACGCACACACACACACACACATGGGGATGCACATACAGAGCCACTCAATGTTACCATACAAACAGATATATGTCAGAGGGGGATTCGTATTACTCTTGATTGTTATTGTGTGAGGACCGCGACACACTAATACAAAATCCCAAACTGACTATGATACTAGGATTTGTTTTCAGTCACATAAAAACACTTGTTAATATGTGTGAAAGATTTAAATACATTTTAGATGCATTCATGTTATAGAAAGTAGTGATGACAGTCCAGTCCAGTTCTGATTGCAGACTTTTTAAAAGTTCTTATATATCAGTGAATGACAAAAACTAATAAAACCAGCTCTAGGTTGAAACATCATTTTTTTTTAGCTCCACTGCACATATATATGATTATACATAACTGTTTTTCAGTTATGTTCATGTTTCTGGTTACTTATTTTATTTGACATCACATTGATCCATATAATTACTCATTTTTTCAAGTTTTTTAGGTTGAATCCTTTTTTTATTTTATTAAGGTTAAGTCTGCTAGCTTTGCCTGTTTTACTTGCAAAATATCGCTGATGTGAGTTAACAGTTGCCTTTTTAATTATTATACTGTGACACACACGATCCTCCTTATGATCCACATGTAGGATAGAAATACCACAATAAACTGCAGCCAAAACAGTCTCTATCACATGATGTAAGTCATTGCAGCCACACATCTATTTGTATTTTACTTAAAAAAGCACAGCTCCTGTTGACATTTTAGCCATGATAAAAATGATTACGCACGCAGATGTTGTCAAGGTTACCTGGAGTTTTGGGGATGGAAACACAGGGACTGAACTGGATGGAACGGATGGTCCTAAAGTAGTTTTAGCTGAGAGAAAAATATTGAATGATCTGCAATTTTTCACTGACCCATTTTGAATGAGTCTGCAGAAAAAAAACTATAGAATAATTCAATTATAGAGAAGTTCGATGTGCACACTAAGACTGATGTTTTTGGGGTTATTTTGCAGCAATCTGATGCTGGTAGCAAATATTCTGTGGTGTATTGTGCCTCAACAGCGTACAACATCACTCTGAGGCTGCAAAACTCTAATGTCTTTACAGTGTAAGTGGTGCCTACCTGAAAATCATAAAATATCAAATGAAGTCATCAATAGCAATTAAGTATGCAACACTTAAAATGATGCAGAGCAGCAGGAGGGAACAGTGATTCAGCACTATGCTTTCCTCAGTAAACCGAGACATTTGTCTTTGTGACTCCTTTTAAACAACAGCCAGAAATCTGTTGGTTATAAACAACCGGCTGATACAGATCAAAACATCTCTTGAGACTACAAATTATTTAGAACAATAATATTAATACAATTAAAATCATAAGCAGAAACACAGCATACTCTGATCCTGCAACAACCAGATAAGCACGTAAACTGATTTACACGCTAATAATGACTATATGTATGCATTCGTGTAAACACATCAAGTAAATAACCTCCACAGAAAATACAAATAAGTATGTATCAGTCATAACCATCTGTGCTCATAAAAACAAGACAACAGCTGCTCTTCATTTAGGCAGATTCCTGCGGCCTTCAGATGGCTGCAGAGTCACCAAAGAAAAGGCCTTCAATGTAGGTTACTAACAGTTGTGGACTACAAAGCTGGTAAGAAAGACTCATTAATATTTATTCTGTCTTGCTGGCATGATCACATGTCAGCTGGTTGAAGAATAATAAATAATTGAATGTAGAGTAGAAGCGAAGGAACAAAACACGGATAAAGGGTTCTGTGTGGGTTTTGAGGGGTTTGTATTGATGTTCCTTTAACAATATGGTGACCAAAACATTATGGGACACAAGTGCACTGAGCTGTCGACCAGCTCTGGTTAATCTTCGAAACATAGTTTAAAGACACAGTCTTATATCATTTTGCCCCTGAGGCCAGAGTCTGTAATTTGTTTTTCGGGAACATGATAGAATCCATTCTCAGAGGGATACACTTTTTTTTCAACTAGATAAAGACAATTTGGTGTCCATTCTGTGGATCCTCGTGGCGGTTTGCAGGAAAAACACTCACTGTCTTCATGTAACTTATGCTGACCAACACAACAAGTTACACAGCTTTTTAAAAGGCTCGCCCAAATATTTTACATGGAAAGCTGATTGCTGAGTGTTGATAGTTTTCAGTGTAATTGCACATTCATACTTAGAATCCTTGAAATGATATAACAAGCACATGAAACTCAGCGACGGCCCTGCTCCAGTGTGCAGGAAATGTGCAGAGAATTCTATTTTAAAATATTTCCATCATGTATTTTCTGTGTATCTTTGTTTATGGCACAGCTCTGGCCGTTACAGGTCTATCAGCCGTGCTCTTCTGAGCTCTTCTGAGCTCTTCTGAGCTCTTCCTAGCTCTGCTGCAACTCTACAAAACTTTGAATCAGTTAGAAAAACTCTGTGACTTTCTGAAAATGGTGTGTGATATGTATAAAGTCAAGTCCCGGCTCTAATGTCATTATGTAGTTGGAGATGTGAAGAATATTTATCCAAGTGATGACATTAAAATGAATAATTTAAAAATGTAATACTTAAATAATTTAAAGACTGCGCTCTAAGGGACGGATTTTTGCATTTCAGCATATTTCCATAAGTAATATGTGAAAAAGCCAAGTTTCTGCATTAATCTCACCAAATGAGCTGACTTTCTTTTTTTTTCTTTTCACCTCACGCGTCTTTAATTCTCATGCTTGTTCTGTAAAACAAAGACTATACTTTCTACTACCTAAAAAGAGTAACCTAAAAGAGTTTGAATATGTTTTGCTGCTGTCTTTATGAAAAATATGAAAGAGTCAACATGTCTTGAACCACAACTACTTCATAGTATTACTATTGTTACTCCGGTCTAGGGGTACACAGGCACAACATGAAAAGAGCCCCATGTTCCCCAAGTCCCAAGTAGCCACAGCCAGCAGAAAAGCTTTCAAATTGAAATCTGTGTTTATTTACAAAAATAAAATGAATGAAAGAGTGTTTGAGAACTAATGACTTCAGGGTGGACCAAGACCATAGCAACAAACAAAGCAATTCTCACCGGGGAGGTGATAGATAACCTAACAAAACAAAGAACCAAAAGACATAAATCTTACCTCCCTAACTAAGCAAAACAGGAGAAAAATGGGTTAATAAAACTGGCAGTTCACTCCTAATAACACACATAGCTATATGAAATGACAGAAGCAAGTTTAACCGGTTGGGAGAAGAAGGAGATGAGGAACGCCTACTGCCCAGCGCCGGCCGCCATCTTGACCCTTAATAGGAAACACAGACCACAAAAAACTAACAAAAATTACAACTACAGTCGTAATACTATCAACATCTTCAATCTTTTGCCCAATAAAGGCCAAGAAACACAGTAACAGTAGAAAGCTCCTCATTGTCATCAGACATCCAGTGTTTCCTTCCAGGGACGCTCACAGGACGCTCCCTGCTGCACAGCAATGCTTTAATGTGGTGCCGAGTCTTTGCTATCATGTTAAAGGAAAACACAGTGGGAAGCTCTCCTACAGCCGCAGTGTGGCTTTCACACACGCACACACACAAAGTGACAGTTGAGAGAAATGTAAAATATGAGCCCATGCAGGAAACACCCCTAAAACACAGCAGAGAAGGGAAACACACACACCTTTATACTCCACTCTGTGCTGTGAGGCATGTATGTGGTGTGCAGGGATGTTTGATTTGGATCACAGCTCGGGCTGGAAGTTTGTTCAGAGTCACCAGAGGCTGCGCCAACTTGACATTTCTGTTCTGGCTTCAACTTCTGTCTAGTGGACTCAGTTTACCAACACTGTGTTTTCTGTGTCAGAATCAGAAACAAAAAGCTCAGTGTAGATCAAATGTAGATAGTGTATTGACATAATCCACCTTATCTAGATCCAAAGTCAAGGTTGGATTACCAACCAGGCCTCTGTCTCTGGGCTCCATTTTGCCAAGGTCCCCTAAAAGCCACTATTTTACCCCTTATAAATTGATTGTACATAATGTGATTAATTGCTCACTGTTTTGTAATTTGAACCACTGAAGTATAACACCAGATGAAATAGGTTCTCCACCACCCAACCCTCCGCCCTTGGGCTGTATTTAATAAGCTTCCAAAGGCTTAAAGTCCTAAATATAAATAAGAGGTGTGTCAGTCCTAACTTAAGGATTTCAGTAAACTTCAGGGAGTTTCTGAGAGAAGTTAATCAAGAGGAATCCCGCACCACCACTGAGACGTGCTCCCAATCTGTCAGCTGCTGCACCCAGTGACACAGAAACATGCAACAGTAATAAATGATGGCATGGCAGTAAGTTAATGTTGGTTTTTGTGGTTTTGCACGACTCTCCATCACTTTTTTTTACGACATGTTTAAAACTACCTCTTTCTATATCGACTCAGCTTATTTTGATTTGGTTTAACTTCATTTATGCATCAAACTGCTGCTGTTTCCTTTTACACTCACTGACACACACTGGTCATTTGTCCATCCGTCACTGCTGTGAGTCAGTTCATGAAACATGAAATCATCCTTAGCAAGAAGGTCAACGCTCCCTCTGCTTTGGAGTTATCTTTCTTTTTAAATGTTGCTCTTAGCAGCTTAAAGGAGGAAACTCCAGGTATGACACTTCTACTGTTAAGATCCTTTGTGAATACAGGCAGAGGTCTCATAGAGGGACTGTGTAAAAATCAAACAGAAGACATTTCTTATTTTAGGCTGCATCGCACTTCCAAGGTCTATATTCCTGATTAAAGGTTTGTCGAATCAAATTGTTTCAGGTTGTTTGATTCCAGCGTTGGAGCACTGGGTTGAATTTGTGTGTGTACGGTGTTATTGCTACTGCTATGTTGTGAAATTCAATAAAGGGTAAACAAAAAAAAAAAGTGAGCAGGTGAGTCTGGCCATGCCCACGGTGCTCCAGTTGTACTGGGACCTGTTCCAGTTCATCCAGAGCAGCAGGCAGCTGCCTCATTGCCAGGCCGCTGCCTGCACCTGCTGCAAACACCTGGAGACCAAAGGGACTTCACTTCTGGGCTCTGGTGTGATGGATAAACCCAAATTATTGTTGAGCAATGAGCCAAAGCTGCACTGTGGCCTGTCACTGTGGACTATTCACTAACTTTGTTCACACTGACAGCAGCCAGTGCCATGTCTATATGATTGGTCATATTCCACCTATATGTGAGCCTGAGTGGTGACAGCTCATGCACATGTGCCCTCAACCAGTCCTGCACGTATCATGTAGCTGCAAACGTCTATGTCTGCAAATTCTTAGCAGCCAGCTAATCATGCAGTTTTCACTCATCATTTCTCATTTTTCTGCAGTTTTCCAGTTTACTCTTAATTTGTTGCTATTGTGATTTTCAACAGATTTACCTTTTGCCAGGCTGCAGTTTCCCCAGAGGATTCATTAAAGTTTGTTTCATACTTTTCAGCTTCAAATCAAATGAACTGTGCAGCCAATTACACTAACACAGTTGTCAGAGGGACATGCTGAGCAGTTACATGTGATGGGCTGCTTGTCAGTGATGCTCAAAGGTTCAAATCTTTAAAGTTACATCTGCATTAACAAAAGTGAAAACGTGATCAAAGATTGATGTAGACAGAAATTAATGAATGACTTTTTTTTCACAATAAAAGCCACTGCGCTCTATCGAGTTCTCTGGTTTCAAAAAGACACTTAGAGAAAGATTTATTTCAGTCTTATGAATAGGAGTTGTATGAATATGAACTGCCTCAGGTATCTGCCAAGCTGCCAAGAAACTTCAGTCAGGCTCTGGTCCCAGAACTGCCGCAGAAACACATAAACCACAGTTCTAGTTTCACATAAACTGTGGTGCAGGAAGAGGAAATAGATGCATGCCGGTATCATCCCAGAGGAGAATCATCTTTATGAAACCCTCAGGTAGAGTAGTACAGACAATGACTCATATGAAGGGCTACAGGGCGCAGAGAAAAGCCTCTATTTTCAGCACATTGTTCTACAAAAAAATACCTCTTTCTCATTGATTCACATCAAGCAAACACTAAAAGGTAAAAGCTTAAAAAAACTTTAAAAAGACAAGTAAAAATCCCTCTTTGATTTTCTGATGATGATAACAGCTCCTACAAATTGTTTCCTTAATGGATTAATCAGGAATTGTATTATTAGTGATCAAGTGTCCATCTGGCGGTGCTGAGCACCACCTGCCCACACACAAACAAACACACTTCAGCACCTCACGGCTGAGTCCCACTGTTTTCCTACAGTGCACAGATAAGAGCGGGCAGATGACAGAGCTGAGTCTCCATGACCAAAGCCAAGCGTTTGCAGGGATTCTGCACACACACACACATAAACTCCCATCTTCATCCTTACACCTCCTCCTGCTGCCATGTGCCTCCAAACAATAGCATTAGATTGGAGTTTTCATTTATACCTTCAGGGGAGCAAGAAGTAACACACCAGCTTTTTTTTCTCGCTTCTTTTCTCTTCAGCTCTCCCTCAATTAAATGTTGGCTGATTCCCTGCAAAGGAGGGCGAGGGGATGGAGGGGCTGCACAGGTTGTTGTGCAGGCAGGCAGGCAGGCTCGAACCAGAAACTTCTTAATAACGTCTCTTCTCTCTCCTCTTCATCACACCCTCGTTCATAATAGATCACAAAAGCCGATCAGATCAAGATAGGAGGATCAAATGGCTGGCTTGAAATGTATGGGATCCCTCGCAGCCTGCTTTAATGATGACATCCTCAGAGCCGGGCCAGAGCTTTTTATTCAGATCTTATAATAGGCTGCTGCTGGTGGGGGCTGATGCGGGGGGGGGGGAGTCAAAAAAGAGAGCAACCCCAGGCAAAGTTCCCTCTTTTTTCTTCTCTCTCAATAGATGCTGTAATTGAATTATAGCGCAACTGATACTTTTGTGTCTGACCTTGCCTCCTCCCCCTCCAATCCTTTTTCCCCCCTCAAGCCTCTTCAAAAGACACCAGCCGTGGAATTTGTCTTGTTTTGTCTCTTGGCTTTGGAAGCGGATGCTAATAAGAACTGGATAAAAAAACATAATGGTAAAATTTGGAATGAATGGTCGAATAAATTAAGCAGGAAGCAGAGAGACGAAAGAAACAGGCAATAATCAGCATGTTTGATCATGAATGGAAATGTATGTTTGGCATCCCAACAAACGGCAATGTGTAACTGCTGTACAAAGAGGCCCAGTGCAGAAATTGCGGCTGATAGGGGATCGCATCAAAAACCAGAGCAGTAAAGAAGAGAGAGAGAGTTGAGGGGAGAGATGAGAGGATGGGGGAGTGTAAAAGAAATGTGTAGAAGCAATGAGGGGAAGAGAGAGGGAGGAGCACTTTGCCTTTTTAGTCAGCTAAAGAAATACTGTACTGTTCTCTCTCACGCTGGCATAACAACATTACAGCCCACATACAGTCAGGCTCCATCTGCAGACGTCTCCGTCCACCTGTTTGTTCACACTGAAGCTCACTTAGTTCTTTCTCAAGGTAAATAACACGACTCCAGTCTTAACAATAGAAAGTATCAGCCCACCTACTCAAACTGCCACAACTACGGTGAAAATCATAATATCTTATGTACAAAGCACATGGAAAGTGTCACTTTTACAGTCCAAGGAGTAAAGTAAAGGCAGCATTTGCAAAGAATTAGGACTTGTGTCAAAGCGGTGCTCGTAGCTGTGTTCTCAGTGGGTGGATGGCTGAGAACTTCAGAATCCGGATTTCTCTGCTCTTTGAAGCCGTCTTAAAACTTCTCTGTAACTCTGCCTAAAGCCTTTAGCCGAAACCGAAAAAGTACAGGCTCGTTGACAGTCAGCTGTGATGTGACCAAGATGTTTGGTTGAACCCCATATGAACTCATTTTCAGATACAATAGACATTATAATGAAAAGATGTTGGTTTACAGTTATGACCTGTTGGTGTCATTTCACAATGTAATTTGTATTAAAAAGGAGATACCAATACATCATCAAATAGTCATCAAAATAAAGTGTATAGGCTACATTAAAGAAAATAAAAGTGACTGTTAATTTTATTTTAGTTCAATATAAACAGTAAAACCTATTAAATGATTGACTGCTTAGTAAATTGTGAAAATTGGCTTGTTTGCTTTCTAATAGATAATTAGATCAGCTGGGATCTAATTATTCTAGCTTAGCATAACAAATTGAAGTATGTAACCTGGCTCTGTCCAAAAGATGTTGTGTTTAATCGTTGGCTTTATTGAGTTTAAATATTAAATTCCATTTCAGTCTTCATAAAATTGCCTTTGGAAAGAGCCAGGTTAGCTGTCTATAGGTTCCAAGGCATCATGCTAAGCTAAGCTAATCAGCTGCATTTTTGTGCCTTATACATTTGAGAGTTAAATTTTGAGTTTGAGAGTTGAGTAAGATTTTTTTTTTATCTAACACCAAGAAAGAAAAGAAATAAGCATTCTTCCCAAAACAGTGTTTATCTGTTGGCCAGCAGAATCATCACACTTCATTAAAATTATGGAGATGTTGGGATCAATAAACTTCATTACCAAATGTTGTTCAAAAGACAGAGATGAGTTGAAGATACTGAAAATTAATTAGTGTGAAAAAATGTGTGCAAATGATTTAATTAGCGATTTGTAGAGCAGGGCATCTTCTAATAAGTGAGCTACTTTCCACAGTCCAGTCTGAAGTGGGCGACTATTCCCAAATGACGAAAAAAGAAGAACTTTAATCTAGATTTTCTTCAGAACTTGGATGTAATATTTATAGCTTTCGCAGAATGGTGTTCAGTTAAAATAAATACCTTACCCCAGTTTAAAATATCAGCTTTTATAAGGGTAAATTCGAACACAGAGAGGACCAGAAGTGTGTCCATGTGGCCCGGCCTCCTCCACCTGCATCACAGAGAGCGCGTGGGCTCCAGCGGAGGCCGCCCTTCAGCTTTCACACACTCACACCCTCAAAAAACTCAGCCAGCCCAGCTTGCTCTTGCATTTATGCATGATCTGCACTACCACTGGTCCCAAGTGCACATTTCATAATTCATACACACTGTACTGTAGCAACTGGAAATGCTACTATATCTGCCTTCTCTACTCTGCTTCATTTCATCAGACCGGCCCATGTTGCCTTCAGATTACCGAAACTTTCTGACCTCCTGAGATGTACATGTAGCTAACAAGAAAGAAGTCCACAACAACCTTTTAAATTTTACTGACATCTGACATTTTTTTTAGATATAAGATCAAAAACAAGCCTTCTGAATGAAGAATGATAAGGAGTGGGGCACTATAATAATAATAATAATAAAACTTCCCAATATTTAGGAAAATGTAAATATTCGACGAAAGTCAAGTATTTTTTAAGGGACCAGAGTCCAGTCTGAAGTCATGAATACCAAGTCAAGTTGAGTCTTTTATCACTGCTTCTAAACAAGTGGTGGAGAGTACTGAAAATCCATACTCATTAATACTCTGATTACACCCATAAAAAAGATCCAAGTAACAGTAAAAAAAAGTATCTGGTTAGTACACTACTAAAAGTACAAGTTTACTACTAATATAAAATTAATTATCATTTATTAATTATCGTCAATTTATAATTTTTCTTTTAGAAGCCCAACAGACCGCTATAACTTCAAGATAAGATAGGGTCATTTGCATAACATCAAACATGAAAAATGAAAAATGAAACACATGACCTCATAAAAAATTTACATGGCTAATGTCAGCTAGCTAACTGCATTTTCACCAACAGTAGCCTGTTTTTAACTGCATGTTGAGGCGTGTTTACAAGCAGAGATCTCACAGTTCTTTAGGAGGTGCAATGTACTTTATCAATTAACTCTTGTCTTTTGAGTTTTTGGGTTTAAAAAATGTGGATGGATGTGGTCAGGGATTGTTGCTGGGTGCTGCTTCTTCTTCTGAGTTTCGTTTTGTCATCATCACAAAAGACGTGGTGCCTCCTTTACTTTCATGCAGCTGGAAACTTGAAATGTGCAGTAGAGGTGCTTTTCTCACATTCCCCCATATAAACACACACACACACACTCAACCCCAGCATTTAGAGATCACAACTTATAACAAAGGCACTTGACCAACAAAGTGATGTAAAAAAAGATTATAGGCTCATACATATACTCATGTAAAGAGCAGATAAACAGTTTTTAAAAAAAGTGGGAAACAAAAAGTATTTTGTTCCCTCAGAAAAACTAGCTTTCTACTCACGAGTTACTTGTAATGCATTATCAGCCTCCTTCCTCCTGTCATGTCGTGTTGCTCCAGTCCCCCACCCCTGCTAACCACACCTCTAGGGCTTCATCTCTAGGTGGAGCAGTGGACTGTTGAAATTAGTCTTCTTTTTCACACAAGTCAGGAAGAAAAGAAGTCCTCCACGGGGCTAATAAGAGGGTTACCAGGTCTGGATCACAGTTGCATCAGTCTGAGAAAGTATCACCCTCATGTCAGAAAGAGCATCTGTTGCATGTTAAGAAGCTCAGTCTGGCCTATAAGGACTCAGGAAAAGAATGATGTAACCAGACAACAACACGCTGCTGAGCCGCTTCATCTTCCATGATGACAGTTCATCATCACACAGTCGGTCACTAAAAAAGGCTCACTGCTGTAATTGGCCGTAGCTTGCTGGGCTAACGCTGATAAATAATAATAAGTCCAGCATGGGTCCAAACAGTAACTCTGATTCCTTTAATGTGTAAATTAGTGGATAAATAAGCACTAACTGGTATAAATTTAAAAGCTTGATTCCATTTATTAAATAACTGAGTTTTTTCTCCTTTAAAATGGGATTGTAATGGAGTTTTAGGAAAAATGGTCAGCTAGGAGCCACTGTTCTTATTAAAGTCATTACTTACTGCCCACTAATGAGAATAAACACTAAATGCAGGAATCCTCTTCATCTGGCCAGAGAAATGGTACTTTTAAAAGCACAAATACTGTTAAACTGAAAACTTTAGTTTTTAATCTGAGTTCTTGCACTAATGCACAAATTGACTTGCATCCAAATGACTTTATTATACATCTGCCTCTTTAACCATGTCCTGCTGGGTATGATTCATCTATTCTTTTCATTCAGTTCTCTCTAGAGATGCATATTGGAACAGCAGTGTCAAACTCTTCACTCTCGCACAGCAAGAAATTAACTTTTTATTGAGGAATATTTCCCCCCGCTAAGCTGGTTTTAGTGGGCAAGAGCGAGCACGGAAGGAGAACAGCCAACTCTCTGCAGAGAGATCCGAAAATCTGATTAGATGCTGCAATTCCTCTCTGACCCTAAAACCCAAAGTTTAAGGGGAACGCCGGCCAAAACCACTGCAGCTAATTTTTTTTAATGTCTGACATGTCTGAACCGTCTAAGAGCTTAAAAGATAATTCAAAGCAGAAATTCTGTGACATTTTCCTTTATATAGCACTGAATAAGCCTGCACACATGGGACTCGTGGATTTTCTCCTCTGATGCAGCTCCACCCGCTCGGGGATCCAACAGAGAAGTTATGTTTGGGAGCTCTGATCTGCAGCTGGATCCCAGGAGCTTTCTGTTTTGATGTTACGGGATTTATGAGAAGCGAAAAAGTGGAGCAGTAAAACTATATCCAGACACAGCAGAATATCACAAAAATATAGTTGATTCCATCAAACTCGTATCTCCTCCACATAAAGAACCCTTATTTCCTCTACAGAATGTCAGCTTTAAGATGAGAGGCGGAGGTGGATTTGGCGTATTAAAGTGTTATTACTGTTATCCTGAGCTCTTTTACCTGCAGCCCCTGTGCTTTGACTACTGATGGAGGCCGACTCGCGCCGTTACAACCAGCCTCAGTGCATCGGGCCAAGTGAGCCATCATTTATGTTAAAAAATGGAGAAAGGCTCCCCTGTTAAATCAATACATAAACTACCCGCAGGATCCACAGCGAAGGCAGTGGAAGTGACAGGCCGCTTAACAAATGGACAGCGGCCTCTCCGAGAGCCCGCTGACTCAGCGCGCTCCCTCGGTGAAGCAAACAGCACTCCGTTATGCTGCCCCATCTCTGCCTCTCTCCCATCAGTCAGACAGCTCGTTGCGTCTACCTGGGAACTGCTGATCAGAGGCTCTTAAATATCACCAAAGCAAAGAGTATAATTCATAAGAGAGATAAACGCTCGCAGCCTCCACGCGCTCGCCACTGCTGGGAATCCAGCCAGCGTTTGAAGTAACATCTCCTGTCTGCTGGCGGGGGGGGGTACGTAACATATTTTTGACCATTGGAGGCTTTTTATCGCAGTGAGTGTTTTTTTTTGTTTTCTTCGCCCGCCACTGTGAGGGCATCAAATATCAGATGTAAGTGGCGGCAGAAAATGATCACACACTGCAGGTAACATCCATCCATCAGCACTGATGAGATCATAAATCCTTCCTCTCCTCCTCAGCCGCCCTGATTTCCTCTCTCCTTCATCCCGGTGTGTATGAAATGCAGATCAACATGTTTCCCTCTCGGGGGGGGGGGGGGGGGGGGGGGGGGGGGGGGG
>JAQMCX010000012.1:5725905-5753627 GCA_029814765.1 Acanthurus leucopareius | reverse complement strand
CCCCTCCTCCTGCTCATCTCTCTCTGAGTCACCTGTCCTATAAATCATCTGGACAGCTGTTCCTCAGCACGTTCGGCTCCTCTCCCATATGCGGCGCTGACCTCTTAACCCGCTCCGCCTGTCGACACACTCCTCCAAAATCTTACACCCAGAGATGTGTGACAAAATCTATAGACACAAAAAAATGAGATTGCTTTGCCTCGAGGAAGCACATACTCTTCATACCCTAGAGGAAGCCCCTAAAAAATTTATATGACTTTTCCCAGAATTCTATTTTTCAATCTAATGGAAGAACTTCTGAAAACTTCAGTTGGGAGGCTGTTGCTCAGCTTGTGCATCAGCTCAGCCGTTAGTAAGGCTGGTGGGTCAATATCAACCTCCTCATGTCTGAGTGGTCCTCAAGCCCTTGATGGGTTAGGGTTCAAGTACGTGTGTGTTGGGGAAAAAAACTTGCATGGTTTAACAGGAAATCACTGATTCAAGTCATTTAAAACCAAAAGACCAAAAAACCAGAATAGCTTTTTACTATAACATAAAAACTATTGCCTTTATTAGCAACAATAACACATGCACACCTGAGTTTAAAGGAGCATGCTGTTGATTTTGCATGTTTTCATTCCCATGTCTGTTGTACTTGTCGGTTACTTGTGTCTGTTTGCTTGTGTCTGTGCAATAATGTTAATGGAACCTTACTGTTGTTCCTGTGCCAGAAACAATCCCCAGCAGCAAGGCATTGTGGTCATTTAAGTCAACTGGATTGAATGAACTTCAGATGCGATGCTCTTAACTTTAATGGCAGCCTTTTAAACTGATTACTTGTCTTCCAGGCAGGCATTTCTTAATATTCTTCTTTCTATCAACTTGTAGAGAGTTGGAACTTTGTATTTGATTTTCACATAAACTTTCCTGTTAGGGTGTTTCAGAATACTCAAACATTAAGATATGAGTGTAACATTACAAAATAAAATTAAGTAAACGGGCCACGGTATGTTGTTGTTTTAATCCAGAGGATAAACTGTATATAATGAATGTAAAGGAATGTAAAGGAATGGACTGTGTGATTCTTTTTGTTTGTTT
Organism: Acanthurus leucopareius; assembly: GCA_029814765.1. NCBI lineage: Eukaryota > Metazoa > Chordata > Actinopteri > Acanthuriformes > Acanthuridae > Acanthurus > Acanthurus leucopareius. Next base: position 5,752,550 of record JAQMCX010000012.1, on the reverse strand, counting down.
GTTTTTTGCTACAAAGCTTTTGGTAATCAGCCAAGTCAGAAGTCTCAAATGTCAGAGCATCCTCTGAGCCACCGACCTAAACAGATTTTAAGACAGTCCCTGCTCCCATAATAACATCACTTTGTAAAAAATAAATACACCACAAAATATTTACTGATGTAAATGACCTTTTTCGAGCAAGTCTCTAGTCTCTACATGTTGATTTTCATTGTGCGTTGACATGAAGAGAAAACAGTAGCTGCCTGGTGATGATGGTGAAAAATCAATGTGAAAAACTCAGTGTGTGCTTTGAAAAAGGTGAGCAGTTATACACAGCATAGTGCGAACAACTGGCAGTTAAAGGCCTAACACACACATCCACATGTATGAACCTTTAAGTGCTTTCCACAGACGACCAGCAGAGAACTGACAACCTCTACAAACTGCTCACATCACAGGCAGGCTGACATGTCAGCACACTGTTTTGCACTCAAAGCCCATTCCAACAGACACTGGAGTCACATTGCATTACATAACAGCGAGCATACTGGAGGTTTGGAGGAGTTTTTGGTTCAAACAAGAGAAAAGATGAAGCAAATTATAGCTTGCAACGGAGTAGAAACAAAAATCAGGATGCCATCCAAATGGCCCATTCATCCCTAAATCTATCACTGCATAACACTCCTCTATGTACACACACTTCTCGCCATTAATTTTGTCCCCAGTCAGACAGTCAGACGTTGGCCTTGAAGTAAACATGCACTGTATGATAATAAGTCAGCACACCACATTTCATGCAAGACTTGCTGTCAAAGGACCAGACATCTATCTCTCTTTCCAGTCCCAACACTTTTTTTTTTTTTGCTCTCCTAGTGACTTTTTTTTTTTTTTTTTTTGTATTTATGTACCTGGTGTAAGTCAAGGTGAACAGACATTCAAACACAAAACACCACTAATTTATATTAGGCTGAGTCTGGGGCCATGGATATGTTTGTGTCATAAAGCAGCAGCTGTGTGTTTTGCCACCAGCAGGGAGATGATGTGTTGCTCGGCTTTAAACCAGCCACCTGAAAAACAACTCGATGGAGGAGATGGTAGTAAAACACGACTCTTGACCTTCCAGTTTTTCACTGGCTGCTCTCGTCCATGCTGCACTCTTTGCTCTTCTTGTTTCTCTCTGTTCACAGGTAAGTGCACGGACAACAGGAGGCTGGATTAAAGGTCAGGGGGGAGCAGAGTGGGAGATGGTGTTGGAGCTGTTAGCTCAAGCATTACATGTGGAAGTCTTTTCATGATATCAGCTGAAAGGAAACAGAGTTCAGTGTATTATAGAGTGTGAATACGGATGATGGCGGCTCTCTTTGTTATGGACAGAGGCGCTGGTTTTAAGTGATTACAGGTGGGGTTTTTGGGCAGAAAGGTCTATTTAAATTACTCACTGGATCTACTTGTTCTCCCTCTCTTCTCTTCTCTTCTCTTCTCTTCTCTTCTCTTCTCTTCTCTTCTCCTGCAGCATTCCCTCCCTGATCCTCTAATTACTGCATCAGTGCTGACATGGAAAGTCACTGTACATCACATCAGTGTCTCTTTTGATCACAATCTAACGGGTGAAAGAATTTTTTTTTGTGTGTCTGCATCTTCAGCAGTCGTCCTCTTTTCATCTTACTGTATAACATGCGTGTGTTTGTGTACAAAGCTCTGGGTACATCACACCACTCTAAGTTGTCTAATCATACTTTCATGTGCAGTGAATGTATCTGCATGGAAAAAAAACTGCACATGCAGCTCAAAACAGAATGAGGTCGTCAGTAAAAAACGCAGCCAGACAGGTCCTCCTTTTGTCTCTCGTGCAAACTGGGCAGTGAACTCCCCATGGGGGGGGAGAGGCAGGAATATAACACGTGCATTAGACCCCATAACATCATTTATAACAGGCAGACACACTTCCACACAAATGGCTTTCACCACAGAGATTCCCTATTAGCATTAAAGGAGAGAGGCTATAAGAGGCGGGAGAGAGGAGCTTTACTGCTACACTAAATCTAAGGAGCAACTCGAGTCGGCAACAAGGACGAAAATGAGGGCTGAAGACGAGCCCTCTGCAAGTCTGTTGAGCCAGTGTGTTTGTCAGTAGGTGGCAGAAAAATACAGTGTCTCGGTGGAGAAAATGTGTGTGTTTGTGTGTGTATGTGTGTGTGGATGGATGGAGCCTTTGGCCCTGCTGCCTCGCTCGGAGCGCTGACCCTTCATTCCTCCCTCATGTTGTTCAAAGAGATAAAGACCAGACCTTTTATGTTGTGTTATCAGGCAGCACACGAGCGGGTGAATGTGCCTGAACCTGCCGTCCACTGAGTGCATACCATCATGTTCTGCTTGGGAGGCCACATGTCATATCTGGTTAAAGAGAAATATTTCATAACAGAACGCTCAGCATTGTCAGCTGCTATGACGAGGCATTTCCACAGCAACTTAACGCATCTCATTGCTGTGTATTTCAGTCAGAAAATGTATGAAAATGTGAAAAGCTGAAGCAAATAACTATTTTTCTTATCAGTTAATATATCACTTTTCTTGATTCATTGATTAGTAATTTGGTTTATAAAATGTCTATCACAAGTCCATGTCTTTGGCTATAGTAGAAGACGAGGAAAACCAGACAATATTTTCATTTGAGAACTTGGAACTTGAGAGTTTTAGCTCTCTCTCTTAAAAAAAATAAATAAATAAATTATTAAAGTTACTTATTCACTTTCTGCATATTGGACAAACATCTAATATCTAAAATAATTTGAATAACATTACCATCAATTTAAAATACCTCCATCAGTAACTGGAGGCCACTGTCCAACATTGTAAATTCAACCAGCCATGGCGTTAACACTGTCAGCACACACTCACTCACCTGCCACTGTTGTGATGGTGTCACAGCAAGATGGCGACCTTCACAAACCAGTCACTGGAGTTGTTTGGTGTGAGTTTTGCACAAACTATAAGTATCTCAGACAAACATACTTCAAATAATCTGATCTATGTTTCTGAATAAAGGTAACTTAAATAAAGTTTAACACTTACTGACATTTTTACCTTTTATAGGAAACTTAAAGTAAAAACAAGTGTTATATTTCGCTATCTTTACTTGAGGTGGTTGGAACTTACTTTTTAAGCGTGGTTAGTTCATAAACTGAAGCCCTAACTGTTTTGGTTCATTACCCACTCCACACTGCAGAGACTGCAACAAAAGCAGTAAACATGAAGCAGCCATACACCATCATTTCACTGCACTACCTGTACAACATTCCTGTAGCTAAAGCTGTAAGATGTAAAATACAAAACTACATACTGCCATTTAACATGCTTTAAATTATTTCATTGTTTGCAAAGTGTTGGAGCAGATTTTTATGTAGCATAACACGCTCATATGCAAACAATACGCTGGAATAGGTGGTAACATCCTTTTTTTTCTGTTAACATTTCTCACAGCGGGACTCGACATTAATGAACGAGGTCAAAGACGAGAGCTGGGTAGCAGCCAGACAAAGGAATCATGAGTGAATTTCATTAAATGAGTTATCTATATACTTAAAACTAGTTCTGGCTCACTGAGGGGTGAAATGACATTTGGAGCATCTAGCAGGGTTTATGCCCCGGTAAGTGTTCTTCATAGGTAGCTGGCAATTAAGCATTGTAAAACATCTCCAGCAACGTCTATAATTCATCTTTCTGGCATGTGGGAAAGACAACATGGGCCGAACGTTTTGTCTCTTGTGTCAGAGGATTTCAATAGGAGCCAATCACATCCCTTTTTTCCACAGCACACAGTCCCCTGCCTTGACATGCTGCCATTTTCAGCACAGACAGACAAAAGATGACGACCAACTCAGACATTTTCCAATCACTGTTCCTGGAGCTCGGCCACCACTCATTTAGGCTACAAGACGACCTTGACATTAGGTGGGCATGTACTGCATGAGGACCAGCATGCCACCACTGAGACAGCAAACACATGGAGTGCAATCCAAAAGCGCCCAGACACGCCACCTCCTGTGTGCAAACAGTTGTATGTGTCTGAGCTGTTGGCTGCTTACTACAGAGGCCAAGCTAATCCAGCTCCAGTGTTTAGTGCTGTGAAGCAGCTGGGAGCACATAAGCTGTGAACAAGTTAAGGTGAAAATGTTTTCTGGCAGGCGCCCTCTCTTCCTCCTTCACACTTTACCTAGCAGCAGCTCGCAGCGCACCTCCTCCACTGACACGTTCGACCTGGCAGCCGCCACCACCACCACCACCGCACGCTTTCACACTTCCATTGACTTCTGCACACATGCGTACATGCATGTGCGCTAATGATTTCCATGTAGACAGACGTGCTCACACACACTACAAACACTCAGCATTTGCTGTGATGGAAAATAACACAACCCAGCAGAAACAAGCAGAAGTAACATTAGGAATAATTTATGTGGAAAACCGCTGTGCAGAAGAGACTGCTGTCAATGGCTTTCCTTTTTGCAATAAGCCTAATGGGTGCTGGGTGCTGTGGTGTTGCGCTGATCAACTGAAAAACACTTTAATGGATCGGTGATAACGCCGAGTTGCTGAGGAGACCATTTTCAAACTTGTAAAGAAGCGTTCAAGTATGCAGAGTGTTTTTAGCCCCTCACACAACCAATTCTGTGATCACGCAACCATCTGTATTTTTTTAAAGATGTGGATTCACACATCAAATATCTGAGAGAATCCGTCTTGTCTGGACCATGTTGTTTACTACCGAATTGTGTGTGTGTTTTTGTTTGTTTAGCTGCATTCATGTGGCCCTTTGGAGTCCACTGTACTTGTGGGGCCCCATAGCTTTGTGTGGAACCAAATCCTGGACCCCACAAGTTTAAATAGCTCTTAAAGGAACTTGTTTTCTGTGTTAGAGTTAGGGCATTCAGTGTGATAATTAGGCTTGGGTAAATGAGCTACAGAATGTAATATGTCAATGACAGGTCCCCACAAAGACAGCTTTACAAGTATGTCTGTGTGTGTGTATGTTTGTGTGTGACTAAAAGGAGGCAGCGTCCTGCCAACCTGGCGGTGGCCCACGACACTGAGCTCCTGAGCGCCAGCAGCTCTGGATGGCAGCAGAGTCCAAGCAAAAGCTTTTTGACAACATGAAGCAGCAACAGAAAAGCCCACAGAAACTACAGCAGAAGTAGGCCAGCCTCTCAGGGAGCCTCCTCCCTCTCCTCTCCTCTCCCCCCTCCACTGTCCTGTCCTCACCCTCCTCTGGTTCACTCACACGGTATCCGCAGGGCTCCGCTTGTCTCTCAGAGCCCAGAGTCTTACAGTCTTTCACTCTGATGGAGACCAAGAAGCTCAACGTGCAGCGATAGTCGTCTTCTTTTGCTACACTGTACTGGTCTCTAAACACAGGCTGTGCCGACCACATAGGTTCGTGTTTGTTTTTTGTGTGCCGGTTGTTGACGAGTTGAAAACAGAAGGCATCAGCAAAACAGCCAGCACAACAGTGAGGAGTGGCAAAGTAATAAAGTGGCTCTGATGAAAACTTAATGGCCCCTTCACCTCATTAATGGCTGTGCGAGCAGGATCTTGCGCTCGGGTTCACTGCCATAATAACACGTGTAGCTCTGCGCAGGAAAGTAGCTCCATCAGCCTCACACTCACTAACTCACTGGAGGAGAAGCTCATAACAGGAAGGAGGACCCACTAATTGACTCACTGTCAACTGGCTAACCGGCAAAATGACTGCTGATTTTAGCCAAATGAGCCTTAAACACTGTGAGCCACAGTTATGCTCAGTAAAGGACATTGACAGGTTGATTTTTCAGTGTAAATGAAATTACTTGCATGTGTAAAGAGTCCTATATGTTCTGTCTCTGGCTGTCTCTGTAGTTTCAACACCTGTGGGAAGAAACCCAGGCGTTGCATTCTTCCCTCTTTGCAGATACTTCTGCTACAATCACACAAGCAGCCACTTATTAATATCTCCCTTTCAAATGCTAATTCCCCTTCATACATAAATCATAACTCCAGAGGTAGCTTGTACAGTGTAGCAGCTTTTTATTCAAGATTTTTTAGTGGGGGGTGCAAAGCTGGGGGTCCAAAAAGCCTGCCTGTGTTAGGGAATGAAATTATCCTACAACGTGCATGAATAGGGAGCGTCCCAGATACAAGCCTCCTAACAAGGCCAATTGTTTCAGTTCTCTCAAGCTCACAACCTCCCACAGCTTCAGCAGATACCTTCAACAAAGCAGTCATCTCCAAACTTTTTCCAGAGTCAACGCCCCGGCAAATACACTCACACTGGATCACCTTGTCATCAATTGGTCACCCTCAAACATTCCCATTTGTGAGCAGGCTTGTCGTTTTTTGTTTTTTTTTGCACAGCTGTTTACACCATAGGTGGGGAGAATGCAGCGTGATCCGAAACAAGCGCTCGCACGTTCCCTAAGTGGTTTCAATCTGACAAAGAGAGACGAAATTGATATTCCTGCTGGTGGAGAGCTCTGATCGGTGAGCAGTCTGCCAACCCAGTGCCACTTTCGCAGCTTTGATGTGTGTCTGGCATGCTGCGCTGCAGATGCTGCTCTGTATGATACACCCCCAAATCAATGAATCATTTCTTCTGACTGAAATGCGCAGCATCATCCCAAATGTGTTTTCTGAAAACTGACGCAGGAGGAGCGGGTCATTATCTTGTTGTGTCAGTCGGTTCAGTGTGTCACACACAAATGGTGTGTGAGCAGCATCTATGTGACCAACTACAGAGTTTCATTGTGAGGTGTTAGTGAACCCTGAGCTACAGTCACTGCAGCTTTGGTCATCTGATGCCAGGATTTCCATGAAAAACATTTAAAAAATCTGTGAGTGAGAATGAGCATGATGGATGAGCAGCTCCTCTAATATTTGCAGCAGAAGTCATCTGAACTTGTATTTTAGGTAAAAAATTCATAGACAAATGACTATGGATGCATAATCAACTTGTTTGATTAAATGTCTCCCTCAATTGGGTGCAGTTTTCTTTAATCATGTGTAATTTTCTTGATTCGGAGCAGTCATTAGGCTTAAATATGACTTGAAAGCCTGATGATTTATTTATTTTTCTTGCTGTGAGGCTGCTGCCATGCCTTTCATTCATGGCTGGATCCTGTAGTAAGGCCTATGCCATGCCCTTCCCACTTGATGCCCCCACATGCTCTCATCCATCCACATGTGACGGACATGGGTGTGTGTATGATTAACTACCTGCCAGGAGCTGGAGGGGATCTCTGCGAATTTGCCCAGTCCTCCAAAGGTGTAGCATCGGTACATGTGATCCAGAGACTCCGAGCAGTGCCACAGCAAGCCGAAGCTGACGGAGTCCTTGTTGTTGTGATGGTGGTGGTGATTGTTCCTCTGTTGGTCCTTAACAATCCAGGCAGGAGATATGAAGCTGAAACTGCAGACGGCAACCAGAGCGGAGGAGAGGAGCACCCAGAAGCAGCCCACACAGCTGAACATGGTGGCAGCTTGGGGCAGAAAGCCCGGAGACAGACCCAGCTCGATCCCAAACCCGGCTTCTTCTTCTTTTTTCTCCCGGCCAAGGAGCGAATGCATTTGGAGCTCACACCTTCAAGAGCAAGACTTCAACTTCAGCCCCCCCTCCGACCAAAGCACTACATCGGCAAATAAATCACTGGACATCCGCAGAGGCAGCTCCGTCTGTGCGTGTCCACAACATCTGATCTGGACAGACAAAACACCAAAGAAAAGCGCTTTAAAACACATCAGCAGGAGAAGTGATGGGGAGTGGGGGGGAGTATTATAAAGTCAAGTCATCCGCGCCTCCACTCACTCAACCTGGGAAAACGTCCATCTGACACACTCGCACGAGATGTTTGTCACACCCAAAACTGGGTGCGCAGTTGTCATAGCAGAGCAGGTGGAGAAGCAGTTTGACTCCGGGGCTCCAACACAAACACACACAGGTCCTGGAATCGCAGCTCTCCTCTCCTCCTCTCCAGGCACTTGCCTCTGCCTCGACACGGACAACGGCGCACTTTGCGTTTCAAAGTGCGTGTGGACAACGTCAAGTTCACAAGGGTTAAAATGACTACTTCCGGATGTGGTTTTCAAAGTGAAGGAGGAGGGTCGGCAAGGATCGCACACGTTTGTTATTTTACTCGCTGTTAAGAGTACCCTACATCTCATTCTCAGCTTGTGAAAAAAGGTGGCCTGTAAATTAGTTTCTGTTGTCTTTTGAATTCAGAAAAATAACTTTATTCAGATCAAATTATGTTGCATTGGTTGCATTATGGGAAATGAAGGATCAAATGTTTGAGGAACTTGACCCATACCAGAGACTAAAAAGTCAAGCTGTTTCAGTTCTAATGCTTTTTCATTTTTTTCTTTTCTGACTTTATGTGCAATACTAAATCACTGGAGCACCCTTTATAGAATATAATTCCAATGTTAGCATCATAGAGATATCTCTTTGAGTTGCTTGTTTGGTTCATAAAGTACCAGAAATTGATTACTGCACGCTCAATGGAAAAAAACAACTGTGTAGGAGTAAAATGTGGCTTGGATGTGACTCTCATCTGTTGACTCAGGTTGTTTTATCTATTATGGCTATTTATGTCATTCTGTGGTTTGTATTGGTTTTGTATGAGTGAGAGCAGAGTGGGAGATGTGGATCATAATTTGGGTGCCTTATATAATATCTTAAGGTTTTGACTCATCACAACTCTTTGATATAAATTATTGAACAAGCAGAGCCTGGTAAGATTTATGCAGACATATTTGATGTAAAGTTATGCTGCCATGTGCATGCTAAAGAAAAGGTTGAAAATAAGCATATGTAAAGGGATTCTGTACATTTATGACATGAAATAATGTGTGGCAATATATTACACCCGAGTCAGTCAACATTAAAAGGTTAAGATAAGTTGATCTTCTGAAAAAGTGGATATAAATATTATACATAATAGATTCGGTAAATAATATAGGTTAGGTAAATTTATATATCCGGTTGACAAATTCTGACTCACACAAACACACACAGCAGAAATAACACAAATCTCATAACTTAATTACGTAAAACTGTGTGCAAAATTTATCAAAACAAAATGAGTCGTGGCCGACACGTGGATAAAAGTTATTGAAACTCGATTAAAAAACAAAAAAACTTGGAGCTTTTCTTGTGTAACACCACTTTTATTTTGAAGGCTAAAAGTCTCTTATCCGGAGTTTTGCATATTCACTCTTTTAACTTGACAGAACGAGCGTCTGGCTGCAGGTAACCTACTTGTCTAAACGTACTCTGCACTTCGGAAATGGACATTATTCTGTGCATTGATACGGCTTGCATAAAGACAAGGAGGCAAGAATTCTATAAACATTAAATAAATGAAATTATTCACCAAAAGTTTTTCTTGTCTCAATTGAATGTTATTTTCCGCAAAACAAAAGGATTATTAGCATCGGAATTCGAAGAGAAAGTGATTAACGTTGTACTCATCCTACGGATACAACTCAGTGTAAGTCAGTTATTGTGACGGTGTCTTAGCCAATCAGAGCTCAAGATAGGGACCATTTGTCTTGTCCATTTGTCGCGAAGTGGGCGTTGCCCGTGCACGTGCAGGTAGCCTCGTTATAGAAACCACAAAAGCTCATGAAGCTTCAATTACAATTGAGCAAAACACTGTTGAATAGCATATTGCTATAAAGCTAATTATTGTGTAAATTATTTATCACATTAATTAGCTCAACTGATGTGTTAACCTCACATCTCTAATACACACAACTGTAACTTCACTTAAATTCACTACAATTCAAACCCTTTTTTTTTTAACAAAGCCGCTGTTATACATGCTGCTCTAATTAGCGTGGTTCATTCTGTACAAAGCAAGAGGTAGCTACAACAGAGACCTTTAAAATCTAATTCAAGATTTTAAAGGTTTTATCTGTACAGAGGGTGACCTAAAAGCTGTTTTGGATGAATGGCTCTTTACAATTTGTGGATTTTTCTGGACCTGTAAACATTCTTATGCCAGATATATCAAACTGTCATTTTTTCTGTTTTACCCTGACATGGCAATAGAGCCAACATTGCCCCCACCTGGTCAGAGTTGATAATAGTTCACCCTAAATCTGTAAGTACTAGGCTTGTCACTTTTCCTCCATTCTAACTTCATAAGCGTGTTGAAAAAAATATATACTTTTTTAAATCAATCTGCCTGTAAACATGAAGTACTGTTCTACACCAAAAGCACAGCCTGCAGGGGGATGGAACCACAATTTTATACAAACACTTCAGCTAAAATGTGTAAAAGAAAAAAAGAGGACAAAAACATTTCATAATATATGTATTTAAATCAAACACAATTTAAATATATTATCGATTAAGTACACATACATCAGAAAACATTAGTGGTACATAGTACCAAGAGTCTTTTCTGGTTCTTTTCCACATCTTGGTAAGGCGCAAAACAAATTTTAAAAAAAAAAGAGGGGGCTTTAATTCACTGAGCACACTTTCCAGTTGAACAGTCCAGCCATCACTGATGTTTTTTTCAGTGATGCATAGAAATAACAGCGATCACCATAAAAAAGGACTAACATTGATATATGGGGTAAACCAGAATTCTACATATATTTATATAGAACATTTAGGACATGGAGTTTGGAGTTTGGAGTTTTCCAACACAACTGGAGCACTTAAGTTCATTAGGGGAGTATTTCTTCTTCTACGCTCTGTAAAGGTGCCAGGAGGTTCATATAGGATGTAAGCCAGTCCATGATCTGAAACGGCTCTTCTTCTGATTCACTGCCACACTTCCAGATGCTCTACAGTACGTAAAACAGCCAAGCTAGGACAGCTCACATCGGTGAACAGCAGACAAAACTACTCCAGGCAGGCTGAGGGAAGCGTATGCAAAACACTATACAACGCTGACTTTTCATCTGCTAATGCCTTAAGTGTCTGACCCTTAAGAGAGGATTTCATCTAAAAAAAAACAAGGAATGGTTATAAAAGGTGTGGGGAGGCATGTCATGAGGGAGTCATTGATTTAGTCTTTGTCACATCCTCCGTAGGTCCAAGATCGGACATTTTTGTTGACCTTGTGGCTACAGCAACGCAGTGATTAACTGAGGTGCTGCTGCTCTTCAAGCATCATCTTGAATGTTTCCTTCATCAGGAGCAGCTTCCTCCAGTCTGATGCAGCCACTTGGCTCTGCTCCCATTTACTTTTCCCGACTACACGTGTACCTTTGCAGTGTTATGGAGTTGGAAGATTAGAGCAATGATGTACTTCAACTTTTTCCATTAGCCCATGCGTGAACAATCACTCATCCAAGCTCGCAGCCAAACACTCACACACACACACACATACGCAGGGATGGTTGGGGAGATGATAAAAAGCCTTGTTCGTTCTCAGAGTAATTCAGTTCATTGTAAGGTGAACTCTGTGTACAATTTGTCACCGGCTTGGCCAGCGTCTGCAGGGAGTGACGGTCCTTTGGTTCCCTCGGTGAGGTCATAGCTGCAGACAGACAAAAGGAAACACTTAGAGAAGGACTGCGGCTGTTGCACACATCTTCACACTGCAAAGACACTGGGTGTCACAGAGTGAGCTCTTGTACCTTGGTTGCCTTGCCCGGGCTGTCATAGTGTGACTGGTGGACGACGTCGTTGACAATCATTTTGGCAATCTGCCACGCCATCTCCTCCTGGGCCTTAATGGAGAGAGTCAGAGCACAAACATTAACTTATTTCACAGCAGTCTTTAAATCGCGTTCTTTAATAAATCATATGCCATGGGCTGACGTCACAAAGGGAACGTGAATACAAGCTACAGAGAGCCCCACCACGTGCCTCAGACCGCTGAATCTTTTATGAATATCTAACATCTTGTGGCCTCACCTCATCTGAGTTGCCTTGGACCCATTTCTTCATGGCTTGAGAAAACATGGAACCTAAATGAGAGGAGAGGGGGGGCTGAGTGAGACAAAGGGGCTGCATCACTGAGCAAACGTGACAAACCAATCTTAGCAAATTAAGAGCTACAACCTGCAGGCTGTTTTGACTTTTCTCAAGGCGAGTTTATTCTGACATAGTCCATAAAGAAAACAATCTCACATATGACAATATTGTTTTTTGTTTTCGAGGGGAACTTCCATAAATATTTCAAAAGGTATTTAGCCGTGAGGACAATTAGAGCAGTTTGTATTCATGGTCATAGAGTAGATGCTTTTCACTGCAAGGAGGAAAAGGGATCAAATATGACAGAGTGAGAGCAAAAGACTCAAAGAAAATAATGAGACGGAGAGAGTTTAACAGAGAGAAGAGAGAGAGAGACAAGTGTGAGTGTATCATGCCTTTGGATTTCTTCACGTCCGGCTCTGGCTCCGCCTCCCTGATAAACTGGCCCATCTCATTCACCTTCCCAAACGTCATCTTTCTGAGCGGACAGACCAGAGGAAACAGATGAGGACAGCAGACAAAGCAAATGGGACAAAACTGAGCCTCAGGCAGGCAGGCAGGCAGGCAGGCAGGCAGGCAGGCACAGGCAGGCACACACACACACACACACACACACACACACACGCACACACACACCACTCTGTGTGTGAGTGTCTTCAATTTCTGCAATTTTAATTTATTGTGGCACAGAGTATAGTATTCGCTTTCTGTAACTTTGTCTGGGTTTTCTTTGTGCAAGATTTTTCAAGGCTCATTCATAAAACATTTTAAAAAGGGAGTCAAAAGACAGATATATGCATTCAATTGAATCAGTGTGGACAGTCAAAGGAACAAGAAAGCAGAGAAACCTCAAGGAAAATTTAAATGAGGAAATTTACCAAATGATAAATTATGTGGTGACAGACTGAAACACACCTTCACCTTGAACAAAATTACAGATTATTCGGAGTTTGAACATTATTGGAAACAGTTAAGATAATGTAAGAACACAAAAAAAGACATAATAATTTAAAGATATTTTCATGTGTAAATGTTACATACTGTAGTTTTAAAAATACAGATCCAACCAGTTTAAAGCAATATCAATGTTTTATAAATCACTTTCTATATATGCTACATTCTTAAATGCACTTAGTGCCAGACTGATTTCTGTTTTTTCACACAGCCACTGGTTTTCACTGATTTTACAACACATTCATGCTTTTCTGTCTCTTTAGACAAACAGCACTCACCCAGCATACGGCCTCTGGTACAGGGACTCTGGGTCCAGGCTGGCAGCGTCCACCGTGATGGCCTCGTCAAAGTTTTTCAGGATCTTGATCGCTGCCTTTCTGGCCCCTTGCTGTGGTGAAGATACCATGAACTGAGTATTCAGAAGCATTACAGGGAAAAATTATATTTCTGTGAAGACAACTAAACGATGAGATGATCACAACCCTTTGGCATTAACAGAAACATCTTCATTAATCATGTCATGAAGAGGAGCAGGTCTAAATGTCAGCAGGCGGAGGAAAATCCCCTGCAGGGGTTGAGGATGTGGGGTTAAAGTTGGGGTCACCTGAATCTGAGAGACCTCGCTGGCATTTGAACTTGATCGGTCGCTGTCCGTGGGCCCGCCCTGACTTGGAGTGCTGACATTCACGAACTCATCCGCCCGCACCGAGTTGATGAGGTCGCTCAGGTATTTGTAGTAAAGGTTGCTAGACAGGAAGCCCGGCATGTAGACCTGAACAAATGCAAAACACCGTCAACTCTGCTAGAGAATAATGAGCTTCCTGATATACGTCTGAGCACAAGGTACAAAGGTTTGTTTCTGATCTTTACGAGCTACTGACAGCAGTGAGCTTTTATTTCATTAACTGAGCACAGGGGCATATGTCAGTGGTGTAATAGGACAATTTGTCAGTGACTTACGACTCAAGAGCTTTAGAATGGTCTTAGTAAATTCAAGAAAACAGTTCAGGCAGATGATTTTTTAAAAATATCCAATTAATTTTTTTAAAGGTCATTTTAAATGAAAGTTTTCTGTGTTTGATGGTGTTTTATTTTAAATATCAAACCATATTAGAACTATAAGCTCTTGGGGTTCAGTTGTTTGAGAATCTGACCTTCTCCATGGTTGTCCAGGCCTGTCTGAGTGGAGTGGTGAAACAGTCTGGGAGCGGCCCCCCCTCTCGGCAGATATTGGACTCGATCTCCATCCGCACAGAGTCACCGAAGCCCAGAGGGTTGGTGGCCTGGAGTGAGAAATACCTGGAGAGGAAAGAGAGCAAAGAACAAGAGAATTGAGACAAGGATTATGATTTGAATCAAACCTAAATGCGACACATATGAAGAAAACACCAAGAATTTTATTGAAGAAACTGTCTCTAAATATGAGGCTGGCGTGCCACTGCCATATATAGAGTGCAAAAGATGGAAAACTTTAAAAAGGGATGAAGCCCATTGTTATGAAGGACTGGGCACAAAAAGTGACATTTATTGGCAAAAATATGAATAAAAACGAAGGAACGAAATAAAACCTAGGAAATGCAACAAAAGTAACTTAAAATGAAAGAGAAGAGGCAGAGAACGAAGTGCAGCCTTGGAGAAAGCTGCCACCAACTCTGAGCAACTCTGAGGTTCCCATCAGCTGAACGGACTAACACGAACGTTTCAAGAGACACAATATAATCAAACTAATGAAAAAAGAATTACACATTGGCTGCAGACAATCTTTGACAAAAGCACAACTGTACAGTGACTACAGAATATAAAAGTGTCTACAAAATGAAGTTTAAGGAGAAATATGCCTTTACCTTAGTATAATGATGTGATAAATTTATACAATGCTGGAGAAAAAGGATTACATTATGTAATTATGTCTTTAAGATAAAACCCATTACATGTATCACTCCTGTCTGAGTATCAAGTTGCTGATGACAACCCAGAAATAAAAATCATTTCTAGAATCCAAAAACTTAATTTAGATTTCTTTGTTACTTCAATCACAGGTTTCTCTGGGCACAAATGCTCGGCTATGAGAGCACCCAGTTCCACAGAATGTCTTTACCACGGTGACAGTTCACCTACAAGCCACCTGCTACTTCAGAGGGGTTAATGATGCACATCTGTCTGTATTATGATCAGTGGAGCAGAAGATCTGCCTTAGTGTCACAAGACACACAACAGAAATCATTCAGCAGGATGTGGATCAGTCTCTGGCTCTCTCTGGGTTCCCTGATGATCTTTGATAATTGGTACCATGAAGCTGATTGTAAGCCGGCTCTGTTAACTTCAGGTTTTCCTGCTCAGCCAGCAAAGTGTTCATGGATGTCAGGTTAGAAAAAGAGGCTACAGAAACACTGGAAATCATTTACAAATATTCAAAGTGAGTCTGCAACTATAAATAAATGTGGGAAGGATTACATATTAGTGTCATTTGAATAATTTGAGTGTTTTTTTGTCTGGTGATCAACAAATTATTATGAATATGTGATGCACATTATAAAGATAAAAGACTTAGCGCTGCTGAAGCAGAGAAGGGGAAAAGAAGTAAAACTCCTGATCTGGTCTATCTGATAGAAAAAGTTGCATTTTTAATCATGAAAACTAATTAACAGCATGTGGATTATTTGCCTCATAGAAGAAAACAAACAGTGGGTGTAGTTTTTATCTCCAATTACCACCATAAATTCAAGTGTAAAAGCATCCACGCTGTCAGGCGTCCTGTAGGGAACAAAATAGTCTTTCTGCAATTATAGTGCGGCTATAAAAACCATCATTATGCATTTAGTGTCACACAATATCTATCGTTTTGACTGTTGGAAGCTCTGTTGTAAAAGTGGAAATGGAAGGTCTGTCAAAAAATGGCAAAAAAAGAATTGATCATTTATAAATAAATCATTTGCTCTGTACTTGTAAAGTTTTTTATTCCTGTTGAGATCCAGTGAGAATGAGGATCTGACTGGTCAGTGATCATGTTGTTGACGGTTTTTAATCTGTTAACACACTCTGGAGCAGGTTAACCTTGCAACATAGGTTACCATGGTGATCTACCTCTACCTCTGTTAAAAGTTGGTCTGCTTCATTAGGAATGGAGCCTTGTGAAAAGGGGAAGAAGCAATCCTTTCACAGTGGCAAAAGACAGCAAAGCCATAAGAACCCCGGTCACTCCAACGAAATGGTTCATACAGAAAAAAAGTGTCACCGAGGGTCAAACTGTCTCATCTACACAGGGGATTCTTTTTTCACTTTTTGCCTTTTTTGAAGAAAAGATTTATTCTGAGTCTACACAGATTTAATCATTTCAACATAACTTTGACATCCAATAATTAAGTCAAACCAATCGTTAAATAAAATATATCTGATGGCTTGAGGAAGGCAAAGACGCTGAGTGGACACCTACTTGTCATACAGGATCATGGCGTCGTTCTGAGCCTCCTGACCATCATACTGGCCCTTTTTAGACGCCAGCTGGTTCTGGAAGTTGTCTGCCGCCAACCAGAACTGCAGTACATTCATCGCCTCCTCCTTTTCCATGTACTGCAGGGAAGAAAATAACAGTCACTGTGAGTTTTTGCAACATCCTTGCTCCAGGATTCACTTTTTTTCCCCTTGTGTTCGTGCTGGCATAGACACTCTGATGCACTGATGAATGTTTACGCTGACGATGTTTGACTTCTTGTGTGTATGGAGCTCTGATGTTATTGCCACGTTTGCATCACATCAACGGGCTGAGAGGATGTAATGGGAGCTTTAATGGGATTTTTTTTTTGCCCTTTGTTTACTGTTTACAGTGATCTCAGTTAATTGCTGAGAATTTCCCTCTAGAACAGAGGAATAAACAAACTGACGGACTCTGTTTTGCAAAGAGAGGATAAGCGTATGAGGAGTCAAGAAGAGGCAGTTTGTGGGCGAAAGGGAAAAAAAGAGGAAAGGTTTAATAGCATTGGTGTGAGAATATGTTTGTAAAGAAACACTTCAGATAAATCATGTTTAGGGAACCGCGGGGGCCACTCACCTCAGAGAAGTAAAAGAGAGCTGACTCACAAAACAAGATGTCAGCCAGGAACACAGAGCCACTAGTCAACACTTCAATCTGGTATTTACAGAAATGATGGCTCCGCAGGAATTCACTAAAGTGCCTGGAAATGAAAAAGCAAGTGGGAGATGAATACAAGGTGGTAAAATGACAGAGGACACGAGTTGCACTTTAATCTTGGTGTCAAAACGTGAGTGGTGAGGAAACGTCACTGTGTGAGTATTAACTCCTCTGGAGAATGAATAGACAGGAACTCACTGTTGCTCCAAGATGGTGAAGACAACCGACTGTGCAATGACAAAGCAGTTTGGATCCACCATGCCATCTTCTCCACAAATCTTAGCTGCGCCGAGGAAAGACAGGAGAGTTACTGCGTATCAGACCGCTAGATCATTTAAAGATGGATGACTTCAAGTTTTTTAGCTACTGAAACTGGAGCACAGAAAATACGTTCACACAAAAAATACAGTATATTTCTTTCAGCATCGACTATATCTTACCAACTATGTCGTTTCTGATCTGTTCTGTGATGGGGATCGGCCTCACAGCATCTGGAGAGATGTACTTGGTAAAGATGGTAACTGCATCTTTTTCGATACCTGTAAACACAAAAAGCTGATTAAACAGTGAAGCTACAAATAATGCGATCATAATGTTTTTTACCTGGGGTACGTCATTAAAAGAACATTTTAAAGGTAAATGAAACAATGAAGACATATCCATAAGGTTAAAAAAAAAGCATTATTTGTCACTATTTTCCCTTCTCTATTCTGGTTGAAAAGAGATCCTTTCCTAAAGCAATACCAGCATAAGAAAAGAGAAAAATGCTTAGTTTTTTGCTTAAAAGACTTGTAATAATCAGCTGGAAATAAAAAGCATTTTATCTCTTTAGCACAAGTCAGCAAAGACAACACAATGAAAGCACAAAGAAAGAAAATCACACTAAAAAGATGAACATCTAGATTCCACTCCCTGATATGTGTAACTCAGACTGATAAAGCATCATATTAACTTTAGCTAAAAGTATTTTTACACAAAAAGAAGACTGAGGATTTTGTCTTCCACCTTTAACTTAAAAAAAAAAACCTTTAGGAAGGGATCTCAAGACAGGCAGTATATAGAACAACTGCAACAACTGCAGCAAACAATAACCCCATCAATATACATGAGGACACATCAGTTTCAATTTAAAATAAAACTTAAACATAAAAAAAAAAAAAATCTTTCAATCTGCAAAAAAACATTGATTTAAAAAGCCAGGCTGCAGAAATACAGCAGACTATGGTGAAGTTGTGTCACTTTATTTGACAAAATATTTTCAGGTGTTCACCGGTGAGAAATATTTTAGGCTCACAGGAAGTGAGGGACAGAAAAAGAAGAGCAAAATAAATCTGCAGCCAAAAAGTATGTGTTAATAAAGGTTATGTGCTGACCACCAGTCTAAAAAAGATTTAGCTGTAGGTTAAGGACATCCTGAAAGAATCTGGCAGCAGTTTGTAAAAATACACTTGGACAAATATAAAAAGAAATGGTTGTTTAAACATGTCTCACTTTTCATTAGTTTGTCAGAAAGGTCTCGCAGGGTGCTGTTCGCCTGCCCCTTGTAGGGCGTCCCTGTCCTGGAGGGGGCCTGCTTGCTTGGGGTGTCAGCTCGTGGAGTGCCAGGTCTCAGGCCTGCTTCTGTGCTGGAGGGGTCCTGCTGCTCCGGCTGCGCTGTGGGGTCTTGGCTGCTACTGTCCTGGGCGAGGGCATTTGGAGTGTACTGGTTGAGCCTCTGGAGCTCCGAGCCGTCATGGGAGGACGGGACAGGTTCAGCCAGCGAGCTGTGTTTGACAGAGTTCAGGCTGTGCGCTCGGACCCGCGACCAGCTGGTGGAGCGGAAACTCTCGGCCTCCAACCAAAACCGAACCAGGTGGTCGGCGCCTCGCAGCTCCATGAAATGCATGTAGTGGGGGATCGCCACGTTGTCACGGAGGACATGGTCAACGGTCTTTGACAGCCGGGAGCGGGTCTCCTGGGGCTGATAGTTCACACTGGAATGACCTGGAACATTCAAATGAGAAGAAGGGAAGACACATTTTAGACACTGACAACAGTGTGTCTAGAAAGAGGAAATTCAGAAGTGAATGAAAAAGACAGTTAAAGAAAATAAACCCAAATTAGTATAAAGATATTTGTTTAATTTAATATTTTAGGGTAATCTATTGGAAAGTAGTGTGAGTGTATTAATCCTGGCATGTTACAGATGTCACAACCCCATGTAGTTTAATATAATTCATTTCAATATAAAAGGATTTTATTAGACATTTGGGAGATAACTTTAACCTCAAATTTTAAGACATTTTTGGACATTTTTAAGATCCTGTGATTCAATAACTGGGAATTAATACTAGCCTTTGGTGTAATTAAAGTGTCACATAATAGCAGAGCCAATATTATTACAGACACGGCTCTGAAAAAAAATTTGTATTCGTATTACAACAAGATTTGCCTTTAAGCAAGAAGAGGTAGTCCACTTTAATAGCAGACTGAGCAGTTCACTTTTTATTTACAGCTTTCCTCTTTCAAAGCAGAGGGAAGATAAAATAAGCAGTATATTGATAGGAGCCGCAACACGACGTGAAAGATAAAAAGCGGATTTCCTGTCTTCAGCTTTCCTATGTGGACAGAAAATGTGGTCCAGGCTGAAAGCTAACGTGAGCTGAATTTATACTGCTGGATATTTGTTTTGAAGTCTTGTGAATTTCCAGCTCTCTGTCTGTGTGTCTGAAAGTGGCTTTAGACTATGCAATTTCACAGATGATTAAACTCAGACAAACTTTTCAGAATCACGCGTCAACAGCATCTGTCCTGTCCTGTCATTCATGCGTGTATGAAGTGGTCATCGGTGGCTCTGAAGCCCATAGCAACCTCTGACGATCTCCAAACGCCGCTAAAACACAGCTGATTCCTGCAGGGATGCCATTTTTATTTGACTTATTATTTGTTTCATACAGCGACTGTGTTTGAAAAGCAACCACAAACCTAAAGCCTACTGGCGAACACACAAACACACACACACTCTCTCAGAAAACAAAATGAACACGACAGCTTATGAATTATGATTCTGAACACGGCACATCAAGCGTAGTTAGACTGAGGCGTGGGCTGAGGGTTCCTCGAGTTATGTTTGCCTTTTGAAAAACAAAAACTGTGCTTCAGGAGGTGTCACCCAGTGTGAGCAGCTTTTCAATCAGATTCCTCAGATTCCTTAAGATCCCACAGTCAATGCCACCTTAATACGGAAAGCTGTTAAAATCAAAACAACTCGTGCTGCTTCTGTCTGCATCTGATCATCAAAAAGGCCTCATTTGCATATCTTTTCAGATTCAGTCATAGTCTGTTATAAAGCCGCCTAACATGTGCTACATCTGCTCTGTACTCTTTTAACAGCTGTCATAAGAGAGAAAAGAAATCATATGAATTTGTTTGACATTATTTTCCTTTACTGGCAGTAAACTCCTACAGGCCGCTGACCTGTGGGCTTCATTAAAGCTTTAGGTTTGACTCTTATAGCCGCTTATAGGCAGTCATTGAAACAAACCTGCCCAAACCTCTTTGAATCCTCCCTCACTTCCTTCCTTCCTTTGTCTTCCTTGTGTTAAAACTACAGCCTAACAGTCACTGGCGCCCAGTGAATTTCATTCAGAAGTTCTTGTCTGGGCTGCAGCACAGGTTACTCCACCTCTGCCTGACTCCCCTCCAGCTATTATCCAGACAACTTGTTGAACAGTTTCTGTCACTGCTGTCATTCAACATGCCAGCCACACTACACATTCATTATAGTCTGGCATACAAACTCAGAACCTAATTTTAGAGGACGTCTGATAAAAGGTGCTGTTCAATCACGTGACCCTGTGAGGACACCCACTATAAGACCAATGTAATCTTGACAGGCTTTGGAATTTTTGGTTGCTTGTCAACACAAAGCAACAAGTCGTTTGATTTTTTCACACAAGATTAATGTGTTTGCCACTTGCACAAGACAGTTTACTGTTTACTGCAACCTACACTACATTCACATCAACACTTTCATTTTAAGCAAAATCACTCCTAAATTGGTTGACTACTGACAGCTAACTGTACTAGTGAATCATGTTCCTTATACACCTGAAATAAATTTAACAGCTGAGAAAAAAACAGACCTATATTGTGAACCGCAGGACCCAAAATCCTTATTTTCCATCAAGAACTCTGGATCTTCTGTTATGTTTCAGAATATATCTCAGATTTAAATAATCAAATGTTTTTAATTCAATCACAAAAAACAAATATTGCAGCACATAAATGCAGGCTTTGTACCAAGATCTCCAAAGTGTGCAGCCTCCATGTGGCTCGGCTGCTTCTTGAGGATGGCGGTGCGACCGCGGGCGAAGGAGTCCATGTTGGCAGAGATGGCATTGATGGCCACATGGCTGGGCCCTGCAGCTTCCTGGATGGCATGGTGGTTCCTCAGCCCTAGTGATGGAGAGTGAGGGCTGGCTGTTGTGAGTGGAAGACAGAAAAGAAGCATTAGGCAAAAACTGAAGACAAGAAACGCAATGATATCACAGCTCTGAGAGACCTGAGTCAATGACATCAGTGTGGCTTTGAAAAAGATCTTTTTTTATCGAAGGTTCTTAAAAGAAATGACAGGGAGTGCACAGAGGCCTCAGGGTGTGAGATGTTTGAGAAGACAGACTGCTGTGTGTCTGACTGTGAGCTGATGTGTTTCACTTTGTAGCCTGAGGTCAAAATGCTGGTCTTTGTGACAATAAAACAAGCACTGACATAGAAAGAGCAAACTGATGCACAGAAATATCTGAATCACTACTTTGCAAAGGCTAATCTCAGTTCTCAGACTTGACACAGGTACAAACATCCATAATACAGCTCAAACTGGATAAAAGTCAACAAGCAAAACTAAGAAGTTCTTGTCGCTAGCACTTGTGGCATTTTGAATGACACCATTAATTAAGTATTTTCATTCAACAACATTGTGTGACTCTTTCATAAGCTAGCAGTGGTGACGATGAACTCACCTCTATTGACTTTAGCGTCTGTCACTCTCTCAGGTTCTTTGCTTTTGGCTGTGGGGAGAAAGATGAGAGTAGAGTTGTAACTGGAGAATCAGACGTTTTTTTTTAATTTACAATACAGGGCAAGACCAGCCAGAAAAAAAAAGAAAAGAAAAAGAATCTCATTATGGGGTAACGTTACATAATGACACAGAGAGGAAATTAATATACTAAAAGAGCAACTCTGAAAGGCCAAGTAATGCAAACAAAAAATTTACTGTAAACCAGCTTCCTGCTGCTGCCACTTTCAGATGAGGAGATACATAGGAAAGCTGTGTTCAGATATATGAAAGCCCCTACAGTCCATTATTTAGTTAGCAGGACTGAGAGGCCTTTCATACTGGACGTAAGCATTAAGAGTCCCTCCTTAGATTTGTGACCTTGGTCTATCAGCTCTGACTGCTCCCGGCAGCTGAAAGACAGATTTTTCTGACTGTCTAAAAGCTTACACTACAAGAGCTGCTGATTGTGTGTAAAGAGAAAAAAACATTCTATCATAACGGAGTGGATGAGCTAAGATGATGTGCTCTAATGCAAAACGATCTGACACTTGAAATATCTGACAGCACACTTGAGCTCTGTGGCTACCTGTCAAATATAAAATGAAACATGTAGCCTGCAGTGGATTGAGTACACAGTGGCAGAGATGGTGGCAAGCGCTCATCAGAGTGACTCACCATTCATTCATATCATAAAAGCTCTTTCAGCGAGACATTTTGGATGGAGCTGTTTGAAAATGCAAGTGTCAGCCAAGATTCAGAGTCGACTGGCACCGACGGGCTGTGACGCCAAAGACTCGTGACTCTTGAGAAGTCTGAGCTCCGACAACCTTGGCTGTACTAAACAGAAACGATGGTCCAGATGTCTTTGCTCCAAATCAATATTCATAGGACAATGATGAGCTGCTGCAATGGATGCTCTGGTCAAAAATATAAATGGTGTTTTTTGCATGTATTAGTGGAGTTGATGGGCTGCGATGAAAAAAACAGCTCCATCAAAGAGAAAGTAACAACAGCCTTAGATTAAAAAAAAACTCTTAGTCAGCTCTCATTGACAGCAGATTATACGTGTCACCACAGTGAATGAGTGCACTTTGACTAACGCCGCAAAGATCATTTTGAATGTTACAAGGACTGATGGGGTAAAATTGTGCAGGGGCCTGATAAGGACATAAGAAGCCTGACTGAAAGACAAGTGGCTGCAACTGATAAAAGAGAACTTGTGAAATAAATAATTCAAGAAGGCAACAACGACCTCTGAATGAACAAAGTGCAACAACGTAAGGATTACAATATTAGGAGCATGCTAGTATGTTTATTAATGCAAAACTGATATAACAAAGCTTCTGGTTCACACAGCAAATCACAATTGTGATCTTAGAGCTATAAATTCTTTGCCAAGTTTTCTCTTCAGTCTAAACTTAGCCTTTACATTTCAATCCTGCCAACACCAAGGAACACACTGACTTCCTGTCACTCATCCTGGTTCAGTGAACAAACACACTCTCTGTAATATTTCCTCATTTTGTAGGCCTGCTGTGTCAGCTGCTTTCACCATCATAGCCTTTAAGGAAAACCACTAATTTTACTATTGAAGATGAACAACAGTTTGTCAGTTCAGACAGAGAAGTCAGTGTGCTCACTTCTTGAATAATCACAAGCAGCCATAAGTTAAAATCCTTTCCCCAAATCACTGCCATTCCGTTCTTTTTTCTCAAATTGTGTACTTTCCTCCAAAGCAGATACACTTGTTGTTAGAAACCTGGCTCATTGAAAATGCCTCTAGAAAACTAGTTTGAATGGTGAATGGTCAATAATAAAAGTGCCTCTCCATGAAATACCATCTTATAAGCTAAAACTACATTGGTTTAATATGTGCAGAAAATATGCTATTTTTTATACTACTTTATATACATTTTGATTCAACTTTATGTTCATTGTGGATGCTGTAGATTGTGATGCTGTTGAACTGTTTAGCATTAATTTGAGAGATTTCTATATATACATCCCATCCACTGACATTACTGATGCAGATTAAATATAAAATGTTACTGTCAGTGTACTGCAACTACAGCCTTTAAATGACCATTAATTTAGATCAATGTCAGTTTTGATAAAAAATGAACAAGGTAACCTTTATTAAGGTTGAGGTGGTGCATCAATTTCAGCTTTCTTGAGTTGTAGCAGCTCAAAACAGATCAAGTAAGACATAAGAGATGTACAGCTGACAAAAAATTTCCTGAGACACTATTCAAGCCATCCAAGGGTCATTCTTTAATTTTATCAGGTTTAGCCTGAATTAATACCTGGTCATATTGTGGTTTGGGATCAATACAATTAAACCTTCTTAACTAAACTCACTTGATCTGAGATACCAATTTTTACCTGTGCTAGCCACATCTCTTGAGAGGCACTGATTTTTATTAATCGATCCTGACACACATTTTCTTTACGATAACCTACAACTCTCACTCAGATACAACAGACTGTTCCTACCTTTCTTGTATTTCTCGATGGTCAAGGCTGTAAAAATCTATACATGAAGCTAGCTGAGTTAGCTGATATATTACTAGCACAGCTCGACACTTGTGTCAATTGGTGACTATAGCAAAGACAATAGTACTTATTGAGAGTTTTTAACATTTAGGTTAGAAGCATTATTTCAAGAACACAAAATTTTTTGGACGTGTTTCACTTTCATTGCCGACAGCTACCTACAGTAGTTTTATTGCGACTGAAGCTAACGTTAATTGGTTAGATAAGACAGGGAGGACAGAGAGGCCACCGCTAAGCTAACTACACTACTGCAGTGAGCAGCGGCATCAGAAAAACTGATTTCCACTGACGCCACGGTGTCCTCGGCTAATTTTCTTGTGGACGCAGTCTTGACCACATTAGTTAACCTTATCAGGAACTAGTCTCTACCGGACTCCCTTGGCTGCTAGCTGCCGTTGACGTTGCAGCATTTAGATGGAGCTTCCTTACCTTTCCTTTTGAAAAACGACATGACGGGTTTTACACTTCGTACGTTTCCTCAGCTCACTGACACCATCCCGTAGATTCGCGGGTCCCTTCATTCAAATGCATCTGTGCCTAACACTCCAGATGGGGAAACGGGCTGTTATTACCGCAGCCGCAGTGAGCTCTGTCAAATTACAGTTTTCTCCAAATCCAAACCCAGTTCCGCGGCCATGTTGTCAATAAACGTCTTACTTCCGGGCTGGTGCGGCAGCAGCATTGTGGGAAATTGTGTGTTACCTGCTCTGGTCAGAGGGGGACGATGTTTTCACACAGATTATGTTAAAGAATTCAATTAGCACCCCCTCTGAGATATGTAGAAACATTACATAGTATTATTACCAGATCATTGTGAGAGGCAGACGCTCTAAAATAAAAGTCCAGATCCTACAGAAATAAAAAGGGACCAGGAGCCTTTCACTGCCTAATTTTAAACTGTATTTCCAGACATTTACCTTTTGCCCTACATTAAATTAGTTCAGTGGTAATACTTCAGTTCCATGGCTCAATATTGAGAGGAATCTGGTGGCACTGATTATATGAAATTACATTTTGTTCACTGATCTTTCTCTTAGGAAATGCAGACTCAAAGTGGCATGCTAATACACCAATATTTTATGATAAATCTTTCAAATCTGGAGGACAATATTATACCTAATCTCAGTCTTATAAATCAGGTGTCCACAGCCTAGGAGATATTATGAATGAGTCTATAATCCGTCATCCAACTGTTTTCTTATATATCTACAATTACATTCTGCTATACTGGCTGCAAGTATTTTGAGTAATTGGCAACCTATTATTCATCTAATAATAAGTGTAATTTGAAAACTGTATGAATTCTCTAAAGGATTCGTGTCTCTAATTTATCACCTTGTTTGAACATACACAGACTTGTCTAGCAGCAACTAAATATGGAATAAAGACTCCTCTGAATAATCTATAGACTGGGCTATGGACTTTGGAGAAATTTCTACTATTTTTTTTTTATACTAAATCATAAACTAACAAATCTGAAATTCATACATCAAAATATATGTGACACCAAAGCAGAATTTTATGTTGAATTGAACTGCTTTCCAAACTGTACCCTAGGTGATCTAAACCATGTTGAGACATTTTTACATATCATGTGGGACAGCTCATCTGTTAAAAGATTTTGGGAACAAATAGCAAGCATCATTAATTTATTTGTTCATTTATTTTCATTGTTTCAAAATGTCCTGTCTTATAATAGAATCAAGAGCATGATCCATGGGAAAGGGGCTGGGTCTGGGCTAAGGAGCAGTTAAAGGTGCAGGTATGTGTGTTCTATTATTTTCTATAACTTACTACATTAGTCATTTCTAATTCTATCATGATCAAAATGTTATGAGTTTTTTTTAAATAGAAAAGGGGAAGTATATTCATATAATTGTGTGCATGTGTATGTATTTATATGTGCATTGTTTAAAAGATACTAAATCATGTTTGTTTCACTTATTTACCTGTCACAAATCAGAGAGGATCCACTCGCAGAATAACAAAAGGCAGAGGCAGAAATAAGGCAACAAACTGAAATTTTA